>CM053035.1:29849459-30451959 GCA_028564925.1 Lithobates sylvaticus | reverse complement strand
AATTACGTGTGCAAATCAATGGTTCCCCATGAGAGCCGTTTTAACTGGTCTGACACAAGTCGGTCTGACTTTGAAAAAGGTTCCTGCACTACTTTGGTCCGACTTTGATTCTACTTCAGCCCACTGAATATTAGACATGTGCACAACAAAAAAAATTGTTTATTTTCGTTTCGTTTTTTTCGTTTCCGTTGATTCGTAATGATTCGTAAATTCGTAAGTCGTCGGTGTTCGTATTCGTAACGATTCGTATTTTCGTAAGAGTTATTTTTTCGTTGATTAGTTTGTCCGTTAGTTTAATTTTCGTTTATTCGTTTATTCGAAATTCGGACGCACTCGTATTTATTCGTACATTCGTAACATTCGTAGATTCGTAATCGGAGCATAATTCATAATTTTATGTAATGTGTATGCTATTATTACATTTTAAGAGACACGGAAATTTACGAATTGAAAAAAAAAGTTACGAATGTACGAATTTTTTCGTTCAATCCATTCGAAGCACGTTAAGCAACGCCATTGTAAGAGACACGGAAAATTACGAATCAAAAAAAAAAAAAAAAGGTACGAATGTACGAATTTTTTCGTTCAATCTGTTCGAAGCACGTTAAGCAGCGCCATTGTAAGAGACACGGAAAATTACGAATCGAAAAAAAACAAAAGTTACGAATGTACAAATTTTTTCGTTCATTTTCGTTGTTCCTGTTCTCGTTTTTCGGATTTTCTTCTTTCGTACATTCGTTGTTTCTAATTAGTTTTTTTCGGATTTTCGTTATTTTCGGATTTGTTCGATTCGAACGATTCGTTATTCGTTAAAAATTTTTGTGAATCGTTCGTTCATTCGTACGATAACGAGTGAACAAAAATAACGAAAAAACCGAAAACAAACAAAACTAATTGCACATGTCTACTGAATATCACTGAAGTCGGATCAAAGTCGGATCACTGTGTTAACTTATCCGACTTTGGCATGCAACTTGCTCTCTGATGATCTTGAAGAGGATGTTGAGGATGGCCCTTGTCCCCATGTTGATGGGGACAAGGGCCTCTTCCAGACAACCCTGGCCGTTGGTTGTCGGGGTCTGTGGGGGGGCTTATCGGAATCTGGAAGCCCACTTTAACAAGGGGGGCCCCAGATCCCGGCCCCCACCCTATGTACATTGTACCCCTACCCATTCACCTAAAAAAAAGTGTCAAAAGTAATTTATAAAGGCAGCTCCGTAGTCTCTTCCGATTTTTTTCTCCCCTATCCGGCTCTTCTCTCTCCTCCACTGATGTCTTCTGCCTCTGCTACTTCTTCTCCTCTCTCCGCTGATGTCTTCTCCCCTCTCCGTTCTTCTCCTCTCTCCGCTGTCTTCTCCCTCTGCCAGGTCGCCTCTCTCAGCTATCTTCTCCCTCTGTTCTTCCTCTGTTCTTCCTCCGATCTTCTCTGCCCGGAGTACAATGGGGCGGTGACGCCTTAATAAATTACTTTAACAACTTGTGTTGCTATATTTGTTAGGTAAATGGGTAGGGGTACAATGTACCTCATACTCATACACATAGGGTGGGGGCCGGGATCTAGGGGCCACCTTGTTAAAGGGGGCTTCCAGATTCTGATAAGCCTCCCTCCCGCAGACCCCAACAACCACCAGCCAGGATTGTCGGGAAGAGACCCTTGTCCTCATCAACATGGGGACAAGGTGCTTTGGGGGTCTAAGACCCCCAAAGCATCCTCCCAATGTTGAGGGCATGTGGCCTGGTATGGTTCAGGAGGGGGGGCGATCGCTTATCCCCACCCCCTTTCCTGACCTGCTGGGCTGCGTGCTCGGATAAGGGTCTGGTATGGATTTTGGGGGAGACTAACATGAAGAAAACTTCAAGTACTCCAGACCTGCTAAGTACTAAGATACTGCTAGTTGTATGCAGAAATAAATAATTTTTTAAATGTATACATGGATGCAATTGCATTTTGTTACACTACAATGCCGCGTTTCCATCGGAATTTCCGTCGCACAAAATTTGAGATCTGGTTCTCAAATTTCCAGACAACAAAATCACTGATGGCACTGGCAGGCATTGGGGATGGGCACTGATTGGCAGCTGCCTGGGCAACAATTGGCATTTCCCTGGTGGTCTAGGGTTGCATACCTGGTGGTCCAGTGTGGTGGCAATCCCTGGTGGTCCTGGCAGCATCCTGGGTGGGCATCCAAAGGGGGGCTGCGCTGATGAGCAATCAGCACAGACCCCCTATTGTCAGGAGAGAAGCCGTTCGGCTCTCCTCTACTCGCGTCTGTCAGACACGAGTGAGGAAAAGCCGATCAACGGCTCTTCCTGTTTACATCGTGATCAGCCGTGATCACGTCAGATCACTCCTCTGTCAGAGGCTCTTTACCGAGATCGGTGTAGTAGTGTGTCAGACTGACACACCACACGTTCTGGAGGGCTGTCATATGACGTCCACCCAGAAAGAGAGCCGCGTCGCCCAGCCGTCATTTGACGGCCGGCGGGCGGGAAGTGCTTAAAAAGGAACTGCAGTCTGCTCACATAATTTGTAATAAAAACATCTTTGCCATTCTGAAGCTTCCCTCCAACCACTTTGCATATTATTTTATATATACCGTGATTCTGTACTTGCCAAATTTGCTTCAGAAATCTCCCTCCACTAAGTCTGGCTGCAGCCATTTTAACTGTGGGAAGCTGAAACTGCTGCCTGTTCACTTCCTGGATTTACACAGACACACATAGGCACATCTTTAGCTCTGCAGCTCTCATTGGCCCTCTTATGACTCATTCCCCCCTCCATTCCTGGCAAACTCTCTCAAGAATGAGAAAGAGAGCTGTGCATGATGTCATAAGCCTAGGCTTTTTACCAGACAAGAAACAGGAAGTGGGCTGTATAAGGTATTTACTGGCAGAAAAAAAAATGTTTTACTATCCAAAATTAAAGCAACAAAGACAGAAGATTTAATAGATGGAAAGATAAAAAAAATGACTGAAGGTCCACTTTAAGGATGTATTAATGACCAATGACTGTCTTATTTTGTATCTTTTATGTCTGCCTGGAGTTTGGGTTTTATCCCAAGGTTAATGGTCACATCTAAATTTTGATGATAAACAAATTACTTGGTTTTAAGGTTGTTGGTTGGTAAGCAGTGATGTACGATTTGTACCCAGATGAACTACTGTAAAATAATGGAAGAAGCGTCAATGCGAAAGCGGAATCACAACAGCCGGTCAAGTTTTCATATCGGGCGTTCCCAGCTAAAACAGAAGCAAAATATGACATGGTTTTAGACTGGTATCCTAGAAAATTCTATAATAAATAATAAGGTTAATGTGGTTATCATGTTGGGATTATCAATGTTATATTATGTTAGCATAATCTAAAATTCAATGTGCAACAAGTAGCATTCATCTGTCAGAATATCAGATAGTCACCAGTTGTATATATGGTAGAGTGCAGGGATCAGGAGTGTACAACATAAAGAGTGCAAGGATCAGGAGTATAGAGAGTGCAGGGATCAGGAGTATGTAACATTCAGAGTGCAGGGATCAGGAGTATACAACATACAGAGTGCAGGGATCAGGAGTATGCAACGTACAGAGTGCAGGGGTCAAAGGTATGTAACATACAGAGTGCAGGGATTAGGAGTATGTAACATTCAGAGTACAGGGATCATTAATATGCAACGTAGAGCGCGCAGGAGTCAAGAGTATGTAACATACAGAGTGCAGGGATTAGGAGTATGTAACATTCAGAATGCAGGGATCAGGAGTATGCAACGTACAGAGTGCATGAGTCAGGAGTATGTAACATACAGAGTGCAGGGATCAGGAGTATGCAATGTACAGAGTGCAGGGATCAGGGGTATGCAACATACAGAGTGCAGGAGTCAGGAGTATGTAATGTACAGAGTTCAGAGATTAGAAGTATTTAACCTACAGAGTGCAGGAGTCAGAAGTATGTAACATACAGAGTGCAGGAATCAGGAGTATGCAACGTACAGAGTTCAGGAGTCAAGAGTATGTAACCATCAGCGTGCAGGGATTAGGAGTAGGTAACGTTCAGAGTGAAGGGATCAGGAGTATGCAACGTACAGAGTGCAGGGATCAGGAGTATGTAACATGCAGGGTGCAGGGGTCAGAAGTATGTAACATACAAAGTGCAGGGAACAGGAGTATGCAACGTACAGCGTGCAGGAGTCAAGAGTATGTAACATACAGATTGCAGGGATTAGGAGTATGTAACATACAGAGTGCAGGGATTAGGAGTATGTAACATTCAGAGTGCAGGGATCAGGAGTATGCAATGTACAGAGTGCAGGAGTCAAAAGTATGTAACCATCAGAGTGCAGGGATTAGGAGTATGTAATGTTCAGAGTGAAGGGATCAGGAGTATGCAAAGTACAGAGTGCATGAGTCAGTAGTATGTAACATACAGAGTGCAGGGGTCTGAAGTATGTAACGTACCGAGTGCAGGTGTCAGTAATATGTAATATTACTTCTCCTGCTCCTGAAAGCAGCTGCTGCCTGCACTAAGCCTCCACCTGCACCCCATAGAGAACAAAAAGTCCCCTAGTCTAGGCCCAGTACAGAAAGGCTGGCTCTGCTCCCCTATTGGCGACCATGCCTAGGGTGATAGTGCTGCCATGGGTGGCACCGATGTCCAGATGCTCATTTTTGCTGATACTGTCTATTTCAAAACATTCCCCGTACCAAGAGGATCTTATTTACTGCTGGCCTTACTGTTGGCAACATAGTAAATAAGTAAAATATGGTTCAGCAAATGGACAGCTCTCTATACAAATCTGGAGTAATAAAGCCTTATATAGTAATGGAGGGATAAATGACTCTTAGTCAAAGCTGCTTTATTTGATTGTTGTGATCTTAGCCGATTATAGGATTATAAAACGTTTTATCAAGCAGGAGGAGCTCTCAGCTTCTCTATTCGCATGCTGTTAACAGAGCTAAATAGCTCTATCTAGAATTTGCATACTCAATGACTTACAGCAGTTAATAACCCCTTACCAGACCAATCAGCCAATGAGAGACAGCTGTGCCAAAAAAGGAGCTACTTCTGCTGTGCAGTCACTTAGCTATCCATAGTTCTCTGAGAATCATTTGTTATATATCAAAAGGTTTATCTATTAAACAAAGATTGTGTACATATGGGACAAGAACAGATATAACTTTTCATAATGTATAAACGTAAAAAAAAATGTAATTAAATTAAAAGCAAAAAAAATAAAAATAAAAAATATATAAAAAAAAATATAAAAATAAATAAATAAAATTGACCCAAAAATATTACAGTTTTCTTTCAAGGGCAGTCGAGGTAGACCTGCATTGAGCATTTTAATTTTCTGGGTTATGTATATATTATACACTTACTTGTGACCACCTCATTTTCCACATACTGCATGCACCAGCTCTGACTGCCTGTACATTGTATGACGTAGTCCATGGGGCACGGTACGAGTTCCGTTCTGGTGCAAGCAGGGCAGGAGTAAGCACTGGGCACAGTGTTGACTGCAGGCACTGCATAAGGAAAGAAGGATGGAAAAATGGATGGAAGGAAGGAAGAATGGATAGAAGGAAGGAAGAATGGATAGAAGGAAGGAAGAATGGATAGAAGGAAGAAAGAATGGATAGAAGGAAAGAAGAATGGATAGAAGGAAAGAAGAATCGAAGGATAGAAGGAAGGACGAATGGATAGAAGGAAGGAAGAATTGAAGGATAGAAGGAAGGAAGAATGGATAGAAAGAAGGAAGAATCGAAGGATAGAAGGAAGGAAGAATGGATAGAAGGAAGGAAGAATTGAAGGATCGAAGGAAGGAAGAATGGATATAAGGAAGGAAGAATCGAAGGATAGAAGGAAGGAAGAATGGATAGAATGAAGGAAGAATCGAAGGATAGAAGGAAGGAAGAATGGATAGAAGGAAGGAAGAATCGAAGGATAGAAAGAAGGAAGAATGGATAGAAGGAAGGAAGAATGATAGAAGGAAAGAAGAATCGAAGGATAGAAGGAAGGAAGAATGGATAGAAGGAAGAAAGAATTGAAGGATAGAAGGAAGGAAGAATGGATAGAAAGAAGGAAGAATCGAAGGAAAGAAGGAAGGAAGAATAGATTGAATGAAGGAAGAATCGAAGGATAGAAGGGAGGAAGAATGGATAGAAGGAAGAAAGAATGGATAGAAGGAAGGAAGAATGATAGAAGGAAGGAAGAATGGATAGAAGGAAGGAAGGAAGAAAGGGAGAAGAAAGGAATGGAAGGATCAAATTAAAGAATAGAAGTGTTAAATCATATAAAATGTGATGAAAACACTGAAAAAGATTTTCTTTAATATACTTACAGACTGGTACTGTAGGGGTGCATGAGCTCGTAGAACAACAAGTAGTTGATGTCACCGTTTTAAATTGTAAGTCTGTCATTGTGCCCTTAAGGTTACAATAAGTGGTGGGGGAGCACATTCTTTTGAACACATACATTGTGGGGTATCCACTATCTACAAACAGAGAAATGTATAGAGTCAAATACTATTCTCTCCCGCAATCTAAGTAGAATCACTCCTGGACTTATCCAAGAAATTAAAAATGTAATCATAAAACTTACAAGTTATATTTACATATGTAAATCAACATGGCGGAATATAAACTTAACCATATAATCCTCGCATGCTGCATTCTCCACAACTATTTAAGGAGAAATTCAATGAACTACGTTGGCTCAGTTGGGCCTGAGGCCAGACTTCAAGAAGAAACCCTGACGGCGCTTGAAGCTGGCCGTCCTGGTTTGCCCCCCCCCCCCATAAAGCGCCCGCGAGGTCTGTATCAAATATATGGAGTACTTTGCGGGTAGGGGTGCCATTGATGTGCCAGAAAATGTTAAATAAACATTTTAAAAATACATTTTTTAGTTAAACTGAAATAAGATTTCCTTTGATTCACTGCTTGTGTTTCTTTTAGCTGTCTCCTAGGTTATCCAATGGGCTTTTCATTTTGGCCATTTTCTTTAATAGTGCAAAGTAATTTATTTGATACATGAGGTGACAATCTCTCCTTCAGCAAACTATTATGTTGTGGGTCTGCTACACACACATACACCGTGTTTTTGTTGTTAATGTATGTAGAGCATTACTGATAAAAAAATTCATCTTTTCAGCACCATGAATTCATTTTTGTGAGTCACGAAAATGGCATGATTGTGGCAAATTATAAAGCACTGTGGGAGTTATTTACTAAAGGAAAGTCCACTTTGCACTCCAAGTGCACTGCAAAAGTGCACTTGAAACTGCACTTGAAACTGCACTGAAAGTGGACTAAAAGTGCACTTGTAGTGCAAAGTGGATTTGCCTTTAGTAAATAACCCCCACTGTCACTGTAAACACCAACTTAGTCCAAAAACTGCTATTGAGCATTGAAAGAAGAAGCCACACATTGTTGAGTAGAAAACGTTTTACTCTGTGCACATTCACTTGTGTGTTAGAAAAGGGTTTTTGAACAAACCAACATATTTTTGTAATAGCATTTTTGTTTTTGACAGTACATATAGCCTTTTTGGTGTTAAACAAGCATGTTTAAAACCATAAAACAATACACAACTCCGGAACTTACAAAGTTCAACTTTTATAATTTGAAGACAATATCAGACATTAGTATGTCCAAACTGTGTTGATCTTGCCTTCATCAGATGAGGTGATGTCACCCCTGTGAAAGCCAAATTTTGAAGATGCACACAAATTGAGACTCAACATGGGTATTTCCCTCTTGATCGCATGCCTAATGTCAACATGTGCCAGCTCCCATCATGGGGGATCAATGAACGTGTTTCGGGGGTGCAACCCCTTCCTCTCACCTACTTGAGATGCGAGGAAGGGGTTGCACCCACAAAAAGTGTACATTGATATCCCATGATGGCAGATAGCACATGTTGACACACTGTGTGCATCTTCAAAACTTGGCTTTCAATATACTTCAAAAAAGATTCTAAAATCTTAAAAATATAAACAAATTGAAGAATTTTGGTGTGTTTTAGATTCTGCCTAAAACATCAATGATGTTTTTGAGTCTTTTTTCAACATCATTGATCCTTCCTTGATCTTCTGTAAATCATGATTGCATACCATGATCTCCCCGATGAGGACGTGTGCACTTGCACTTGTGAAATTAGTTTCTTCTTCCACAACATCCACATCACCTAAAATTCAAAAACACACCATGTATTATAAATATGCAGGCATACATCTATTACCTGAAGCTGTGGTCTCAAACACTCACCTGTTGTGGTCACTATTTCACCCAATTCATAAACCTTTCCTTCCTCCACATCCTCTGGTTGTGGTGTTGGGAGGTTGGGGTCCCTGGTGTCCTCAGATGTCCTGAGTCTTTTCTCCCTTATGTGAATAAAAAAAAAAGGTATACTTAGCACACAGATATTTGAGACCAGAAATAGGAATCTGAAACATTGCTTGGAAGTGTCTTACAATTGTCTTTTTGGGCAGAGTTCCAAGCTGGAGAAGTTTTTTTTTCCCTTTCTAAAGCTGGAATACTTATCTTTTTTGTACAATTTTCACATCCTAGTATCCTCTGGAGCACCTGTGTGGGACACCCTAAAAAGTTTGTACTGGTGTCCCACACTAGTGCTCCTGCGTCCAGATGTGTAAACAGCTGCTGAGTGTCCTCTCCTTACACTGAATCAAGTTTACATTTCATTCTAGTTACAAACCCATCTAGACAACAATGTACTAAACTTCTTTTAATACAAATAGGCATGACCAAATGTAGTTAACCTGGATCTGCCAAAAACATCTTATTAGTGGGAGAACGAACAATGTTTACTACGAATGATTACTGTGCCCACAAACCTGAAAGTTGCCATTTTAAACTGTACAACAGTAAAGAAAAACACATGGAGCAGCATGCAAGTAATAATAATAATAGAAACACAGGACAAATACTTACTTTTTAGAAGCAGTTTCCTGATCTTTCTGTACTGATTGTGCTCCCTCAACTTCAGGTCTGACCAGCATTTCCTCAATTGATCCTTGGATCGTCATACCCCAAAATTTCTGTGTAGACTTTTCACAACTTTAGTCATGATCTTGGCCTTTCTCACATTTGGGTTGGGGTAAGGTACATACTTCCCATCATAGTCGGCCCTCTTCAAGATGTCAACCATCTCCACCATCTCTACAAAGGACATATTTGAGGCGTTAAATCTCCTCCGGGATCAGGATGTTCGTGGCTCCGGGCTTTCGTCGTTGCTGCTGCTGTCTGCAGGCACTTGCTCTTTCTCTGCCATGTGCTCTCCCACTGCGCCAAAAGAGAAGGGGCAGGGAATATACTAGATAGAAGGTCAGGGGTGGGCGGAGTTTCATGCATGCGAAGTGTATATAAAGTGTAACACGCTTGCGTCATACGCACGAAAGCACTGATCGTGATAACGAAGGTACAATTTGAACTTGGTGCATCAGTGGCCTATACTGCTTATAGATTGAGGCCTATATTGGGACAAGATTTGAAGAGTTTAGCCTGATATTAGGGTTTGTCTTGTATTGTGTCTTGCAGAGAAAATGGATCCATTCAATGATAGGGAATTTCTACCAATATTCATTGACATGTTCAGGGAGCTGCCCTGTCAGTGGCAGGTGAACCACCCATTTTTTTATAAGCTAAGAAAGAGGAAGGCAGCGCTGGAGAAACTGCTTGAATTTGTGAAGCCGTTGATACCCACGGCAGACATCACCTATTTGAAGGCCAAAATTGGTGGCAAGAGGAGTACTTATCTTAAGGAGCGAAAGAAGGTCTATAATTCCCAGAGATCAGGAGCAGCAGATGACGTTTATGTACCCAGGCTGGAAAAGAAGAAAGGTAACAGCGCTCTCTACAGGTACAACTCAATCCATACACCAGGTCCACTCACAGGTGCCGAGGCTCAATGTGTCCCAACACACTCCAATGTAACAGTAGTAAGAAGAGCCGGTAACACTGTAATCCTTGAAGTGTTGTTTATTGCTACATCAGAGTGACAATAAAGCTTTATTGTCACACTGATGTACCAATAAACGACACTTCAAGGATTACAGTGTTGCCGGCACTTCTTACTACTATGTGCCCAGGCTGTGGTACTATGACAGACTGCATTTTCTGTCAGACCAGAGTGAACCCAGGCCAGCACTCTCCACTCTTCCTTCAAGGCTTCCTTCCACCACAGCTTAGGCTTCCGATGTCCAACCTGGGCCAGGCAGGAAGATGTGGAGGAGCCCAGCTTGAGTCAGGTAGAGCATTGTTCAACATATTTCTTGTCGTAAAATGAATGATGATAACTAGATGTTATTATTGATCACTAATTTCTGATTTAACAAAGTGGTTTACATATTAATAGACAGTAGTGGCCAAAAAGGATTGGGAGAAGAATGAAAAATGCTGGGCTCAGAATGATAGTCTTTTCTATTTGTTAACATTCAATTTGCAACAGTCATGAGCTCAAAATTGTGTGTGATTGATGAACAAAAAACAAAAACTTTGTCCCTTCATACACAGGAAAGCCACAGCCAGGAGGTGGCGGGGGTAAGTGGCAGCCAGGAGGTCGACCATCGTCCTCCACCTCCTGCCACAACTCCAACACAAGAGCCACAGCCTGGAGCATCTAAGGAAGACAAGAGAGTGATGGCCTGGGTTCAGCCTGGTCTGGCAAAAGATGCAGGCTGTTGTATGACCACAGCCTGGGGACATATATGTCATCTGCTGCTGTTCCTGATCTCTTGGACTCCTGGACCTAATTGTGCTCACTATTATATGGGCTCCTCAGGCCACCAATTTTGCCTGTAAAATAGTTTTGATGTGTGCCCTGGGGTACAAAGTCTTCGCAAATTTCACCAGTTTATCCAGCGTTGCCTTCCTCTTTATTTTGTTATGACCCATAATAAAGGTCTATTTTTTTGACAAATACTTGCTTATGTGTTTTACTTCAAAAAGGACAGTTTGTTTGTGAGTAGGCAGGTACATTTCAAAAATACAATTTCAAATTAAAGAGGGACACCAACCAACCTCCTTGAGTTTAAAAAATACAAGATAATAATGGTGTTGTGGTAACTTGACACACAAAACGAAAAAAAATATTATGGAGATCACTAGAAAAAAAAACAGGAGATCTTAAAAAAAAATAAAAAATAAATACAAAACATTATTATGGAGATCTGACGAAAAAAATATATATATGGGATAAATATACAGGAATTGCTCTGTATTGTAATATGGGAAAAAGAAGTTGTCATTTTTGTTTTTGTTTTTGATGTATGTATGTTTGTTTTTTGTTTTCAATAAAAATTATCTGATTTAAAAAAATTAAATAAAAAATATTTGCATATGGGAGATCAGGGGCCTTCAGGGCTCCTAGGGGGGATTTACAAGTAAATATGAATGAACTGTTAGGACTTCTTTGCTACATGGTATTGATACATGGGATTTTACTCCAGTCCCCTTGGTGAGGAGCTCATCATGGGAAAACACTTCTGTTCAATGTATGCCTTCTTGTTGGGGTCCCTAATAAAGACCTGATGTCTCTTAAATCTTTGAGGAGCTCATACCCACCACTAACTTTAAGGGTCCATATAATATCCCCAGCAAAGGCATGGAATTATTTAATTGTATATCTAGCTATAGAATGGTCTTATATTCCTAAAATATGGTTTTATGTGGTCTCACCTGTGTATTGTTTGGTTAATTGAGATAAACACACATAGCTGGTTAGAGCGCATTGCAATGCAGGTGCTGTGCACGAGGTTGATGTATTAGTAGTACAGATGACACAGGATATACTAAATGCTGAAATAATAAAAAAAAAAAAAATATTAGTTATATGCTATGTACCACACCCTAAATAATGCAAACAATTATTCTACCAACAGGATAATTAACGTAAAACTCAGTATTTGACTTCATTAATAAATTCGGTATGTAAACCCTATTTTTCAGCTTTTTAGGCATTATGCCTCCCTGTATTTTGTAAAGGTGCTGCAAAGTTTCATACCTGGAGATCCTGCCATTAACAGCAACTCCTGTTGCAGGGTGAAAAGGCTAAGCTACTGCTTTGCAATTAACAGAAGCTATGTCAGACTGCGGTTTGATGTCCAACATACTTAAATGGACCAGAGACTCAGAAAGCTTTGATCTCAAAGCATTAAAATGACAGCCAGGGATATAATATACTCCAAGAGAAGCCAGCCTTGGCAACCCAATACTTTAACCATGACCGAGTCACTTGAATGCTGGGTTCACACTATTTGGTCGCAGCAGGGGGTCCGCTGCGTCCCTGTTCACCATTTCAGGGGCGAATCAGGTCCGAACTTTTGCCTGAGTTTGAACCTGCAATGGAGCCAAAGATGCATAGGACTTTTCTGCTGTGAGCTCCGTGGCCCCTGCGGAGATGTGTGAACCAGCTCCATTGAGAGCCGGTCACACTCTCCTGTCATGCGATTTGAATGCGCGGAAACCCACATCTACTTCGCATAAGTGTGAACCCAGCCTACGGCCAATTTAGTTGCAATCAGAATGAGACAAGGCAGATCGTAGGACTGTCCTATGACTAATGTCTTTTTTGCATGCTGGGTTGTTTGTAATGATATATTGTTAATGGTTTATATTCATGATAAATACAAAGACTACTATAACTTCTTCTACTACTACATTCTACTACTACTACTTCTACTACTACTATATTAGTATTATTATAATCATAATTATTACTATTATTACCTTACCTTTTATTAAAGGAAACCTACATTGAGAAAAAAAAATGCACAGGCTACTACTACTGACCTTCTTGTAAAAATAGTAGTTACCTAACTGTTTCTGGATTCTAGATGGTCACTGACTAGAACATCAGTTATAGTGTGTTTGTTACTTTTGCAGTCAAATTCGAGACCCCTCCATCTATATGATGGATTCCCTTTCACACAGCATAGCAAAAAAAAAACCCACTATATTGCTAAAAGTATTGGGACACTGCCTTTACACGAACATGAACTTTAAAGGCATCCCAGTCTTAGTCCGCAGGGTTCAATATTGAGCTTCAACAGCTTCAACTCTTTTGGGAAGGCTGTCCACAAGGTTTAGGAGTGTGTCTATGGGAATGTTTGACCATTCTTCCAGTAGCGCATTTATGAGGTCAAGCACTGATGTGGATGAGAAGGCCTGGCTCGCAGTCTTCGCTCTAATTCATCCCAAAAGGTGTTTTATCGGGTTGAGCTCAGGACTCTGTGCAGGCCAGTCAAGTTCCTCCACCCCAGACTCGCTCATCCATGTCTTTATGGACCTTGCTTTGTGCACTGGAGCACAATCATGTTGGAACAGGAAGGGGCTATCCTCAAACTGTTCCCACAAATTTGGGAGCATGAAATTGTCCAAAATGTCTTGGTATGCTGATGCCTAAAGAGTTCCCTTCGGAGGGCGTGGCCGAGTGCGGACCGTGATGGCCTCAGAGTGAAGGACCTCCGTGGACAAGGTGCACTGAAGCAACAGTCATGGCGACACAGGACGTGCTACACACCGGAGCTACAGCGATCCACTCCTGACACTGCCACCAGCATGACAAAGCGGTTGAATACCCGATCGGGGCTGCAGAAGCTGACGGACTTCTATCTGCCCCACTCTTCAGCTCACGGCCGTCAAGATGGCGGCAGCTCCCGCTATAGTGCACTGGCTCCTACTCACACAGCGCAGCTAATACTGCAGCCTGGCAGCACGGGACCTGTCTCATCACAACAACTACAGGGTGAGTCAACACCTCCAGACAGCCCCACCACATGCAGCTCTTCTAAAAGTAAAAAAGTAAGCAAAGATAAGAGGAAGCCCTCTCACCTCATGCTTCCTACCCAGACTCAGCTTATCCTCCCTTCACGCCATTACTAGAGGATTTCCCAGTGTCCTCCCAGCCTGCCTCCCTGACTGATCTAAAGGACATGCTATTATCCCTGCATAATTCTTTCCATGCTGACATGTCTAGAATGCTTGCTGGAGTCACAGCAAACATCCAAGACCTCTCCCTCAGGGTGTCCCAAGCAAAAGAAAAAATTGGAGATGTGTGCCATGCACATAATGAACCGATTGACTCATATAATGATCATGACACAGAAATCCACAGAATTAACGCCAAACTCGCTGATCTCGAGGACAGATCGAGACGTAACCATATAAAATTTAGAGGAATCTCAGAAAACTTTACTGACTCCTTGCTGAATGACTTCCTACACCAACTTATGTCCGAATTACTGCCTGAAGCTGGGAACATGGATCTTATAATTGATAGAGCTCACCGTATCCCCAAACCACCTTTTTTGGCAGACACAATCCCAAGAGACGTCCGGGCCAGGATTCACTTTCATATTAAAGAAAAAGTGATGAAGGCATCAAGAGCTAACCCCACACTATCCGAAAAATTTGCTGGAATTCCCCTATACACAGATTTGTCTGCAGCCACTATTCGCACCAGGAAGCAATTCTTCACTAAAGCACTTCGCAATCATAGCATACCATATCAAAGAGGTCGACCTACCAAGCTGCTGATTACAAAACAACACAAGATCTATGCAGTACACTCGCTGGAGAAAGGCCTCAAGTTGCTAAAAGATTAGAAGATCCTACCACCTGACACTACGATCCCAGACAAATCTCCGCCACCCAAAGTGGCCATGGACTTATCCTAAATACTCCCCGAATTATGTCTAGCTCACTCCTGGATGAAAATAAGGAAATACACTACCCTTGTCTCCATCTCAGGTCTACTGACATTATGTCAACGTTTCCTGCTTAATTTCTCCTAACTACGCTGCCCCCATGGCATTGCAACAGTCAAGTTGCACATGGTTTCTAGGCTTTTTTCCAGACTTTTTTTTACTACCCCTTGGTTTGTTCTTTCGCCGGTTCCTTATAATTCTAACCTCTGCTCTGATGCAGCACATATAAACCTAACGCCTCTATCACAGAAGCGGACTCTACAGGTACAGCTTCAAAGAGACTTCTCGGTTTAAACTTACATCAAAGGGTACCCTTACGACGATACCAACACATTACACATGCCTCATTTAAGGAGTGACAACACAATTAGCTGGCTAATACTCTCCCATGGCTCTTAAACTCATTTAATTTAATTTAACGTGCATGGTCTTAACAGTCCCTTTAAACGAAAAGCTTTGAATAACGATGTAAGACCCCCCCCCCCCCATTGAGACAGCCTATTTGTACAAGAAACATATTTTACAAAAAATAGAGCGCCTCAGCTCTATTTGAAAAACTTTACGCACATCTTTACCGCAAACTCTCATTGCCATTACTGCTTCTCTGAACTTTCAACTCATCTCTTTACAGGAAGATAACAACAGCCGTTTTCTTATTCTAGTATGTAAAATCAATGATGTACTTTATACCTCGGTAAATATCTATGCCCCAAGTGTCAGACAGATTGCCTTCTTAAAGAAAATACTAAAGAGGATTTCCTCTTGCCGACAAGGGTTTTTAATACTTGGTAGAAACTTTAAATCTGTAGGTGACCCTACAACTGATTCATCCACTAAAGCCAAGCGTAATCCATGCTCTCGCAATACATTTCTCCATAAACACAATCTGTATGACATCTGGAGGTGTCACCACAATACTGAAAGCGATTATACCTTCTTCTCTATGGCCCACCACACATATACACGTATAGATCTCCTTTTGACTGACCAATGGGCCCTTCCACATGTCACTTTTTCCACGATCGAGACCATATCCTGGTCGAACCATGCCCCTATTACCTTTTCTGATTCAGCCAAACTTAGGCCAGCCTCCGTTTGGAGACTGATTATCTACCTGCTCTCATTCCCAGAAAACTAAAAAGCCATAGACGAGGCACACAATGACACCACTGACCGTTTCGGATTATGGAATGCTCACAAGACGTTCATGAGAGGCATATTCATTTAGCTCAGTTCCCGGGCTAAAAAACAGTGTTCAAAATGCCTCAAACAAATTATGCAGGATATTCGATCACTTGAAGAAGTGAACAAACACAATCCCACTCACCAAATCTCAGTAGACCTCATGAAACTGAGAATATTACTTAGAGATCTATTACTATACCTGTATGAAAAACACACCAAAACACTCAAAGCTGATTTCTATGACCTCAATAACAAGGCAGGTACCTCTCTGGCTAAATGCTTTGAAGGCAAACGCATTTCACATAAAATCCCCTTTATTCTGAATAAAACCTCTGGAGCTAAAGTTTCTTCCCCAAATGGTATTGCAGAAATCTTTAAAGACTGCTATGCTAGCCTATTTGATCTTAAAGCGCATACCCAGACCCCACAACCTACTGCAGACCAGATACAATCCTTCCTTCAACCACTTCATTTACTTTACCTAGATTGACTGACAACCAACTGACCACTCCATCTCGACCATTTACAATACCAGAGATCAAGAAAGTTATATCCAGCTTGTCTAAATCCGAAGCCCCCGGGATTGATGGGTTCTCGAATGAATATTACCAAAAATTTATAGACACGCTAGCCCCCCCATCTAGTGAGTATATACAACTTATCAATAATCAAAGGTAATTTCCCTAAAGAAATGCTACAAGCAGTAATCACCACTATACCTAAACCAGACAAAGATATCTCCCTCCCTAGCAACTATAGACCCATCTCCTTACTCAATTCGGAGATAAAAATATACGCAAAAGCATTGGCCCTCAGACTATTGAATATATTACCCACTTTAATTCATCCGGACCAGCTAGGGTTCATCAAAGGACGTCAAGCTCCAGATGCCACAAGGAGGGGTTTAAATATCCTTAAACACACTGGACTACACAAAACTCCTTCACCCTAATTAGATGCTAATTAGATGCTAAGAAAGCATTTGATCGTGTGCACTGGGGGTTCCTATAAGCTGTCCTGAGTAAATTCGGATTCTAAGGCCCAATCATGTCAGCTGTATTAGCACTCTATTCTCAGCCGTCAGCCAAAGTCTTGACTTCCGGAACCCTTTACTCAGAATTCATGATCACTAATGGCACCAGGCAAGGATGCCCATTGTCTCCACTTATTTTTGCATTATTCATGGAACCCCTAGCGCACACGATCCGCACTTCCCTTAATGTAACAGGAATTCAAATAGGCCCCACACAGAATAAAATCGTACTGTTCGCGGACTGCATGATTCCGATAGCTGCAAACCCACTCCACACGCTCCTGGAACTTCAAAGGATACTACATACCTTTAGTTTGATCTTGTACTATAAAATCAATGAAAGTAAATCTCAAATCATGGGTCTCATACCAACCCCGCTTAAAAACTCTATTACAGAACAATTCCCATTTACCTGGGTCAATATATCTATTAAATATCTGGGAATCAATATCCCCAACAAATCAGCTAATGCCTCCCTGGAGAAATTACCACTTTATCAAAATTGGAACTATCTTTAACTGGTAGAATAAACTTATTTAAAATGACTGTACTACCTAAATTAATATACCTCTTTGGCACTATCCCCATCTCCATACTGCACTCCTTCTTCTCTAAAACACGCTACCTGATACTTAACTATGTATGGAGAGGTAAGAAACCAAGATGTGCCACCTCTATACTCATTAAACAGTGAACTTCCGGTTGGCTATCACTCCCTGATATCTACCACTATTACCTAGCCTCTATCTTAGACCAAACACGATACTGGTGGACCCAGATCTGGGCCCTTATGGAAAACGCTCTTTTACCATGTAGACCAGGAGTCTCGAACTGGCGGCCCTCCAGCTGTTGTGAAACTACGAGTCCCATGAGGCCTTGCAAGGCTGCCAGTTATAAGCATGACTCCCTAAGGCAGAGGCATCGTGGGACTTGTAGTTCTGCAACAGCTGGAGGGCCACCAGTTTGAGACCCCTGATGTAGACACTCCAGAACTCATATAACAGCTTGTCTCCTACACACACAAACAAACAAATCACCCTACCCTTCTATTCAGACGACTATCTAAGCGTTGAACATATTACCTAAACACAATTGCTTCAATTCTCCACAACAAAAAATCCCTGTCCCTATAGAATACCTTGAACTCCAAATCCCCGGCCTTCAGCTCTCTACTTGGGTAGGATGTGATTTTCGAAATACTCAACAACTAGTGGTGGAAGGGAAGCTTCTATCCTTTGCAGATCTCCAAACAAAATACCATCTACCAAATTCTGAGTTTTATCGCTTTATTCAAATATTGAAATTATTTAAGAAAGGTAAGATCCCTATAACTTTCAAAGTAGAGGAAGAGATATGTAATTTCTATGACCCAAACAACTATGTGCTTAAAAGGATCGCTTTCTTCTATAAGAAAATGTGTAATTCACATAATTTTAACAAAACATCTACAATGCTAAAGTGGGAACAAGAACTAGGTCAACAAGACTCTGCACACTCATGGAAATCAGATTTACTCTGGACATATAAATCTACGCTATGCACGGACCATTGTGAACTTTTCCAGAAAATAGTACATAGGTGGTACTACACTCCATATAAATTATCAAAAATATCACCCAGCAACTCCAGTAAATGCTGGAGAAATTGTAACTCCACAGGCTCCCTCATACATATACTATGGTACTACAAATCTATCAGATCATACTGGAAACAGCTCTTTAACATAGTCTCCGAATTCACCCCACACCCTACGTCTCCTTTGGTTGAACAAGCCCTCCTGCATCTCAACATTAATAATATTCCCCACAAATCCAGAGCTATTGTAGTTCACATCCTTTTGTCTGCTAAATTTAAAATAATGAGACACTGGGGCTCCCCAAATGCCCCTAGTATATCAGATGTCATCGGAGAGGTCAATAGATGTTCTCTAGAACGGATGTTTGCTATGAAAAATGACTCCCTGGCAAAATTTCATTCAACGTGGGACTCTTGGCTAGCACATCCACACTCTTCTATGGCATGAATATAAATCTCCCCAATATTTGTGTATCCTTCTTACCAAAGATATAACACTTATATAGTTCTATTATACCTGTTCCAAATAGTATAAGGTTTGAGTCAATACAATGCACAATGCATGTACCTGACTATGTGTGTTTTTTTGTTTTGTTAGCGATGTACTATTTTTCACCTTTCTGCTTCCTCCCATTGGGCCGACTAGGCCCATGCTTTCCCTTCTCTTATCCCATTACCACCCCATATATGTAAAGCTTCAGTGAAGAAAGATGTAACATAAGGGTTGACTGTATTCTCTCCCAATCAGAACACATTGTGTTCTCAGATGGGGTGTCTGGGGGGAACATAATGCCCTTCACCTCCCATTAAGCTATTAAACGTACTTCTGATGTTTAGATATGCTTGTTATTTTTTACTCTGTCATCTGTAACCATACGACTATGTACCTTTACTATGTATTGATAAATGACAGATACTGTTTGCCACTGTTTTATTCTTCTGTTTGATAAAACCAAATAAAAACATTGAAACATAAAGAGTTCCCTTCACTGAAACTAAAAAGCCAAGCCCAACCCATGAAAAACAACCCCACACCATAATCCCCCCTCCACCAAATTATTTGGACCAGTGCACAAAGGAAGGTCCATAAAGACATGGATGAGCGAGGAACTTGGAGGAACTTGGCTGGCCCGCTGAGAGTCCTGACCTCAACCCAAAAGAACACCTTTGGGATGAATTAGAGGGGAAACTGCAAGCCAGACTTCATCACATCAGTGCCTGACCTCACAAATACGCTTCTGGAAGAATGGTCAAACATTACCATAGAGACACTCCTATACCTTGTGGACAGTCTTCCTAGAAAAGTTGAAGCTGTTGTGTGGTCCAACTCAATATTGAACCCTACAGACTAATGCCCCGTACACACGGTCGGAAAATCCGACCACAAAATCCATCAGATTTTTTCCGACGGATTTAGTCCGACACTAATGTTGCATACACACGGTCGGACAAAGTTTTCGGAAAATCCGATCATTCTGAACGTGGTGACGTTTGTTGCCTACGACGGGACTACATAGAGGCTAGTAGCCAATAGCTTTGGTCTTGTAATGTGATCTGAGCATGCGTGGCACTTTGTCCGTCGGAATTCGCTACACACGATCGGAAAAAGTCAGATAGGACTTTGTCGGAAAATTTGAGAGCAGGAGATAAAACTTTGTCCGTCGGAAAATCCGATGGAAAATGTCCGATGGAGCCTACACACGGTCGGAATTTCCGACAACATTGTCCGATAGGACATTTTCCGTCTGAAAATCCGACCGTGTGTATGGGGCTTTAGACTGGGATGCCATTAAAGTTCATGTGTGTGTAAAGGCAGGTGTCCCAATACTTTTGACAATATAGTGTATATATATATATATATATATATATATATATATATATATATATATATATATATATATATATATATATATATATATATATTATATATATATATTTATATTCATATAAACGTACTTTTTAGATATTTCTGAGACGGTGTCATGGCTGAGTGCAAGATTTTTTTAACCAGTTCTCTGTGATCTGCCCAACATAGAAAAGTTGGGAAGTCTAGTTCTCATTAACATACAATGGACAATCCCAGCTACTTAAACCTTTAGGGCACTTTTACACTGGCAGTGCCCCAGCGTCGGCGGTAAAGCTGTATTTTTAGCGGCGCTTTTCGACCGCTAGCGGGGTGCTTTTAACCCCTGCTAATGGCCGAAAAAGGGTTAAAAGCGTCCGCTTCAGCGGCGCTTTGATGGCACTGCGCATTCATTTCAATGGGCAGGGGTGCTTTAGGAGCCGTGTATACACCACTCCTACAGCGCCTCAAAGATGCTGCTTGCAGGAATTTTTTGAGCGTCCTGCTAGCGCACTGCTCCAGTGTGAAAGCCCTCGGGCTTTCACATTGGAGTAAAAGGAGAGGCGCTTTAGAGGCGTTATTTTTAGCGCTATAGCGCCTGTAAAGCGCCTCAGTGTGAAAGGGGTCTTAAGCCTTTGTTAGGACAGACAGTGTTCCAATGTAATACAGTTGATGCTTGTATAGTATACACAGGGTCAATTATGACAAGCACATCTCCCCAGACCCTCATAAACAAAAAGAACTAGGCAGGATTTTTCCTTGCTGGAAGTTCCAGAAAAGAGCATCTAAAGAAGATAACTGAAATGTTTTAATATTTTTAATAATTTATTTTTTAAGCTATGCTATGTGAATGGGGAAATGCAACAAATACAAAGTAGGTGTCAATCGGGCTGCAAAAGTAGAAATACACTTTAAGTCAGAATCCCTTTATTTGCATACTAGTTCCAGGTCTTTCGGTATTAAAGCGATTGGACTGCCATGACAGACAGACAACTAGAACTAGAGGTCAGCAGTGGCTCTGTGCAAGATTAATGTAAGAAATAATAATGTTATATATATTTAAAAAAAAATACACTCCTAAACATGTATAACTAAAAACAAAAATGTTAAATACATAAAAAAAACAAATACAAATTTGTCCCCAAACTATCTTAATTTCCTGGTAAACCCTAAAAAGAAAATCTAAAATATAACCAAAACCTGTGACATTGATATAACTCTTGATGCTAAGTATTCCCTATTTGGGAGGATCTTATTTTTTTTATGTATTAAAAATAATAAATAAATAAATGCATAAATAAAATAATACAATGGGATAAAATAAAAATAAATAAATATCAATGTCTACTATAATGGTTTGTATATAGCAGATCATATAGCTGTTAGTGACGGTCATGGATTGCCATAATTGTAGACCTGTGAATAATTTGTGGAGACTTCTTTTTGGCTGAGGCTTGTATTATAGGTTCTGATCTGGTTGGCTCCTACTGAGTCATTATCCATGAAAGAATATTGAACTTTTGTTAGCATAATAGAGTATTGCAATTGTTTTTCCTCTCTTACCTGTGTCCAGCAAGCCACAAAGGCAGAAAAGAACTGTGAATGGGATTATCATGATGCTGGTATGTCCACACACCACTACTGTCTGCAGGTCTCTAGGTTATGGCCATCATTTATAGGTAAAGCTTGTCATAGAAACAGAGAGGTGGTGACAACTGATGAATAGGAGTAGGTGTTGCATTTAATGGGCAGAGATAACATAGCATAGTGTGGACCAAGTCAAAAGGATAACTTTAATACAGAAAAAAATCAAAGTTCTTACATAATAAATATAAGGGGTCTAATTTATAGTTTTTCTAAAAGATTAACTATTTTTTTTTGCCATTTTTAGACCCATATGAAAATATGATTAGCTTAGTATAAATATTTTTGATTTTTTTTTTTACTTTTTACTAGACATGTGCAATTCGTTTCGTTTTTTTTTCGTTTTTCGTTTTTTTCGTTATTTTCGCTCGTTCGTTTTCGTACGAATGAACGAATGATTCGCTAAGAATTTTAACGAATAACGAATCGTTCGAATCGAACGAATCCGAAAATAACGAAAATCTGAAAAAAGCAAATTAGAAACAACGAATGAAGAAAATCCGAAAAACAAAAACAGGAACAACGAAAATGAAAATGAATGAAAAAATTCGTACATTCGTAACTTTTTTTTTTTTTTTGTTGAATTGGTAATTTTCCGTGTCCCTTACAATGGTGCTGCTTAACGTGCTTCGAATAGATTGAACGAAAAAATTCGTACATTCGTAACTTTTTTTTTTCGATTCGTAATTTTCCGTGTCCCTTACAATGGTGCTGCTTAACGTGCTTCGAATGGATTGAACGAAAAAATTCGTACATTCGTAACTTTTTTTTTTTTTCGAATTGTCATTTTCCGTGTCTCTTACAATGGCTTTGCTTAACGTGCTTAGAATGGATTGAACGAAAAAATTCGTACATTGGTAACTTTTTTTTTCGATTCGTAATTTTCCGTGTCTCTTAAAATGTAATAATAGCACACACATTACATAAAATTATGAATTATGCTCCGATTACGAATCTACGAATGTTACGAATGTACGAATAAATACGAATGCGTCCGAATTTCGAATAAACGAATAAACAAAAATTAAACTAACGGAAAAACGAATCAACGAAAAAATAACTCTTACGAATGTACGAATCGTTACGAATACGAACACCGACGACTTACGAATTTACGAATCGTTACGAATCAACGGAAACGAAAAAAAAACGAAACGAAAATAAACAAATTTTTTTGTTGTGCACATGTCTACTTTTTACTATTTTTTTTTATAGAATTTTGGTTCACATTATGGCAGAGTGCTTGAGCTTCACCATTCTTCTCTGTCAGCGCACTCTATGGGTCAGCTCAGCTCAATCTCTGTGCTGTAATGTGAATCAAAAGTATATATATAAAAGGAACACAACCATTTGTATTTTTTTTATTTTATATTACTATTATGAAGTACATATACACTTTATGGCCACTTTATTAGGTACACCTGTTTAATTGCTTGGTAACACAAATTGCTAAGCAGCCAATCACATGGCACCATTTCAATGCATTTAGGCATCTAAATGTGGTGAACACCACTTGCTGAAATTCAAATCAAGCAGACCCAACCAGGACAGAAGCTTATGGAGGGGACGGCAGGCTAACCTATTGCATACTGACTATGGGCCCTTGCTTTCTTAGGGAACACTACTCTTTTGGAGGTGTGTGCCTTGGGGACCCTTGGAGTGGTCTTGCTTTGGATTCATGTCCAGGTTTCCCTAAAACACACAGACTCTAGGAACTGGAGAACACATATACTTATTTGGGGTCTCTAGACCCAAACCAGCCTTGCTGGGATTAGCCTTGTGTCGGCGCTACCTCATTATCTAAAACATTTTGTGATGTTTGGGGTAAATATTTGGTTTTATTGTTCATGTGGTGACTGACCTACTTTTTGAATTGTATAAAAACCTGTGTTTTTGTTCAATAAACAGTCATTCCTTTGCAGTTTAGCTCAAAATCTTGTCTATGTATGATTCTCAGAGTAAGCCCCCGTACGCTTTACAGGCGCTATAGCGATATAGCGATGATCCATCATCATCTGAACCCAAGATCTATGCTGCATCTGACAGTAGCTCTTCTTGTTGTGCCACTTGAGATTCCAGACAGCACCAGTCGGATCCTTTGAACAATCCTGCCTTGTTTCTGGTGAACCTTGAAGTCCTTGCTCCTCCCATGAACTTCCTATTCATGCCATGCCTTTGCACATCCTGTTTGCCAGATTACTGTTCTCTCTCCAGCCAATATCTTTCTCTTGCCTCTCCTGCTGCCGTATCTTCACTACTAATCATTACCGGCTTTTTGGCTTGTTCCTCAACTACGCTTCGCTTGATCTCAACCTGCAAAGACTTGTTTCCGATCTTTGGCTTGTTTACTGACTATGCTTTTGCTTGATCTCTACTTGCTCCATCCGCTACTGGACCTCAGCCTGCTCACTTCCTGGTGGGTCAAACCAGGAAGCTGACCTGGTACTAACATGCAGCAAAACCCATCTCCACCATCAGTAGCTCTGGTGAATACCAGTTATTGCTCTAACTGGTCAGTGCTCTAACTGGGCCAACAGATCATCTTCCAGGGTGATCTGCTTGTGTACTTATCCAGCTAGTCGGTAAAAGCCTCTCTACTGCTTTAGCTACTGGCCTCTGAGCCTGACCCCTGACCATGACAATTGGGATGAATTGGAACACCAACTGAGAGTAAGGTCTTGTCATCCATCATCACTACCCAACCACACTAATGCTCTTTTGGCAAAATGGGCACATATTCGTGCAGACACACTTCAAAATCTTATGTAAAGCCTTTCTGGAAAAGTAGAGGCTGTTATAACAATAGGCAAGGGGGTGGGGGGTTGGGGGGCTCCCTATTACTGCCAATGGTTTTGAAATGCAAGTGCTCTAAAAAAGCGATAATCAGATGTCCACAGTCGTGTGGCCATATACAGTATTTTATAAAGAGGGTTTTTAGTGTGTGTGTGTGTGTGTGTGTGTAGGGGGGGGGGGGGGTCACCATTTGGAAGAATAAGTATATATCTAAACAAAAAAATTATTTTTCCCTCAGTCAGAACTATTCTGCGTTGCTCCACAAATATATAGATTCCAACTTTTATTAAACAACTGCCAAACAAATATTCTGTAGGTTTGAAAGCAATCAGTGGCTGATTGACCACACAGAACTCCTCTTAATAGGCTATATGGAAAAATATTGTATTTTGTTAACTGTCTAGATTTAATACATGTAGTGATAATATGCAATATTTAAAATATTTTTTTTTTAATTTATATTCTTTTTTTTTTCTCTTTCTTTACATGCAAAACAAGCTGTCCATCAAAAGGGACAGCAACGCAGATTGAGAAAACTTTTTTTTTTTTCCTTGTTTTTACTTGTATTGACTCATCATTATGCAATTGGTTTTCATTATTTAAAATTTTTATTATTTTCTAAGACTTTTTTTACTTTTTTATTTTCAGTAACAGTTTATAGTATGCTGCACTACAATGCAGTCTAATTTGAATATTGTAGTTACATAATAGCCATGTATCATGTTTACAGATGCACCAATGCCCATGGATAATGTTTTTGTGTTTATTTTATTGTATTGCTTTTGTTGTTATGTTGGTGTATTTAGTTGGTGTGACAACTAATTCTGCAACACAAAGTGTCACGAATCTAGACCCATTCTCTTGTATGGTCCATTTAATGAAACTTTGCAACTTTACAATATAAGTTCCCCCCACTGGTGAGGAACATTATATGGCTGAAAGCTAATGATCCATTTGATACTCCATCGGAAAGAGAAAAAGATTGTAGCCAATCAATGGTATGATTATTTTTGAATTTTTTAAAGGCTTATAAACTTACATAGACTGTGATGTTTATTGGTGCGCTTATTGAACATATTGCCACTAAATATATTAATATATATTATAAATATATATTTATATATTTACAATATATGTTTGGCTACTAATGCTATCCTGCAACTGTGTATTAAAGTAAGAAAATCTATTATGTTGGCCATAATTTATTATTTTTATTATTATTAATAATGATAATTACTTAATTATTTTAAACCCTGGATAATTACAGAGTATGCAACTTGTTTTATGTTTTAATCCTTGCCTTTATTCCAGTTTAAGCTGGTGTTATTACCACTGCCCAAGGTTTCATTTTTCAAGGTGGCTCCTGCCTTTTACAGCATCCTATGGAGCAGGGTCAGATCTAGCCTATCCTATCTGGGGGTGCAGTAAAAAAAGGCAGGGGGCATAATGTCAACAACATCCTGGGAAACACTAGTATGTAGTAGGTTGTCATTAGATTAGAACCTGTGCTGTCTTTATATCAGAAGACCCATTTTACATCAGGAGCCCTCAGCAAAGTCCTTGTTTACATCAGGTTCATATCAGAGTGCCAGTGCTTTTCAGTCTATGGGGTACCACTGTGGCAAGCTGTGTCCTTCTTATGTTCCTTTGTTTTTCCAACAGCACCAGGTGACCCAGTGTGCTCCTCACCCCCTGCTCCTGGCAAAAGATGCCAGGAAATTCTTCATGCAGTTTTGTTCAGTGCCACTGGTCAGCTTGGACATTGAGCAGGGCTCACCTTCGTCCCACAGTGGGCTGCCTGCTGCAATACCAATCCCTGCGTTGTGCTGCTGAATTGTGGGAGTAGAACTTCTATGCGCTTGAAGACACTTATTTTCTGGAGTCTACTGGTAGCAGCAGGGGCGGACTGACAACTCATGGGGCCCCCGGGCAATAGGAGATTATGGGGCCCCCAGACAATCAGAGGTTATGGGGCCACACAGTATACAATCACACAGTATACACATACATGTACACACAGTATACACAGACATGTTTCTATTGGCTGAGAAGGTACTGGAGAGGTGGGGCAGCTATAATCTCTGGATTTTTAGACCAAAAGGATGTCGGTAAGGGATATTTCAGAAACAGATGTAAAAAAAACACAGATTTTTACATACTGTCCCTGGTTTTACTGAGGCTGGCAACCCTGATGGGGCCCCCTAGTGGTCCGGGGCCCTCGGGAAGTGCCCGAGTGGCCGAATGGTCAGTCCGCCCCTGGGTAGCAGGCACCTTGATGGAGGTATGTTGACAGCACTGCAATAGTGTCAGAACACCTCAGTTCAGATATCATGCAATACAATGACATCTTCATGTTTGGCATCTTTGCCCTGGTCACTCGATGACCTTGTCCTGGCACTGCCCTCCCCAAATTGGTGCCTCTATTACACAAAATTAAGGAACACAGTATCTCACAAAAGTGAGTACACCCCTCACATTTTTGTAAATATTTTATTATATCTTCCGTTTGTGGATGCCCCACAGATGCTCAATAGGGTTTAGGTCTGGAGGCATACTTGACCAGTCCATCACCCTCAGCTTCTTTAGCAAGGCAGTAGTCGTCTTGGAGGTGTGTTTGGGATCGTTATCATGTTGGAATACTGCCCTGTGATCCAGGGAGGGGATCATGATCTGCTTCAGTATGTCACAGTACATGTTGGCATTCATGGTTCCCTCAATGAACTGTAGCTCCTCAGTGCTGTACTCATGCAGCCCCAGACCATGACACTCCCACCACCATGCTTGACTGTAGACAAGACACACTTGTCTTCGTATTTCTCACCTGGTTTCTGCCACACACTCTTGACACCATCTGAACCAAATAAGTTTATCTTGGTCTCATCAGACCACAGGACATGGTTCCAGTAATCCATGCCCTTAGTCTGTTTGTCTTCAGCAAACTGTTTGCAGGCTTTCTTGTGCATCATCTTTAGAAGAGGCTTCCTTCTGGGATGACAATCTTCTTATAGCCTAGGCCATATTTTTTTTTTTACCAACCATTTTTATTTTTAATGTGAAGAACAAGACATACATTCAAACTACGAATTATCATCACGTACATAACAATTGTAATCTATTAGGTGATAATCTGATGATATTCTCATTCCAAAGGTAAATGATTACAGGCAGCTTGAATAACATTAACCAAAACATGTGACTGCCCTATCCGGTATCTGGAACTATCATTTTTATATTATGTGAATATAATAAGGGCACAACATGCGTAAAACCATAAAGAGGGAAGAACAAAGAAGGAAAAAGGGAAAAAAAAGAGGTGGGTGGGATCTGACATATTGGCTGTGATTTACCCAGCATTATTAAATCCACACTCCTTGGACCCTAAAGATCATAGGATGACCAGGGGGCCCATTTTCTTTCAAATACCGGCATAGTGTCCATCAAGGTGTGGTGGACTCTTTCCATAAGACGGATCGTTTCCATACGTTGTAGTACTATGTCCCAGGAAACTGCCGGTAGGCCATCTTTATGTAGCGTAACCATCCTTTTTTCATATCCTCAGAGAGTTCTTTTCCATGAGGTGCCATGTTGAACTTCCAGTGACCAGTATGAGAGAGTGAGAGCGATAACACCAAATTTAACACACCTGCTCCCCATTCACACCTGAGACCTTGTAACACTAACGAGTCACATGACCACAGGGGGGGGGGGCTAATTGGCCCCAATTTGGACATTTTCACCTTTGTTGCCAGCAGTTTAGACATTAATAGATGTGTGTTGAGTTATTTTGAGGGGACAGCAAATTTACACTGTTATACAAGCTGTACACTCACTACTTTACATTGTAGCAAAGTGTAATTTCTTCAGTGTTGTCACGTGAAAAGATAGAATAAAATATTTACAAAAATGTGAGGGGTGTACTCACTTATGTAAGATAGTGTATATCACCAGCACACCAAAGATCTTTGAAAACATTTCCAGAAGTTTATTGAAGTGATCCCATCATATATAGAGTAGAAAAGTTTCAGGGACCCTGTCTCAAGGCATGTGATCTGCTACACAAACGAAAAACCCTGGGCACAACTTTTTGCATTATTATACAGCCAACACACCTTCCTGATTCCTCCTTGACCGAGGACTGGGACTGGCGTCAAGAGTGACCTGAACTGCCTCTGCATGAAGGCAGATCCAATATATTACCCAGAGGTACCTTGACGAGGTTGTGTTTACCATAGGTCTATGGTTATTTACAGCCTACCAGATGTAAGTCACACCATACATGTACCCAATCTCATTTCGGTATAAATGATTTATAAATACAGACTAATAGTGACCACCTCATCCCTTTAAACCCAAACACCTTTGAATTACACAAGTTCTGAGGCTAATTAAATGCAGATAAGGCACCGAGTGAGTTTTATTATATAAAGAAAAAGTGCAGCGTTGAATAATAAATATAAATTATTTGCTAAATAATGGCGACATACATAATAGCCATCAAAATCAAATAATGAGCATATAAGCAATATAAACCACATGTGAAAGTGATCTAATATTCAAATATAAAATTCATGGATGCAAATTAGACCCAAAGTGGTGTGAATGTATGGTGTACACCACCTGTGAAGAAAAACAAATATACAAAGTGACAAGTTCATAAAGAAAAATCCAAAGATTTCTTGTGTGAAGACATCCATAATGTACTCCAACAGGGACTTTTCACTAGACATGTGCAATTCGTTTCGTTTTTTTTTTTTTCGTTTTTCGTTTTCATTCGTTTTCGTACGAATGAACGAATCGTTCGAATCCGAAAAACAACGAAAATCCGAAAAACAACGAAAATCCGAAAAACCAAATTAGAAACAACGATTGTACGAATGAAGAAAATCCGAAAAACGAAAAAAGGAACAACGAAAATGAACGAAAAAAATCGTACATTCGTAACTTTTTTTTTTGTTGAATTGGTAATTTTCCGTGTCCCTTACAATGGTGCTGCTAACCGTGCTTCGAATAGACAGAACGAAAAAATTCGTACATTCGTAACTTTTTTTTTCGATTCGTAACTTTTTTTTTCGATTCGTAACTTTTTTTTTTTTGTTGAATTGGTAATTTTCCGTGTCCCTTACAATGGTGCTGCTTAACGTGCTTCGAATAGATTGAACGAAAAAATTGTACATTCGTAACTTTTTTTTTCGATTCGTAACTTTTTTTTTGTTGAATTGGTAATTTTCCGTGTCCCTTACAATGGTGCTGCTTAACGTGCTTCGAATAGATTGAATGAAAAAATTCGTACATTAAATTTTTTTTTTTTCGATGTACTTTTTTTTTTTTGATAAAATAAAATGTAATAATAGCACACATTACATAAAATTATGAATTATGCTCCGATTACGAATCTACGAATGTTACGAATGTACGAATAAATACGAATGCGTCCGAATTTCGAATAAACGAATAAACGAAAATTAAACTAACGAAAAAACGAATCAACGAAAAAATAACTCTTACGAATGTACGAATCGTTACGAATACGAACACCAACGACTTACGAATTTACGAATCGTTACGAATCAACGGAAACGAAAAAAAAAACAAAATAAAAATAAACTAATTTTTTTCGGAAACGAAAAAAACGAAACGAAAATAAACTTTTGTTGTGCACATGTCTACTTTTCACCTCTTGTGCTGCCCGTCACCACAGAATAAGACAAAGGGGGAGGCTTACCAGAAACCCAGCAACCGCCCTTATTCAGGGGGGTCAAACTAGGCTTAGTAGAACAGCCTTGGTGCTGTTAGATGTCACCGACTTCCCATTCGATCTGCCATCCTCTGCTGTGTTTTCTCCAATGTGAGGAGTGGTTAACCAATCCTCAATTGCCGCAAAGTATATAGAGTTTCCAGTGGATGGGTGGCAGGAGAGATAAAAAAGAGAGTCTCCGATAGTGTAGGCGTTTTAAAAAAAGGATTTTATTGAATGAAATCCCATTACATATAATTAACCTTGCAAGGATAAGTGAACAAGCTCTGAGCGTCTAGGAATGAGGAAAAAAAGCTATCGCGCATGCGCAGTGCGTCTGTGTTCGGGTTTAAAGGGATGAGGTGGCAACCATACCACACACACACCACATCAAAAGGGCTCTATCATCTTTCTCACCCCCCCCCCCCCTTTTGTTAATCCTTTTTAGTCTTCCTCTGCTTTCACACTGAAAATCTATACACCACTACATACAATACAGAATGGACATTGAAAGGATAAGCAGCACAGTGATAAGCGAATCTCTGTCAATCTCTGTCAATCTGCTCTCTCCTCCTATGAGCATGCCTCTTGTCATCCCATGAACTGATTGGCTCCTTGTGTTACTTCGCCCTCTCACACCCCAGCCCTGCTATACAGGGACTCCAAAAGGCTGATACCAGATCACATTCAGATACTTAAACTGCTTGTATCAAAAAATAAATAAATAAATAATGAAGTATTAAAGTATACAGATCTGCATTAATTGTCTCTTTTATATCTGTCTAGAGTTCAGCTTTAGCAGCCACATATGCAGTTCATTTTGAATATTGTCTGTTTAGCCTTCCACTTTTTCTTAATTTCTCCTTAGTTACAGCTTCTAAAGTCTTTCGTTTTCTTAGAAAAGATATTTGATTACCCTTTAATAGGTTGACGCTCCAATTTCAGACTCCTGCTGCCTCTCTGTTTCTTTTATGCTGTTTTGACTCTAATGACAAGCGTGAAATTGAGGTCTTTAGGCAGCATTGTGCCCTAATCCCGTGCGTCCAAAGTCAGTAAAAGGAAAGGCTTTAAAATCTATAGTAACAGTCATATTATAATCATTATAATCATTATCTGTGCTGTGAACATTTGCATTATAAATGGTTTATGCAAGCAGAAAAAATTACTTGCTATAGAATATCCGAGAAGATCTGAGGACACAATGAAGTGATTTCACAACGCAGGAGGTAGCAGAAGAGCGTAAGATAGTGTATGCTAAACTAATATATGATTGATATATATATATATATATATATATATATATATATATATATATATATATATATATATATATATTAGGGTTGTTACTGATTAAAATTTCCGTGTTCGTTGTTTTTTAAATCGATTAATCGACTAATTTCGATTAATTATAACGCACATACAGATCCAACTACTTTTAGCTGATCTCCTTGCATTGCAACTCTGCATTAGTCAGTGGTAAATGTGGTATACACTATATACAATCACCCGACACTAGTTAGTTTCCACAATCCATGACTTAACTTCACAGTTCACACAAATACGTTTTAAATTCAAGCTGTAGCGCTGACGTAAGTCATTTCTTTTTCCACAGTAGTGTGACAATCCCTCCACCTCCGGTCTAACTAATCACTATTACCTTATGGCATGGACCCCTGTGCAAACAGGTGGTCATGCAAGCGGGTATCAAAAGGGATAACACGGACCATAAACTTCTATGTTTACTTCTGTTTTCTCTGATATTTATTTATCTACAATTTTTTTTCTTCTTAATAAATAATCTAAAATACATTCTTATCTATTTCCTTTTTTCTATTTCATTATCAATAATTTTTTGTTATGTTTCGCCTGAAAAGTCCCAATTGTACCGGAGGGTACTAGTGGTCCTTTGTTACTAGAGGTTCCATCTTCCAAATATTGATTCAGGGATGTTGGCAAACAATTTATCTTTAGGAGCTTAATGCCCCTTAAGTATGGTTCAGCACCACTTTTTACACCATAAACTTCTCTCACGTCTCCTTAGATCTCAGCAAGGACGCAGGTCATGGGTAGAAAGAAAAGATCTAAGTGCTCACCGCTAGGGATGAGCCGAACACCCCCGGGTTCGGTTCGAACCAGAACCTTCGAACGGACCGAAAGTTCGCGCGAATTTTCGAACCCTATACGTTATAATGGACGCGAACGTTCGAAATCAAAAGTGCTAATTACAACGGCCAATATGCATGTTAATGTCATAAAACAGGTTTGGGGACCCGGGTCCTGCCCAGGGGACATATATCAATGCAAAAAGAACTTTTAAAAACTAACGTTTTTTCGGGAGCAGTCATTTTAATGATGCATAAAGTGAAAAAAAAAAAGTGAAATTTTCCTTTAAATATGGTACCTGGGAGGTGTCTAAAGTATGCCTGTGAAGTGGCATGTGTTTCCCGTGTTTAGAACTGTCCTTGCACAAAATGACATTTGTAAAGGAAAAAAAGAAGCCATTTAAAACCACTTGCGGCTTTAGGTTTGTTCTTAAGTAGAATCTGAACAGGTACATTATGAAGTGTAGCTCCATCCCAAAAAAATCTATTTTTAAGCTTTTTGGAGAACATAGGGAGGGGTTATCACCCCTGTAACATTTGCTGTCTTTGCACATCTGTTCAGAACATGTCACCTCACTTTCCGTCCCAATGACAAATGTTTTTGGAAAAGTGGGGTTTTAATTGAAACAAGGATTGGTGATAAAGTATCAGTAGAGAGGAGATACCTTTTTCCAAATTAAATCTAACAGGATAGAATTTCCCTTCCTAGGGGTAGATTTCCTCTCACTTCCTGTTTTCTCTTTCCATTTGCAAGTAGGAGTCGTTTTGTAAGTTGGATGTTTGAAAGTAGGGGCCTGGCGTATATACTCTGCAGAAATTTGCCCTATTAGATGTTGGTGTAGCCACAAGACTGGTGGGCACAGGAATGGGCCCTGCTATGAGTTAATAGATCAAGATTTGTAATTGCATGCACCTGTTGAACAGGGCAGAAAAATTGGGGGTGGTGGTGGTGGTGGACGGTGTTGCCACAAGACTGTAAGCTCTCACAGTTACTCTTGGTGGGCGCAGGAATGGGCCCTGCTGTGAGTTATTAGATCAAGATTTGTAATTGCAAGCACCTGATGAACAGGGCAGAAAAATTGGGCCTTTGGCGGTGGTGGTGGACGGTGTTGCCACAAGACTGTAAGCTCTCACAGTTACTCTTGGTGGGCGCAGGAATGGGCCCTGCTGTGAGTTATTAGATCAAGATTTGTAATTGCAAGCACCTGATGAACAGGGCAGAAAAATTGGGCCTTTGGCGGTGGTGGTGGACGGTGTTGCCACAAGACTGTAGGCCCTCATAGTTACTCTTGGTGGGCGCAGGAATGGGCCCTGCTGTGAGTTATTAGATCAAGATTTGTAATTGCAAGCACCTGATGAACAGGGCAGAAAAATTGGGCCTTTGGCGGTGGTGGTGGACGGTGTTGCCACAAGACTGTAGGCCCTCACAGTTACTCTTGGTGGGCGCAGGAATGGGCCCTGTTGTGAGTTATTAGATCAAGATTTGTAATTGCAAGCACCTGATGAACAGGGCAGAAAAATTGGGCCTTTGGCGGTGGTGGTGGACGGTGTTGCCACAAGACTGCAGGCCCTCATAGTTACTCTTGGTGGGCGCAGGAATGGGCCCTGCTGTGAACTATTAGATCAAGATTTGTAATTACCCGCCCCTGTTAAACAGGGGCTGAAAAATTGTGCCTTAGGCACTGGTGCTGGAGCCACAACACTGCAACCCCTCACAGAGACTGTACTTGGAGCACAGCAGTCACACGTGTTGCGAAGCATTTTTTTAAAAAATTGTAAGTACCCGCCCCTGTTAAACAGGGGCTGAAAAATTGTGCCTTAGGCACTGGTGCTGGTGCCACAACACTGCAACCCGGCCCTCACAGATACTGTACTTGGAGCACAGCAGTCACACGTGTTGCGAAGCATTTTTTTAAAAAATTGTAAGTACACGCCCCTGTTAAACAGGGGCTGAAAAATTGTGCCTTAGGCACTGGTGCTGGTGCCACAACACTGCAACCCGGCCCTCACAGATACTGTACTTGGAGCACAGCAGTCACACGTGTTGCGAAGCATTTTTTTTTTTTTTTTAAAAAATTGTAAGTACCCGCCCCTGTTAAACAGGGGCTGAAAAATTGTGCCTTAGGCACTGGTGCTGGTGCCACAACACTGCAACCCGGCCCTCACAGATACTGTACTTGGAGCACAGCAGTCACACGTGTTGCGAAGCATTTTTTTTAAAAAATTGTAAGTACCCGCCCCTGTTAAACAGGGGCTGAAATATTGTGCCTTAGGCACTGGTGCTGGTGCCACAACACTGCAACACGGCCCTCACAGAGACTGTACTTGGAGCACAGCAGTCACACGTGTTGCGAAGCATTTTTTTAAAAAATTGTAAGTACACGCCCCTGTTAAACAGGGGCTGAAAAATTGTGCCTTAGGCACTGGTGTGGTGGCATGGATCATTGAGGAGGAGGAAGAGGATAGTCAGTGAACATAAGAGGACAGTCACTCAGCATCAGCATAGGCAGTCTTGAAGGGATGTGACATTAAAAATTATTCGGTTATATCCGCCTCAGGTGCCTGGTAGCTGGTGGTGATCCAAGACTGATTCATTTTGATGAATGTCAGTCGATCAACCGAGGCGGTGGACAGGCGCACCCTATGATCAGTCACAAATCCTCCAGCAGCACTGAATGTGCGTTCGGAAAGAACGCTGGAGGCAGGACAGGCCAGTAGCTCAATTGCATACTGTGCAAGCTCTGGCCAGTGATCCATCCTCAGGACCCAGTAAGCCAGAGGATTTTCGGTGGGAAAGGTGTCCAAGTCTGACCTTGCCCCAAGGTATTCCTGCACCATGTATATCAGATGCTGGCGATGGTTGCTGGAACCGATCATACCTTGGGGCTGCGGACTAAAAAATTGTCTGAACGCATCGGTCAGACGTCCACCTTCCCCACCGCTCCTTCTGCCACTGACCGAAGCCTCAGCAACTCGTCGCCCAGGACCAGGAGTTTGTAGCCTCCCAGTTTCTGGGAACGCGTTGCACAGACCTTTCTGCAAGGCCTCCCTGAGATGTCTCATCCTCTGCTCCCTCTGCGACGGCAAGATAAGGTCCGCAACCTTACCCTTGTACCGCGGATCAAGGAGAGTGGCCAGCCAGTAATGGTCCCTCTCCTTGATCCGAAGAACACGAGGATCCTTCCGCAGGCTTTGCAGGATCAGGGAGGCCATGCAGCGTAGGTTAGCTGAGGCATTCGGTCCGGAGTCTTCTGGGTCACTGAGGATGACATGATCGCCAGCCACCTCCTCCCAGCCACGTACAAGTCCACTGGTTTGTTGGGACTGTACATCATCCCTAAAAGACTGCTGCTGCTGATGCTGAGTGCCAGGCTCCACCTCCATGCTCACACAATCCTCCTCCTCCTCCTCCTCCTCCTCCTCATCCTCTTCCTGTGTGATGGGTGGGACAGAAGGAACACTGTCCGGATAAAGGGGGCCTTGAGAGGCAAGGAAGTCCTCCTCTTCCTGCCTCTGTTCTGCCTCAAGTGCCCTGTCCATTATCCCACGCAGCGTATGCTCCAACAGGTGGACAAGAGGGACAGTGTCACTGATGCATGCACTGTCACTGCTCACCATCCTCGTGGCCTCCTCAAATGGTGAGAGGACAGTGCATGCATCCCTGATCATGCTCCACTGACGTGGGGAAAAAAAACCAAGCTCCCCTGACCCTGTCCTGGTGCCGTAGTCGCAAAGGTACTCATTGATGGCCCTCTGCTGCGTGTGCAGTCGCTGCAGCATGGCCAACGTTGAGTTCCACCTGGTGGGCATGTCACATATTAGGCGGTTCTTGGGCAGGTTCAGCTCCTTTTGCAGCTCAGTCAGCCGAGCACTGGCATTATAAGATCGGCGGAAATGCACACAGACTTTCCTGGCCTGCCTCAGGACATCCTGTAAGCCTGGGAACCTGCCCAAGAACCGCTGCACCACCAGGTTGAGGACGTGAGCCATGCAGGGCACATGGGTGAGCTGCCCCTGTCGCAGGGCGGAGAGGAGGTTGGTGCCATTGTCAGAAACGACCATTCCTGGCTTAAGCTGACGTGGCGTCAACCACCTCTCGGCCTGCCCCTGCAGAGCTGCCAGAACCTCTGGCCCAGTGTGGCTCCTGTCCCCCAAACACACCAGCGCAAGCACGGCATGGCATCTTTTTGCCTGCGTACTTGCGTAGCCCCTTGTACGCCTACGGAGCACCGCTGGTTCCAAGGACAGAGCACTGGAGGAAGAAGAAGAGGAGGGGGTGGAGGAGAGAGGTGTGTCACAACCAGTAGCAGTAGTCGCAATTTGGAGGCGTGGTGGCGGAACAACCTCCAACACTACTGCACCTTGTCCTGCATCCCTCCCAGCTGCCAATAGAGTGACCCAATGGGCCGTGAAAGAAAGGTACCGTCCCTGTCCATGCCTGCTGGACCATGAGTCAGCGGTAATATGCACCTTACCGCTGACCGCCCTGTCCAGCGAGGCATGGACATTGCCCTCCACATGCCGGTAGAGAGACGGAATCGCCTTCCGCGAGAAAAAGTGGCGTTTGGGAACCTGCCACTGAGGAACCGCACATTGAACAAACTCACGGAAGGGGGCCGAGTCTACCAACTGAAAAGGCAGCAGTTGAAGTGCTAGCAATTTAGCAAGGCTAGCATTCAACCGCTGGGCATGTGGATGGCTGGGAGTGTACTTCTTTCTACGGTCCAGCAGCTGGGGCAGGGAAATTTGCCTGCTGCAATCGGACGTCGGTGTACTGCAAGTACTTGGTTGTGACACACCGAATTCTACACCTTCAGTCCTCTCAGAGCAGCTTTCAGAGAGGACTGAAGGTGTAGTGGGGATGGAGATCCCAGCTGAGGAGGAGCAAGGAGAGGTCCGCTTAGTTCTTTGGTGTGGGTCTTTTATGTGTGCCTGCCAACGAGCTGCATGGCAGGTCGCCATATGTCTGGTCATGCTTGTCGTGCCCAAGCGGCTGATGTTTTGGCCACGCGAGATACGCTTGAGACAAATATTGCAAATAGCAGTGGTGCGATCTGCTGCACTCGTCTCAAAAAAGGCCCACACCAAAGAACTTTTCTGATAACGTGCAGAGGCAGCGCCCTGCACAGGCGGAGCTCTGCGGTGTTGTACAGTTGCTGTGCTGGCCTCTACCTGGCCTCCAGGGGGCATCCTGCCTCGTTGGACATGTGACGCCGCATCCTCCTCCTCCTCGTCCTCCTCCTCATCCTCTCTCCCTTGAGGCACCCACGTGGAGTCAGTGACCTCATCATCCCCTCCCTCTTCACCACTAGAGCAAACCTGGCAGTAAGCTGCAGCTGGTGGAACAGTACTGCCAGATTCCTCAAGCTGGGTATCGTCATCCGAGCCTTCGAATCGTTGGGCATCCTCCTGGAGCATGTACCCAACACTGTGCTCAAAGAGTTCGGGGGACTCCTCAGGAGGACATGGTGGGTCTAGGGAAGGGGTGGCTGATGATGCTCTGTCAGTACCCTGAGCCTGGGTGAGAGAGGATGAGGAGGATGAGGAGGGCTTGGTCATCCATTCTACCAAGCCTTCAGCATGATGCGGCTCCACATGTCCAGCTGCCGAAAACAAAGACGCGCGTGTCCCATGGCCACGTGCTGATGACGATGCACGACCACGTCCACGTCCACGGCCACGTCCACTAGAAACAGAGCCTGCCTGCCCTGTGTTCTTGGCTCTGCACGCTCTGCCTCCCCTTGGCGGTCTTCCAGCCATTGTAGTCGGTAGTCCTGTGGGTGCTGCTGAGAAGAAAATATAGGAGCTCTGTGTGATGCCACTAACACACTAGAAGTCCTATGGGTGCTTCTGCAAAGAAAATAGAGGAGCTCTGTGTGATGCCACTAACACACTAGAAGTCCTGTGGGTGCTTATGCAAAGAAAATAGAGGAGCTCTGTGTGATGCCACTAACACACTAGAAGTCCTGTGGGTGCTTCTGCAAAGAAAATAGAGGAGCTCTGTGTGATGCCACTAACACACTAGAAGTCCTGTGGGTGCTTCTGCAAAGAAAATAGAGGAGCTCTGTGTGATGCCACTAACACACTAGAAGTCCTGTGGGTGCTTCTGCAAAGAAAATAGAGGAGCTCTGTGTGATGCCACTAACACACTAGAAGTCCTGTGGATGCTTCTGCAAAAAAAATAGAGGAGCTCTGTGTGATGCCACTAACACACTAGAAGTCCTGTGGGTGCTTATGCAAAGAAAATAGAGGAGCTCTGTGTGATGCCACTAACACACTAGAAGTCCTGTGGGTGCTTATGCAAAGAAAATAGAGGAGCTCTGTGTGATGCCACTAACACACTAGAAGTCCTGTGGGTGCTTCTGCAAAGAAAATAGAGGAGCTCTGTGTGATGCCACTAACACACTAGAAGTCCTGTGGGTGCTTCTGCAAAGAAAATAGAGGAGCTCTGTGTGATGCCACTAACACACTAGAAGTCCTGTGGGTGCTTCTGCAAAGAAAATAGAGGAGCTCTGTGTGATGCCACTAACACACTAGAAGTCCTGTGGATGCTTCTGCAAAAAAAATAGAGGAGCTCTGTGTGATGCCACTAACACACTAGAAGTCCTGTGGGTGCTTATGCAAAGAAAATAGAGGAGCTCTGTGTGATGCCACTAACACACTAGAAGTCCTGTGGGTGCTTCTGCAAAGAAAATAGAGGAGCTCTGTGTGATGCCACTAACACACTAGAAGTCCTGTGGGTGCTTCTGCAAAGAAAATAGAGGAGCTCTGTGTGATGCCACTAACACACTAGAAGTCCTGTGGGTGCTTATGCAAAGAAAATAGAGGAGCTCTGTGTGATGCCACTAACACACTAGAAGTCCTGTGGGTGCTGCTGAGAAGAATATATAGGAGCTCTGTGTGATGCCACTAACACACTAGAAGTCCTATGGGTGCTTCTGCAAAGAAAATAGAGGAGCTCTGTGTGATGCCACTAACACACTAGAAGTCCTGTGGGTGCTTCTGCAAAGAAAATAGAGGAGCTCTGTGTGATGCCACTAACACACTAGAAGTCCTGTGGGTGCTGCTGAGAAGAATATATAGGAGCTCTGTGTGATGCCACTAACACACTAGAAGTCCTATGGGTGCTTCTGCAAAGAAAATAGAGGAGCTCTGTGTGATGGGACTAACACACTTCAAGTCCTATAGGTGCTTCTGGGAAGAAAATAAAGGTCTGTGTGATGGGACTAACACACTTCAAGTCCTATAGTTGCTTCTGGGAACAAAATATAGCTCTGTGTGTGTGATGGGACTAACACACTTCAAGTCCTATAGGTGCTTCTGGGAACAAAATATAGCTCTGTGTGTGTGATGGGACTAACACACTTCAAGTCCTATAGGTGCTTCTGGGAACAAAATATAGCTCTGTGTGTGTGATGGGACTAACACACTTCAAGTCCTATAGGTGCTTCTGGGAAGAAAATATAGCTCTGTGTGTGTAATGGGACTAACACACTTCAAGTCCTATAGGTGCTTCTGGGAACAAAATATAGCTCTGTGTGTGTGATGGGACTAACACACTTCAAGTCCTATAGGTGCTTCTGGGAACAAAATATAGCTCTGTGTGTGTGATGGGACTAACACACTTCAAGTCCTATAGGTGCTTCTGGGAACAAAATATAGCTCTGTGTGTGTGATGGGACTAACACACTTCAAGTCCTATAGGTTCTTCTAGGAACAAAATATAGCTCTGTGTGTGTGATGGGACTAACACACTTCAAGTCCTATAGGTGCTTCTGGGAACAAAATATAGCTCTGTGTGTGTGATGGGACTAACACACTTCAAGTCCTATAGGTGCTTCTGGGAAGAAAATATAGCTCTGTGTGTGTAATGGGACTAACACACTTCAAGTCCTATAGGTGCCTCTGGGAACAAAATATAGCTCTGTGTGTGTGATGGGACTAACACACTTCAAGTCCTATAGGTGCTTCTGGGAACAAAATATAGCTCTGTGTGTGTGATGGGACTAACACACTTCAAGTCCTATAGGTTCTTCTGGGAACAAAATATAGCTCTGTGTGTGTGATGGGACTAACACACTTCAAGTCCTATAGGTGCTTCTGGGAACAAAATATAGCTCTGTGTGTGTGATGGGACTAACACACTTCAAGTCCTATAGGTGCTTCTGGGAAGAAAATATAGCTCTGTGTGTGTGATGGGACTAACACACTTCAAGTCCTATAGGTTCTTCTGGGAACAAAATATAGCTCTGTGTGTGTGATGGGACTAACACACTTCAAGTCCTATAGGTGCTTCTGGGAACAAAATATAGCTCTGTGTGTGTGATGGGACTAACACACTTCAAGTCCTATAGGTGCTTCTGGGAACAAAATATAGCTCTGTGTGTGTGATGGGACTAACACACTTCAAGTCCTATAGGTTCTTCTGGGAACAAAATATAGCTCTGTGTGTGTGTGATGGGACTAACACACTTCAAGTCCTATAGGTGCTTCTGGGAACAAAATATAGCTCTGTGTGTGTGATGGGACTAACACACTTCAAGTCCTATAGGTGCTTCTGGGAACAAAATATAGCTCTGTGTGTGTGATGGGACTAACACACTTCAAGTCCTATAGGTGCTTCTGGGAACAAAATATAGCTCTGTGTGTGTGATGGGACTAACACACTTCAAGTCCTATAGGTTCTTCTGGGAACAAAATATAGCTCTGTGTGTGTGATGGGACTAACACACTTCAAGTCCTATAGGTGCCTCTGGGAACAAAATACAGCTCTGTGTGTGTGATGGGACTAACACACTTCAAGTCCTATAGGTGCTTCTGGGAACAAAATATAGCTCTGTGTGTGTGATGGGACTAACACACTTCAAGTCCTATAGGTTCTTCTGGGAACAAAATATAGCTCTGTGTGTGTGATGGGACTAACACACTTCAAGTCCTATAGGTGCCTCTGGGAACAAAATATAGCTCTGTGTGTGTGATGGGACTAACACACTTCAAGTCCTATAGGTGCTTCTGGGAACAAAATATAGCTCTGTGTGTGTGATGGGACTAACACACTTCAAGTCCTATAGGTTCTTCTGGGAACAAAATATAGCTCTGTGTGTGTGATGGGACTAACACACTTCAAGTCCTATAGGTGCTTCTGGGAAGAAAATATAGCTCTGTGTGTGTGATGGGACTAACACACTTCAAGTCCTATAGGTGCTTCTGGGAAGAAAATATAGCTCTGTGTGTGTAATGGGACTAACACACTTCAAGTCCTATAGGTGCCTCTGGGAACAAAATATAGCTCTGTGTGTGTGATGGGACTAACACACTTCAAGTCCTATAGGTGCTTCTGGGAAGAAAATATAGCTCTGTGTGTGTGATGGGACTAACACACTTCAAGTCCTATAGGTGCTTCTGGGAACAAAATATAGCTCTGTGTGTGTGATGGGACTAACACACTTCAAGTCCTATAGGTGCTTCTGGGAAGAAAATATAGCTCTGTGTGTGTAATGGGACTAACACACTTCAAGTCCTATAGGTGCCTCTGGGAACAAAATATAGCTCTGTGTGTGTGATGGGACTAACACACTTCAAGTCCTATAGGTGCTTCTGGGAAGAAAATATAGCTCTGTGTGTGTGATGGGACTAACACACGTCAAGTCCTATAGGTTCTTCTGGGAACAAAATATAGCTCTGTGTGTGTGATGGGACTAACACACTTCAAGTCCTATAGGTGCTTCTGGGAACAAAATATAGCTCTGTGTGTGTGATGGGACTAACACACTTCAAGTCCTATAGGTGCTTCTGGGAACAAAATATAGCTCTGTGTGTGTGATGGGACTAACACACTTCAAGTCCTATAGGTGCTTCTGGGAACAAAATATAGCTCTGTGTGTGTGATGGGACTAACACACTTCAAGTCCTATAGGTGCTTCTGGAAGAAAATATAGCTCTGTGTGTGTAATGGGACTAACACACTTCAAGTCCTATAGGTGCCTCTGGGAACAAAATATAGCTCTGTGTGTGTGATGGGACTAACACACTTCAAGTCCTATAGGTGCTTCTGGGAAGAAAATATAGCTCTGTGTGTGTGATGGGACTAACACACTTCAAGTCCTATAGGTGCTTCTGGGAACAAAATATAGCTCTGTGTGTGTGATGGGACTAACACACTTCAAGTCCTATAGGTGCTTCTGGGAACAAAATATAGCTCTGTGTGTGTGATGGGACTAACACACTACAAGTCCTATAGGTGCTTCTGGGAACAAAATATAGGAGCTCTGCCTGCCTGCCACGAACACACTACAAGTCCTATAGGTGCTTCTGGGAACAAAATATAGGAGCTCTGCCTGCCTGCCACGAACACACTACAAGTCCTATAGGTGCTTCTGGTAACAAAATATAGGAGCTCTGCCTGCCTGCCACGAACACACTACAAGTCCTATAGGTGCTTCTGGTAACAAAATATAGGAGCTCTGCCTGCCTGCCACGAACACACTACAAGTCCTATAGGTGCTTCTGGGAACAAAATATAGGAGCTCTGCCTGCCTGCCACGAACACACTACAAGCCCCTCTTTCTCAATCAATCTTTGTAACTGAATCTATCTAACTCAATTTCTGTAAGTGAATCTCTCTACCTAACTAAATCGAGCAGAGTGTCACAGAATCAGCCTGCTCAATCTGCGCCGGAACAGCATGTGACCGGCGCAGACGGCGTGGCGGCCTTTTATAGGGGGGGGCGTGTACTACAGCCCCTGAGCTGTAATTGGCTACAGGCGTCCTGCCTGTAGCCAATTATGGCTCTTCGAGTTTCCGGGGCTGTGATTGGCCAAGCATGCGGGGTCACAGTGCATGCTTGGCCAATCATCAGCCAGCAATGCACTGCGCCGGCCGCGCCGGCCGCAATGCATTGCGGGGCCGCTCGCATCACACGAACGTGATGCGAGCGGCCAAAATAGTTCTGGGCTCGCCGAGCGAGCGAACGCCCGGTGCTCGATGCGAACGTGGGTTCGCATCGAGCACCGGGCCCATCCCTACTCACCGCTTAAGTATAAGATATAATTTTTGTGTTCAAACACAATCTACTCACATAAAGATGATAAAAACACAGCATGTAAAGCCGACAATCGCGTTCGTTCCGTAGGGCAGCAGCGGGTGACGTCATGCGTAGCTCCTCCCCCGTACACTTCAATGTCACCGGACTCCTCCCCCCTTCCCTTCGTTAGCAGACGGAGGCACTTGGGAAAGGGGGGAGGAGTCTGGTGACATTGATGTCAGTGATGTCACCGGATCTCCGACGGAACTCCCTGAAGACCCGGAAGCCTGCGGAGAGGTGAGTACCAATCAAAAGAATTTTGATCGATTAAAAGAATTTTGATTGATCAAAAAAATGTATTGATTAATCGAGGAATTAATCTTTAATTTCCACCACCCTAATATATATCTATATCTATCTATCTATCTATCTATCTATCTATCTATCTATCTATCTATCTATCTATCTATCTATCTATCTATAGATAGATAGATAGATAGATAGATAGATAGATACAGTAGATAGATTATATATATATATATATATATATATATATATATATATATATATATAGATATATATATAGATATAGATATATAGATATATGGATATATACTAGACTGTCTGCACTGTATATATATATATATATATATATATATATATATATATATATATATATACACACAGTATCTCACAAAAGTAAGTACACCCCTCTAATTTTTGTAAATATTTTATTATACCTTTTCATGTGACAACACTGAAGAAATGACACTTTTCTACAATGTAAAGTAGTGAGTGTACAGCTTGTATAACAGTATAAATTTGCTGTCCCCTCAAAATAACTCAACACACAGCCATTAATGTCTAAACTGCTGGCCACAAAAGTGAGTACACCCCTAAGTGAAAAATTCCAAATTGGGCCCAAAGTGTCAATATTTTGTGTGGCCACCATTATTTTCCAGCACTGCCTTAACCCTCTTGGACATGGAGTTCCCCAGAGCTTCACAGGTTGTCACTGGAGTCCTCTTCCACTCCTCCATGGCGACATCACAGAGCTGGTGGATGTTAGAGACATTCATGTTATCAGGTAACACACTAGGCCTTTGTGCCCTCTTGCTTTATGTTTTGTTGTATGCTAGTTAGATTCCTCCACCTGAAAAGGGAAGCTAGGAATTTTTACAAGGGTGTTCCCCTATGGATGCAACTCTGGCCTTTAACAACACCTTAGTGCTTTGGTGTCATGTCTGTGGATTCGCATGTTCAATTAGGTTGTCTGGTTAAGGTTTAGTTTTGGAACCTGTGTATCTGTTGTGCAGAAAACATAGCCATGTGATGTGAAGATGAAAACAGTCTAATGAGAAATAAGTTTTCTATTTCTATTTCAATATTTTTCAAGGACGCAGGATAAAACTTTTTCCTAAGAAAAAGTCTTGCAATGGTTAAAAAAAGAATTTATAGGGAAAAAATAATTACACACGGTTTTGATATTTATGTGTGAATGGGATACTTTAGGAATGAAATTATGCTGAGGTAAAATAAAGAGAGCAGTTAAAGGGATCTCTCCTACATATTTTCTGGGACTGCCCAGTGTTAGCTAATTTCTGGTCTGGTGTCAAGAAAGTGCATAAAGTGAAGCGCTAGAACTCAAATGAATGGCCTAGCTAGACTAGTGCCAACAAATAATATATATATATATATATATATATATATATATATATATATATATAAATAAAAATTAATATAATAATTGATCTGTGATATCAACTGTGTATCTTTTTTAACAGATGACAACGTGACTGATATAGTGAACTAATTAACGCACATGTGTTATACTTGAATGTGTCCAAACATATTAGTATCAAAAAATTGAAAAATTGAAAATTAAAAATAAAATTCAAAAAAAGTTCTTAAGTGCAAAAAGAGTCCCAAGTGTTGAGTCAAGGGCTGAACGATCATTAGACCACCAAATCGAAGAATGCACCGTATAACCACCACTGTGACAGCACCACCACCTATTAGGATGTAGGCTTACCAGATGGTTCAGACCCAAAAGAACATACGTTCTATGAGTCACAAACGCTTTGTAGTGTCAGCAGACAGCCAAGCTGTAACCTCTGGAGTTGCGTCCCCAAACTTTTGGAAGGTCCGTCTCCGTACAGGAGTAAATGATGTCAAATTCCAATCGATAAGTAAAGGAGGGCAGAGAAATAGAACCACATAGCGTAATCCCGTATAACCAGTACATTTATAAAAAAAAGTAGTAACACACTTACATTTTTAAAGTGTTTTCAAGCGCTTGGTAGATAAAAAATGGCGGCAGTGGAGTCCTTCCGATGCGTTTCGTCTTAGTAGACTCGTCTGGGGTGTCAAGACTTTCATTAAAGATTTAACTGGTTGGTCTCTTCCGAATATGCCAGCCGCCTACCTTTTGCATGAAACGCAAATATCATTCAAACGTTATAAAAACTCACCTCAGGGGGAAGGGAAGATTACTTTTTCCCCAACTCCCCACTTTTACATTTTTGTTTTGTTTTGTTTTTTTGTTTCTTATTCCTTTTCTTTCTGTTTTTTTTTTTTGTTTCTCATTCCTTTTCAGTCCTACTCTTAGTTACGGCTTATTATATGGGACTAGCCTGTCATGAAGATCCTGCCAGTAACTGGCGCACTAGAGTCCCTGGTACCCGTTCGCGAGTACCATTGCGCGTGCGCATGCGCGAGAGCGCGCGTGCACGTGCGCGCACACACCCGCGCACGAGAGCGCACGCGGGAGGACGGGTGCGCGCCCCTGTTGGCGCCAGTCAGCCTATTTGAATCCGTCTGTCACAGACGGTCCCCGCTGTCTGCTCTACAGCGTTCTGTGTCCTGATACCTGATCTGAAGTTCCTACCAGTGTTTGACCCGGCTACCCTTTTGACCCTCCTGCTTTTCGCCTGCACCCGACCTTGGCTTGTCTGTGACCTCTCTCCTGTCTTACCCACCTGTCCTGTGTTGCCAGCCTGATACCTGACCCGGCCTGTTTGACGATCCAGTTGCTCTGCTGACCAGTTCGTATGCTGACCCAGTCAGCTGTGCTGTTCCAGTCTGCTTTGCTGATCCGGTCTGTGGTGCTGTTCCAGTCTGCTTTGTTGATCCAGCTGATCCAGTCTGCCTGCTGATCCAGCCTGCTCCGCTGACCCAGTCTGCTGTGCTGTTCCAGTCTGCCCTGCTGATCCAGTCTGTGGTGCTGATCCAGTCTGTGGTGCTGATCCAGTCTGCTTGCTGATCCAGTCTGTCTGCTGATCCAGTCTGCTTGCTGTTCCAGTCTGTTTTGCTGATCCGGTCTGTGGTGCTGTTCCAGTCTGCTTTGCTGATCCAGCTGATCCAGTCTGCCTGCTGACCCAGCCTGCTCCGCTGACCCAGTCTGCTGTGCTGTTCCAGTCTGCCCTGCTGATCCAGTCTGTGGTGCTGATCCAGTCTGCTTGCTGTTCCAGTCTGCTGTGCTGTTCCAGTCTGCTTTGCTGATCCAGTCTGCTGTTCTGATCCAGTCCACCCTACTCACCTTGTCCGCTGAGCTGAACCAGGGATCTCTCGTTACCGGTCCTACAGTCCTGCCAGGCACCTGTGCCCCTCCTGACTCCTGGTCTCCCTGTCACCTTACCAGGGGACCGAGAGTGGGAGCCGCAAGGGAGGCCCTCCTCTGCTAAACCAGACTCATCACCACCAGGTGCGTGACATAGCCTAAATTACAGATCTAGAAACATATTGAACTATTTTATTTTCAACTTACTCGATCTTTGCCTACTATTTTTGAAATAGTGATTCTGCTCTAAATACCATCATATTTCTTTGTATAAAAATGTATTGTTAAATCTCATTAATAAGTATGTAATGTACCTGAAACTTGTATTTACTTGATGTTAATTTGAACTGTTTTTGTTCCTATATACATTTGAAAAAAAAAATAATAAAAAAAAAAATAAACAACGTACTGTTTAGTGAATTGACACATAACCCTTCAAAAATCTTTTCACTTACTGGAAACACTTGACTTGTTGATTGCAGTAATGTGATTATTTGTTGTACATTTTATCTCATGAGACCTGTTTATTGAACACAGGAGACCAGATCTCGGAAAACAGACACACAGCAGATGCTATACAGAAGGTGCACGCCTGTGTAACTTCCCAAAGAATTTGAACACTTTGAAAGGGACACTTTACACCCAACAAAAAATAATTTACCAAATTTAAGCAATATGCAGAGCTGTAAAGTGGTATGTAGCAGTTTAATTCAGATTTACAATCAAACTTGGCTGAGCAGGCATGAATATATCCATCAAAAGGCTCGAAGAGCATACATTGAGCTTCATCTGGGTCATTTCAGTAATTGAAATAGTACTGAGTTGCAAGCAACATGTGAAGCCAAAATGAAAACATTTTGCAGCATTTCAAAAATTTTGTAAAATACATTATTTTTGCAGATAGACTTTCCCAATTTGAAGGACTATAAATGCTACTGAAAGTCATGAGAAATGTTGAAACTTACCACCACACTGACTCCTTCCCCTCACTCTCCGATGTCCCACTTTTTAAATTTTTTTCTTCTTTCCCCATTTTCTCGCCCGCCCGCCCTTATCATTTTCTCCTCCATATCTATATCTCTGCTCCCATCCACTATGTCCCTATGTCTAGCTTTCTTGTAGGAATGCCAATGTTCCTCTGCCATTCTTACCTTTCCTACTGTATTTATCCAAAAAACGTAGCAGGAATTGATCATATACCCTGTATTTCAAAGATTAGTTCTTTTATGGATTCCTTTATTCCCATTATTATTTAGATTTCTGTTTATAATTGTAATATTTCATGAATGCTTCAATCCTACTTTTAATACATTATATAATATCACTGTTATCTTGACTGTGATCCAATGTACAATGTTGATCATTTTTCCTTTTTTTTGTATGTATTAAAAAAAGAAATTATAAGAAAGGAAAAGAAATAGTACATATTCCAAAAGTCACTGGTCACCCAGATGATTTTGGCTCTCAATTAGAACTCATCACATTACATTACATCACATTACAACTCTGCATAATGGAGCTAGCTATTGCTAGGTCATTGTATTTTTTACATTTAAAATAGCAATTTATTAGCACATCCAAAAGGAACCTGTTGCTTAGCTCTTTTCTCCAACACGAGAAGCCTGCATTTTTTTCCTGGCTTGGCCAACTGCTTAGGTGTAACTTTTGTTGAAGCCTTACCAGGAACAGCTTTTTTGATAGCCTTTTGGTAGCCTTCTTTCTTTGGCAGACCTAAATGCTTCTTCCCTTTCAGGCTTTAAGGCTTCTGGTTTCTAGTGACCATAATTTCTACCAGAGAGTCACCATTGATAGAAATCTGGAATTTCATTGCATTGTTGACTTCTGGAATTCTGCCATCTGCCCTTTCTTGTGTATTCTTCTGTATGGAACAGTCCAGTGGATTTGCCAAGAGTTCCCCTTGGAAAGGAAGACCGACTCAAATTTTGTATTCAGGAACTGGAATACCTTGCCATCAGACCTGCCGTTTCACCAGCCATGGCCATGGTGGATCTTGTAACCACTGAAGCTGCACAGTTTGACCTTTATGGATCAGCTATAATGGGCAAGAGAGTCATTGTATATTGACTGTGGATACTAGACTTGTGCGATTAGTTTCGTACGAATCGAAAAGTTGTACGAATTTCTGTAAATTCGTACATTCGGGAGGATCCAAAATATGAATAGCTATGCTTCCGAATGTTGTACAAAATTTTGTTTATGAATTTCGGATCCAACAGAAATGTGACTGGTGTTTTGTTGACCAATCAGAGGTTTTCTTCTGCTGCTGAGTGAGGGTTGGGAATTTTTTTTTTTAATATGGGAGTGGGAGACTGGTAATGGTAGTCGATGGCAGATTCAGAATCAGACAAAATAAGAATGTTTGTTAATTACGATTATTTGTTATGATGAAATTTAAAAACCCAGGAAGTCAGCACAGCACAGGGATGGTGGGAGCCCCTCAATGAGCATAGCACAGGGATGGTGGGAGCCCCTCAATGAGCACAGCACAGGGATGGTGGGAGCCCCTCATAATGATAAATTCATCATAACGAATGTTTGTAATTGTTACGAAAATTCGTATTTCGTACAAATCCAAATTGAATTTCGGACACAAATTACGAAATAAGACTTAATTCTAATACAAAATGGAATGTAACGAAACAACACAAATTTATTGACGGCGCACATGTCTAGTGGATACATCTTTACACCCCTATTCGCAGGGATGCCAATATGGGACTAATGTATGCTCCTAAACTCATCTTTAAAATTCCATACGAACCTTGATACTTTTTGCCTACCTATCTGAATTCGGACCTAGTAATGCTGCCGAGATAGACAAGAATTAGACTTTGATGGACCTTGGTGAGTTTGAACATGTGTGCGGTTATTCTAAGGCATTCTCACAGCGTTAGAGCGGTTTAAAACCATTATTTGGATGCCTTTGTGACTTTACACAGCAGGACCATATGCAGTACATCCTTATCTGCTGAAACAAGTCTACAATTTTGTCTGCTAAATACATCAAAATGTTAATACTACTGCTGTATATCGTATACCTATCGGCATTTGCAAGTTTTGAAGGCAAGTCAGCAAAAAGCCTATTGGCACTACATCTTGCAATGTTGTTGAAAAATCAGACCGTGTGTATGCACCATCGGACAGTGTTCGTCGGTTTGTCCGACGGACAAAGTCTTATCTCCTGCTGGAAAGATTTGCCGTCAACCCGGTCCGATCACACCAAACCCGATCGTGTGTACGGTTGTCCGACCGGACAAAGTGCTACGCATGCTCAGATCACATTACAAGACCAAAGCTATTGGCTACTAGCCTCTACGTAGTCCCGTCGTAGGCAACAAACGTCACCACGGTCGGACTTTTTCATGGATTCTGTCCGATCGGACAATGTCGTCGGAAAAAGCTCTGATGGTTTTCCTGTCGGAATTCCGAGGGAATTTCGCTCAAACTGTCTTGCCTACACACGGTCACACCAAATTCCGACGGTCAGTAACACAGCGGCATAAAACACGTTCGACAGCACTATAAAAGGGAAGTTTAATGCTTCCGAGCATGCGTCAAATTGTTTCCGAGCATGCGTCACGATCGGAAAATCCGATAGAAAGGTTTTCCGTTGGAAAAATTGAGAACAGGTTCTCAATCCAAAGTCCGTTGGAAATTCCGACAGAAAAAGACCGATGGGCATACACGCGGTCGGAAAATTCATTGAAAAGCTCCCATCGGACTGTTTCCATCGGAAATTCCCACTGTGTGTACGCGGCATTAGTTTTATGGATTCTTCCATCCATGCTGTTTTGGATGGAGGAAACTCCCTTGTTGGTTATTGTATTCTGACAGCTGTCACCTGTCATCGAGTACACTGAGAGAAAAACGAAGGGTTTAATTTAAACATTAAACATTAGCATGTTGATGAAGAGGGTGTGGGGAGGAACCAGGGAAGGCAAGGAATACTGTATATACTCGAGTATAAGCCAACCCGAATATATGCCGAGGCACCTAATTTTACCACAAAAAAAAACTGGGAAAATGTATTGACTATAAGCCTAGGGTGAGAAATGCGCAGCTACTGTAAGTGGAAAAGAGGGTCAACAATGCCCATTTGCAGCCTCACTGTGCCCATTTGCAGCCATAGGTCCCCCGAACTTAAACTTGGTAGTTAAGGGTTCCTAGATGCCCCCTAGCTGCAGCCAAAATGTGGGGTCTCTGGACCCAAAGGGTCCCGAAATGACATTTCTGCAGATGGACACAGTTTTTCTTTTTCTTTTACTCAGTATATCTAGTCCTACATAGCACAGAGATGCTAGGTATCGCTCAGAGCATGAAGTATACAGTAACAGGACTTGATGTTGGCAAGGAAGCAACACATCCATCCCTTCTACATACTACTTAAGTATCAAATAGAACAGACACCTAGCACCAAGTGGCCCCGAGATGCGGGGCCCCCAAATTCGGGAAGGAAAATGTCATTCTCTGCTGCAGAAAAGTGACTCGAGTATAAGCCGAGGGGGGCATTTTCAGTACAAAAAAAATGTGCTGAAAAACTCGGCTTATACTCGAGTATATACGGTACATCAGATTAAACTTCAGCTTTATTAGGGACATTTTTATTTTTTAAATAGTAGCTGAAGAGTGGATCAGTGGTAGATGTGCAAATTATACTCATCTGCTCTGTAGGAGACTCTCTGCCATAATAGTTGATCATTTTATTGCATTTTTGTTTAACATTTTAACAAAAATAATTAATTAAGTTTAAAACTACTACAGTAAAACTACAGTATATTTAAAATGATTACAAATTATATTTATGTATATAATTTATTTAAAATATTTTGTGTATCAAGTGTTTGCTTGCATTTCTTCAATACCTCTTCATAATCCATAGCAAGTTTTGGAATTGGTTGCTAGAAGGAAATGTACCATCGCCTTTGCTTTTACTTTTATTTAACTAGAATGATGATCAGTCTCTTAGCACGGCCAGAGCAGCAATATAAAATATTATCAGGTGGTGAAGACAAATCATAATTGTCATGCCATTACTACATACAATATCATTCTTTACTAACATCTGATTACTGGCAGATCGATATTCTCTGATGAGTTTATTTTCACAAATGCTCTCCATGGCACATCCATGCAACAATTCATCTCTATAAAAAGATCCTGTTCAAAGAAAATGGCGAAAAATGACGGAATAAGTGTTAAAACATTTTTACTTTTAAACATTTATGTAAAAAAAAAAATATATATATATATGTATGTGTGTGTATATATATATATATATATATATATATATATATATATATATATATATATATATATATATATATATATATATTTATATTTATATATTTTTGGTCACAGCATTTTTTGCTGTTCGAGCCCCATTGGGGAGATTATCATTCACTTCCTGTTCCAGAGACAGAACAGGAAGTGAGGGGAAATGTCTACAAAGTGAGGGAAATAACCTTTTTAGACAACTGCAAATGAAAATTTTTTAGGGCTGTTACTGATTAAAATTTTCGTGCTCGATTAATCAACTAATTTCGATTAATTATAACGCACATACAGCTCCAACTACTTAGTCAGTGGTAAATGTGGTATACACTATATACAATCACCCGACACTAGTTAGTTTCCACAATCCATGACTTAACACTTTAAAAAAAAAAACTTTAGATAGTTAGTAGGGCATATATACTCACTGATGCAATGCTATAAAAAACTAAATTTTTTTAGGTGGCTTAGACAATGAGGAATGCCTCCACTTCTTTGCCCCAACCCTTCATCCAATTTCTAATCTAATCAGTGACTCCACCTAGTCTGACCAAAGCATAGCAATGTCTTTTTTTCACAAAGAAAAACCTGCATACCAATGTCTAGTCAGCCCCAACCCCCCACCATGTTTGTGAAATATCCAACGGACATTCGCTGTGCCATCAACGGATGGGTCCAATATCGACCAGCTCTGACTCTGGACCTCTCACGCAATTTGCGACGACGTTGCTGCCTCATCAAGAGCAACACCAGGAGCATTTCCTGACATATATTCAATATGGGATCCATTTCCAAAAAAAAAAAACACAGAAAGAGAGGCAAATGCAAGTGTACAACTGCTCTCTCTGTGCTCAACCAAACAGTCAAACCATCCAATGGCTGGTGTCATAACGGCTCTCTCTGCTGCTGCTGCTCACTCTGATCAAAATGGCAGAAATAGTTAATAATACACGTTTTCTGAGCTTGGGGAGGGTCTATATGATGTTATCTTTACAAACGCTTACAGACGCAAACGCGGTAAAACGTGGCATGAAAACGCAGCAAAACGCACGTTTTTAAATGCAGGTTTCTGCTTTTTAAAATATGTGTTCAGCAGAGTTTGCATCTGTGTCTCGTGTGCATGGGGCCTAAGTCCTCTAAGTTGTTATATTGGATTACAGAATGATTAACCTTTAGGTTGTAGAAGTCTGACCAATAGAGAGTGGTTATGTAGTTAAGCAAAAGACAACTGGGCAGGGCTGACAACACAGAAGACCTGTGTGTTGAAAGCCTAGATCAGGAATTAGGAGGGTGTTTTTCTGTGCATGCAGGGACTTGAAAGTGATAAAACATTGAGGAATATACTAAATGTTTTATTTTATTTTGCCTTGATATACTCTTTAAGCCCTTTTCCAAATGTGATGGCTTCCCTATGTCCTCTGTCCAAAGATTTATTAAAATCAGACTCACCTACCTTCATTTATTAAGGATGTAAAGTTAACACAACGAGTTTCATCACCGGTGCACTGGACAACATCCAACTCTGGATAGTCCTTTTGTAAGGAGGAGTAAATAGGACACATTTTCCCATTAGGTTTTTTCCTCTTCAGAGACCCTGGTGGACATTAGAATTATTACACCACCTGACTCTATCTATTCACTTAAGGAAATTAGAAAAATAATGCTGGACACTTAGGTTATCCCAGTGGTATTTCTATCTTAAAGTGTTGATGTGGATGTAAATAATTTGGTTCCCGGGCAGGCAGCATCTAAACCCCAAAGGATCTCCATAGTCTCCTTGGCTTGTAGTGTAACAAAAATGAAAATTGAAGCACCACACCACTTGTACGCAGGTGCAGTCTACGTTCTCCACTGCAGGTGGCGCTCAACCGCAGCGGTATTGCAGGGGAGAGGAAGCTGAGAGGAACATGTTTCCTCTATGGTTTCCAGGGCCACTGGGGAAGTTATCTGATTGCATGCTGCCATCCCATGTGACTCTAGTAGCCACCTTGAGTCAGGCAGAACCTATTTGGGGGCATGGCCTGGTAGGAGTCCAGGCTGAGGTTGCCACTCTGTCCACCTGTACAGGATTTTGTGGATGTGCGGCATTAGGGATCCCCCCTTTTGTTTCTTGAGCCATTGTAGGAGCCAGGATGGGCTCCATCCCCAACCAGCACTCCCAGCAGCAGATGCGGAGGAACTCACACTTACACCCCACACTAACCGAGTCTGAGTGGCACATGCAGAGATCATGGGTCACAGAGCCTATTCAAGGCCCTGGCTTCCAGGCTCGGTGCCCATTTTTATGCGTGGGTAGTGTAGGGATAGGTCACCTGTCTGACAGCGGCAGTGTTTAGTGGCAGGGAGAGGTTTCTGATGAGTAGGGAAAGGATAGGGACATGCCATTCTGCCCTAAGACCTCCAGATTTTTGGACTGGCCAGGCTGCATTCCGCCCCTCAAGACAGACGCTGATGGCACATCTGAGACCTGCTTTGCTACACATTACTGTTACACGCCATGAGTGTTCCCGGTCAGGTACCAGGTCTGTTGTGAATTACTGAATTCTGCATTAATACAACCAGAGTCTGTGTAATCACTGCCGCCGCACCACGCTGCACCTCCCCACACACTGCTAAGAGGTCCAGATACAACTTTATTAAAAAAGAAGTCTGGAGGATAACTCAAAAAGTATCCAACATGATTTGGGGGTCTAAAAACTCAACCTTCATCCAGGTTACTTCCAAACAAACTGCAGACAAGACCTGTCCTTACAATCCCCCTGGAAAACAATAGCGCTAAAGGTCCAGTTCACTTCTAGTTCATTCCGATTGTTGTCAATCATGTCCTGATGAAGGGGACAGACAATCCAAAATGTGTTTGCCACTTTTTGGATTGTCTCCCTGAATTTTATTGGAATAAAGTTGTATCTGGACCTCTAAGTAGTTGTGTGGCACTTCAATTTCCATATTTACAGATCAGTGCATCAAGATGGGGTATATTTGACCAGGTCTGTTGGATCATGGGTGCACTGGGAAATGTGGTCAAACTCTGGTGCCTGTTATGTGCAATTGCAATAACAGGAAAGGTGTAGGTAAGACTATGAAAATGGAAGTTGTTGGTACAACAATTATCCAACTTCACTTCTTATTCTGTGACTTTATCTGGACTTTGGAAAAAATTAAATCTGGCATTAACTTTTAAAATCATCTGGTATTAAGGTTTAAAATCAATTCCTACATCTCACACCTCAGTGTACCCCAATTCCTGCACCTTCACAACTCATATCACTCCAGTTCCTGCATCTCCACACCTCTGATCACACCAGTTCCTGCACCTTCACACCTCTGATCACTCCGGTTCCTGCACCTTCACACCTCAGATCAGCCCCAAATTTTGCACCTTCGCACTTAAGGTCAACCTCAATTCCTGCACCTTCACACCTCAGATCAACTCCAATTCCTGCACCTTCAGACTCTAGATCAGCCCAATTTCTGCACCTTCAAACCTCATATCAACCCCAATTCTTGTACCAGTAAATTAGTAGTTCTTAATAGCTAAAAGGGTTCAGCAGTGCAGGGAAAAGGGGTCAGCAGGGCATAGGACAGTGCTCAGCTGGGCAGAGGATGGAGTCAGCAAGACAGAGGAATGGGCTAAGTAGGGTAGTGTGCAGGGGTCAGCAAGGCAGAGAACTGGGGTCAGCCAGGCAGAGGTTTGGGGTCAGCGGTGCAGTGTACAAGGGTCAGCAGGGCAGTGCATAGGGGTCAATGGGTCAGTGTACAAGAGTCAGCCAGGCAGAGGTCTGGGGTCAGCGGGACAGTGTACACGGGTCAGCAGGGCAGTGTATAGGGGTCAATAGGTCAGTGTACAAGGTCAACCAGGCATAAGTCTGAGGTCAGCAGGGCAGTGTACAGGGTTCAGTGGGGCAGTGTACAGGGGTCAGCAGGGCAGAGATCTGAGGTCAGCAGAGGGTGGGGTCAGTGGGGCAGTGTATAGAGGTCATCCAGGCAGAGATCTGAGATCAACAGGGCAGTGTACAGGGGGACCGGAAAGAGGCAACAGGGTTCCGTTCTGTGTAGCCAGCCGCAAGCATTGGGCGGCTGACTGTGTTGATGTGTCTCCAGGAACAGAGGTAGGCTGGATCAGAGGCTGGAAAAGGGCAGCAGGGCTCCTTTCTATGTAGCCAGCCGCAATCATCGGGCGGCTGGCTGTGTTGATGTGTTGGGTGTCTCAAGCCTTTGCATGCCAGCACAAATGTGGCCACGTACCATGTCTGGCACGCATGCCAGGGGTTGCCGACCCCTGGGGGAGACTTTATACAATGATGCATTTATTTATTTATATAGTAAAACTTTTGATACATAGTATTTGTGTTTATTCTGATGGGTGACTATTCTTTTTATGTAATAGACCGGATTTACAATATCTTGCTGAAATAATCACTTATTATTTATAGTCAGAAATAGATTTCTTTACCTTTTTGATTAGACGTTAAACATTAAGAGAAAAGAGAAAGATTGTATTTGTTAAAACATTAAAAGAGGACCATCTGGGGAAGAAAGAGGTGCAGAGGGGAGTTGGCTCTAGAAGAGGGACTATGTAATGAGGACATTTTGGAACTAAGCTACTGTTTTAATCACAGATGATAAAATGATGTAAAGAAATGATCTCTTACATAAAGCATCTGGGGGGTTACACATGTCTGTTTCGCAGCAAGATGTTTTGATGGTTAAGGATTTGCCTCGACCAGTTAGGGTGCCATCTATATTACATTCATAGGAATTTCCACATCTTCTGAGCGTTTGCATTGTTAGTTTCCGGCTTGGATCTGAAGAATGAAAAACAAGACCATGAAATTCCCAAATTTAAGACTAACCTTTGATAAGCATTCCAGTGACAGGATGGCCTCCATCCTCATGCATGGGTCCTGCAATTTACCAGAATCTTTATGTGTCTCCAAAGACACACATAAACCCCTATAATTGATACTTTGTCTTTCAGCAATGGGAAATTGGCTCTGGTGGGTTGGTGCAGAACTCTGAGCATGGAGAGCAATACCCTGACCAAGGGTCACCCTCACGCTAAAAACCCTCCCTGTAGCCCTAATAATTACCCTTCTTGTAACCCTCCATACAATACAAACAAATGACCACTGCCCCCACCTATAACTGGCATTTGCAACAAGGAGCACATGGAAGGGCATTGCATGCAAAACAAATTCAAAGAAATTCAAAGCTCAACTTACCGTTAGCTCAACTTACCATCTGCATCCAACCGAATTATCCTGTCTGACAGTATGCGTTAAAAACAGGGGTTTAATTTGCACACATTTGCAAATACATGCATAAGCTGCAGAGCCCCTTCAAGGCACCCCTGTATTCTGTAGTCCTAACTTTTAAGAGCCTCCACAGTGGAAGCACATGCATTTTACCGGATAGGCAGAGAGTAGGTGAGCCTGGAGGGAGCCCACCCTTCTTTAAGGCACAGGGGCACACTGGACACCTAGCACATAGCACCATGGCAGCCAATGTGTCCAGTGTGTCCCCTCACCAATATTTCAACCAGCCAGCAGTACCAGCTAACAGTACCAGTACCCACCAGCAGTACCAGCCAGCAGTAACAGTACCCGCCAGCAGTAACAGTACCCGCCAGCAGTATCAATACCCGCCAGCAGTATCAGTACCCACCAGCAGTACCAGTACCCATCAGCAGTAACCGCCAGCAGTAATGGTACCAACCAGCAGTAACCACCAGCAGTACCAGTACCCACCAGCAGTACCAGTACCCACCAGCAGTACCAGCCAGCAGTACCAGTACCAACCAGCAGTAACCGCCAGCAGTACCAGTACCCACCAGCAGTACCAGCCAACAGTACAAGTACCAGCCAGCAGTACCAGTACCCGCCAGCAGTACCAACCAGCAGCACCAGCCAGCAGTACCGGTACCCACCAGCAGTACCAGTACCTGCCAGCAGTACCAGCCAGCAGTACCAGTACCAGCCAGCAGTACCAGTACCCGCCAGCAGTACCAGTACCCGCCAGCAGTACCAACCAGCAGTACAAGCCAGCGGTATCTGCCAGTAGTACCAGCAGGCAGTACCCAACAGCAGTACCAGCCTTGGATGACAGCCAGCAGCAGCCACCAGTTATAACCACCTGGGGGACAGCAGCAACCAGTTGCAGGAATCCTGAGGAAGAAGTGAAGATCAAGGTCAGTTGAGATGCAGGTAAACCGCTGTGCATCAGTGTGAAAGCAGCCTTAATCCCCTTTCACACAATCGGTCTGATTGGGTCTGCCTGTCTGTTTTTCAGATGGACCCATTCAAACCCTCCATTCACCTCTATAGACCGACTCGTGTCTGCTTACACCCGCCTATCGGCAATCCGATCTGCTTAAAAAAACAGAAGGGGATCTGTCCCCCTCTGTCTGAGCAGATCGGAGGGCCCTTAGGGCAGAGCGTGCTGCATCTGTGTCTGCTTTACATATGCAGAGTGGACACAGACCTGCCATCCACCCACTACGCTCATTGTGGCCCGCGACCTGTTACCAAGTCGCTAAAGTGGCCCTCGCTCCTCAAAAGGTTTAGGGGCTGCATAGATCAAGGTACCTTTCTCCAAACATTTTGGAGCTTCGAGGCCCTTTGGCCCATCTGCCAAAAAGCAGCCATCAAGGTTCCCCAATTTACAGGCTTAAAGAGGAAGTAAACCATGATGGGTTTACTTCCTCTTTGTTTCCCTGCAAAGGTACAGCATAATGGACTACTATGCATCGCATAGTCGTCTATTATGTGTCACTTACCTGACACAGGAGCCAGCGAAGTCACCGCTGTCCCCTTGTGTACAGAGCCTCCATCTCCTTGGTGGGTCTCGCTGCTCCGGCGCTGTCATTCGAAGGAGCCGCGATGACGTCAATCGCATGCGCACGGGAGCCGCCACTCGCGGCACATCGCCGTTAACATCGGCGTGCTCAGTGCGCCTGCGCGCCGCTGTCTATGGCGCATGCGCCGTAGACAGTGGTGCCCGTCTTTTGGAAAATATAGATATAGATATTTTTTGGACCTACAGGTAAGCCTTAATCTAGGCTTACCTGTAGGTCAAAGTGGTTTGTAAGGGTTTACAACCACTTTAAAACACCTTGATGGCGCCCATGTGTCTCTTTTTTACTACAATCTCTGAGGTGTCAAACCCTGATCTGAGACTTACGCATACTCTTTTTTTTGCCATTCATTGGGCTTTAACCCTCAATTGGTGCTCTCCCTCAGCTTCCTGGTCCCAAGTAACACAAAGGATGGAAGCCATTTAGCTGATAAAGAGAATTCATCACACTATATTTGATACCATGCATATACCGTATTTGCGAGTAAATGGGGAAACAGGACTTCTTACTAACCGCCCTCCTGTGTATTCCATAATTCCACAACTGGCTTCACACAAATTTTAGCCCATATATTGTTGGCTTACTTGGCAAATTTGCATGGTGTAGTTACATAGTTAGGTTGAAAAACTACACAAGTCCATCTAATTCAACTTAGCGATATGTTATATCCTTTATCAGAATGTAAACCATATGAGATCAGGTATTCTGCTCTCAAAATTTACAAAAAGGTGGAATGTCCATTCATCTCCAGACACAATCTTGAGTAGCTTACCTTCTGTAATCCTTCTCATCTCTGAAAGGCACACATCATTATCTGGTTCACACAAAACATGATACTTGGCACAAGAAGAAGATTGAGCATCTTGGCATTCATGGCACCACAAGAAGTTTCCTGCAATGTCAAAAAGATAATATTTTCCCATGCAACATCTTATTAAAAAATACTTTGGTGCAGAATGATTTCTCTTTCTATAACTTTGTTTAACCACTTCAATACAGGGCATTTTTACCCCCTTCCTGCCCAGACCAATTTTTAGCTTTCAGCGCTGTAACATTTTGAATGACAATTGCGCGTCATGCAACACTGTACCCATATGAAATTTTGATCATTTTTTCCCCAGAAAGAGAGCTTTCTTTTGGTGGTATTCGATCACCTCTGCTGTCTTTATTTTTTGCGCTATAAACAAAAAAAGAGCGCCAATTTTGAAAAAAACACAATATTTTTTACTTTTTGCTATAATAATTATCCCAATTAAAAAAAAAAAACAAAAGCACATTTATTCATCAGTTTAGGCCGATACGTATTCTACATATTTTTGGTAAAAAAAAATCACAGTTAAGCCCCATACACACGGTCGGATTTTCCAATGGATTCTGTCCTATCGGACAATGTTGTCGGAAATTCCGACCGTGTGTAGTCACCATCGGACATTTTCCATCGGATTGTCCGACGGACAAAGTTCTATCTCCTGCTGGAAAAATTTTCCGACAACAAAGTCCGATCACACCAATTCCGATCGTGTGTAGCGAATTCCGACGGACAAAGTGCCACGCATGCTCAGATCACATTACAAGACCAAAGCTATTGGCTACTAGCCTCTACGTAGTCCCGTCGTAGGCAACAAACGTCACCACGTTCAGAATGATCGGATTTTCCGACAACAAAGTCCGACCGTGTGTATGCAACACCAGTGTCGGACTAAATCCGTCGGACAAAATCCGATGGATTTTGTGGTCGGATTTTCCGACCGTGTGTATGGGGCATAAGTGTAATATACGCTTTACAGAAAAGTTATAGCGTCTACAAAATAGAGGATAGATTTATGGCATTTTTATTATTTATTTCTTTTTTTTTTTACTAGTAATGGTGGCAATTTGTGATTTTTGTAAAAAATGGGGGTGAAAATACTGCGCTAAACCCAAAAGTGAATGTGAAACAAAAAGTGTGCAAATGATAAGCTGCTAACACACAAACAAACTAAGTCCAAATAAAAAAAAGTGTAGCGCTAAACAACTGTGGTTGGGTAAAAACACAAAATTACTTGTGAATTACTTCATATGTGCTGAGGTTAAACAAAAAAATGAATCAAGATAACCTGTATACATAAACCAATAAACATAACATAAAAAGTCCACTAAAATGATGTGAATAAATGGTAATGGAGATAAATGGTGATGAGCCAAAATAGTCAAAATAACACAAATTCACATATGTAGTGTCCAATCTGTGGAGAGCTTTCTCTTCAATCACTGAAGTGGAAAGCGTGTGGTCAAATAAGAAGCGTATGGCCTGGATGAACAAGGAATACACTTGTAAACATGGAGGAAAAATTCAGAAGAAAAAATTCAGATGGAAGGGTGGGTACGGTTATCGATCCAGGTGGACACACATACCATACGGCAGTGCGTCTAAAAGGCTTGAAATATAGGATCCCCGGTGATGGAATGATGCCGGACTGAATGGTAATACAGCTACTGCAACTCCAATCTACTTGAGGCGTAAGTAATGGTTCCAAGATGATTCCAAAGCGGTGGTTCCAGAACAGTCAGCAAGCAGCACAGGATCAATCCAAAAAAAAAAACTGGTGGTAATCACAGGATGATCATCGGTGCTCAGACATAAGGGAAAAAGAAAAAAGGGAAGCTCCACATGGCGCAGATCAACCAATAATGGTTTATCGGGGATAAAAATATCATACAATCATGTAGGATATAAGATGAAAGTGAACACAAAAAATATCAGGATATGCCCCAGTTAAAGATTAGTGAGTCGAAACACGTCGGGCCAGCACCTCCTGCTTCCCATATTGCTTTTATGATATTTTTTGTGATCACATATCCTACATGATTGTATGATATTTTTATCCCCAATAAACCATTATTGGATGATCTGCGCCATGTGGAGCTTCCTTTTTTTATTTTCCCTTATGTCTGAGCACCGATGATCATCCTGTGATTACCACCATTTTTTTTGGATTGATCCTGTTGCTGCTTGCTGACTGTTCTGGAACCACCGTTTTATGGAGCTGGTCCTGGCACGGTGGTAGGGTCGAGACAAGGGGTGTAAAGGAGGGGCAGCTGCCCTGGGCCCTGTAGTATCATGTGGGGTTGGGAAGGGAACACAAAAAGATTGGTGGGGAGGGGATTTGTGTTGAGAAGGGGAATTTGGGGGGCAGCACAAGATAAATATTGTTCTAGGTGGAAAAATTTGGGGATATAGGCTAGGAGTGGAGATTTGGGGGGATTTATGTTGGATAGGGGATGAGAGACGAGGATTTGCGCTAGGAAGGGGGATTTGGGGTTTTGTGCTATAAAAGTAATATGGTAGAGGGGAAATCTTATTTTTTTTTGGGGGGGGGGTATTCATGCTAGTAGGGACGATTGGCGGTATTTTTGCTAGAGGGGTAATTTGTGTGTGTGTGGGGGGGGGGGGGGGGGGGCGTGGCTGTGCTAGTATGGAGATCGGTGGAGGGGAACTTGTGTTGGAAAGGGGGATTTATGCTTGGAGGTGGAAGATTTTATTGAGGAGGGGGGGATTTGTGCTGGAGCATATGGGAAGAGAGGATTTGAGCTAGGTGCTTAGGGGATGAGCATGCAGATTAGGGGCAAGTTTTTTTTTTCACTTAAACACATAATTCTCATACATTTTTGGGGGGGGGGGGGGGCACAATTTGGCATGTTTGCCCTGGGCTCTAGATGACCTTGTTCCGACACTGCACAGGGGCATAGTGATGGTAGAACAGAAAAGGACCTTCCAAAACTGTTGCTACCAGGATAGAAGAGCACAATTATCTAAAATGTATTTGTGTACTGGAGCATTTCCAGTACCTTAGACTGGAAACACCTGAATTCAATAATTTAGAGGTGTATCCAGATACTTTTGGCCATATAGGCAAGTGTAATGTCCAGGGGCCCACAAAACATCAACTATGGTCATTTTTTGTCTTTTGATGGCTAACTCAATATAGTTTGGAGTGGAAGTCAACGAACGGTATTACCTTTTGGATTTTTCTTTTCTTTTTTCCAAAAATGTTAAAGTTTACTCAGATTACATTTAGGCCCCTTTCACACTGGGGCGGTGAGCCGCGGTGACGGTAAAGCAGCGCTATATTTAGCGCTGCTTTACCGTCGTTTTCACCGCGGTTTTCGGCCGCTCGCGGTGCGGTTTTACCCCCCGCGAGCGGCCGAAAAAGGGTTAAACACCCCCCGCAGAGCGCCGCCGTAGCCGCAGTATTGCCGCGGTAACCGCGGTATTGCCGCGGTTTTACCGCGGTCTCCCATTGTAATCAATGGGAAGGAGCGGTATAGGAGCGGTGAACACACCGCTCCTATCCCGCTCCAAAGATGCTGCTAGCAGGACTTTTTTTGTCATCCTGCTAGCGCACCGCTCCAGTGTGAAAGCCCGCCGGCTTTCACACTGGAGTTAAAGGGGCCGGATTTTTTCATGCGGTGAACAGGCGCTATTTTTAGCGCTGCACCGCATGAAAAACGCCCCGGTGTGAAAGGGGCCTTACTCATGGAGTGAGTCAATGAAAAATGCCTAAAACTTTTGCACAGTACTGTATATGCTATATATATATATATATATATATATATATATATATATATATATATATATATATATGTATGTATATATGTATATATATATATATATATGTATGTATGTGTATGTGTATATATATATATATATATATATATAATTTGTCTTAGCCAGCATTTGCAGCTTTACCTATTATGTAAGACAACACAATAAAATAGTTTACACTCACCCACTGGCAGCTGATGGTCCCTGCTGATTTCTTTTATTACAAATTTAGTAAGTACGCTGAATGAATTCACAAATTCTCCATTGTTCTTGAAAATGTTCTTTGTTGCACAACCATATGAATATACATTATATGCTGAAAAATAGCAAAAAATTTGAGTGTGTGTATGTGATATCTACATATACTGTATATATATATGTATATATATCACCAAGTAAGTATGCACTTGTAGCTAGTAATATAGCAACGTTAGGCATCCCCTCCCTTTATAGTTACCAACCTGCACCATGCAGTAGAAATTGAGAAATGTACATGTTCAAGCTGGCTAACTGGGTCAATAGCTTGCTATAGGAAAGGGTTAACATGTGGCAACAATTCAAGAGTCTGACACCAATCCCCTGGACATTCCCTTATTCATAAAGGTGGGCCTCAGGCCAGGGCAATGTGACTACAACATAGCAGAAATCCTCCCCTTACATGTTAGCAATATACAAAAATCTTGATGATGATCCCAGCGTAAGTATGAAACTATTCTGTCCCAGGGAGTGTAAGGCGGCGTACACACGAGCGGACTGTCCCGCATTGTCTTTATTCAACCTTACCTACTATGTAACTATGTGAGCACGTTTGGACATGTACTCTTGAAAGTACGCTGTTGAGGAGTGGCCTTAACCCTGGTTTGCAATGCCACACTATAAGACATTACTGTGGACATCTCCTCATCTCCATACCTTCTCATCTACTTCCACCCTGCCCATCTCCATAACCCCTCCTAATCTCCTGGCACGTGCCTGGTAGTAGAGCCTGATATGATGACAAAAGCCTCTTTTACACCTCTGACTCGGGCCCCTGATAGTGTGAACAGGTAGCAGAGTCTCAGGTACAAGCTGTAGACAAACAGCACCGAACAAGTGTAGCTGTCACCTTTAAATAGGGCCACTGGTGCCAAACTGCGCTGGCGTGCACACGTGTGCGCGCGTGGTGTGCGCACATGCGCCGGTTGCGCGCACACACGCTCGTTGCACCCGCGCATGAGCCTGAGGCGCACATTGGCACGCACACACGCGCTGATGCTTGGGTTGCCTAACGGCCCGCGTGCACATGCGCGTACGCAGATTCGCCCGCACAGCACGAGCAGAGCCCTGACATTATCTATGTGTACCCCCAGATACATGTAACTCTCTACTACCTCCACATCCACTCCTCGGATAGAGATTGGGGTCACTGGTTGCTTCCTCTTTCTGAAATCCACAACCAGCTCCTTTGTCTTTGTCACATTGAGATACAGATGATTAACCTCTCACCATGTGACAAAGTTCTCCACCACAGTCCTATACTCAATTTCTTCCCCATCCCTGATTCATCCCACTACTGCAAAGTCATGAGAAAACATCTGAAGATGGCAAGACTCTGTCTGGTAGCTGAAATCAGTGGTGTGGACATTAAAAAGAAAGCGAGAGAGAACTGTCACCTGTGGAACCCCAATATTGCTGATCACCCTGTCTGACACAGGTAGTCTACAATCCACGACACAAGGGAAACATCCATAACTCATTCTCATCTTCTCTCCTTTTCCCATTTCCATAACCCCTCATCTCCTTCCCCTCCTCATCTCCATAATCACTCCTCATCTCCATAACAACTCATCCTCATCACCATAATCCGCCTTGTGTACGAGCAGAAAGTACAAGATGTTATCAGCTCACACTTTTTTTGGGCATATCTACATTTTATTTGCACTTATGGAACAGATATAACAAAACACTTTCAGTGGTATATTTAGCAGGCCACAAGGTTTTGGGGTCTACATAGCCTTTAAACCGAATCCACTCTACCCAAAAGAAAAAAAGGTTTGGCTTGAGTAAGACTTTACCTATAAAAATGAATTTGAAATAAACAAAACACATAAAACAAACACAAAAAAAAAAGACTTTGGAACAAAACTGCATACGTTCTAAAAGACCAGGCTTGAAGAACATGTTTCTTTTTATGGCTATTTAGCAATTTTTCCATCATATTCTTAATTTGAAATGTCTTGGTTTTTGACAGGTTTACTATCATGGAATGTTGCTAGCTGGGTTTATTTACCTTTATACATCGTTGAAGTTTGGAAGACACAATGAGTTTCTTCACCTGTACAGGCCATGGCTCTCTCCGGGACACAGGGACCTTGCTTTTCCACATGGCAGGCGGGACAAGTGACCCCATTTTTTATCAGTGACCTCTCCTGTACTACAAAAGTCCACGAGACAAAGTCATTAATATGTTAAGACCATGCAAAGTTACAGGCGTGAATATCTATGAGAATAGTACTGTAAGTATCTGATATGAGTACCCTGTCCAGAGGGTTCCGACCCAATAAGGGGTTCACCAGGTGAGGTATATAAAACCAAGATTAGTTGGTTTTAGCCAAGGTTAGATTTTATTTTATTTTTTATTTTTTAGCCATGGTTAGATTATTTTTTAGCCAAGGTTTTTTTTTTCAGCCAAGGTTAGTTTTGAGGAAAGCAACCCCTACCAGATGTGTTTAGCACTCTGTATTACTACTGGGGAGATTTACACTAACCCTTTCCCGCCGAGCATTCGCATATATGCGTACTCGGCTTTCAGGGGTTATACCGGGATGATGCCCACAGCTGCAGGCATCATCCCGGTAATGTTGTTTAGAGCGGCTATTGGCTATCCAGGTATAACAACCGATGCGGCTAAAAGCCGCTCAGCTGTTATGCCGGAGGAGCGGGAGGGGACGTCCAAGTTCCCTCAAGTTCCTCCAGTCCAGTCAAGTTCCTCCACCCCAAACTCCACACTATACACACTATATTGCCAAAAGTATTGGGCCACCCCTCCAAATCATTTGGTGGAGGGGGTATGGCTTGGCCCCTTAGTTCCAGTGAAGGGAACTCCTAAGGCATCAGCATACCAAGACATTTTGGACAATTTCATGCTCCCAACTTTGTGGGAACAGTTTGGGGATGGCCCCTTCCTGTTTCAACGTGACTGCCCACCAGTCCACAAAGCAAGGTCCATAAAGACATGGATGAGCGAGTTTCGGGTGGAGGAACTTGACTGGCCGGCACAGAGTCCTGAACTCAACCCCATAGAACACCTTTGGGATGAAGTAGAGCGGAGACTGTGAGCCAGACGTTCTATTTAATGTCAGTGCCTGACCTCACAAATGCGCTTCTGGAAGAATAGTCAAACATTCCCATAGACACACTCCTAAACCTTGTGGACAGCCTTCCCAGAAGAGTTGAAGCTGTTATAGCTGCAAAGGGTGGGCCAACTCAATACTGAACCCTACAGACGAAGACTGGGATGCCGTTAAAGTTCATGTGCATGTAAAGGCAGGCGTCCCAATACTTTTGCTAATATAGTGTATATCGATGTGTCTTCAGTTGGGCTTTATACAGATGGCAGTTGTCAATGCATATGAACTAAATATACAGTATACTCACAGAGAGGTTTAGGTGGGACACATGTATCTGTATTACAACAGGTGCTATTATAGGATATGTAGAATCCAGCTGTAGTCATGCTTTCTGCCATATTACACTCTGATTGCTGTGCACATCGCATATGATATAGACGTCCCTCCAGTCTCTTGTCACCTACACAACAAGCATGTGTTTATTTTAAAACGTAGTACATTTTCACTGAGTTGTAGTGTCACTGATGTATTTCTTAGCTCTTTGTTCCCATGATCTAAAACAAAGAATATCATCACTTCCACCATTGTAGTGTTTGGCAGTTAATCTAACAAACCTAAAATAAATGATCTCACCAGGGCCACCATTGTAGTGTTTGGTGCTTGATCTCCTGACCTAAAATAAAGAATCTTAGCACTGTCACCATTGTAGTACTAAGTGCTTGATCTTGTCACCTAAAATAATTTACCCACTGTTGCCATTGTAGTGATCGGTGCTTGATCTCATAGCCCAAAGTAAAGAATCCCACCACTGTTACCATTGTAGTGTTTAGCACTTGATCTCATAGCCTAAAGTAAAGAAGCCCACCACTGCCACCATTGTAGTGCTTAGCACTTGATCTCATAGCCCAACGTAAAGAATCCCACCACTGTTACCATTGTAGTGCTTAGCACTTGATCTCATAGCCTAAAGTAAAGAAGCCCACCACTGCCACCATTGTAGTGCTTAGCACTTGATCTTGTAGCCTAAAGTAAAGAAGCCCACCACTGCCACCATTGTAGTGCTTAGCACTTGATCTCGTAGCCTAAAGTAAAGAAGCCCACCACTGCCACCATTGTAGTGCTTAGCACTTGATCTCGTAGCCTAAAGTAAAGAAGCCCACCACTGCCACCATTGTAGTGCTTAGCACTTGATCTCGTAGCCTAAAGTAAAGAAGCCCACCACTGTCACCATTGTAGTGCTTAGCACTTGATCTCATAGCCTAAAGTAAAGAAGCCCACCACTGTCACCATTGTAGTGCTTAGCACTTGATCTCATAGCCTAAAGTAAAGAAGCCCACCATTGCCACCATTGTAGTGCTTAGCACTTGATCTCATAGCCTAAAGTAAAGAAGCCCACCACTGCCACCATTGCAGTGCTTAGCACTTGATCTCATAGCCTAAAGTAAAGAAGCCCACCACTGCCACCATTGTAGTGCTTAGCACTTGATCTCATGGCCTAAAGTAAAGAAGCCCACCACTGCCACCATTGTAGTGCTTAGCACTTGATCTCATAGCCTAAAGTAAAGAAGCCCACCACTGCCACCATTGCAGTGCTTAGCACTTGATCTCATGGCCTAAAGTAAAGAAGCCCACCACTGCCACTATTGTAGTGCTTAGCACTTGTCCTCATGGCCTAAAGTAAAGAAGCCCACCACTGCCACCATTGTAGTGCTTAGCACTTGATCTCATGGCCTAAAGTAAAGAAGCCCACCACTGCCAACATTGTAGTGCTTAGTACTTGATCTCATGGCCTAAAGTAAAGAAGCCCACCACTGCCACCATTGTAGTGCTTAGCACTTGATCTCATGGCCTAAAGTAAAGAAGCCCACCACTGCCACCATTGTAGTGCTTAGCACTTGATCTCATGGCCTAAAGTAAAGAAGCCCACCACTGCCAACATTGTAGTGCTTAGTACTTGATCTCATGGCCTAAAGTAAAGAAGCCCACCACTGCCACCATTGTAGTGCTTAGCACTTGATCTCATGGCCTAAAGTAAAGAAGCCCACCACTGCCACCATTGTAGTGCTTAGCACTTGATCTCATGACCTAAAGTTAAGAAGTCCGCCACTGCCACCATTGTAATGCTTAGCACTTGATCTCATAGCCTAAAGTAAAGAAGCCCGCCACTGCCACCATTGTAATGCTTAGCACTTGATCTTATAGCCTAAACTAAAGAAGCCCACCACTGCCACCATTGTAGTGCTTAGCACTTGTCCTCATAGCCTAAAGTAAAGAAGCCCACCACTGCCACCATTGTAGCGCTTAGCACTTGATCTCATTAGCTACTGTATGTAGCACTACCTTCCGTAAGAGTACCTGATGTCCCTGGGTCCCCACTGCTGCATAGCCAGTCACATAGCATTTTCTTTCATTCACTCCAACTCTCAATCTCATCACATCCACCATTTTAGTTTTTGGTGCTCGCTTTTGTGACCTAAAAAACATATTCCTGACTTCATGACCTAAAATAAAGAATCCCAAAACTGCCACCATTGTAGTCCTTAGTGCTTGATTTCATGACCTAAAATTACAAAATCTCATCACTGTAGTTCTGTAGTTCTTAGCTCTTGATGTCATTACCTATGTAGCACTACTTCCCATAGGAGTTGTTGATGTCCCCAGGTCCCCACTGCTGCATAGCCAGTTACATAGCATTTTCCTTCATTCACTCCAACTGAGAGAATATTTCTTGGCTTGTTTTTGTTGTTTTTATTGGGGGACGATAACTTGGATGGGTTTGGGAAATTATGTATTTCCCAACTTTAACCACTTGCTTGCTGGTAACTTAAACCCCCCTCCTGCCCCAGACCAATTTTCAGCTTTCACCGCTTTCGCACTTTGAATGACAATTGCGCGGTCATGCTACACTGTACCCAAATTCAATTTTTATCATTTTTTTCCCACAAATAGAGCTTTCTTTTGGTGGTATTTAATCACCTCTGCGGTTTTTATTTTTTGTTAAAAAAATTAAAAAAGAACTAATTTTTTAAAAACCTTTTTTTATATTTTTTTATATTTTGTTGTAAAATTTTGTAAACAGGTAATTTTTTTCCTTCATTGATGTACGCTGATAAGTTGACAGTGATGGGCACCGATAGGTGGCAGCGATGGGCACTGATGGGTGGCAGTGATGGGCACTGATTGCTTACACTGATAGGCAGCACTGCTAGGTGGCACTGATTGGCCCCACTGGTGGGCATTGATAGGTGGCACTTGTGGGCATTAATAGGTGGCATTCATGGGTATTGATAGGTGGCACTGTGGGCACTATGGGCACAATGACAGGTGGCACTGGCAGGGGGTACTAAATTGCACAGAGGAGGCAGATGTGCCTCCTTCCCCTTCGGGACCGAAGTCCCTTTAACATAAGCCGGTGACCTGCTTTTTTTTTCTCCTCACACTGTCAGCGCAAGGAGAAAAAAAAAACGATCACCGAACTTTTGTTTACATCATGTGATCAGCTGTCATTGGCTGACAGCTGATCACATGGCAAGGGGTGGGAATCCGCCCCTTACTAGGATCGGTGATCAGCTAGTGATCACAGCGCGTGCACAGGGGAGGACGTCCTATGGCGGCCTCCCGGATATTGAGGTCCGCGCTGTAGCCCAGCCCGGCCCGGACCTCAAGTGGTTAATTACAAGCAAACAGATCACAGGTGAGGATGGTTACCTTTAATAGCCAATCAAACCCCTTTGTGTCAACTTGTGTGCATGTTATCAGGCCAAACCCATTGTAAACTTTTGATCAGGGTATTTGGGTAGTTTCTGATGCCATTATGATATAAAAAGCGTAAACCCAGTTGATTGATAATAAATGGCTTCAGCCAAACACTAACCATCAGTGAAAGAAAAGTTTTTGTGTTATCATTCAAATTCAAAATGGCCAAGAAATCATAAAATTCTACCAGGGTATGTAAACTTATGAGCAAAACTGTATGTATATTTTCCCCAAACAAAATTTTCTCTAAAGCAGAGTGTATGATGAAAATAGAGACTAATTACAATTAAATGTAAGCAAATGAGATTGTTAATGTCATGGTGAAATCGATTTGGTCACCAAGTTCTGTGTGAAGGTTTCATGTAATATGACGAGGACTGGCGGAGTAATACGTACTTCTTTTTTCGATATTGTAGAAGATCAATATGCAGGCATCTTGTTTGGATGTACAGTTTAATATACCCTGATCCAGACCGTCTGCTCCCGGGACCGTATTGAAAGAATGAGAACACTGCAGCGAATGTGCTGAAAAAACAGAAGCATGGGTCAGTCAGAAATAATTTTTGATGTGAACATATACCGCAGAGCTGTACAGAATATAATAGATTAGTGCAAATTATAAATCATTTCCTGGCTGGAGGACAACCAACATTATCCAACACTCCCCAACTCTATTGTTCCTGGCCTGTCCCTTTCATTCATTGGATTTCATTTTTTTAAATCACCGAAGCTCAGCATCACATGTAGACTTTTCCTGAAACCAGTGTTGGTCTTCTGTCAAAAAATGTCCACCTATCGAATAGTGTCCGGGCCGTACTGCGCAGGTGCAGTGCTTGCGCAGTACGGAGGACAAGGAGATTCAGAAAATCTCCGAAGATGAACGGCGCTTGCGCTGTGAGTCCAGGTGCAAGCCCCACCATCCAAGTGGACATAGGGCTGCACAAAGTTAGAGGGCCCCTGTCGGGCTCGCTTCGCTTGCCACGCTTCGCTCACCACGCTTCGGGCACGGCCTGGCTTCGCTCGCCACGCTTCAGGCATGGCCTCGCTTTGCTCGCCAGGCTTCGGGGGCGGCCTGGCTTTGCTCGCCACGCTTTGGGCACGGTCTCGCTTTGCTCGCCACGCTTCGGGCACGGCCTTGCTGCGCTCGGCTCTTTTTTATTCTAACTCTATGTCCACTTGGTTGGTGGGGCTTGATCCTGGACTCACGGTGCAGGCACCGTTCATCTTCGGATATTTTCGGAATCTGCTTGTCATGCGTACTGCGCATGCGCAGTACACAGCGGACAGTATCCGATGGGGGACACTATCCGACAGGACACCGGTCATCTAGAGCCCAGGGTGAACATGCCATATTGCGCCCCCCCAAGATGTATGAGCTTTATGTGTCAGCAAACCCCCCCCCCCAAAAAAAATCAAGCACTAGCCTGCATGCTTACCCCTAAGCATAAAGTCCCCCTCCTCCCAGCAAAAATCCAGCCCCCTGCTGAAATCCCGATTCCCAGCACAAATCTTTTCACCCAAATCCCCCCAGCTCAAATCCTGTCCTTCTGTATATGCTCCCAGCAAAATTACCCCCCCCAACAAAAAAAATTCCCCATCTTAGTACGAATCTTCTACCCCTCAAAATTACCCCCTGAGCACAACTCTGCTCCCCACTCCAAATCCCCCCTCCCAGCACAAATTCCCCTCCCCCAATCCCCCAGTCAAGTGGCAGGCATCACCCCAGTACCGTTTTTTAGAGCGTGCAGTTGCCCCTTTACTGTTTACTGATGCGGCTAAGTACCGGTCAGCTGTTATTCTAAGGAGCGGGAGGGGATGTCCCTCCCCCTGCCACCTTCCGCCGCTCTTCCCGGGCCTCCCGTCCCACCGGGAAATCCGAGCCACCAGCCGGCGCGTCCGGCAGTTAGGCTGAGACCCAAACAATGCCGAATTCAGCTCTGATCAAGTCTCTGATATAGAATCCCAGAAGCGACGTCACTACATCCCTTCCAGGTTACTCGGCTGTCAATGGCGCCGATTTAAAAAGAAAAATAACAGTTATCAGAATCGCCAATTTTGGCGATCTGAATACTTTTAAGTGCAAAGGAGGGATTTGGGGTCTTTTAGACCCCCGATCTCTCCGTGAAGAGTACCTGCACCACCTATTACTGTCACATGGGATGCTTACATTCCTTGTGACAGCAATAAAAGTGATCAGATTCTTTTTTTAAATGGACAATATTAAAAAATAAATAAATAAGAAAAAACTAAAATTATTTAAAGCGCCCCTGTCCCCACGTGATCGCACAAAAAAGAAAACGCATACGTAAGTCGAGCCCGCAAATGTAATGGTGTTCAAATCACACATGTGAGGTATCGCCATGATCGCCAGAGTGAGAGCAATAATTCTAGTAAAAGACCTCCTCTGTAACTCTAATCTGGTGACCGTAAAAAAAAATGCAAAGCGTTGCCTATGGAGATTGTTAGGTATCGTAGTTTGTCGCCATTCCACGAGTGTGCGCAATTTCAAAGCGTTACATGTTAGGTATCTATTTACTCTGTGTAACATTGTCTTTCCCATTATACAAAAAAATTGGCCTAACTTAACTGTTTAGTTTTTTTTTAATTCATAAAAGTGTTTTTTCCCCCCAAAAATGCGTCTGAAAGTCCACTACGCAAATACCGTGTGACATAAAATATTACAACGATCATCGTTTTATTCTCTAGGGTCTCTGCTAAAAAAAAATATATGTAATGTTTGGGGGTGCTTAGTAATTTTCTAGCAAAAAATACAGATTTTAACATGTAAACAACAAATATTTGACATAGGCTTAGGCGTGAAAGGGTTAGGCAAAGGAACATTAAATCTGACCTCTCTATGTACATCACATTGATCCTATTAACAACAATATGTAAAAGATTAGAACCTTTACACAACAAGCCAGAGTGATCCGGAAAGTAGAGTCACCCAATTTGACCAGTCATATTACATAGTAGGTGAGGTCAAAAAAGACACAAGTCCATCAAGTCCAACCTATGTGTGTGATTATATGTCAGTATTACATTATATATCCCTGTATGTTGCGGTCGTTCAGGTGCTTATCTAATAGTTTCTTGAAACTATCGATGCCCCCCTCTGAGACCACCGCCTGTGGAAGGGAATTCCACATCATTGCCGCTCTTATGCCGCGTACACACGATCAGAATTTCTGACAAAAAATGTTCGATGGGAGCTTGTTGTCGGAAATTCCGACCATGTGTAGGCTCCATCGGACATTTTTTGTCTGAATTTCCGACAACAAAAATTTGAGAACTGGTTCTCAAATTTTCCGACAACAAAATCCGTTGTCGTAAATTCCGATCGTGTGTATACAATTTTGACGCACAAAATTCCACGCATGCTCGGAATCAAGCAGAAGAGCCCCTCTGGCTATTGAACTTAATTTTTCTCGGCTTGTCCTACGTGTTGTACGTCACCGCGTACTTGACGTTCGGAATTTTCTACAACATTTTGGTGACCGTGCGTATGCAAGACAAGTTTGAGACAACATCCAGGATTGTGTTGTCGAAATGTCCGACCGTGTGTAGTGGGAATACAGTAAAGAACCCTCTACGTAGTTTAAGGTTAAATCTAATTTCTTCTAATTTTAGTGAGTGGCCACGTGTCTTATTAAACTCCCTTCTGCAAAAAAGTTTTATTACTATTGTGGGGTCACCAGTACGGTATTTGTAAATTGAAATCATATTCCCTCTCAAGCGTCTCTTCTCCAGAGAGAATAAGTTCAGTGCTCGCAACCTTTCCTCATAACTAATATCCTCCAGACCCTTTAGCTTCGTTGCCCTTCTTTGTACTCGCTCCATTTCTAGTACCGTATATACTCGAGTATAAGCCGACCCAAATATAAGCCGAGGCACCTAATTTTACCACAAAAAAATGGGAAAACGTATTGGCTCGAGTATTAGGCTAGGGTGAGAAATGCGCAGTTACTGTAAGTGGAAAAGAGGGTCAACAATGCCCATTTGCAGCCTCACTGTGCCAATTTGCATCCATAGGTCCCCCGAACTTTAAACTTGGTAGTTAAGGGTTCCTAGATGCCCCCTAGCTGCAGCCAAAATTTGGGGTCTCTGGACCCAAAGGGTCCCGAAATGACCCCAGAGAATGACATTTTCTGAACCGACTTTGGGGCCCCGTATCTCAGGGCCACTTGGTGCTAGGAACCCCATGGATATGTTGTAGTGATAGTTCCACTGGGTTTGCACAACAAATTTGGGGTTCCTAGCACCAAGTGGCCCGAGATACGGGGCCCCACATTCCCTGTATCATTCTCTGCTGCAGAAAAGTGCTTGACTCCAGTATAAGCCGAGGGGAGCATTTTCAGTACAAAAAAATGTGCTGAAAAACTCGGCTTTTCCTCGAGTATATATGGTACATCCTTCCTGAGGACTGGTGCCCAGAACTGGATGGCATACTCCAGGTGCGGCCGGACCAGAGTCTTGTAGAGCAGGAGAATTATTGTTTTATCTCTGGAGTTGATCCCCTTTTTAATGTATGCCAATATTCTGTTTGCTTTGTTAGCAGCAGCTTGGCATTGCATGCCATTGCTGAGCCTTTCATCTACTAGGACCCCCAGGTCCTTTTCCATCCTAGATTCCCCCAGAGGTTCTCCCCCCAGTGTATAGATTGCATTCATATTTTTGCATTATTTTAAAATTTTCTACATTAAACCTCATTTGCCATGTAGTTGCCCACCTCATTAATTTGTTCAGATCTTCTTGCAAGGTTACCACATCCTGTGGAGAAGTTATTGCCCTGCTTAGCTTAGTATCATCCGCAAATACAGAGATTGAACTGTTTACCCCATCCCCATCCTCCAGGTCGTTTATGAACAAAATAAACAGGATTGGTCCCAGCACAGAACCCTGTGTAATCTACTATTGCTCTGACTGCCCAAAGCAGTTAAAGGCTTGCATAGGATAACCGGATTTGGGTATCTGCAATGCTTTGTAATGCTTAATTAAGCCCGACATGGTCGTCTTCACTTACCTATCATCAGAACTGTAGAGAACACGCAGGCTGTAGTGATTTCATTCATACTGGCAGAACATGTCGCCGTCCTCTGTGCGGAAGGTGTGTTCTTTGACATCTGCTGCCAGTCCCTGAGGAGCGGAGGAGATAAAATCTTCTCTAGAGAAAGAAAACAATCACAGCTATGAAAGAACTCCCGTCTAGTTTACAAAAACACCCTTTAGTTCACCTAATAAAAGTGGGCCTTTTAGAAGTTTCAGGCTGTGTTCACACTAGCCACATGTTAAAAAAAAAAAGTTTGCTGTTTCCTTTTTTTCTTTAAACTTTAATTTAACCCCCCCAATCAGTACAGACCCCCCTCAGGATAAACCCCTCCCTTCATCAGTACAGACCCCCCTCAGGACAAACCACCCCCTCTTCCATCAGTACAGACCCCCCTCAGGATAACCCCCCAATCAGTACAGACCCCCCTCAGGATAAACCCCCTCCATCAGTACAGACCCCCCTCAGGACAAACTACCTCCTTCTCCCTCAGTACAGACCCCCTCAGGATAAATCCCCCCCATCGGTGCAGACCCCCCCTCAGGATATCCCCCCCAATTAGTACAGACCCCCCTCAGGATAACCCCCCCAATCAGTACAGACCCCCCTCAGGATAAATCCCCCCCATCAGTATACACCCCCCTCAGGATGCTCAGGATAACCCCCCCAATCAGTACAGACCCCCCTCAGGATAAATCCCCCCCCCCCAGGATTCAGTGTGCAGCCTGCCCAGAAAGTTGCTTGCTCAGACTGTCACTCTCCATGCGGCATGCTTGTTAAAGGTCAGGCAGCCGCAGCAGCAGTGAGAGTGAGGGAGTCTCACGCAAGGCTAGTGTGGTGCCGGCATGTTCCGGCTGAAGAGCCCTGTCTCCAGGACCCTCCGCCATGCTCGGGATGGTGCCCATCGATGCTACTGCATACACACACACACAGTGCATTTTTGGTGGCCATTGGCGACGGGAGTCGGGACATATAGAGGTGGCGGCGGGGGCCGCAGCCGCCCATTCTCAAGCTGCCACCTGGGTCCCATGGACCCATTGGGACCAATGGTAGGGCTAGCCCCGAGGGTACAGTGAGCCTAGAGGCACCAGTAGAAGATAAGGGCAAATGTTAATGTTAATCTGCCCATGCAGGGCTCTCTACCAGCCCCATGTAGCAGCATTGGCTGCTTGAGTGGGCAATACCAGCACTGTCAATTGGTGTGAAATGGAGAGGGTCACATGTTCCCGCATACCCAGAAGTACAAAGTAAAGGTAAGCATGTTCTACGTTTGGGGCTGGCATTACAGTAAGGCTGCTTCCACATGAATAGCAAAAACAGGTAGTTGATCAACTTTTTTACCACCTCTTGACCACCCACAGATAAGCACACATGGGTACAGCTTGGATGGGTACACATTGCCGCAGCCATAATGCTTTGCATTGCATTTTGATGCTACATGCTGAGTTTGACAAGTGACTTACAAAGTACTCTACAGTCTGTATGAATTTATATGTTGGGTTCTCCAATTAAATTATATGTGAACAAATACCTTAAAAAATAATATATATATATATATATATATTTTTAATAAGTGATCACATCTCTGTTCTCAGTTGCATTAGGGGCTTATATAGCTAGGGGTGGACAAGCATCAGTACACTGATCCTTTCAGTTAATGGCTGTGCAGGGGAGCGTGTCAACACAAGTCTGACCATTGGAGGACAGGCAGGCTGTTCTCCCAGCACAGCCAAAATACTGACCACACTGGGATGGGTGTGCTCTCATGTCTAGTGTAGTCAGTTTGAAATAGGAAAGCAGAGGGACTGCAATAAATACAAAAAGGATTGGAGCACATGGCACAACAGATACATATCAGGAATATGAAAGTGAGCTTTTTTTTTTTTATATTAAATATGAGTGAATTGGGACAAAGGTTAGTTGATTATTAGGTCATTTAGAAAATCGTCAATTTACTGTATAATTAAAATAAATGAACAGACAAGTTAAAGTAAGTGTTTTTTTTTTTTAATAACATGACATTAGTAATAAAATAAATAACATTGATTTGCATGACAAAAAGCACAGGTGAAACAAACAAAGCTATAAATAGGTGAAGAACAGCAGTTTGAGAACCCCAAAATCTACAAGGACTGGTGTAGATGACAATATTAGTCAGCTCAAGGAAAGAGGGGATGCCAAAGAAAAATTATGAATTATATATTTGTACTTTTCAATTTTTTTTCCAACATGAGTCAAAGGCCAACGTGCTTCAGGGGTCTTTAAACCCTTCTTCAAGGGTTTGAAGATAGGAAAGTGCAGAATTATACTGTTGGTTGATGGAACATCACTTTTTTTTCTGCAATTGTATACACAGTAGATTGTATAACCGTAGACATCATTGTTGAGTTTTAGATCAGCCTTTCTCAACCAAGGTTCCTCCAGAGATTGCTAGGGGTTCCTTGAGCAATGAGCAACTTCTACCTTTCAGATGAGTAACCAGTATCAACAATGATCTTTTTTAGCTGTACCGTCGGGACCTTCCCAATGACCACAAATGTAAGGAGCATTTTTGTAAATGACCACAATAATACACTTTATATTTAAATTATTAGCAAGGGTTCCCTAAACCTGGAAAGTTGTTTCAAGAGGTCCTCCTTGTTGAGAAAGGTTGAGAAAGGCTGTGTTAAATGAAACAATTTGATATATGGTGTTTTGCAAACTCACATCCAGATTGCAATGACATTATTGAGGATATATCCACAGTTCAGAGCAGTTTAGGAAAATCTAAGCACTTCTTCTTAAATCAATGTAAATAATTATTTCACTGGATGAAACTCCATCACTCTATGTTCCAAAATCCCACAATTTTACAGCTTTAAGTTCAATTTTCCTGTTTCAGGCCATGTCCTCTGGTTTTCCAAGGTCTTATTTGGAGACCTCATTCTGATATGTTTTACCATAAAAACAGCAAAGTAAAACGCCCCCTGTTTCCACTTCCAAAATGAGTAAACATCACCATTGTCAACTGTTCATCTCCTACCATTGAACCATTGGAGTTATTCAGTAACCAAAAACTGTCCATCAATGAAATTCACCAGGCAGGAACATACAAAGTCTTGAAGATCTCCATCAAGATGAGAGGCATGAACCAAATATTGCTCTTAGTAATAGAAGCACGACTGGCATGCCGTAGGCAAGTCTACCGGCACTATTGTAACAGGTCCTCTTTATTTGCAAGCTGATGCCATCTGCTGATACAGAACTCTGGTCTGTAACACATACGCTCTCCGAGGCACAACCACCAAGAAAGAGACTGTTTTTTGAAGAACCTGAAAAAAAAAAAAAGAAGTAGAACTAAAGCTTCTATGGTGATAGGGAACATTAAATTGGGAGAATCGATGATTCAACGCTTTTTGATTCTGCTAAATATTTGCATGTAAATCAGTCCCTAAAATGTATCCACTTAAGAATCAAAGAAATAATGATTCATAGTTTGCATAGTAGTTTATATATCAGACCATTTATATGAACATACTCAAAAATAAAAAAATACAGGGCTCTATTCACAAAGTGGTATGTTTCCCTTTAAAAAATGCGCTCAACTTTTTTCAAAAAGTTTTTTGGCATTCACAAAAAAAACGCTGCTAAAATACCGCTTGAGTTATTTTATGAAGTCTTGCGGTAATTTAGTAGTGGTAAAATGCGGTAATTTAATGCATGGCACTAGTCAGCGTATTTTTTAACATTAATAAATAGGCGTTGTTAAGGACCTGGCAGCCGCCTGTGTCCTTAACAACCAGTAAACAACATGGTTCTTAACAACCGATGAGTCATCATCTGTCAGTGGGGTTCTCCGCTGACAGCTGAGTATAAAAAAAAATGGCTTGGGGTCCCCCCCATGCAAACCAGGCTCCTCTTGTCTAAAGGACCCTGGATGTCTCCCCATGTGCCCCACTGAATGTAATGCAATGCATATCGCATTGTATTACATTCTTACTCGGTTATGATGGCTGGGGAATCTGACAGGGTGACCTGAAAGTTCTGGGTCAGCAACAAGAAGGGAAGGAGAGCAGGCGTGTGTCTGCTTAAATCCATCCCCCACCTGATGGAACAGTCTCGGGCCCGCAGATGAGCAAGTGGAGCCCATACATGCGCGGGGGGGGGGGGGGGTAGTCATTACCTGGGGTGTGTGAAAGTAGGCATGCGCACTGTAGAAAAATTAGTTAATTTTCGTTTTATTCATTTTTGTGGGGGGGATTTTTTTGGGGTCACTCGTTATGATCGCAATTTGTAAATTGGTTAATTCGTAAATTAAAAAATTAGTAAATTCGAATATTCATTAATTAGTAAATTCGAAAATCCAAAAATAAGAAAGAAAATCTGAAAATTCAAAAGACTAACTAATAACTAACTAACTAATTAACTAACTAATAACTACTGTAACTATTAAATTCCAATTACTGGAATTTCCTTTCAAATTCAGCTGTTAGTGACAATTAATAATAAATAATAATAATAATAATAAAAATAATTTGTTTTTATTATTATTATTGTTATTTATTATTATTAATTAATTTACATTCCATTTGTTTAGGATAATTCGTAACTTCGGTTAAATTCATATTTGTTATGTTCACTAACCTCCATATTTGAAAGAAATCCCAATACCTATAATTTAATAGTTAGTAATAGTAAAGTTATTATTAGTTAGTTATAATTTCAGATTTTTCAAATTTTCGGGTTTTCGGATTTTCTAATTTACTAAATTTCGAATATTCAAATTTTCGTAAAAATTTGTTAAACTGGTTTTCATTAATTTGGATATTTCCCTATTAATGAATTTGTTAGAAAACAAATTTGGAACAAAAGAAATTGCCCATGTCTATTTGAAAGCAATCCGGTGGCGCCAGAGGTGCTGCACTATTTCAATCTGACAGGTGGCAGTCTGCTTGTCAGATTTACACACAATCCTGGTAGCTCCAGATGGGTGTAAAATCTCCCGTTGTTACCTGGCTACAAAAGGGTTAAAGCAGAAAAAAATCTATTGATTTAACAGTTTCCCAAAACAGTTACATTCAAGGCACGCCGTTTCTTGTGCTGTCAAAGGTACTATAATGCCATCAAATGTCCAGTATCGTAACTGATCACATGTGCAGCACCATGGCAACGGCAGATGAAACGGAGGCTAAGATGGCAGCTTCCTTTTGCTCTAAGGATAGGAAGGTTTAGTTCCACTTTAAGTGGTACATTTAACAGGCAAAAAAGAAGCAAATATGAGACAGGGTTTACAAACCTTTAATTTATGGAACTTTATGACAGTGGTCTCCAAACTGCATCCCAGGGCATGTTGCAGCCCCCTTGCTTGCCTTTATTCAGCAATTGGGGTTCTATTCTACTGACGGAACCAAAGCTAAAGCACTATCCCCCCCAATACCAAAAATGGGACACTGTTCACTCCCACTGACACAGGGCAATTTTTACTCCCACTGGCCACAGTGTCTACCCTCCCCCCCTCACACCCAAAGTCTAAGGAACAGTAAAATATCCCTTTAAAACGTTTGGAGAGCCCTGCCCTATGATATCAGTAAAGACTACTTACCTAGTATGGTAGTCGATGAATAACGGACACATCGGTTTTGATCTCCGGTGCATGCCGATACATTCAGAAATTTGCAAGGTTCCAAGTCTTTGGCAACATAGGAAGGGCAAAGCAGGCCATTTAAGGTGAGGTTTTGTGTAGGCACTAATAACAAAAAAAATAATTATTTTTTATTTTAATATTTTCAAAGAAATTCTGAAAAATATTCATCACTGTTACAACAATGGAAGAAATCATATTGAATTATAGTATAACCAAAGCCTCGCATTTTGAACGATTTCAGTAAGTACGGTCTCAGTCAGGGCTTTTTTTGCAGCGAGAACGTGGGGGAACACCTTTGGCACTGATTGTATGTAATGGAAAGGGGTGGTGGTGAATGCTAGAAAGTCTATTGTTGCTGGCTGCTGGGAATCCATTTTCGCTTGGGGGGGGGGCACAATTTTTTCTAGGGGGGTTTATTGTTGCTGGTGAGGGATCTATTGTTGCCGGGGTGGTCTATTGTTGCTGGGGAGGTCTATTGTTGCTGGGGAGTTCTATTTTTGCTAGTGGATGATCTATTGTTGCTGGGGGGTGTTGTGATATGAAGACAGTTGGCGGCACACCACGCTGTAGAGATGCCAAATCTTTATTCCATGTGTTAACGCGTTTCACACATGGCTATGAATAAGCACTAACATATGTGTGAAACACGTTAACTGCTCCGGCTACTCTGTTGTTGTGTTATCCTCAATTGACATAAGGAATAAAGATTTGGCATCTCCACATCATGGTGTGCCGCCAACTTTCTTCATATCACTACATTGCGGGGGTGAGCTGAGGCGAGCATCCACCATGGGGGTCATATCACTTGAGTGACACGTTCACCTGGAGCGGTAAAACTTCTGTCTATAGAGGGTCAATTGTTGCTGGAGTGATACTGTTAAGGGATGGGTCTATTGATGCTGGCTAATAGAGGGCCTATTAATGCTGACTGCTGGGAGAGCTTTTGGTACTGGCAGGGATCTATTGTTGCAGGGAGGTGGTATTTTGTTTGCAAGGATCTATTGCTGATGGTTTGGCCTATTGCTGATGGGGGGGTGTATTAACCACATGCAGACCATCGCAGGACGATATACGTCAGCACAATGGCATGACTGGGAAAATGGGCGTACAGGTACGTCCCCTTTAAGAAGCGTCATTGTGGGCGACCGCGCCCGCCGGAAACTCCTTGACCACTGGTCCCGCGGACTCGATGTTTGGGTACAACGTCGCAGGACCGCGCAATTGTCAGTTAAAGCGACTCAGTGCCGAATCGCAAAAAATTGCTCTGGTCAGGAAGGGGATAAATCCTTCCTGGGGCTGAAGTGGTTAATGATGGGGGGTTTATTGTTGATGGGGGTTATCTTGTTGATGGGGGGGGGGGGGGGGGGTCTTTGTTGATGGGGGAGTCTTTTGTTGCAGTACATCTCTTTTGTAAAATCTGCAATTATTGCAGATTTTACATTTTTATATACATTTAAGTAGCTGCTGTTTGATTTATCACTTGATTTTTTACACCTTAACCTTTTTATACCTTCACTGGTTTAATTATATAGCCTTCACACCTGTGGCGCGGTGGGGGTAGATGATATAGAGGGCAGTCTTCCATACAGATATATCTTTTTACCAACAGTACATACTAGTACATCTCTTTTACTGCATTTCTTGCTATCATTAACACATTCCATACCAAATTACATGGCACCACAAAATGATACTTGGCTCTGTATTCTCTAAAAGGGGAAGTACTGGGAGGTGGGTAGGGGGCAGAGACAAGGGGTGACTTGGAAATGGGGAGTACCTGCACCTATTTTCTGAGAAAAAAAAGGCCTGTTCTCAGTAACTGCAGTACAAAAGTAGGTAAAAATCTTTTCCCCCACATCTTTAATCTGTAGAGATGACCTTCAATTAATACATTTTTTCTCAAAGTGTTATGGAAAGCCAAAACTTTGTATCCCATTGGGGAGTTTTCTCCTCACTTCCTGTCTCTGAGATATAACAGGAAGTAAGTAGAGATTTCTCCAAAGCGAGGGAAAACCCATATTTACACAGTTGTCACCAGTTTATCAATTGAAACATTTATGCCCCGTACACACGATCGGATTTTCCGACAACAAATGTTGGATGTGAGCTTGTAAGCGGAAAGTACGACCGTGTGCATGCTCCATCGAACGTTTGTTGTTGGACTTTCCGCCAACAAATGTTGGCTAGCAGGTTCTCAAGTTTTCCACCAACAAATTTTTGTTGTCGGACTTTCCGTTGCACAAAGTCCATGTATGCTTGGAATCAAGTACGAGCCGGAAGCGCACGGTCTTGTAAAACTAGCGTTCGTAATGGAGATATCACGTACGTCTTGTACGTCACTACGTTCGGAATTGTTGGCCAACATTTGTGTGACCGTGTTTATGCAAGACAAGTTGGAGCCAACAACCTTCGAACAAAAATCCACGGTTTTGTTGTCGGAAAGTTCGATCGTGTGTACGGGGCATTACTCTCACCTCCGGTTCCAGTGACAACTCACATTTTTTTAAATTCTCCATTGCTTTCTGTACTGGAGACAAAGGTCAGGAGGACTAATGATAAAGCTGAATCTACAAAGTAGCAAAAATGTCTCAGGTGTTCTCATACCTGCCAATCTCTCCCATTAATTAGTAGACATGGGAGCCGTCAAAAAATTAGTTTTGTTTCGTTACGTTCCGTTTCGTATAAAAAAAAAATCGTAATTCGTGTACGAAATTTAATTCGGATTCGTACGAAATACGAATTTCGTACGAATCGTTACAAATCGTTAATATTGTTACGAATCATTACGAATCGGTACGAATATCGACACTCTATGAATAATAAAGAGTTATCCGAAAACGTATTAATGTTACATAAGTAACACAAGTCTATTGTCTATTGTTCACCAATCACTCAGAGGAAGTACGAAATCCGAAATTTAGTTTACGAATACGAAATTTCGTATTTCGTACTTCCTCTGAGTGATTGGTGAACAATAGACAATAGACTTATGTGTTATGTAACGTTAATACGTTTTTGGATAATTCGTTATTATTCATAGAGTGTCGATATTCGTTATACTGAATCTCAAAATCATTCGAATCTTTCGTTATATCCGCTATAATTTCTTTCATATTAGTTGAAATTCATCATTTGGTAGTTTGGATTCGGATAATTTGGATCCGAAATTCTTAAACGAAATTTCGTATTTAGTACAGAATTCTTATTCGTAAAAAATTCGTAATTCGGATTCATGTGAATTTCGAAAAATTTGTACGAATTTCCGATTCGTACTAAACTAATCAAAACTAATTAGTCATTGAAAACTAATCTAAACTAATTAGTCATAAGAGAACCGAAGCCCCCAAGGCTTTCTTCCCCTTCTGTGTTGCCACTTCACTCGAGCGCCATTTACAGTGGGGAGTACAGCCTGCCTACATTTTCATGTTACAGCTGTCTAAGCCCCCGTACACACGGTCGGAAATTCCAACCACAAAATCCGTCGGATTCGATCATTCTCAATGTGGTGACATTCGTGCGTACGACGGAACTACGTAGAGGCTAGTAGCCAATAGCTTTGGTCTCGTAATTTGATCTGAGCATGCGTGGCACTTTGTCAGTCGGAATTCTCTAAACACGATCAAAAAAGTCTGATCCAATTTTGTTGTCGGAAAATTTGAGAGCAGGATCTTAAATTTCCGACAGAAAAAGTCCGATGGAGCCCACACTAGGCCGGATTTTCCGACCACATGGTCCAATCGGACATTTTTCTGTCAGGAATTTCCGACCGTGTGTACAGGGCATAAAAGGGGAAAGCCCACTTGTTTCAAGTGATTTTCTTACTTTGTGTTATTGGGGCAGGAAGTAAAAAGGCAGTATGACAAAAAAAAAAAAAATCAACATAATAAGGGTATTCAGAGCGAAAAAAATAAAAACTTTCTCTTTAGGTATATACATACTATAACACAACTGAAGTTTTAAGTTAAATATTTTTGGAATATAAGAAAGTAACGTAAAATAAAAAAAAACTCACCATAATAAAGGTATTCAAAGTGAAAAAAAGAAAAAGCTTTCTCTTTAGGTATATACATACTATAACACAACTGAAGTTTTAAATTAAATATTTTTGGAATATAAGAAAGTAACGTAAAATAAAAATACATGACTTACGGGTTGGTATATAATTATTACAGCTGTTATTGAAGCAGCATGATGTATTAAATGTGGATTCTTCATATAGGCCTGTCACCCTTCCATTATTGAAACACTGTGACATAGGCACACAGGACTTGATTTGAAAATAACTTGTCCAACGGGCTCCTATAAAAGAGAAATAAAAATACTTAAAAATGAGAAAATATTATTTAATACAAATGGCTGCACAAATAGAGGCGAGGCTCAATCCCTGAAACATTTAATTTCTATGCATAAAACGAGAGCCCATGGGAGTCACGCCAAGAAAAAAAGAACTCTTTTTTAAAACCATAATGTATAAAAAATGGGTACAACTTTATTATTCACATTCCATATTGGACATTAAAAAAACTGAATATAAATTACATTTTAGGCAAGAATAACAATATACACATTGATGTATAATGCCATATAGCACACTGTAATTATCATAGCAGCAGTATATGCTGTAAACCAAGCACTGATATAGTCTTTCTTGACGCGTTTCGCAAAACTTCCTCAGGAGACAAACAGAATCCAACCTGGTAGGCAACCATGTAATTAAAGCATACAATATTAAAATTGAAATATTAATATTTAAATTTTCAATATTAAAATTTAAAATTTAAATATTAGTTGTTTATTTTTTATTATAAAAAGCACTTTTTTATGGGGACATTTATTTTGGAGCATAAATATCGCTACTAGCTATAGACCACAGTGCAGTCTACATTTTCCAGCCCATTCATAAAATGCAAGATGAGAGGTGAAGCTTGCAGAGTGAGTTCTCTCTATGTAATGCAGGGGAAGGCATTTTATAATTGAATGAGAGGATGGTCATGTTACTTTTTTTGGTTCTTTTTTTCCAGTTTGATTGTGATTTTTTTGATTTTTTTTTAAAGAATATGACTTTGCTAGCTCCTGAGCCCTGCTATACTTTATAAATAGACCCTCTAAAGCAGGGCTTCTCAACCAGGGCTCCATGGAACCCTAGAGTTCCTCCAGAGGTTGCTAGGGGTTCCTTGAGTAATTTATGTTGCTGAGATAATGTCCCACTGATGCCATTGATCTTTTTAGCTATCTGTAAAGGGTAATTCTTCCCAATGACCATAAATGTTAAGAGAATTCTTCCCAATGACTATCACACTCATAGGTGTGCACAGCCTACTGCATTAGGGTGTGCACTCCAAAGCTCAAACAAACTTGTCTTTCTCTGCAGCCTCAGCCGCACTGGACAGTGAATGAATAGGAAGTGCTCTGGGCTGAGTGGCTTCCTGTTCATTCACAATTGCAGCATAGTAAACACAGTGATTCTGTTTTTTTAGAAAAGGAAGGCGCTGGTAGATGACATATTTACTGGCCCCTTTCCCCACTCTCCATCCTGAAACATCCCCCTCAGCAGCTGGGGGGAGAGGACAGGAGGGAAGTTAGCAGCACTGTAGGGCGGGGTGCTAACACAGGGGAAGCCCAGGCAGTAGGGTGAATCATCGGCCCTGCATGTAGTGATTAGAGTGTGCCTGGGCACACCTGGCACATCCTCTGTGCACGCCTATGATCACATGTATCCTTAGTTGTAGATATAGTAATTATTAGCAGGGGTTCATTGAGACTGGAAAGTTATTTCAACAGTGGTGTCTGCACCCCTAATCCATGCGCCTGGCCCCCCATGCAGGGTGCCAGATGCATGGCTTTCAATGGATTTGTTTTTTAAAGCACATGATTGGAGCCTGAGGCTCTAATGGGATTCAAAAAAGGGTGGGCTCAGGGCGCAGAGCTCTGTGTCCCGAGCCCACCCAGTTGTGTGACATTAGAAAATTAATATTCGCGTATGTCTTCCTTCCTTGAGTCCTAAGACCTCATTGGCCGAAAGTCCGAAGACCCGATTGGTCGTGAGGAGAAGCGATGGCCGGGACACAGAGGAGATGGAGGGGGAAGCCACCGCCGCAGCAAGAAGATCCTTCTTCTCTTACACTGCACACAGCTTTTGTGTTGCCGACTCAGTCTAGGAGCAGGGGAGACAGTGGGATTCCTGTATTCCAGGAGAAGCAAGAGCTGAAGGACACATACACCTCGAAGGTAAGTAATCTACTACTGCTGGATTCTCTTGTTTGCCATTATTGTCATTATTGGACATTTTTGTATTTGCCACAATGGGGAGAAGTTAAGTGTGGGGTGATGGGCTTTAGTGACGGGGGGGGTGTGGTCAGGTCTGTCTGCTGCCCCCCCCGGCCGATGGGGCACCAGCCCCCACTGTATTCCAAGGGTTCGTTCATGTCACAAAGGTTGAAAAAGGCTGGTCTAATCAAACAAAAATACTTTTCATTACAACCACATATCTGCATGTTTCCTGCCTGAAGGATCAGTGTGGTGCATTTTAGGTTTAAGTATGTTTTATTGGCATTACCATTCGTCCCTAAGGGAAATTAATTCTGATAGAACCTTGCTTCAAAAATGCAGTAAGCAGGATTTGTTTCCCCAAAATGCAGAGCTGTGATTGTATCCATAAACTATGTAGCTTGCAAGAATTTTGTGTGCCTATAGATTTGATGCAGTTGTATAATTCTGAGCAGTAAGCAGCCGCTGCTGGAAAGGGAAGGGTTATTACCTCTGTTCCGGATCAGGGTGGTGGCACATGCATCTGAAGAGGAGGGGCAGTTCGTTGCTTCGCCATTGCAGTTTGTATCACTGTAACTGCTACACTGTATACATGTCAGTGCCTGACCTAAAGAAGAAAAAATACAGAACTGTAAAGATGTACAAGTATGCAAGAAAAATAAATAATAGGAAAATAAACCCAATGTACACGAGAGAGATTTCCTAAAACGGGAGCACTCAGAATCTGGTGCAGCTGTGCATGGTAGCCAATCAGCTTCTAACTTCAGCTTGTTCAGTTAAGCTTTGACAATAAATCTTGGAAGCTGATTGGTTACAATGTAGAGCTGCACCAGATTTTGCACTCCCAAGTTTTAGTAACCCCCCCCCCCCCCTCCCTATTGTGATCCTAAAAATATATAGCTGTGGCCACTGGCTAGGGAAAAATGCCATCACTACTACTGATACTTTCATATCTAAGACCCAATGCCAGTTTATGTATGTATATTCTCTCTCTCTCTCTCTCTCTCTCTCTATATATATATATATTTATATATATATATATATATATATATATATATATATATATATATATATATATATATATATATATAGAGTAAGCATGTTTCACTGTTGTAAAGAAAAGCCTGTACAAAAAGCATACACATGATTCTACAGAGAAAGGAATGTAGATTTCCCTGGGGCTAAAAAAAACCTGCCTGACAAGTTTTTATTAGACAAGTAAAATACGTGAATTGGCAGAGAAGTTATCATACAGTCAAGTACAGAGATTGACCATAGTGAGTCATCAGTTCCAAAGAAAAAGACAGATAGACTGACTAAAGAATGACACACAGATAGATAGATAGACTATATTGCCAAATGTATTGGGACACACCTCCAAATCATTGGATTAAGGTGTTCCAATCAACTCCATGGCCACAGGTGTATAAAATTAAGCACCTAGGCATGCAGACGGCTTCTACAAACATTTGTGAAAGAATGGGTCGCTCTCAGGAGCTCAGTGAATTCCAGCGTAGTATCATGATTGGTGAAATAAGTCCATATATGAAATTTCCTTGCTACTAAATATTCCACGGTCAACTGTTAGTGGTATAATAACATAGAGGAAGCGACTGGGAACAACAGCAACTCAGCCACAAAGTGGTAGGCCACGTAAAATGATAGAGAGGAGTCAGCGTATGCTGAAGCGCACAGTGCAAAGAGGTCGCCATCTGTCTGCAGAGTAAATAGCTACAGACCTCCAAACTTCATGTGGCCTTCAGATTAGCACAACAACAGTGGGTAGAGAGCTTCATGGAATGGGTTTCCATGCATCCAAGCCTTCCATCACCAAGTGCAATCCAAAGCTTCGGATGCAATGGTGTAAAGAACACCACCACTGGACTCTAGAGCAGTGGAGACATGTCCTCTGGAGTGATCCATAAGCCTTGTTAAATATGAAAACCCTAAGAAGAGCCTATAATCTATTCTCTTTACAGCTTGAAGGAGTTAATCAATGGGTGATACCCATACACAACAAATTTGTAATATCCTTCTGATGTGCTGTTGGATACTACATGAGGGTAAATCCCTGCAGTGAGGGCACAGGCAGAATGCAAGACCTGAGATAGAAGATAGTCAGTCACCATCACTCCAGTGATTTGGTGACTCTCTCTCTCTGGTGACCCTCTATCTCTCTACTCTATTCTAGTTTTTGCATGGTGCCATCCATTGCAGTCAACATAAGCTCCCTCCTGCTACACCGTTTGACAACTTCAAGGGGATGCAGCTCAGATATAAGATTAGCACAACAACAGTGGGTAGAGAGCTTCATGGAATGGGTTTCCATGCATCCAAGCCTTCCATCACCAAGTGCAATGCAAAGCTTCAGATGCAATGGTGTAAAGCACACACCACCACTGGACTCTAGAGCAGTGGAGACATGTCCTCTGGAGTGATCCATAAGCCTTATTGAATATGAAGACCCTAAGAGCCTATAATCTATTCTCTTTACAGCTTGAAGGAGTTAATCAATGGGTGATACCCATACACAACAAATTTGTAATATCCTTCTGATGTGCTATGTATTATTGTTCTTATTGATGGATTTTAATATGATGTAATAAACTTTGTATTTTTTTAAATATAATAATGATATAGTATTGACATGGTACAGGTAAAGTCCCTTTAGAATAATTTTCTAGGGATTTGTTTTGAAATCATTAGAAAATTGACCAAATGTTCTAAAAATTAAAATGTTCAAACTAAATTCTGCTAGGGGATGGTAGTGAGTGTATGGCCAACTTTTCTCCACCCCGTTGAGACCTTTTTAGCAATTAATGGCAACATAGCAGGAGGAATTAGACCCAAATGAATCAAGCATGTATGTTGCTTGATCCACGCGACCAAAGATTGCCTGCGGCTTATATCACAACATGTACATTGTGAGGCTTGGTGCTGCCATTGATACTGGCCCACTGGTGTCATTGTGGTCCATACAGTCTTGGTTCCAGGCCAGGTAAGGGGTTTAATCACACTAATCCCTGCTGATTAGCTGTTGGTCAGTTACAGGGTCTATGTGTAGGATATATTTAATAATTCAAAGAAGGGAGGCACTGAGCGAAGTTTAATTATATGGTCAATTAATAAAATAATAACAACCAAACATCCAATAACCAAACATCAACCTACGAAACACGAATCAGACAAGAACAACCAGTCACCCGGCAAGAGCAAACAAAGCAAATTAAACAACAACTGGCACCAGCAAACCAACCATCCTTCCAACTTCCAACCAACTATCTTTCCAACCAACCAATCAACCAACCAACACACCATCAAACCATCAAACTAAAGTAAAACCATGAATTTAAATATTATAATTCAGTTCAAAGCCAAGGTTTTTTGCTTTGTTTGGGGTCTGAGAAAGCTTAAATGCTATGTCCGTTTTGAGGAGATCGCCCACCCTTTTCTGTCTCACACCCATTGTTGGATACTACATGAGGGGAAATCTCTGCAGTGAGGGGACAGACAGAACGCAAGACCTGAGATAGAAGATAGAGTCACCATCACTCCAGTGATTTGGTGACTCTCTCTTCTGATTTTGCATGGTGCCATCCATTGCAGTCAACATAAGCTCCCTCCTGCTACACCGGTTGACAACTTCAAGGGGATACAGCTCAGATTTAAGAACTCAAACCTTGTTATTGGAACTTTAACCTTTCCCCATTCTATCCAAATCTGAAATAACAAAGAAATACAATTTTTTGTCATAATAAAACACTCACCTGTACCCATAAAAACAGAGATCCCTATGATTATACCCACAATGAGTTTCATCCTGACTGGCAGCGGGCTGTTCAGCTTGTGATCTCCAGAGGACAATGAGTTTGGTGTACTGTAGATGAGTTGTTTTCTGAACAACCTGGAGGTGTGGATCTGCACTATTGGTGATTGTGTAAGAATGAGGTAAATGCAGAGAAAGGTGAATTTTAAGGTGTGTAGAGAGATGAACTGTTTACTGTCTGTCACATTCCATATCAGTGAGTAGAACATACTATAGAAGCTGGTTAGAGGAGTTTAACAGCTTAAGTGCCAGACTTTTGACACTCCTATATATTCACTCTCTCTATTCATCCTGGTGATCATTATAAATGGAAATGAGAGAAATACCCTATGGACACTAATTTTGGTGACTAACAGGGACTTCCCTCACTTTTAGAGGGATTTCCTCTCAATTTCTGTTGTGGCAATGGGATAGGAAATCTTCCTAATCTTTCCTTATCTTCATAAAGAGGACCTGTCGTGCTTATTGCTATCACAAGGGATGTTGTCCATCTTTTTCGATTGCCCTTTTTTATTAAAATTATTGCTATGTAAAATAAGTTTTACAGTGGTTCCTTCATGCATTCTACGCATGAAGATAAAAAACCTTCTGTGTGCAGTAGACATGTGCATTTGTTTTCGTCCCAATGCATTTTCGTCCGAATTTCAGGTATTTTCGTTATCGTTTTAACAAACGATAACGAAAGTGCAGAATCCGAAAAATGAAAGATCAGACATAAACAAATGCTTTATTTTCATTTTCGTTGTGACAACAGTTCGATATAGATAGAAGATTCGACGCTGACAATAACAATCTGTGTCCATTGAACCTGTGGTCGAATGTGCCTAACCATAACTCTATTAGTCCAAGATTATTCGCCGTAGAGCGGAAAGATTCAACGTAGAGAGGAAAGATCCGACGTAGAGAGGAAAGATCCGACGTAGAGAGGAAAGATCCGACGTAGAGAGGAAAGATTCAACATAGAGAGAAAAGATTCGACGTAGAGGGAAAAGATTCGACGTAGAGAGGAAAGATTCGACGTAGAGGGAAAATATTCGACGTAGAGAGAAAAGATTTGACGTAGAGAGAAAAGATTCGACGTAGAGAGGAAAGATTCGACATAGAGAGAAAAGATTCGACGTAGAGAGAAAAGATTCAACGTAGAGAGGAAAGATTGCTGCTGGAATTGGGTGGAATTGCAGCTAAACTATACAGAGTCATACAGTTTAGCTGCTCCGTCAAATATTCTTTGATCATTCGACAGACACCATAAGCCTTTAATGACAGATTCGACCTTAATTCATTTGGATTTTCAGACGAATGCAATTTTTAAACGAAAAACAAAATAAATAAAAAACAAATTTTGGGAGTAACTAAATAAATTTATTTTTCGGACGAAAATGAAATTCCGAAACGAAATATTTCAGTGTGCACATGTCTAGTGTGCAGCACCCCCCCCCCCAATACTTACCTGAGCTCCCTCTCGATCCAGCAATGTCCTCAAGAGCCTTGGCTCTCCAGGGGCTCACAATCCTGATTGGCTTTTGGCATAAGCTCCCGCTGCTGTCAATTTACAGCCAGTGAGCCAATCAGGAGACGGAGGGGGTGGGGCAGAGTCACGGCTCCGTGTGTAAATGAAAATAGTGTAATCCCTCACACCACTAAGTGAACAAACAAATAAAATCAAATATAAGTGAATAGAATATACGTGAAAATTGCTGCTAGACCAAAGTCACAAAAATGGGTATAAAAAAGTCACAAAAATGTAAAGTCACAAAAATGGGTATAAATGTAATAGTGATCAGCGCAACTTCCTATAATTGGATAACATACACTGAAATGATTACTGTGACAAATCCATCAAAAATGCACAAAAATTGTAATGATAACGATCGGTCAATTGCTGTGAAAGAAAGTCATTTTCAAACAATGTGCCAAAATTCTACAAATCTTGTGAAAAACAATTCTTGTGATGAATGATTCTTCTATATGTGATCTTCATGTGAACTTAATGCTCCCAGAGCTCTTACCTCAATGAGGAATATAAACCGCCTTAACGATCTCCCTGGGACAGATCAAATCTCCATCTCTTGATCCCACAAGGACACTGCGGTTTCTGGTAATGCTGGATACGGCTACAGGTTTTCCACCAGTGTCTCCGACTTTCCAGGCTCTCGATTATATGATGGTTCCAATGTTGTCAGATGTTATAAGGGGATAAAGGAAAAGCCTCCCATAGCGTAAAAACATTTAACTAAACTCAATTTATTAAAGGCCAAATTGGACTCTTATGCCGCGTACACATGGTCGGAATTTCCAATGGAAACAGTCCGATGGGAGCTTTTCATCGGATTTTCCGACCCTGTGTATGCCCATCAGTCTTTTTCTGTCGGACTTTGGATTGAGAACCTGTTCTTAATTTTTCCGATGGAAAACCTTTCTATCGGATTTTCCGATCGTGTGTATGCAATTCCGACACGCAAAATTCCGACTTATGTTCGGAAACAGTTTGGCGCATGCTCGGAAGCATTAAACTTCCCTTTTATAGTGCCGTCGAACGTGTTGTATGCCGCTGTGTTATTGACCGTCAGAATTTAGTGTGACCGTGTGTAGGCAAGACAGTTTGAGCGAAATTCCGGCGGAATTCCGACGAAAAAACCATCAGAGCTTTCTCCGACGAGAATTCCGATCGTGTGTACCCGGCATTACATTAAAAGCAGTAAAAAACAGCAGTAATGGTGCAAACAATTTGTTGTAGACAGCATTAGACGCTTCTTACATCACTTCCTGGTTCGTTCAGTATACCCAGCCACTCCCTACGCATTACATCACGACACATGACTTCATCAGGGGGGAGGGGCTATAATACTGCATTAAATAAAAATGTAGAAAAATTAAAGCTCCCCCATTCCCCATGCTTATGCCCAAATGCAAACATATACTTAAGTCTTGCATGCATATGTAAACAGTGATCACACCACACATGTGAGGTATCACCGTGAACGCCAAAGTGAGAGCAATAATTTGCAGACACAAAACCAAACAAATACCCTACGAATAAGTGTGTAGCCTGGCTCAAGTCTTACTGCGGACTTCACTTCAGGGGAATACCACTCCTAGCCTTGCTGCCCTCTAGGACCGGGGATGTCCCGTAGCCACTGCTAAAAAATAGACAAAAGAGGGCGCACCAGCCTAGTGCATTATCCCATGATGTTTATTAGAATGAGAACAACATAAAATATACGCACAAACACATAAATCTGAAACACTCATCAAGCTAATAAATCCATAGCCCAATAGTCACAAACTTGGCAGACTCCCCTGGGATCATTCTTGACTGATGCGTACACACGAGCGGATTTTCCGTCGAAAATTGGATGGATGTTTTTTCCGACAGAATTCCGCTCAAGCTTGGCTTGCATACACACGGTCACACAAAAGTTTGCTGAACTTTAGATCGTAAAGAACGTGGTGACGTACAACACTACGACAAGCCGAGAAAATGAAGTTCAATGCTTCCGAGCATGCATCGGAATTTTGTGCGCCGGAATTGGTACAGACGATCTGCATTTCCGATCAAAACTTTTTCCGATCGAAAAATTGAGAACCTGTTCTCAATCTATTGCTGGCTGGAATTCTGCCAGCAAAAGTCCGATGGAGCCTACACACGGTGGCATTTTCCGACCAAAAGCTCTCATCTGACTTTTGCTGGCAGAATTTCCGATCATGTGTACGCGGCATAAGGGTATATCTGATAGAAAGGAGAGGTCTCCCAGTTCCATGGAGCCTGCAGAATTTGTGACTATTGGGTTATGGATAATTCGTTTTTTGAGTATTTCTGATTTATGTGTTTGTGAGTATATTTTATGTTGTTTTTACTAATGAATGTCATGGGATACCCTGTTTCCCCGAAAATAAGACCTAGCGTGATTGTCGGTGATGGCTGCAATATAAGCCCTACCCCCCAAATAAGCCCTACCCTGTTTCCCCAAAAATAAGCCCTACCCTGAAAATAAGACCTACAAGGACTTTAACTAGGGCTTATTTGGGGGGTAGGGCTTATATTGCAGCCATCACCGACAATCACACTAGGTCTTATTTATGGGGAAACAGGGTAATGCACTAGGCTGGTGCGTCTCTCTTGTTTATTTTTATTTTTTTGAGCAATAATTCTAGAGCCAGACCTCCTATGTAACCCTAAACTGATAACTTGTAAAAACATTTAAAGTATCACCTATGAAGATTTTTAGGTACCATCATTTGATACCATTCCACACGTGTAAGCAATTTTAAAGCATGACATGTTAGGTATCTATTTACTTGGTGTAACATCATCTTTTAAATTTTAATTGGGTACTATATGATGTTTGTGTGTGCTAAAATTTATTAACATTACTCCTAAAAATGGCTGTGCAAATATTGTGCAACATAAAAAAAATGCAATTTTATTCTCCAGGGTCTCTGCTTTCAAAAAAATATATACAATGTTCGGGGGTTCTAAGTAATGTTCTCGCAAAAACAATGCTGATTTTCACATGTATGTCAGGAATGTCAGTATTGACCTGGGGATGAAGTGGTTAAAGTTTATTTGGAACTGAACTGAAGTTTCGTTGGAAAGCATTGGCAGCAGATTGTAGCGGTGAGTGTGATTTGGTTTATTATGGGAACCTTTATCTTGACACACCTTCCCAGGCTGGGACGGCCTGTATTACATTCCATACACTCAGGGAACACAGAGATTCATCATATGAGCTGCACCTGAGGGTGTGTAGACTGTGCGTAGTCACTGTAGTTGTTCTTCTGTGTGACATCAGCACTGGTTATATCCAAGTTCTACAACACCTACATTCATATCTGGGGCCTCTAGACTCAAATACACTTGATGTGTAACTTCTATTTATGGAATTCTAAGTAATAAGTGTCTGTATACAAATAAATCTAGAGGACCAATCAGCGCAACCAAAACAAATACAATAAGGATGCAAGCTGAACACTATAGGCAATTTGCACAATACCTATAATGTAAATACACAAAAGGAGAAGTGCAATAATAATAGATATGTAGCACAGCCCCCTAGAGGACTGCTGGGAATTACCTGCTCATCTGCACAGCCATGACCAAGTGAACTTTCCAACCCACCTGATACTCTGTGTTCAGACATCCTTGCAGCACTAATCAAACAAATAATAATTAAGTAATTAAGTTCTAGTTCTAATTAAGTTCTAGAGATATTTTACTTGAACCAAATAAAGAAGAAGTTGTTACAAAGTGGAAGTGATAAATCTGCTGAGTTTTAAACAATAGCGCTAACTCAGCAGAAGAATTCATCACAAAAGGCACAAGGCAGAATTTAAAAATGACAATACTATAAACATATATGTACACTTCCTTTAGATATAATGTCACCCCCTAGTGGATGTTTCAATTAACTGCTTATATTGTCACACTATAGAAGATGGAACCTGGCCAGCTTACACGCTATCCTAGGAAGGGAGAGTGGGTCTAGAGAGGAGTAATATAGGGGCCTTTCTATAAATGATGGCAATAAAGTTCTTGGTACAGATCTAAAGTTCTTCACTGGCTAGTTGGAGCTCGTTAACTGTGATCTGTTTGGGTATAGTGAAAATGGTGGATTCCTCTCAATAAAGAAAGCTAAAGGTGTCTGAGCACAGTGTTCAAGTAATGCAGTAAAGTGTTCTTGGAGTAAAGATGTCTGTGCAAAGTGTCTCAATATGGTGGTGGTAAAGAATGTATAAAGGTCGAGTAATTTGCCTCCTCCCCAATGACCAGACCGTTCTGATGTCCTCTAAACAGGAACTCGTGTAGCGACACTCCTGCAGCGGATACGCTGTCTCGCTCTCCCGACATACCGACAGGCAGGTGAACCAAGTGGTGCTGGAAAGGATGTCCGACAGCGAACAACAGAGCTAGGCCCCTCAGGCCAAGGGTTGGAAGTACGACTCGTGGTAGGCAGCGCCCTCTCTCTCTCTCTCTTGCACAGAGAGGTCTGTCTTGCGTCAGGCCCAGGAGGAAGAGAGCTTCCGCGTGGGCTTTGTTTGCTTTTATAGGGACTCCCAGCAATCTCCAGATGGCAGTATAGAAACCCTGGGATATGTAGTCCTGGCACACAATCGTGCAAAGCAATTATCTGACGGGGGAACTATTCGTCCCACAATCTTTTTATTGGGCACACAAATATGATGTCACTGGATACATTGAGCACTAGAGGGATAGGCGACATCCAGGAATGCTAGAAGGTACAGTGCTTTATGTTTGTAGTCCATACGGCTTTGGATATAATGAGAAATGAATAAACAAAGCTACCAAAAAAATTACCGAAATACTGATGAAATATCAATGACTGCACATATCCAGTGGAACGTGACAGATGTATCATCAATGTGGCAAACATGATAATGTGGAAAAAGACTCACCCAAGCTCTACCGCATGTTTATAGGATGATGAGCTGAATAACGGTGCTCAGGCCATTGTGCCCCATACATCAAAATTGCAAAAAGTTCAGTGAGATAAATCTTGACAAACAGAGAAAAACGTTGTCAAGTCCTCCCCCTTGCTGTGAGTGACAGGTGATTTACATATCTTGTGCACTAGCCTAAGAGACATGCATTATTTTTTAATTCCCTCTCACTACTTTCTTCTGCTGCTCTGCCAGGATTGGTTGTTGCACACCTCAGCATAATTGGGCATGCTGAAGTCATGTGGTTACTTTCCTGTCTTTTCACTGGATGTTAGAGATCATAGCAGAAGTTCAGTGTAAGAAATACACAGGAGAAAATGCATGTTGATAAGGGGAGTGTAGAGGTGGGCGGGGAGTCTACTGACATCACGACTCCACCCACCGAGCTCCAGAAAACAGACCCACCCACAGAATCTGCAGTTTTTCGGGGTCTCATAACAGATGGAGGGGAGACATTTGACAGGTAAAGATACATGCAGGAGGAATGTATATCCTTATAGATAACCCCTATGGCCGTAGTTTAGACAGGATGACATTGGGTTTACATCCACTTTAACCACTTTCAGACCGGACCATTTTGCTGGCTTAAGGCCAGACCACTTTTTGCGATTCGTCACTGCGTCGCTTTAACTGACAATTGCGCGGTTCTGCGACGTGGCTCCCAAACAAAATTGACGTCTTTTTTCTCACAAATACAGCTTTCTTTTGGTGGTATTTGATCGCCCCTGCGGTTTTTATTTTTTGCGCTATAAACAAAAAAAGAGCGAAAATTTTGAAAAAAAAACATTATTTTTTACTTTTTGCTATAATAAGTATCCCCCAAAAATATATAAAAAAAATTTTTTTTTCTCAGTTTAGGCCGATACGTATTCTTCTACATATTTTTGGTAAAAAAAATCGCAATAAGCCATTATTGATTGGTTTGCGCAAAAGTTATAGTGTTTACAAAATAGGGGATATTTTTATAGAATTTTTATTAATATTTTTTTTTTTACTAGCAATGGCGGCGATCAGCGTTTTTTATTGTGAATGCGACATTATGGCGGACACATTGGACATTATTGACACATTTTTGGGACCATTGTCATTTATACAGCAGTCAGTGCCATTTAAATGCACTGATTCCTGTTTAAATGACACTGGCAGTGAAGGGGTTAACCAGGGGGTGGCAGTGTAGGGATTAAGTTTTCCTAGGGGCATGTTACTAACTGTGGGGGGGTGTGGCTGTGTTTTAGTGAACACTGATCTCTGCTCCAATCACAGGGAGCAGAGATCAGTGTCACTAGTTGCTAGGCAGAATGGGGAGATGCTGTTTACTTCCGCATCTCCCTGTTCAGCCTTCCCGTGAGACAATTGCGGGTATCCCCACGGTGATTGAGTCCGCGGGACCCGCAACCGCACTCACAGGAGTCCTGACCGGCGCGCGCTATGGCACGGCGGCAATCTTAAAGGGGACGTACCTGTACGCCCTTTTGTCTGTCCCTGTCATTCTGCCGACGTACATCGTCATGCGCCGGTCGGGAAGTGGTTAAATTATCCAGCTCATCAAAATAATTTTAATATTACACAAAGATAACCCAAGTAAATCCAAGATGCAGTTTTTAAATTATTATTTGATTTATTAAAGGAAAAAAGCTGTTCAAACCCGCCTGGCCATGTGAAAAAGTAATTGCCCCCTCCCATGCTCAATCATGAATGAACTGTGATTGACCACAATTTTTTGGAAAGCTGAGTTAGATTTCACTTGCCACACCCAGGCCTGATTACTGTCAGACCTGTTGAATCAAGAAATCACATAAATAGAAGCTGTCTGACAAAGTGAAGCACGCCAACAGATCACAAAAAGCCACACACCATGCCACAATCTAAATAAAATCAAGAACAGATTAGAAACCAAGTAATGTTCATGTATCGTTCTAGAAAGGGGTTCAAAGCCATTTCTAAGGCTTTGGAACTCCACTGAACCACTGGGAGAGCCATTATCCACAAATGGAGATAACTTTGAACAGTGGTGAACCTTCCCAGGAGTGACCGGCCTACAAAAATGACTCCAAGAGCACGACGACGACTCACTGCGAGAACTGCAGGCCTCACTTGCCTCAGGTCAGATCTGTGTTCATGATTCAACAATAAGAAAGAGACTGGGCAAAAAATGGCAAAAATGGCATGGCATCCATGATAGAGTTCCAAGGCCACTGCTGACCAAAAAGAGCACAAAGGCTTGTCTCACATTTACCAAAAAAACATTTTGATTATCCCCATGTCTTTTGGACAAATATTCTGTGGACTGATGAGCCAAAAATATTACTTTTTGGAAGGTGTGCGTCCCGTTACATCTGGCATAAAATGAATACAGCATTTCATAACAAGAAGATCATACCAACAGTCAGACATGGTGGTGGTTGCGTGATGTTCTGGGGCTGCTTTGTAGTTTCAGGACCTGGATGACTTACCATAATTAGTGTAACCATGAATTCTGAGCTCTACCAGAAAATCCTAAAGGACAATATCCAACCATCAGTTTGGTTCAAACAAAGCAAACATTAGGTTTTGGAGTGGCCTAATCAAAGCCCGGACTTAAATCCAATTGAGATGCTGTATCATTACCTTACACATGTCGTTCATGCTGGAAAACCCTCCAATGTGGCTGAATTAAAACAATTCTGCAAAGTAGAGTGGGCCAAAATTGCTCCACAGCAATGTGAAAGACTTATTGCCAGTTATCGCAAATGCTTGAGTGCAGTTGTTACCGCCAAGGGTGATACAACCAGTTATTAGGTTTAGGGGGCAATTACTTTTTCGCATAAAGCCAGGCAAGTTTGGACAGCTCAATAAATTAAACCATCACTTAAAAACTGCATTTTGTATTTACGCGGGTTATCTTTGTGTAATAATTCAATTAGTTTGATGAGCTGAGTAATTTAAGTGTGACAAATATGCAAAAAAAAAAAATTAGAAAGGGGGAAATACTTTTTCACAGCATTGTACCTATTCCATGGGGGTCAGTGGCTTCAGCAGTATCATATTTTAACACTAGATGGCGGCATTGTAGAACATTGTCTTCATGCTAGAAAATCGTATAGTAATATGTCTATCTGTCGTAAGGAAATGTAATCTACTGACCCCTCTGCAATAATAAGACACGTCTTATTCCTTCACAGTAGGGCCCATTAGGGCTGGATTCACACCTATGCATTTATAGTGCTTTTTGCATTTTTCCGATTTGGATGGTGACTATCCATGCAACAGGAATGTATTCACAGCCACAATCATCTGCATCTGGTGCGAATGGATTCTAATTGTTTACATGTATTTTTTCTTCTTTAACCACTTCCAGACCAGCCACCTAGTAATAATAAAAAGTAAATAGTGTGTTATATTTACTTTTTGTTACCTAGACATTCATAAAGTCGCCTAGCCATGTATCTATAATTCCCGGTACACACGATCCGATTATCGGACGAATTATTTTTTTTTTGCATGGTAATCTCTTGTCGAATCTGATGAGTTTACTAAAATCACGAAAATTCTCGTACGACAGAATAAAAAATCAGAAGTCATGTGTTGTAATGCATTTGTGTTGCATTTTCGAACGACAGCTGTACTGATTAACCACTTGCTTACTGGGCACTTAAACCCCCCTCCTGCCCAGACCAATTTTCAGCTTTCAGTGCTGACGCACTTTGAATGACAATTGTCACTCACTGTACAAAAATGAGATTTTTATAATTTTTTTCCCACAAATAGAGCTTTCTTTTGGTGGTGTTTAATCACCACTGGGATTAAAAAAAGATGCAAAATTAAAATAAAAATAAAAAATCATGTTTAATAGTTTGTTATAAAATTTTGCAAACAGGTAATTTTTTTCCTTCATTGATATGCGCTGATGCACTGGTGGGCACTGATAGGCGGCACTGGTGGGCACTAATAAGCACAGTTAAGGCGGCACTGATAGGCACAGATAAGGTGGCACTGATGGGGACAGATAAGGCAGTACTGATGGGCACAGATAAGGCGGCACTGATGGGCACATATAAGATGGCCCTGATGGGTGGCACAGATGGGTGGCACTGATGAGCACTGATAGGTATCACTGATAGATGGCACTGATGGACACTGATAGGTGGCACTGATAGGTGGCACTGATGGGCACTGATAGGCGGCACTGATGGGCACTGGTAGGTGAACTTAATGAGCACTGATAGGTGGCACTGAGGTGCAGCACTGTTGTTGGGGCACTGATTGTGGGCACTGATAGGTGGCACTGTGGGCACTGATGTGTGGCACTGTGGGCACTGATGGGTGGCACTGAGGGTACTGATAGGCGCATTGTTGCCTATTGTTAGGTGGCACTGGCAGGGGGCACAGGTGGGCACTGATGAGCTGGCGCCAGCTCACCGTGATCAGGACAGATGTCCCTCTCATGGCCGCCGGTGACCGGCTTTTTTTCCTCCTCGCGCTGTGAGCGCGAGGAGGAAAAATAGCTGATTGCCGGCTCTGTTGTCATCACATGATCAGCTGTCATTGGCTGACAGCTGATCATGTGGTAAGGGGTCGGGATCGACCCCTTACTTTGATCTGTGATCCAGCGAGTCTCACAGACTCGCTGATCACCGAGTGCGCCACGCACACCCTTCAGGGGACGAGCAGACCGCTCGTGCACGGGACTACGTCAATAGACGTAGTCCCGGCCATGCAGGTCTGCGTTGTAGTCGGCATTCGGCTATAGCGTGGATCTCAAGAAGTTAAACGAAAATCATACGATCTGGCATTGTACGAAAAAAAATTCCGTGCATGTCCGATAGAATAATATTGAATGAACTGTCCTGATTGGCTCTCGAAAGCTCTGTACTAATGATCCGATTATCGTACGATCGATTTTGAAAGCGGCATTTTTCATACGATTTTCGGATCGTGTGTAGGGGCTTAAGACTAAATAACAATAAATAAATAACCTATGTTTTAAAACTATCTTGTGTCTTCCTTAAGAATTATGATTTAGGCAAGTTGTGATTTGACTTGTCAGTATGAGATTTCTTTCTGGGTGAAGGTTAAGGCACATTGTTTATTATAATACAATCTGTCAGAATGCTATAGTGCAATGGGGAGAAGTAGACGAGCAGGTTTTTTTTTTTTTTTTTGTGAATTGTATTTAATTTTAAAACAAATAATATACCACAACAAAATAGAATAATTTAATGTGATCTGTGTAATTTTTTTGCACTAAAAGTAAAGAGAGCATGTATTATATTTGGACTCCACATCCCTTGATTGTGTGTGTGTGTGTGTGTGTATGTATATATATATATATATATATATATATATATATATACACAGTATCTTACAAAAGTGAGTACACCCCTCACTTTTTTGTAAATATTTTATTATATCTTTTCATGTGACAACACTGAAGAAATGACACTTTGCTACAACGTAAAGTAGTGAGTGTACAGCTTGTATAACAGTGTAAATTTGCTGTCCCCTCAAAATAACTCAACACACAGCCATTAATGTCTAAACCGCTGGCAACAAAAGTGAGTACACCCCTAAGTGAAAATGTCCAAATTGGGCCCAATTAGCCATTTTCCCTCCCCGATGTCATGTGACTCGTTAGTTTTACAAGGTCTCAGGTGTTAATGAGGAGCAGGTGTGTTAAATTTGGTGATATCGCTCTCACTCTCTCATACTGGTCACTAGAAGTTCAACATGGCACGTCATGGCAAAGAACTCTCTGAGGATCTGAAAAAAAGAATTGTTGCTCTACATAAAGATGTAATAGTGGCCTAGGCTATAAGAAGATTGCCAAGACCCTGAAACTGAGCTACAGCCTGGTGGCCAAGACCATACAGCGGTTTAACAGGACAGGTTCCACTCAGAACAGGCCTCGTCACGGTCGACCAAAGAGGTTGAGTGCACGTGCTCAGCGTCATATCCGGAGGTTGTCTTTTGGAAATAGATGTATGAGTGCTGCCAGCATTGATACGCAGTTTTATGGGATGGGGGAGTCAGCCTGTCAGTGCTCAGACCATACGCCGCACACTGCATCAAATTGGTCTGCATGGCTGTTATCTCAGAAGGAATCCTCTTCTAAAGATGATGCACAAGAAAGCCCTCAAACTGTTTTGCTGAAGACAAGCAGACTAAGGACATGATTACTGAAACCATGACCTGTGGGCTGATGAGACCAAGATAAACGTATTTGGTTCAGATGGTGTCAAGCGTGTGTGGCGGCAACCAGGTGAGGAGTACAAAGACAAATGTGTCTTGCCTACAGTCAAGCATGGTGGTGGGAATGTCATGGTCTGGGGCTGCATAAGTGCTGCCGGCACTGGGGAGCTACAGTTCATTGAGGGAACCATGAATGCCAACATGTACTGTGACATACTGAAGCAGAGCATGATCCCCTCCCTTTAGGGACTGGGCCGCAGGGCAGTATTCCAACATGATAACGACCCCAAACACACCTCCAAGATGGCCACTGCCTTGCTAAAGAAGCTGATGATAAAGGTGATGGACTGGCCAAGCATGTCTCCAGACCTAAACCCTATTGAGCATCTGTGGGGCATCCTCAAATGGAAGGTGGAGGAGCGCAAGGTCTCTAACATCCACCAGCTCTGTGATGTCATCATGGAGGAGTGGAAGAGGACTCCAGTGGCAACCTGTGAAGCTCTAGTGAACTCCATGCCCAAGAGGGTTAAGGCAGTGCTGGAAAATAATGGTGGCCACACAAAATATTGACACTTTGGGCCTTTCCAGCGGTTTAGACATTAATGGCTGTGTGTTGAGTTATTTTGAAGGGACAGCAAATTTACACCGTTATACAAGCTGTACACTCACTACTTTACATTGTAGCAAAGTGTAATTTCTTCGGTGTTGTCACGTGAAAATATAGAATAAAATATTTACACAAATGTGAGGGGTGTACTCACTTTTGTGAGATACTGTATATACTGTATCAGTTTTCATGGATGAGACAAACCATTTCCCAAAAGGAAAAAAAAAATGCTGTAACTGATTATAAAGTGTGAGCTGGAGTTTGGCTTCAATTTGTTAGCGTATCAAAATTTGCTTATGCGTTTAACACTCCCCTGCCCCCAGACTGACAACGCTGCTGCATGATGTGCCTCCTGTTCTCATTCCTCCAGAGTTGTGTCTCACTATTACAGGAGCTGGGTTACTGGCCAGATCATCGAGTGAAAAAAGGCCTAAAAAAGAAAACAAATGCAGACACCACATCTAATGATTGGTAGGCTGTGATATATTAAATTTTTGGTTTGGGGTTTAATACAGCTCTAACAGAGGTTCTGTACTCTATCCAATGGCTCTTTAAGGAACAACTCTTCTAGTGACATATGTGAGTTGCTGCAGTGGATTACACAAAACTAAGAGTACTGTTAACTAAGTGCACCCCCAGACCCCACCCCCACAATTGCCTTCATTGAGACCCGACAATACATTACAGCCGCGATAAGTTTTAAATGACAATTTTTCCTTTAGAAATGTCATTTAGCTGTGGTACTGTTGTAAACAAAGGAAAAATGCGTCACTTTACAGGCATACTATAGACACCCCCCAGGCATGACATTTAAAGGAATATTTCATCTTTATTGTTTCACTTTTAGCATTAAAAAAAATCACTGCTCCCAAAAAAAGGGCGTTTTTCAAAAAAAAAAAATTGCATTGATACATGTCCCCTGGGGCAGGACCCAGGTCCCCAAGCGCTTTTTATTTTTCATGTTCATGTCCCATAGACTTTAATGGTGTTTAATTCGGTATGTTCTGGTGCAAACCGAACCGGGGGGTGTTCGGCTCATACCTACTTATCACAGATATGTAGCAGGTACCTCTCCAGGCTGATTGAATCCATGAGGGAGAGAGCTGCCTGCTAGCAGCTGCTTGGGCTTTTCACTCCCCTTCCTCTCCTCTCACACACACAGACACACAGAACTGTTTACTTTGTAGCCTCCCTATTGGAAGAGACTAAGAGACAATCATCAGGGAACAGCAGCAGAGAACTGTGGAATATGAAGTCCCAACACAAGGCAGCCTGACTTACTGTGTGAGGGGGCAGGACTGCAAATCTCAGGCTGCACTGCTCAGAGTCAAGAGGATTGTGGGAGGGACTATAAAAAGCACAGGGCAGACCAGGCCAAAAAGCCTTGTCCCTGGATCCCATCGGGAGAGCAACCTTCTGTTGCTGTGCGAGGGGATTACGGCCTACCAAGGGGCACACAGTCTGCAGCTCCAGCCTAGAGGAACAGAACCTGCATGCTTCCAGAAGGATGCTCTGCTGCAGCGTGGAATGTCACGGAATCGGCCGATTCAATGGGTCAGAAACTGAACGCCATTGCGACAAATCTGCAGCCAGGAGAATCAGTTGATCGCTCTTTGAAGAAACACTGAATGCGAACAGGATTAATGTGGGGGCTCATCCGGGATACCTTCTGACCCCTCTCAGAGTGTGACTGCCGTGCCAATGAGCCAAGTCAGTCAAGTCGTCGAGATGGACCCAGTCACCACAAACAGGTTGTGCAAAAGAATCAGAGCAGTTTGACATTCAGTGTGAAATAGCCACATTGAAGACACAGATATTCCAGATGATGGAGATGGTGACCCAGCTAACAAAAAGAGCTGTGGTGCAATGTGTAGAGATATCACAGATCATTCCAGCAAAGAAATTCTCAGGTTCAGGGATCTGTTACAATTGTGAAGGTGTAGGTCATTACCAATGAGAATGCCCAAGTCCGTTGAAGATGGAAGGCTGGCAAAAGTCACAGAGGAAAATTGGAGGGCCCTGGGTGAAGCCTGGTGGGTGCCAGGCCAGCTCAGCTTTCGGAGGGTGCCACATGAAATCACCAGGCAGGTGCCACACCAACTCAGTTACTTTAGCTATCTCCCAGTCAAGACGTGATGCAAGAGTGAAGAGAAGGCCTGGGTCTTCACGAGAAACCTTTTCTGATTCTATAAAGAAACAACTGAAGGCCCCTGCAGTTGTATCAACTTATGCCATTCAAGTGATGTCCACCAACCTCCAAAATGTCACCAGAAGCATCATTTTGAACACTGTAGGAGAAAAGACATGCGAGTCCAGCCAAACATGTTACTTCAAATGCTTCTACCAAACTTCCTGTCAAGTTGGTAGGCCCCTCACCTGTAGTGCCTGTTTTAGTTGAAGGAATTTACACAAGAGCCCATCTTGACTCGGGTGCTCAAGTTACTTTGCTGACTAGAGACTTTTATGAAAAATATCTGACGTACATACCCCTGCAGAAGTTTGGTAGGAGAAAAGACATACGAGTCAGGCCAGCCAAACCTGTTACTTCAAATGCTTCTACCAAACTTCCTGTCAAGTTGGTAGGCCCCTCGCCTGTAGTGCCTGTTTTAAATGAAGGAATTTACACAAGAGCCCATCTTGACTCAGGTGCTCAAGTTACTTTGCTGACTAGAGACTTTTATGAAAAATATCTGACGTATATACCCCTGCAGAAGTTCAAAGACCTAGAGATCCAGGGTATTAGAATGGGGAATTACCCCTGTGACGGTTACCTGCAAATCAAGTTATCATTTGATCCGGTAATGGTTGGACAGCCTCGGAGCTTTGACACACTGGCCATTGTGTGTTCTCGGTATCTAGGGTCCATAGGAAGTTCTTTGATCATGGGAACAAACACAGAAAGGGCTGTTAGCTCCTGTTGCCTCCAGATGTGATTCCTTGCCAGAGATTGTGCATCCCAAGTTGCAGCCAGTGTACCAGTGTCTGCTTCAAGAGGAAAAGGCCTCAACACTGACTGTGCCTCAGCCAGAAGAGATATCCTGGGGACATGAGGAAAAGATGGAAATTCAGGGTCCTGAAGACACATTATCTCCTCAGCTTTCTGAAGTCACAGTGGAACCCTCTGTTAAAGAAACGTTAGAGCCCAGAGATCAGAGGGTTAAGCAAAAGATGCTTCCTACTGTGGAATCTATGAATGAATCTGAAGAGAGTAGTTCTGCAGAAGTCATCACTGCTGAAGTGCCCAAAGCCTTTGTATCAGTAAGTGAAACCCCCTGTCCTCTACCCGAAACACCTTGGTGGGAAATTCTACTATCTGTGGCTCATGGCCCAGGCAAATGTTCAACTTCAGGTAAATGGTGGGAAGTTCCTTTGTCTGCCTCCTATGTGAACACATGTTATTTGGTTCCCTGTCAGTGTTAATGTAATGTTTAATTATTTTTAAAACTAAAACGTTTGTTCTTTGGAGGACCAAAGTTTCATTGGTGGGGGAGAATGTAGCGCTGGGCGCTTTACATTTTTTCCCCAGTGGTGCTGACAAGATAAACAGAGAAAGGACATTTTTATTTTCTTCTCTCCTGTGATGGACAGCTACAGGGAGAGATGGAACTGGACTGTGCCCTGACTGGCTGTTGCTACAGCTGAAGAGGACCCTGCCCCTGGCAGCCCTGGAGAAAGAGCGCTCCTGATTAGCTGCCTAAGCCCGGCTGTTTCCCGATTGGCTGTGGGATGTTTTTCAGCCTCTCACCACTGAGAGAAGCAGGAGATCCATGTGGGATCTGAGGAGAGGTCTCTGGGATCCATTTAGAGAGCCCAGGAACCACTTGGGGAACAGGAGTGCCTGGCCAATACAATATATCTCTGGGAAGTGTTCTGTGAGTAGAGAAACAGAATTGAGAACGTTATGTTACTGCTATTACAGAGTCTGGGAGCTGAACTGTGCTGTGTGTGCACAGAGAGTGTTTGCCTGGAAGCTTGTGCTACAGGGCTCAGGGCTGCAAGAAGCCACATGACTGTTGTAATCTGCTGACCACATGCTGTTACCAGAGGATCTGTTCTGCCAGGAAAAGTGTGCTGCAATTGAATAACATGCAAAGCTGTTGCAGGGAGCAGGCTGTTGCTATGCTGAACACTACTTTATGCAGTAAGGGAGGAGAGACTGTGCTTCTATTGCATTCCAGTTGCTCCCAGTGACCATGTGTTCCAGCTACCTGTTAAAGCTGCAGAGAGCTGGCTCAAGAGGAAAGACCCTTTCACCAGCCACAAAGTAACCTAAGGTCTAGAATCAGTCATCAGCAGTGAGAGGTTTCCAGCCACCATCTGGTTTACTTTAGTTAGTGAGTACTCCCACACAAGGCTCTCATCGCCGGCAGAAGCTCTACATAGTCCCACTGGCCAGTGGTTAGGCAGGACAACTTTGCATCAGGTAGTAGGTAGGCTGTATTACCTTTAAAAAATGCCATTTGTATTGCTGTACTGTGTTGGATTGTCATTATTCCGCAATTAAAAGCCAGTCTGGCTCACTAGCACCTTCCTAGTGCACGTTTGTGCACCAGTTGCTTCCCAGGCCGATGTGGTGAACGAACAGTAACACCCTGGGAATGGTGTCACTTAACAATGTGCCTACATTGCTATATTGCAAATTGTCATTATTTAACCCATTCCTATCTAGGTCTTTGCCATTAAATAAATCCCATTTAAACCTTCGAGGTTTGTCAGTGTTCTCGGATCCAGGAAATGGGGGAGGCATCACAGGTGCAGGGCAGAAGGGACCCAATAAAAAATACCAGCAACTCCTGCGGGGGTAATATATATATATATATATATACTGTATATACCGTATTTATCGGCGTATAACATGCACTTTTTTCCTCCTTAAAATCAGGGGAAAATCGTGGGTGCGTGTTATACACTGAACCGCTGCCTTGGAGGGCAAGGAGGGAACGAGCACAGACGAAATAGACAGTACTGTGTACTTGGCTAGGCCCGCAGTCACGCCCAGTCCCGCCTCCTAGCCTTTACGTCCCACCATTGGACCGGTGTTGTGTCCATCATAGGAGCCAAGGGACGGGACTGGGTGGGACTGCGAGACGAGTCGAGAGGAGCCGAATACACCGGACATCCGGCTCTGTCTATCTCGGCGGCGCAATAATTTAAAAGATCATGCTGCAATTTTGGGCAAGGCTTCAGATTATGGAGAAAACAGCTACAACTCCCTCTGGACACACACAAACTCTTGGACCCACTTCAATCAGGCTTCCGCCCAGGTCATGGCACAGAAGCGGCACTCCTCAAAATATGGAATGATGGCCCTCAAAGCAGCAGATGACGGAGAATCATGTCTCCTGGTACTGCTGGACCTCAGTGCAGCATTCGACACAGTGGACCACAACACTCTACTTAGCCGGCTCACAGAAGTAGCAGGAGTCACAGATTCAGATCTACCATGGTTTGCATCCTTCTTAGGAAATCGTTCACAGACAGTGAAACTAGGAGCCTTCACCTCTGAAAATCACGCAATTTCTTATAAAGTCCCGCAAGGATCACCCTCGTCACCCGTGCTCTTCAACATCTACATCCGTCCACTCCACAAAATCCTCGGCAAATCGGACCTATGCTTCCACTCATACGCTGATGATACTCAACTCTATTTTCGCATTACCGGACAAAAAGACCAATATCAGTCTAGAAAAATGCCTCACATCGATAGATGACTGGATGACCACAAGCTCCCTCAAACTCAATGGATCCAAAACAGAGCTCCTTCTTCTCAACACAAACCGACACCACCCACCATCCTTGGACAGACCAACCCCCCCAAGCACCAAAGCCAAAAGTCACCTTTGACTCTGAGATGTCGATGGATGCACAAATAGGATCAGTAGTCAGCGGATCACACTATCTTCTCCGCCTGCTACGTAGACTCATCCCGTCCATTCCAGCAGAGGAGAAAGCAGTAGTAGTTGGAACAATCATCCATTCCCGACTCGACTACGCAAACTCCCTCTATCTAGGACTACCGAAATACCAGATTTCACACCTACAAATCGTCCAAAACACGGCAGCAAGACTAATAACGGGAAAAAAACCTTGGGAATCCATCTCCCTATCCTTGAGGACTCTACATTGGCTAACCGTAAAGGATCGGATCACATTCAAGACCCTCTGCCTCACCCACAAATGCCCTCAAGGAAACGCTCCTCAATACCTATGCGAGAAAAAAAAACACTACACACCCAATCGCAGTCTCTGATCATCTAATCAAAACCTCCTCCTCATCCCCAAATCCCGCTACAAATCAAAGGGAGATCGAAGATTCACAGTACGAGGACCACGGCTATGGAACGCTCTACCCACTAACATCCACATCAAAGAAAACCATTGTTTTTTTCCTTAAACTTCCCTCCTAAACTTAGGGTGCGTGTTATACGCCGGCACGTGTTATACACCGATAAATATGGTATATATATATATATATATATATATATATAATTATATCTGTGATAATCATCAACAACTCTACCATGGAGGTTGTGAGGGGTTTCTCCCACGGCCATGTGCTCTTGATTCGTCTCCCCACACTATGCTGCACAATGGTGGTAATTTCCATTATCCTGTAATTATGGATACACTAATTAGAAATTTAAGTAAGTACCTTCAGCTTCTTTTGCTATGTTTGTGCTCATATGCATTGGCTGCACAGTACCTCCAGCCTATACAACTCTATTTGTTCATTGAGCCCTTATTATTCATCAGGTTTATGTCCTTTGAATTGTTTTCTACTTGTGGAGACTTTGGAGGGGTCCTGGTGCTCTTGCATACATGCGTTCTGTGCCATATGTAGTAAGTTGCCTTACTTGACATATTTTCCTTTATACATGTTATGTGCATTTATGTGTTTATGACACTTATTACTGTTTATATTTTTAGACAGTTGTCCAATTTGTTGCTCTTGAGAACCCCCAGACGAAGGTCCTTAAGGTGAAATGCATAGGGGTACCCACGATTCTTTTTGGAATTTAGAGCCATTTCTTGTTCTGAAGAAAGTCCTATTATTCTGTGCAAAATTTTCATTCACTGTTGTTCACAGTGTATTTATTTATTGCCTTAAGATTGTATTTAATACAAATTATATTTGTATTTTTTTTACATATTTGTCATTGTGGTGCCTTTTCAAAAGTCCCTTCCATAAACCTTCTTTCTGTATCTACTTACCGGGATGTGGCACCATCATGGCTACCAAACTGGGCATTCAGATAAGAATTTTTGATTAGTAATTTTATAAAGCTCTAAAAATGACCTTGATAATTACAGTACATAAAGTTTTGTATCTGTTAGGAAAAAATAATAAACATTTGCTCTATCTTTGGACAAGTGAGATACCATGAAAAAATAGCTTAATGCATAATTTCATTTCAGTTAATTTTTTAAAAATACATTGGCAGAAAATCAATTTGATATACGTAAGAAGGATAAAAAAGATTCTAATAAAAAAAAGAAAAGAAAAAGAAAAAACTGTAAACACAACCACCCAAAAGATTATGCTTATAATATTAGAGAAATAAAAGAGTCATTTTTTTTTCCCAAGGAGCGATGTACTGATTTAAAAAAAGAAAAATCTTTGAAAAGATCTTTATTATCTTCCCCCAAAGTCTTCAACGACTGTTTTTCTTTTTCTGTAAGAATAAAAATAATGAAAAATACTTTAAAATGTGTAAACTTTGATGAATAAAAATGGAAATAGTATCAAGGTACTTTTTTTTTATCATGCTTCAGAAATATTTTTCTAAAATTTTCTGTGGTATTCAGTTAGCAGGCCATAGACTTTTAACAGAGATTGAATGCCATACTACATACAGTATGTACATAAAATAATAACTTTCTTCTGAAATTTAAAAATTGCTATTATTAATATTATTACTATTAATATTAATAATATAATATATAGAAAAAAGTTAAGCGCTATAAATTGAGATTAGTGTTAGTTGATACAAATATATGTGTACCACAGCTGATTTAAGAAAGTGCAAAAGTGCATATATTTATATCAACTAACACTAATCTCAATTTATAGCGCTTAACTTTTTTCTATATATTATATTATTAATATTAATAGTAATAATATTAATAATAGCAATTTTTAAATTTCAGAAGAAAGTTATTATTTTATGTACATACTGTATGTAGTATGGCATTCAATCTCTGTTAAAAGTGTATATATGTGTATAATATATGTGTACCACAGCTAATTTAAGAAAGTGCAAAAGTGCATATATTTATATCAACTAACACTAATCTCAATTTATATAGCCGCACTTTTTTGCTATATATTTGCTTCTGTGCCTACTATCTGGGTTATAGTGCTTAGCTGCTGTATGTTATTGTTTATAATTGTGCAGATATTTCTTTTATTTTTTAGCTAGTTTTATTAATAATATAATATTATTAATATTAAAAATTGCTATTCTGAAATAAAAAAATGTAACTAGAGCCCACTACAACCATACTGTTATTGTTTAAATATAACAAGTATCACAAACTTAATTCAGGGTTTGTTAATAAAATTATATGCACAACGTGTAAATCTCTGTAATGTTTAAAATACATCTCTATTTTACTAAAAAAGGAAAATGTCCAGATGTAAAATGTATTACAATTCCAATCCTATGTAAATAATAATGTTATAATATTACAATGGAATGTTGTATAATATTTTACTGTTCACAAAAAAAGAAAAAAAATGCAACCTCTAAACCTTATAATTATATAATATATTTATAATTATAATTTTTTCAATTTTATTAAATTTTCATCAGAAAAGAGAGACATTTTTTCACAGTCTCTCACAAGCTACCTTAAAATACAATTTACACATCTTATAAACCTTTCTTTTGCTGGAAGTGAGGAAATATAATTCCTTTGCATGCCCCCCCACAACCCAACAACCCCTGGTCCGCAGCAATCCCATAACCAATCCCATATTTAACACAGCACTCTGAATTTAGAAGATGCATTTTGAAACTCTATTTCTATTTTCTGAGCCTAGCATATACCAAAGGGTTTACATTTTACCAAGATATTGTCCAAAATGTAGAAGATTTTAGCAAGATTTCTCTATTTTGGTAAATGCATAGGAGCAATGGAAAAGGGAAAAATAAATTGTAATTAAAACCCCAATTTATTGTCAGTTGTGAGTGGCTACCACCTCTTTCAGGTTTGTATTGCTGTCTGTGTCCCTCCGTTGGGGAGATTTCTTCTCTCTATTTGTTATGGTGGCCAAGTGCATGAAAATACAAAATTTTTAGTTGCCCCCGAAACAGCAGTAGAGATGAAATCTTCCAATGGGGACCCTTGTTCTAGCGATTACTAAAGGAATATTTTATTCACTTTGGAGATATTGCATCACTTCCTGTTGTGTCTACAGGACAGTAAGTGATTGCAAAACTTGCTAATGGTACACAGATCTTCAAAAAAGAAATCTGATGGAGATTTTAACTCTACATTACTCCACCCCTATGAAGAAAAAAAAAAAAAAACAACACTTTAAGGTGGTTTTTGTGTTTTTTTTTTTTTTTTTTTTTTAAAGGGGGGAATGGCCTTTAAATCGTTTTTAAGATTCATGGAAGCTTCTGCAAAGGCCCTATTTTTGTTCACTGAACAAAAAAATAAGTAAAATAAAGAAGTAAGCAACAGTACACAGGTTGTGGTACACAGATGGTTAAACCAAAAGAAAAGAAGAAAGCTGATGTGGATTTTAACCCTACATTACTCTACCCTATATTAAAAAAAAAACAAAAAAAAAAACGACAACAACATAGTTTTGGCGTTATATACACACTTTAAGGTGTTTTTTGTGTTTCTTTTCTTTTTTTTTTTTTTAAAGGGTGGAATGGCCTTTAAATAGTTTCTAAGATTTATGGAAGCCCTATTTTTTCACTGAAAAAAATTAAAAAGTAAAATAAAGAAGTAAGCAACAGCACACAGGTTGTGGTAAACAAAAAAAAATCTGATGTAGAAAATCTACATTACCCTACATTACTCTACCCTATGAAAAAAAAACAAAAAAAAAAAAAACAACAACATAGTCTTGGCTTTAGGTGTTTTTTGTGTTTGTTATTTTTTTGTATTTTAAGGGTGTAATGGCCTTTATATTGTTTCTAAGGTTTCTGGAAGTTCCTTTAAATTGCCCTATTATTTTCACAAAAAAAAAGTAAACTAAAAAAACAATAATACATTTACAAAAAAAAAAAAACTTCTTCAAATACGAAAAAAGTACTGTCCAAATACATCATAGGGAGTAGATTTCTATTTTCAAGCAAATTCACTTAAGTAATTCAATGAGAAAAAAATTTAGAATTTCTGCTTCACAGGAATTTTGCCCAGGCTGTAATTTGTAGATGGCAGCAAAACTATTTTGCTGATATCATTATGCTTATCCTTACTTTAAACTAAAGGCTTATATTTTTTGAAAATACATCATTCAAAAACACAAGTGTCAAAACCGTATTTTTAAAAAAAATTATTGCATAGGTGCAATTTCAAACATTGGGAATAAGGTTTGGGCAATAAAAGGCCAAAATAGGCACCACATCCCAATTATAAACAAATATGGAGATACAAAAGTTGGCACTTTAAAGGTGCCAAGAAGGAATCTACACCATGATCACATACAGTAAAAATACATATTTTATTATATTTAGAAAATGTTAAAAATGTAAAATATTACAATAACATGAAATTCATACAACTGTGCAGCCACTTCTGCTCTACATGTTTCGCCCCAAAAAAGCTTCCTCTGGAGACTTAAAAGTGCTGCCTAAAGTTGATGCTATAAGTGAGAAAGACATGAATTCAATATACTTTGTATAATTATTTATGTAAAAACCAAGTTCATAAGACAAAAAAAAACAACTGTAATGATATTTATATAATACAAATTATTGTAAATGTTTATAAATGTCTGTCTTTCTCACTTCAACTTTATGCAGCACTCTAAAGTTTCCTGAGGAAGCTCTTTTGGGTGAAACATGTAGAGCAGAAGTGGCTGCACAGTTGTATGAATTATATGTTATTGTAATATTACATTTTTTTTTATATTTTCAACATTTAATAAAATATGTATTTTTATTTTATATGATCATGTTGTAGATTCCTTCTTGGCACCTTTAACCACTTGCCGACCGCCCCCTGTATATATACGTCGGCAGAATGGCACGTACAGGCAGAACCACGTACCTGTACGTGCCATTCTTCCGGCGGGTGGGGTGTCCGATCGGAACCCCCTCCGCCGGCGGGGATGGTCGGCATCGCTTCAGGAGCGATCCGGGACGAGGGGACGGCCAGTGGTTTCTGGCCACCCCCTCGCGATCGCTCCTGGCGAATGAAAAGCTTCCCCTTCCTGTCTATTGTATAGACAGGAAGGCGGAAGTGATGTCACGCTCGGTGCGCCGGTCTATGTGACCGGAACGCCGAGCAGAGAACATGTAAAGGTTAGTGCACAAACAGTACACTGACACCAGTACACATAGGCACACAATCCACCCCCGGTCACCCCCAGATCACCCCCCAGATCACCCCCTCCCCCCCCAGTCACAGTGTCACTAATTGCAGTGATCATTTATTTACTGATCACTGCATTTAGTGTCAGTGTGACTGTAATAACTGTCAGGGCAGTTAGTTTTAGGTCCTAGGTAGCCCCCTACCCCCCCCTAATAAAGGTTTAACCCCTTGATTGCCCCTAGTTAACCCCTTCACCCCCTTTTGCCAGTGTCACTAAGCGATCGTTTTTCTGATCGCTGCATTGTGTCGCTAGGTAACCATTTTTTTTTTATTTTAACCGCCATGTTTTATATAGGTTCATAAATAGTTTTATAGGTCAGGTACCCCCATATTACAACCTAAATAAAGGTTTTAACCCCCTGATTGCCCCTAGAGTTAACCCTTTCACCAGTAATCACCGTATAACTGTCACTGGTGACGCTGGTTAGCCAGTTAGTTATTTCGTTATTTAGGTTCCCCGTCAGGTTTTTATATAGCGTCAGGTACCCCCATATATTACCTAATAAAGGTTTAACCCCCTGATTGCCCCTAGTTAACCCTTTCACCCCCTTTTGCCAGTGTCACTAAGCGATCGTTTTTCTGATCGCTGCATTAGTGTCGCTAGGTAACCAGTTTTTTTTTTAGGTTAACCGCTATGTTTATATAGGTTCATAAATAGGTTTATAGGTCAGGTACCCCCATATTACAACCTAAATAAAGGTTTTAACCCCCTGATTCCCCCTAGAGTTAACCCTTTCACCAGTGATCACCGTATAAAATGTCACTGGTGACGCTGGTTAGCCAGTTAGTTATTTCGTTATTTAGGTTCCCCGTCAGGTTTTTATATAGCGTCAGGTACCCCCATATATTACCTAATAAAGGTTTAACCCCCTGATTGCCCCTAGTTAACCCTTTCACCCCCTTTTGCCAGTGTCACTAAGCGATCGTTTTTCTGATCGCTGCATTAGTGTCGCTAGGTAACCAGTTTTTTTTTGTATTACTGTTACGGGTGACGCTGGTTAGTTAGCTTGTTTTTTATACTGTCAGGGCACCCGCCATTTATTACCCAATAACGGTTTAACCCCCTGATCGCCCGGCGGGTGATATCAATTAGGTTTTAGGGTCAAATAAGGTCTGCGTCGCCCCAGGTTAGTGCCAGTACCGCAAACACCCACGCGCAAAGCATACACCTCCCTTAGTGGTATAGTATCTGAACAGATCAATATCTGATCTGATCAGATCTATACTAGCGTCCCAGCAGTTTAGGGTTCCAAAAAAACGCATTGTTAGCGGGATCAGCCCAGATACCTGCTAGCACCTGCGTTTTCCCCCTCCGCCCACCCCCGCCCACCCAAGTGCAGTATCGATCGATCACTGTCACTTACAAAACACTAAGCACACATAACTGCAGTGTTCGCAGAGTCAGGCCTGATCCCTGCGATCGCTAACATTTTTTTTGTGGTAGCGTTTTGATTCAGTCGCTAACAGTCAGGAGCTTTTTTACCTGTGAATCTCAAAAAAATAAAAAAAACAAAAATAGTTGTCGTTTTATTGTTCTCTCTCTCACTCTATTCTCTCTCTATTGTTGCTCTTTTTTTACTCCATTCTATTCTGCAATGTTTTATTATGTTTTATCATGCTTGCTTTTCAGGTATGTAATTTTGTTTACTGTGTTTTAGTGTTAAGCATTTTTTTGTTTTCAGGTGCGCCATTCAGTTGCAGCGCGGATTTATTTATCTTGACAGCAACAGCGTTTGCTCCCACGATACATAAAGCCGCGACTCCAACGCTGTAGGAGGTGATTTCACCACCACAGTTAAAAAAAAGAGCATATGTGCCGAAGCATGGGGGCAGCAGGGGGGGCGGAGGAGCGATTGGCTCCTAATGCCACGTACATACGGTCGAAATTCCGACCGTGTGTACACGGCATAACTTTTGCGGGAGGATGCCCCCATGCATCGGCATATATAAATGGTGCATGTATGCCCATCATTAGAAGTGGGTGGATGAAGGGAGGTATTCTAATGGTGGGCATACCCACCAATCAATCTCTTTTTTTCGTTCAGCCAAGAGGCTGCATGAAAAAAAAAAAGATTACAATATATGTCCAGTATGTTGCTGGACTTTGAATGGTTATACCAGAATGATGCCTGCAGGTTTAGGTATCATCTTGGTATCATTCTTTTCAGCCAGTGATCGGCGTTCATGTAAAAGCAATTCTAGCGGGTAATTAGCCTCTAGACTGCTTTTACAAGCAGTGGGAGGGAATGTCCCCCCTCCCGGATATAAACCGCGCCATTGGGAAATTGGGAAAGCATTTTATCACACCAATCTTGGTGTGGTCAGATGCTTTGAGGGCAGAGGAAAGATCTAGGGTCTAATAGACCCCAATTTTTTCAAAAAAAGAGTACCTGTCACTGCCTATTGCTATCATAGGGGATATTTACATTCCCTGAGATAACAATAAAAATCATAACAAAGAAAAAAAATGGAAGGAACAGTTTAAAAATAGAATAAAAAAGCTAAATAAATAAAAAAAAAACTAAAAAAAAAAAAAAAAAAGCACCCCTGCCCCCCCTTCTCTTGCGCAAAGGCGTACACAAGCGTTGGTCTGGCGTCATATGTAAACAGCAATTGCACCATGCATGTGAGGTATCACCGCGAAGGTCAGATCGAGGGCAGTAATTTTAGCAGTAGACCTCCTCCGTGAATCTAATGTGGTATCATGTAAAGGCTTTTAAAGGCTTTTAAAAATGTATGTAGTTTGTCGCCACTGCGTGTTTGTGCGCAATTTTAAAGCATGTCGTGTTTGGTATCCATGTACTCGGCCTAAGATCATATTTTTTATTTCATCAAAAATTTGAGCAATATAGTGTGTTTTAGTGCATTAAAATAAAAAAAAGTGTATTTTTTCCACAAAAAATGCGTTTGAAAAATCGCTGCGCAAATACTGTGTGGAAAAAAAAATGCAACACCCACCATTTTAATCTGTAGGGCCTTTGCTTTAACAATATATATAGTGTTTGGGGGTTCAACGTAATTTTCTTGCAAAAAAAAAATATGTTTTCATGTAAACAAAAAGTGTCAGAAAGGGCTTTATCTTCAAGTGGTTAGAAGAGTGGGTGACGTGTGACATAGGCTTCTAAATGTTGTGCATAAAATGCCAGGACAGTTCAAAACCCCCCCCAAATGACCCCATTTTGGAAAGTAGACACCCCAAGCTATTTGCTGAGAGCAATGTTGAGCCCGTTAAATATTTTTTTTTTTTGTCCCAAGAGATTGAATAATGAAAAAAAAAAATATATATATATTTTTTTTACAAAAAGTTGTCACTAAATGATATATTGCTCAAACATGTCATGGGCATATGTGGAAATACACCCCAAAATACATTCTGTTGCTTCTCCTGAGTACGGGGATACCACATGTGTGGGACTTTTTGGGAGCCTAGCTGCGTACGGAACCCCAAAAACCAAGCACCGCCTTCAGGCTTTCTAAGGGAGTAATTTTTTTTATTTCACTTCTCACTGCCAATCACAGTTTCGGAGGCCATGGAATGCCCAGATGGCATAAAACCCCCCAAAATGACCCCATTTTGGAAAGTAGACACCCCAAGCTATTTGCTGAGAGGTATTGTGAGTATTTTGCAGATGTCGCTTTTTGTCACAAAGTTTTGAAAATTGAAAAAAAAAGAAAAAAAAAATTTTTTTTTCTTTACTTTCTTCATTTTCAAAAACAAATGAGAGCTGTAAAATACTCACCATGCCTCTCAACAAATAGCTTGGGGTGTCTACTTTCCAAAATGGGGTCATTTGGGGGGGTTTTGTGCTATTTTGGCATTTTATGGCCTTTGAAACTGTGATAGGTAGTGAGGAGTGAAATCAAAGATTTGCACCCTTAGAAATCCTGAAGGCGGTGCTTGGGTTTCGGGGCCCCGTACGCGGCTAGGCTCCCAAAAAGTCCCACACATGTGGTATCCCCATACTCAGGAGAAGCAGCAAAATGTATTTTGGGGTGCAATTCCACATATAACTATGGCATGTGTGAGCAATATATCATTTAGTGACAACTTTTTGAAAAAAAAAAAATTCTTTTTTATTTTTGTCTTTATTCAATCACTTAGGACTAAAAAAAAAAAATATTCAATGGGCTCAACATGCCTCTCAGCAAATAGCTTGGGGTGTCTACTTTCCAAAATGGGGTCATTTGGGGGGGTTTTGTACTTCTCTGCCATTTTAGCACCTCAAGAAATGAAATAGGCAGTCATAAATTAAAAGCGGTGTAAATTCCAGAAAATGTACTCTAGTTTGTAGACGCTATAACTTTTGCGCAAACCAATAAATATACGCTTATTGGCATTTTTTTTACTAAAGACATGTGGCTGAATACATTTTGGCCCAAATGTTTGACTAAAATTGAGTTTATTAGATTTTTCTTATAACAAAAAGTAGAAAATCTCTTTTTTTTCAAAATTTTCGCTCTTTTTCCGTTTATATCGCAAAAAATAAAAATCACAGAGGCAATCAAATACCATCAAAAGAAAGCTCTATTTGTGGGAAGAAAAGGACGCAAATTTCGTTTCGTTACAAAATTGCATGACCGCGCAATTACCAGTTAAAGTAGTGCAGTGTGAAATTGAAAAAAGACCTCTGGTCCTTAAGCTGACAATTGGTCCGGGGCTGAAGTGGTTAAAGTCCCACCTTTTGTATCTCCGTATTTTCAGATACAAACATGTTTTAAAATGTATATAAGCTCAAATTCTAACGTTCTATCATTAATGTTTTTGTCTCGTAAATGTAGTCATACATTTTTTTTTTTTACTGGTGTGCTTAAATGTTTTAAAAAAACACCTGTTGCCTCCAGTTTCTGCTCTCTCTGTGGCCTTCTTTAATAGCTTAACATCATCTCCCAAAGAGCAGCACGGCGGTCACATTCCTATGTGAACTACAGGTGGCTGTTCTTTCAACCAGACCACTACAGTCAATGGCAGGATAACCAGTAAAAAAAATGTTCCAGTGGGGGCTTTGTTAATGGAAAGACGATAGTCCACTCCCTACATTTCTTCAGGTTAATCAGTACACAAAGTCCCAACAACCCACACTGCTATATTAGTTCATTTTTTATTAACATTCTACAAAATATACACCAGAAAATAAACCATTTTATGTAAATTTGTACGCATGATGGCATTAAACACTAAAGTGCTGGATTTTGGATATTTAATTAGGACCAATAAGAAGAATACAAGATCCTTTTTTATATATCAAAAGTGATTTAAAATAAATATAAGCATAATAATATTGTGATAAAGGAAGGATAAACATAAGGCATTAGTATAATAAAATAATAAAAAAATAAAAATAATAATATGATAACAAGATTTGGCCAATCACAATTCGGATCTTATCTTTTGGGGTGCATTAAACTTACGTATGCTTAAATCTTATTGGTTAGTTATGTCTTCTTCTTTGTTCACTGTCTTTTTTGCTACTTTTAAATGGAAATACAATAATAAATGATGCCAATAAAAATATTTTAGGGCCAGTTTACCCCGAAACACAGTGTGGGAGATCATGTTTTCATGTGCATTTCCCACACTAGACATGTGCTGTTCGTTTCATATCAAATTAATATTCGGTCAAATTTTTGTTTTTCGGAAATTCGGATGTCTCCGAATGTCTGAATTAGAATAGTACTGAATTTAAACGAATTCGTAATAACGAAAAAAAACTAATTTGGACGAAATTCGAATTCAAATCATTCTCAAATCATTTTCAAATTCGAATAGTTTTCAAATAGTTTTTGGAAGGCCCAAAACATTTGCGTTTGAACGCCCACATTTTACTGTGACCCAGCCCTTAGGAGAAATGCATATTTATTAGTAACAGCATAAATGAAGACAGGGGGGAATTCTAGGTTACTTAAAGACTAACCCACCCCACTAGCAAGGGTGGACTACTAAAATTTTTACTAAAAGTGCACTCAAAGTGGGTATGTCCAACGCCCAGGACGAGGATGCGGAATTGAGCCCCCTTTCCAGCTGCTGATGCGTGAAGTAGAATAGATGTACCACCCTGTGCCCATTCTCCGTTGTCTTGCTCCAGATGCCCATGGTTGGCAAGGAGTGTGCACTGTACTTGTGTAGCCCATCCCTTGCTTTCTAACAGCTTCAAGGTGGTTGCGCAGGCACGCTGTGTATTTTGCGTCGGGTGTAGGTGGCTGGACAGAGAGTAGTCATGTTGGAACGTGATGTGAGCAGTAGCTGTCAGAGTAGACATGAAACATCCCACTTGTTTCCAGCCACTGGTCTAGAGTGTGGGTGAGGTCAGGGGATCATAGCTGAATCATTGGTGCTCCCCCTTGCCTCTGAGACCTTTCTGCATCCATGGCCACTGCCCCTCCTGCTCACCCCTTGTCCAGGGCTTGAGTGCACTAGTTCTTTGATATCAGTGGTGGCTGGTGCTCAATATTTGGGGGGGGAGCAAGAAACCTGCCCCCTTGGAAGCTGTCCCTCCACCCCTCCATCCTCCACCCCTCCGCCCCTCCACCTGCTGCAGCTTGCCAAGGGAAGAGCCAGGCCATTGCTTCTCCTCGGCCAAACAGGAAGTGGGTCCTGATATTTGAGAGTCCTAAGGCTTCCTGGCCAATCGGGTCTCAGCACCCACTTCCTGATTGGCCGAGAGGAGAAGCGGGAAGTCATTAGCGAATATTAATTCGCTAATGTCACACAACTGGGTGAGCTCAGGGCGCAGAGCACTGCGCCCTGGGCCCCCCCCCCCCCTCTTTTTTGAAGCCAATTAGAGCTTCAGGCTCTACTCATGTGCTCCTAAAAATAAAATAAAAACCTCACTGAAATCCAATGCGTCTGGTGCCCTACATGTAGAACAGGGGTGCATGGACAAGGGGGGCAGCGCCCTTGCTCCCCTAATGGAGCGGCTGACACTGTTTGATATTAAAAAAATCTAAACTGTGCTTAAGAACAACCTCAAGCAGCTGCTCTTGTTAAAAGCTATGCATTATTTAAACTTATTTAAGTTATATAAAAGTTATCATATATGGAAAAATTATTATTAAAGTGCCAGGAAAAGACTTACACTTGTTAATTTATCATTTTTTTCAGGGTCATAATGACAACTAAGCTGATAGAAAAGGCAGAGTAATGAGTTGGGCATCCATTACAGACACATCTTGTGGTAGCAGCTATTTCGCGAGTGGTCGCATGAATGGCAGTGGGAGTGAAAGTAATATGGGTCGTATAATAGGTGGAATTGGAATTATTTGGCGTTGGATTGGCAATGTCTGTGGTGACATGGCTATTGGGTACATCACTTGTGTGCCTGTTAGCTGCTGTACTCCTAGTGGTTAACTCAGTGCTGAATTGTTTACTGGTCTCATGAGGGCTACTTGTCAGTGACTTAGTAGTTTCCCCATGGCCAGTGCTGGTGGCTAGTGAGGACTTAGTGGTTTCTGTTTGCTTTGTCTCATGAGGGCTACTTGTCAGCGACTTAGTAGTTTCCCCATGGCTAGTGCTGGTGGCTAGCAAGGACTTAGTGGTTTCTGTTTGCTTTGACTCATGAGGGGTGCTTTTTTCTATTGGACTGCTAGTATGTACGGAAGTTGTAATAGTAGTGGTGGTAGGACTAACAGCGTTTTCACATGTGATCTTCATCCTTAGCGCCCCAACAGTGCTGGTCGTTGCGATCCCACTGTAGTTTGTGCAGAGGCTTTGCGTGGCACATCCTTCCATGGCCAGAATAGGTTTTGAAGGCACTGCAGAAAGGAAAACAAAATTAGGAAATGTATTTTTTCAATCCAACTTCTTTTTTTTTTTTTTTTTTACATTAAGCCCCGGTTCACACTGCCGCAATTTATCATGCAACTTAAGAGTTCAAAGTAGACATGTGCAGAACGAAAACATTTGTTTAGTTTAGTTATTTAACTAATTTTGATTTGTTATGGAATTCGTTTAGTTTGGTTTCGGAATTCATTTAGTTTAGTTTAGTTTTTGTAAAATTTCGTTAAAATTAGTTTCATTTATTAGTTTTCTAACGGATTCCAACTTTTCAGAATGATTTGAATTCGTATCGGTTGAAAAACCCCACACCCATTCACATGGGAGGGGGTGGGATCTGGGGGACTCCTTGTTAACGGAGGGCTTCAAGATTCCGATAAGCCCCCCACAGAGCCCCCCCCACCCCAAAGCACCCACCCCCCATGTTGAGGGCATGTGGCTTGGTATGGTTCAGGAGGGGGGGGGGCTCGCTTGTCCTCCAACTTTTCCAACCTGCCAGGCTGCATGCTTGGATAAGTCTTGTATGGATTTTGGGGGGGACCCCACGCCATTTTTTTTTTTTTTATTCTGGCTTGGCCTTTTTTATAAACATTTTTCTATTGCTGGCCAATTGCCTGCATTCTTTATCTTTATTCTTCATCTGTGGGGAAGCGCTGCTTAACAACCAGCTATTTCTTTACACGGAATTCGAATCAGTCGATCGTGTTACAAACAAATCGGAATTCTAATTGTTCTGAAAACTAAAAAATCTAAAACGAATAAACAAAACAAATTTTAACAGATTTTAACTTAGTTAGTTGTGATTCATTACTATTTAATTTAGAGATTCGGATACATCCGAATCTCCGAATAACCAAAAATTTGTCTGAATTTTGTATTCTGACTCCAACTAATTGCACATGTCTAGTTCAAAGTGGCATGACAAGTCGCGCCCCATTAGCTGCAATAAAAACGTTCTAATTGGTGCAACTTGAGTTGGTTCCTGTACTTCTTCTGGTCTGACTTCAATACGACTTGCATTGACTTCTGTTAAAGAAGTCATATGCAAGCTCCAATGAAGTCTCACCGGCATGTCGGATTCTAAGTTGCGGCAGTGTGAACCGGGGCTAGTGTTTTTTCTTAACCATATTATTCATTCTGCAAGCTTAAAGTGTTACTAAGGTCAAATTTAACATACTGACATACTGACATACTGAAGCATAGCATGATCCCCTCCCTTCGGAGACTGGGCCGCAGGGCAGTATTCAACATAATAACGACCCCAAACACACCTCCAAGATGACCACTGCCTTGCTAAAGAAGCTGAGAGTAAAGGTGATGGACTGGCCAAGCATGTCTCCAGACCTAAACCCTATTGAGCATCTGTGGGGCATCCTCAAATGGAAGGTGGAGGAGTCTCTAACATCCATCAGCTCCGTGATCTCATCATGGAGGAGTGGAAGAGGACTCCAGTGGCAACCTGTGAAGCTCTGGTGAACTCCATGCCCAAGAGGGTTAAGGCAGAGCTGGAAAATAATGGTGGCCACACAAAAATCGCCTTTTCACTTAGGGGTGTACTCACTTTTGTTGTCAGCGGTTTAGACATTAATGGCTGTGTGTTGAGTTATTTTGAGGGGACAGCAAATTTACACTGTTATACAAGCTGTACACTCACTACTTTACATTGTATCAAAGTGTAATTTCTTGTGTTGTCACATGAAACGATATAATAAAATATTTACAAAAATGTGAGGGGTGTACTCATTTTTGTGAGATACTGTACCTTCTCTGTGCAGTGGTATTGCTCAGAGCGGCCCCAATGCTCCTCTTCTGGGGTCCCCGTGGCAATCTTGGCTCCTCCTCTTCTTTTTATGTCCACCATAGCCAGCCACTTGCTATGGGGAGAAATATAGTTTGCGCGCTCCCGACCTGTGTATCTATGGAGCCGCTCCTAAGACTTACATAGCGTGACTTAGGTCCCCCCCCCACTTCCTCCTTACTGCAACTGATTGACAGCAGCAAGAGCCAACGGCTCCTGCTGCTTCTTGAATGCTGTGTGAAGAGGCAGTAAGGGGAGAAAAGAAGCAGCCCTGCACAGCGCTGATCTCTTCTCCCCTCTCTTACTCTTTACATAGGGAAGGGGGAGGCACAGGGAAATTGAAAAAGTTTTTTACCTTAATGCAAACAATGCATTAAGGTAAAAAATGTTTTTAAGTTTAGTAACACTTTAAAATCACCTTTTTAAAAAAAAAGCAGCCTAATGGTGCCCATACACTAGATGAAAAATCGTTCGAATATCTGTCATTTGGACAGTTCGTAAATTTTTCGGGCAGTTAACCACTTCAGCCCCGGAAGAATTTGCCCCCTTAATGACCAGGCAATTTTTTTGCGATACGGCACTGCGCTACTTTAACTGACAATTGCGCAGTTGTGCGACGCTGTACCCAAATAAAATTGATCTCCTTTCTTTTCAACAAATAGAGCTTTCTTTTGGTGGTATTTGATCACCGCTGCAATTTAAATTTTTTGCGTTTAAAAACCAAAAAAAAAACAACAATTTCTGCTATAAAACATATTAAAAAATAAAATAAAAATGTCTTCATCAATTTAGGCCAATATGTATTCTTCTACATATTTCTGGTAAAAAAAAATCCCCATAAGCGTAAATTGATTGGTTTGCACAAAGTTATAGCATCTACATACAATGGGATATATTTAAGGATTTTATATATTTTTCATTGTTTTTACTGGTAATGGCAGCGATCTGTGATTTTTAGCGGGACTGCGACATTGCGGCAGATAAATCTGACCCTAATGCCGCGTACACACGACCAAACTTTCCGTCAGAATAAACTTTGACGGTCTTCCCCACGGAGTTCCGACGGAGTTCCGACCGAACGGACTTGCCCACACATGATCGGACAAAAGTCCATTCGTTTTGAACGCGATGACGTACGACGGGACTAGAAAAAAAAGTTCAATAGCCAATAGCTGCCCTTGCGTCGTATTTGGTCTGTCGAACCAGAATACAGACGAACAGTTTTCCCGAAATTGATTCTGTCGGAAAGATTTAAAGTGTGTTCCATTTCTAGGTCCGTCTGAATTTTTTGAAGAAAACGATCGGATTATCCCACACACGATCGGAAAATCCGACGGTATCATTCCGTCGGATCTTTTCTGCCGGAAAGTCCGGTCGTGTGTACGTGGCATTAGTGAAACTTTTTGGGGACCAGTGGCACCAATACAGTGATTGGTGCTAAAAAAATGCACTGATCACTGTATAAATGACACTGGCAGGGAAGGGGCAATCAAAGGGTTAAATGTGTTCCCTGCAAGTGTTTTCTAACCGTGTGGGGCAAAGGCGGCTGGTGGTAATTTTTTTTTGGGTGGGGGGGCGGCAAACAGTACCACTAGCCCCCCCACCCTGTCGGTTGGTCGGCGGGTGGGTCTTGTGCAACTGACTCCATCTTTTCAGCGCTTCACCGGTGGCTTCCCTTGCTCGGCAGCGGCGACAGCTTTCCTCTTCTCTACTCTCCACCAGCATTGGCGGCTTCCGTTTCCTCCCACCTCCTCGGTGACTGGAAAACTTCTCTTTTCAGGCCAATCAGAAAACATGTCTCAGACCTGCTTCTGATTGGCCGGCTTGAGGATCAGTGTTACAACAGCGAATATTCATTCGCTGTTGTAACACCTGGGTGGGCTCATGGCGTAATGCTCTGCGCTCTGGTCTATGTGGACAACTTTACCACGGATGCCTACATACTTAGATGTGCATGTTTTAATCATCAACCATGTGAGTTGCTAAATGTTGAACCTTCATTAAATGTAACCATATTGCTACACTAATGCCGCGTACACACGGTCAGAATTTCCGATGGAAACAGTCCGATGGGAGCTTTTCATTTTCCGACCGTGTGTATGCCCATCGGTCTTTTTCTGTCAGGAATTTCCGACGGACTTTGGATTGAGAACCTGTTCTTAATTTTTCCGACGGAAAACCTTTCTATCGGATTTTCCGATCGTGTGTATGCAATTCGGACACGCAAAATTCCGACGCATGCTCGGAAACAATTTGACGCATGCTCAGAAGCATTAAACTTCCCTTTTATAGTGCAGTTGAACGTTTTTTAAGGCGTGGTGTTATTCCCCATCACACAGACCTACATTTTCTTCCCAGAAGCACCTATAGGACTTGAAGTGTGTTAGTCCCATCACACAGAGATCATATATTTTGTTCCCAGAAGCACCTATAGGACTTGAAGTGTGTTAGTCCCATCACACAGACCTATATTTCTTCCCAGAAGCACCTATAGGACTTGAAGTGTGTTAGTCCCATCACACAGAGAGCATATATTTTGTTCCCAGAAGCACCTATAGGACTTGAAGTGTGTTAGTCCCATCACACAGACCTACATTTTCTTCCCAAAAGCACCTATAGGACTTGAAGTGTGTTAGTCCCATCACACAGAGATCATATATTTTGTTCCAGAAGCACCTATAGGACTTGAAGTGTGTTAGTCCCATCACACAGACCTATATTTCCTTCCCAGAAGCACCTATAGGACTTGAAGTGTGTTAGTCCCATCACACAGAGAGCATATATTTTGTTCCCAGAAGCACCTATAGGACTTGAAGTGTGTTAGTCCCATCACACAGAGATCATATATTTTGTTCCCAGAAGCACCTATAGGACTTGAAGTGTTAGTCCCATCACACAGACCTTTATTTCCTTCCCAGAAGCACCTATAGGACTTGAAGTGTGTTAGTCCCATCACACAGAGATCATATATTTTGTTCCCAGAAGCACCTATAGGACTTGAAGTGTGTTAGTCCCATCACACAGACCTTATTTCCTTCCCAGAAGCACCTATAGGACTTGAAGTGTGTTTAGTCCCATCACACAGAGATCATATATTTGTTCCCAGAAGCACCTATAGGACTTGAAGTGTGTTAGTCCCATCAGACAGAGCTATATTTCTTCCCAGAAGCACCTATAAGGACTTTAAGTGTGTTAGTCCCATCACACAGAGATCATATATTTTGTTCACAGAAGCACCTATAGGACTTGAAGTGTGTTAGACCCATCACACAGACCTACAATTTTCTTCCCATCACACAGACCTATATTTTGTTCCCAGAAGCACCTATAGGACTTGAAGTGTGTTAGTCCCATCACACAGAGATCATATATTACTTGAAGTGTGCTAGTCCCATCAGACAGACCTATATTTCCTTCCCAGAAGCACCTATAGGACTTGAAGTGTGTTAGTCCCATCACACAGAGATCTCATATATTTTGTTCCTCCCAGAAGCACCCATAGGACTTGAAGTGTGATCCTATATTTTGTTCCCAGAAGCACCTTAGGACTTGAAGTGGTTAGTCCCATCACACAGAGATCATATATTTTGTTCCCAGAAGCACCCATAGGACTTGAAGTGTTTTAGTCCCATCACACAGAGGTGGTGTTATTGACCGTCGGAATTTGGTGTGACCGTGTGTAGGCAAGACAGTTTGAGCGAAATTCTGTACATTCTGGGAAAACCATCAGAGCTTTTTCCGACGAGAATTCCGACCGTGTGTACAAAAAGATGCCATGCCGTGCTTGCGCTGGTGTGTTTGGGGGACAGGAGCCACACTGGGCCAGGAAAGTCTGTGTGCATTTCAGCTTTAAGCCGATCTTATAATGCCAGTGCTCGGCTCACGTCCTCAACCTGATGTTCTGCAAAAGGAGCTGAACCTGCCCAAGAACCGCGGCTGACTGAGCTGCAAAAGGAGCTGAACCTGCCCAAGAACCGCCTAATATGTGACATGCCCACCAGGTGGAACTCAACGTTGGCCATGCTGCAGCGACTGCACACGCAGCAGAGGCCATCAATGAGTACCTTTGCGACTACGGCACCAGGACAGGGTCAGGGAGCTTGGTTTTTTTTTCCCCACGTCAGTGGAGCATGATCAGGGATGCATGCACTGTCCTCTCACCATTTGAGGAGGCCACGAGGATGGTGAGCAGTGACAGTGCATGCATCAGTGACACTGTCCCTCTTGTCCACCTGTTGGAGCATACGCTGCGTGGGATAATGGACAGGGCACTTGAGGCAGAACAGAGGCAGGAAGAGGAGGACTTCCTTGCCTCTCAAGGCCCCCTTTATCCGGACAGTGTTCCTTCTGTCCCACCCATCACACAGGAAGAGGATGAGGAGGAGGAGGAGGAGGAGGAGGAGGATTGTGTGAGCATGGAGGTGGAGCCTGGCACTCAGCATCAGCAGCAGCAGTCTTTTAGGGATGATGTACAGTCCCAACAAGCCAGTGGACTTGTACGTGGCTGGGAGGAGGTGGCTGGCGATCATGTCATCCTCAGTGACCCAGAAGACTCCGGACCGAATGCCTCAGCTAACCTACGCTGCATGGCCTCCCTGATCCTGCAAAGCCTGCGGAAGGATCCTCGTGTTCTTCGGATCAAGGAGAGGGACCATTACTGGCTGGCCACTCTCCTTGATCCGCGGTACAAGGGTAAGGTTGCGGACCTTATCTTGCCGTCGCAGAGGGAGCAGAGGATGAGACATCTCAGGGAGGCCTTGCAGAAAGGTCTGTGCAACGCGTTCCCAGAAACTGGGAGGCTACAAACTCCTGGTCCTGGGCGACGAGTTGCTGAGGCTTCGGTCAGTGGCAGAAGGAGCGGTGGGGAAGGTGGACGTCTGACCGATGCGTTCAGACAATTTTTTAGTCCGCAGCCCCAAGGTATGATCGGTTCCAGCAACCATCGCCAGCGTCTGATATACATGGTGCAGGAATACCTTGGGGCAAGGTCAGACTTGGACACCTTTCCCACCGAAAATCCTCTGGCTTACTGGGTCCTGAGGATGGATCACTGGCCAGAGCTTGCACAGTATGCAATTGAGCTACTGGCCTGTCCTGCCTCCAGCGTTCTTTCCGAACGCACATTCAGTGCTGCTGGAGGATTTGTGACTGATCATAGGGTGCGCCTGTCCACCGCCTCGGTTGATCGACTGACCTTCATCAAAATGAATCAGTCTTGGATCACCACCAGCTACCAGGCACCTGAGGCGGATATAACCGAATAATTTTTAATGTCACATCCCTTCAAGACTGCCTATGCTGATGCTGAGTGACTGTCCTCTTATGTTCACTGACTATCCTCTTCCTCCTCCTCAATGATCCATGCCACCACACCAGTGCCTAAGGCACAATTTTTCAGCCCCTGTTTAACAGGGGCGGGTACTTACAATTTTTTAAAAAAATGCTTCGCAACACATGTGACTGCTGTGCTCCAAGTACAGTATCTGTGAGGGGTTGCAGTGTTGTGGCACCAGCACCAGTGCCTAAGGCACAATTTTTCAGCCCCTGTTTAACAGGGGCGTGTACTTACAATTTTTTAAAAAAATGCTTCGCAACACGTGTGACTGCTGTGCTCCAAGTACAGTATCTGTGAGGGGTTGCAGTGTTGTGGCACCAGCACCAGTGCCTAAGGCACAATTTTTCAGCCCCTGTTTAACAGGGGCGTGTACTTACAATTTTTTAAAAAAATGCTTCGCAACACGTGTGACTGCTGTGCTCCAAGTACAGTATCTGTGAGGGGTTGCAGTGTTGTGGCACCAGCACCAGTGCCTAAGGCACAATTTTTCAGCCCCTGTTTAACAGGGGTGGGTACTTACAATTTTTTAAAAAAATGCTTCGGAACACGTGTGACTGCTGTGCTCCAAGTACAGTCTCTGTGAGGGGTTGCAGTGTTGTGGCACCAGCACCAGTGCCTAAGGCACAATTTTTTCAGCCCCTGTTTAACAGGGGCGTGTACTTACAATTTTTTTAAAAAATGCTTCACAACACGTGTGACTGCTGTGCTCCAAGTACAGTCTCTGTGAGGGGTTGCAGTGTTGTGGCACCAGCACCAGTGCCTAAGGCACAATTTTTCAGCCCCTGTTTAACAGGGGCGGGTAATTACAAATCTTGATCTAATAGTTCACAGCAGGGCCCATTCCTGCGCCCACCAAGAGTAACTATGAGGGCCTGCAGTCTTGTGGCAACACCGTCCACCACCACCGCCAAAGGCACAATTTTTCTGCCCTGTTCATCAGGTGCTTGCAATTACAAATCTTGATCTAATAACTCACAGCAGGGCCCATTCCTGCGCCCACCAAGAGTAACTATGAGGGCCTACAGTCTTGTGGCAACACCGTCCACCACCACCGCCAAAGGCCCAATTTTTCTGCCCTGTTCATCAGGTGCTTGCAATTACAAATCTTGATCTAATAACTCACAGCAGGGCCCATTCCTGCGCCCACCAAGAGTAACTGTGAGAGCTTACAGTCTTGTGGCAACACCGTCCACCACCACCACCCCCAATTTTTCTGCCCTGTTCAACAGGTGCATGCAATTACAAATCTTGATCTATTAACTCACAGCAGGGCCCATTCCTGTGCCCACCAGTCTTGTGGCTACACCAACATCTAATAGGGCAAATTTCTGCAGAGTATATACGCCAGGCCCCTACTTTCAAACATCCAACTTACAAACGACTCCTACTTGCAAATGGAAAGATAAAACAGGAAGTGAGAGGAAATCTACCCCTAGGAAGGGAAATTCTATCCTGTTAGATTTAATTTGGGAAAAAGGTATCTCCTCTCTACTGATACTTTATCACCAATCCTTGTTTCAATTAAAACCCCACTTTTTCCAAAAACATTTGTCATTGGGACGGAAAGTGAGGTGACATGTTCTGAACAGATGTGCAAAGACAGCAAATGTTACAGGGGTGATAACCCCTCCCTATGTTGTCCAAAAAGCTTAAAAATAGATTTTTTTGGGATGGAGCTACACTTCATAATGTACCTGTTCAGATTCTACTTAAGAACAAACCTAAAGCCGCAAGTGGTTTTAAATGGCTTCTTTTTTTCCTTTACAAATGTCATTTTGTGCAAGGACAGTTCTAAACACGGGAAACACATGCCACTTCACAGGCATACTTTAGACACCCCCCAGGTACCATATTTAAAGGAAAATTTCACTTTTTTTTTTTCACTTTATGCATCATTAAAATGACTGCTCCCGAAAAAAACGTTAGTTTTTAAAAGTTCTTTTTGCATTGATATATGTCCCCTGGGGCAGGACCCGGGTCCCCAAACCGGACATTAACATGCATATTGGCCGTTGTAATTAGCACTTTTGATTTCGAACGTTCGCGTCCATTATAACGTATAGGGTTCGAAAATTCGCGCGAACTTTCGGTCGGTTCGAAGGTTCTGGTGCGAACCGAACCCGGGGGTGTTCGGCTCATCCCTAGGCATTAGAGGCCCCTCTCTTCTCTTTTATACTCAGCTGTGATATGACGCTACTTGTATATCAAGACATCGCTTGTATATCAAGTCAAAATTTATTACAAAATGTAGCTTGTCTTGCAAAAAGCTCTGAAATCAAGGTTTTTACTGTAAATTATAATTCTGTAGTTTGTAGACACTATAACTTTTGTGCAAACTAATCAATATACCCTTATTGTGATTTTTTTTAATCAAAAATATGTAGAAAAATACATATTGGCCTAAATTTATGAAGAATTTAGATTTTTTACATTTTTTTCTTGGATATGTTTTAAAGCAGAAGGTAAAAAAATATATATATATATTTTTTTTTCAAAATTGCCGGTCTTTTTTTGTTTATAGCGCGAAAAAAAAAAAAAAATGCAGTGGTGATCAAATGGCCTGGTCATAAAGGAAGGTAAATATTCCCGAGGTCAAGTGGTTAATGTTTCAATCTAAGCTTTATTAAAATAACTGCTCCGTGCCGATTGGTGTTTTTTTTTTTCATTTTTGTTTTTCATACTATTTGTCTATCCTGGCAGTGCGCAGCTCCCCATACCCTTTGTTCAATCATCCCTTGCCTCTTAGCTTTGAAAATAGAGAGAATTCATTTTCAACATTCGCCTCCCATTGACTTCAGTGAGGTTCGTGCTCGCTGAATGTGTCCTCAAATTAAACCCAACCAGTTTACTGCTAATGAATTTAGAATTACCTGCATCTGAAGAAATTGAGTAGGTGGTACAACGGTTCTCATCCCCTGTGCATGCCACGTTACTGGTTGGCACACAAGTTGCAGATGACATTTGGAAGCATGAAGGACATTCCAATCCATTTGGTGTCGTATTAATTATTGCTAAAAGGATAAAATCAAAAGAAACCGATTAAATAAAGAGACAGATTACTGTACAATATAATTAAAGCAGTAATAAAAACAAAAATATAATATATTGCAGCTTACCAATCCTTATATGCGATGGCTACCTTAAAGGGGTTGTAAACCCTCATGTTTTTTCACCTTAATGCATTCTATGTACTAAGGTGAAAAACGTTCTGTAGTGCTGCAGCCCCCCCCCCCCCCCCGTTTTACTTACCTGAATGCTGTCATCTTTTGTCCAAGAATGAGCACACCAGCTACTCTGTGCAAAAATAATTGCACAGAGGAGGTAAATATGACATGTTTGTTATTTTACAACCCCTTTAGTGTTTGTTACCCCAACATGTTATATCCCTGCTGCACCATGTACATGAGAAAGTATCCTGTTCTCTTTGTATTGCTTACTTACTCCCTGGTGTTCCTGCCAGTCCCTCTGCTTTCCTAATAAAAGTTGACCGCACTAAGCAGAAGAACACACTGTGGTCAGTTCCTCCCCCTCTCTCAGGTGTCCTCCTCCCTCGCTCAGGTGTCCTCCCCCTCTCTCAGGTGTCCTCCTCCCTCGCTCTGGTGTTCTCCCCCTCTCTCTGGTGTCCTCCTCCCTCTCTCTGGTGTCCTCCCCCTCTCACTGGTGTCCTCCCCCTCTCTCTGGTGTCCTCCTCCCTCTCTCTGGTGTCCTCCCCCTCTCTCTGGTGTCCTCCCCCTCTCTCTGGTGTCCTCCTCCCTCTATCTGGTGTCCTCCCCCTCTCTCTGGTGTCCTCCTCCATCTCTCTGGTGTCATCCTCCATCTCTCTGGTGTCCTCCCCCTCTCTCTGGTGTCCTCCTCTCTCTGGTGTCCTCCTTCTCCCTATGGTGTCCTCCCCCTCTTTCATGTGTCCTCCCCCTCTCTCTGGTGTCCTCCTCCCTCTCTTTGGTGTCCTTCCCTCTCTCTGGTGTCCTCCTCCCTCACTCTGGTGTCCTCCCCCTCTCTCTGGTGTCCTCCTCCCTCTCTCTTGTGTCCTCCCCCTCTCTCTGGTGTCCTCCCCCTCTCTCTGGTGTCCTCCCCCTCTCTCTGGTGTCCTCCTCCCTCTCTCTGGTGTCCTCCCCCTCTCTCTGGTGTTCTCCTCCCTCTCTCTTGTGTCCTCCTCCCTCTCTCTGGTGTCCTCCTCCCTCTCTCTCGGTCCTCCCCTCTCTCTGGTGTCCTCCTCCCTCTCTCTGGTGTCCTCCTCCCTCTCTCTCGGTCCTCCCCTCTCTCTGGCGTCCTCCCCCCTCTCTCTGGTGTCCTCCCCCCTCTCTCTGGTGTCCTCCCCCTCTCTCTGGTGTTCTCCTCCCTCTCTCTTGTGTCCTCCTCCCTCTCTCTGGTGTCCTCCTCCCTCTCTCTCGGTCCTCCCCTCTCTCTGGTGTCCTCCTCCCTCTCTCTGGTGTCCTCCTCCCTCTGTCTGGTGTCCCCCAACTCTCTCAGGTGTCCTCCGACTCTTTCAGGTGTCCTCCTCCCTCTCCCTATCTCCTCCTCCGGTCCCTGTCCTCCTCCAGGTCCCTCCCCTGATCTTCCTGGCTCCCTGGGTCCTCCTTACGCCCCCCCCCCCCCTCCCAAATCTGTCAGGATGGAGAGCCAGCTCCTTCCTTTTCTGAATGCAGTGATCACTGACTGTCTATTCATAACTTAAACACAGTAACCTGTGTTTATGATGCTTCAGTTTATGAATGGAGAGGTGACGCTGTCTCCTGACCATTCATCTTCAGTGCTAAGAAAGGGACTGGGGAATCTGTGTCCTCAGTCCCTTTCTCTGTCTCAAAGGGGAGATGTCAGGGGTGTGTTTAGACCCCTGATCACTCACCAAAGCCCTCCCCCAACAGAGCTAATAAATAAAAATAAATACTAATTAAAAAAAGAGAGAATAATAAATAATTAAAGGTTAAATTGTAAAAATAATAAATAATAATAAAAAAAAAACACTGACACCGCCCCCCCCCCCCCCCCCCCCATAAAAAAGAAGACATTGTAAAAAAAAAATACCAAAAATATATAAATTGTAAAAAAATCATAAAAAAATGAATTGTAAAAAAAATTAAATTGTAAAATAAAACAAAAATAAAAAACTACTAACACAGTCCACGCCTCATCAGTGCCCATCAGTGCCACTTATCAGTGCCCATCAGTGCTGCATATTAGTGCCACTGTTACATAACATTAAAAAAGTATCGGTACTTGAAAAAAGTATCGGTACTTGTACTCAGTCTTAAAAAAGTGGTATCGGTGCAACCCTAATTGTAAAAGGTCCAAATAATATCATAAAATCTTCTGTTCAAAATTCTACTATGACTGCGATACTCTTCTTTAAATCTTATTAATATAAATAAAACTTACTAATGAGCTGTCTTTTTCGCCTTCCAATTGATCTGTATATGTCTCCAAATGGCAATGTTAAACCGATGCAGGCAAAAGATAAAAAGCTCCACATAGTGCTTAACTCTGTTTAAAAACCTTTAGATGTTATTAAAAAAATATGTTGCACCACATGCAAAAGGAGATCCAGTGCACCAACTATGTACAGCTTTTTGCTTTGTCAATGGGTATCTCAGTGTCTTGTTCCACCATATGCCCCCTCCCCTATGGGTTACATCACAGGGTCATGTGACTTCATCAGGGGGAATCCCTGAAGTCATGTGACCCTGTGGCGTAACACTGACATTTGGAGACAAACACATATATATTGGAAAGAGAAAAAGACATCTCATCAGCTCATCAGCTTTTTATGACCAAATTTAGGTGTGAGGCAGTGTTGCCAACCGTCAGTATTTTTACTGGCAGCCAGTAAAAAACAGGCAATTTTCTCCTGTCAGTAAATGCCAGTAAAAGCAAAAAGTTGCCAGTAAAAAATATGGTTGTGATGTTTGGCTCGGTCCAGAGCCGGCCGAGGCCATCCAAGTCCCTGCTACAGTGTTTTCGACAGCTCTGGTGGAGGTGGTGTTCGAGCGTGTCGTGTGATGTCATGGTACAAGGGAGCCAAGCAGAGCGGCCAGAGCCTAGTGTGCGGGTCTGCAGGACAGGTCGGGAGTGGGACTATCAGTGCTGTTTAGACTGGAGTGGACTAAAGGGACCAACTTCATGTGTTTGTGCCTTCCTATTCTAATTTCTCCTGTCCCTGAGCTACTTACTTACTATATCGAAAATAAAATAAGAAATGTTTTTTTGCCCTAATATCTACCCTAAATCACATTGGTAATTGTATATTGTACTTGTTTGTAGCCTAAATACAAAGATTTGCACTTAAAACTGTAATTTTGTAACTATGTCAGTAAAAACGTGGCTGTTCCAGGAAATTTTGGGTCTCGTGTCAGTAAATTTCAATCTGGTAGGTTGGCAACACTGGTGTGAGGTCACATCAATTGAGGTGAGCACATACATGAGGGGGGAGCACCTGGGAGCAAGTTTTATTTATATGAATAAGAAGATTTAAAGAAGAATATCACAGTGATAGTAGCATTTTGCACAGAAGATTTTATGATATTATTTGGACTTTGTTTTATAATATTCAGATTATTCACAATATTTCTACAGTTCATTATATACATTGAATTAGTGGTTTAAGGATGAACTTTATTCATGATTATGTCACTGTTTATATGTTTTGATTTTTAACATATGGATTGCATCAATTAGAGCAACTGTTTATAGAATTAGATTATAATTTAATTTAATTTATTTATTTATTTTACAAAAATTTTTTATTACATTTTATTATTTAAAAAAAAGAAATTCTTAATCACTTTTATTGCTGTCACAAGGAATGTAAACATCTCTTGTGACAGTAATAGTCGGTGACAGGTACTCTTTATGGAGGGATCTGGGGTCTATAAGACCCTAAATCCTTCCTTTGCACTTAACAGCATTCAAAACGCCAAGTCTGGCTGTTTTGAATGCTGTCATTTTTTTTAAATGGGATGCCTTTAAAGCTCCAGTAAACAGGAAGTGATGTCATGACATCACTTCTGGGTTACTAGATCCAAGACCCAATCAAAGCCGATTCCGTATTTGTTATGGCCTTTCCAGCGAATATGTTAACTGGCCGGCTTTCTTTGCCTGCATAACACAATGGTTGCTGCTAGTGTCTATGGGCAATGGTGGTAATCAAATGTAATAAAACCCACCAAGCTGGTTGTAGTCAATCTATGATGATATCAACACCCAAGTCAATCTATGATGATATGAACTTACAATTAGCCTGCCCATACATGGATCAAATGTTGATCATGTCTTGCTGAACTGGCCAAATTTCGATCCATGTATGGTCCACTTTAGTTTTCTATTTTAAGTTTTTTTTCCCTTTATTTTCACCTGTTGATCCTGCCAGTAACACACTTCTTGTCTTAGGGTGTCTTCACTTTAGGTAGAGGGGTAGCAGAGCCACCCTTGGACAGCAGCTTAGTCAATCTGGGGAGATGGTAGTATTAGATGCACTAGTAAATTTAGATGGACTTGACCAGCAAATTAAAGCTGAACGCCATCTAACGCTTTGAGACCTCATACACACGGGCATTTTAACAGCGGCTTTTTTGAGCTTTTTTTGCTGCTTAAGAAGGCAACTCCATGTTATTTAATGGGCTCATACACACCATGGTGTTTTTGAGCTGTAACAGGCATGGCCGTTTTTAAGCTCCAAAAAAAACCGAGGACCAGCGCCTTCAGAGGCTCCAGCGTTAGAACTGTTTTGACGCTGACGCAGGAAAAAGCTCAAAAACGCTCAAAAACGCGCATTAACGCTATACCGAAGTTTTTTTAGCGTCAGCGTTTTTAAGCTGTAAAAATGTTTATGTGGGCAAGAGAGTGGAAAATAGCAGAGGGTTGTGTTTTTTTTAAAAACGCGCCTTAGCGTTAACGCTTAAAAACTACGTTAAACGCATATTGACGCCAAATCAAAACGCTAATAAAATCGCTTTTTTAACGCTGCTTTTTTTCCAGGTGTTGTTACTAGCTTTACAGCCCGTTTTTTAAAACGTCCGTGTGTATGAGGCATTAAAGTCACTACAGCAGCAGTTTTCTTTAACTTTTGGCATAAACCTAAAAAAAAAACAAAAAAAAACATTGTAAGCACCGCTGTCAGTGTTAAATGGTTTATCTCCACCCTCTAACTGCCACTTCTGCACCACCACCACCAAAGGCCAATTTGTCTGCCTCTGTTTAACAGGGGCATGTAATTACAATTTTTGATATAGTATTTCACAGCAGGGCCTGTTCCTGTACCCACCAAGAGTTACTGTGAGGGCTTACAGTGTTCTGGTACCACCAACACCTAAGGCCCAATTTTCTGCAGAGTATATAGGGCAGGCCGTATAGTATATATACTTCTGTTCAGAGTATATAGTGCCTGGGGGACCCCCACATATTTTTTTTTTATTTGGGTTTGTTTTTCTCAATGATTTTCATTTATATTGGCAAGACTCGACATTACATTATAGCCGCAAGCAGTTTTAAATGACTTTTTTTCCTTTAGAAATGTCATTTTGCTGTAGTACTGTTCTAAACACAGGAAAAATGTGCCACTTTACAGGCATACTATAGACACCCCCCAGGGTATGATATTTAAAGGAATATTTCACTTTTATTGTTTCACTTTAAGCATTATTAAAATCACTGCTCCCAAAAAAACGTCAGTTTTTAAAACTTTTTTTTTTGCATTGATACATGTCCCCTGGGGCAGGACCCAGGTCCCCAAACACTTTTTTATGGCAATAACTTGCATATTAGCTTTTTAAAATTAACACTTTTGTTTTTTTACCATCGTGTCCCATAGACTTTAAAGGTGTTCACGTGTTCAAACAAACTTTTTGCATGTTCTGCTGCGAACCAAATCGGGTGGGGGGGGGGGGGGGGGGGGGGTTGGAGTTCGGCTCGTCCCAATTTAACAGTGGTTATGTTGTTTAGTTGGGCTTGATAACACTTTAATGGATACTTGCCTGTGGGTTCAGTAGTACTGCAGTTATCTGCAAAGCAGCAGCCCGTGATGATATTCACTGTCATGTCCTGGTTACTCAAAGTCTTCTGTGTGTTGCACTCCGATATTTGTCCACATCCTCTCGTCACTGAGTGGGTTGTTGATGTTATTGTAAACAAGTCAACTAAAAAAGTAGTTACAAAACACAAAGGGATAAATAAAGCAACTTATTGTACACTTTTCCATATCACCATTCACCATCATCTGTCCTCCTCACCATTTATCATCATCTGTCCTCCTCACCATTTATCATTATCTGTCCTCACCATTCATCACCATCATCTGTCCTCCTCACCATTCATCATCATCTGTCCTCACCATTCATTATCATCATCTGTCCTCACCATTCATCATCATCTGTCCTCCTCACCATTCATCATCATCTGTCCTCACCATTCATCATCATCATATGTCCTCACCATTCATCATCATCTGTCCTCCTCACCATTCATCATCATCTGTCCTCACCATTCATCATCATCTGTCCTCCTCACCATTCATCATCATCTGTCCTCACCATTCATCATCATCATCTGTCCTCACCATTCATTATCATCATCTGTCCTCACCATTCATCATCATCTGTCCTCCTCACCATTCATCATCATCTGTCCTCACCATTCATCATCATCATATGTCCTCACCATTCATCATCATCTGCCCTCCTCCTCATCATCATCATCTGTCCTCACCATTCATCATCATCATATGTCCTCACTATTCATCATCATCTGTCCTCCTCATCATCGTCATCATCTGTCCTCACCATTCATCATCATCATCATCTGTCCTCACCATTCATCATCATCTGTCCTCCTCCTCATCATCTGTCCTCACCATTCATCATCATCATATGTCCTCACCATTCATCATCATCTGTCCTCCTCCTCCTCATCATCATCTGTCCTCACCATTCATCATCATCATATGCCCTCACCATTCATCATCATCTGTCCTCCTCATCATCATCATCATCTGTCCTCATCATTCATCATCATCATCATCTGTCCTCACCATTCATCATCATATTCTGTCCTCACCATTCATTATCATCATCTGTCCTCCTCATCATCATCATCATCTGTCCTCCTCATCATCATCATCATCTGTCCTCACCATTCATCATCATCATCTGTTCTCACCATTCATTATCATCATCTGTCCTCATCATCATCATCTTTCCTCATCATTCATCATCATCATCTGTCCTCACCATTCATCATCATCTGTACTCACCATTCATCATCATCATCTGTCCTCATCATCATCATCATATGTCCTCACCATTCATCATCATCATCTGTCCTCACCATTCATCATCATCATCTGTCCTCATCATCGTCTGTCCTAACAATTCATTATCACCATCTGTCCTCACCATTCATCATCATCTGTCCTCCTCATCATCATCATCATTTGATGTTTAGACTTTTTTTCCCCGGTAATTTCACCAATAGAAAACATCCTATCCAACTTTTACCCACTTTATTGTATCTGTGGAGGATCAGCATTGTCACTTTAGGATGCTTATCTGATTTGGGCAACAAACAAACCCCTTGACCCTTGGTTTGTTTTTCTCAATGATTTTCATTTATATTGGCGAGACTCGACATTACATTATAGCCGCAAGCAGTTTTAAATTACTTTTTTTCCTTTAGAAATGTCATTTTGCTGTAGTACTGTTCTAAACACAGGAAAAATGTGCCACTTTACAGGCATACTATAGACACCCCCCAGGGTATGATATTTAAAGGAATATTTCACTTTTATTGTTTCACTTTAAGCATTATTAAAATCACTGCTCCCAAAAAAACGTCAGTTTTTAAAACTTTTTTTTTTTTTTTGCATTGATACATGTCCCCTGGGGCAGGACCCAGGTCCCCAAACACTTTTTTATAGCAATAACTTGCATATTAGCTTTTAAAATTAACACTTTTGTTTTTTTTCCCATCTACATTAAATAGAGGGGTGTAGCTTTGTAGTACATGGTAGGATCAATAAGCATTTTTCTGTACCTACACAAAATGTAATTAGCTCTAAAAAAAAAAAAAAAAAAAATGCAGCCACCACATCCAAGGACATCTTTGTTTAGGTTTATATAGTTGCATACACTATATTACCAAAAGTATTGGGGTGCCTGTCTTTACACGCACATAAACTTTTATGGCATCCCAGTCTAATGCCGCGTACACACGATCGGACATTCCGACAACAAAATCCGTTTTTTTTTCCGACGGATCTTGGCTCAAACTTGTCTTGCATACACACGGTCACACAAAGTTGGTCATAAATTACGAGCGTCAAGAACGCAGTGAAGTACAACACGTACTACGAGCCGAGAAAAAATAGGTTCAATAGCCAGTGCTGCTCTTCTGCTTGATTCCGAGCATGCGTGGAACTTTGTGCGTCAGAATTGTGTACACACGATCGGAATTTGCGTTTTTCGGAAAATTGTCGGAAAATTTGAGAACCAGATCTCAAATTTTGTGCGACGGAAATTCTGATGGAAACTGTCCGATGGAGCCTACACACGGTCGGAATTTCCGACAAAAGGCTCCCATCGAACATTTTCCGTCGGAAAATCTGACCGTGTGTATGCAGCATTAGTCTGTAGGGTTCAATACTGAGTCGGCCCACCCTTTGCAGCTATAACAGCTTCAACTCTTCTAGGAAGGCCGTCCACAAGGTTTAGGAGTGTGTCTATGGGAATGTTTGACCATTCTTCCAGAAGCGTATTTGTGAGGTCAGGCACTGATGTGGACAAGAAGGCCTGGCTCACAGTCTCTGCTCTAATTCATCACAAAGGTGTTCTATGATGTTGAGGTCAGGACTCAGTCAAGTTCCTCCACCCCAAACTCGCTTATCCATGTCTTTATGGACCTTGCTTTGTACACTGGTCAAATCATTTGGTGGTGGGGGGATTATGGTGTGGGGTTGTTTTTCAGGGATTGGGCTTGGCCCCTTAGTTCCAGTGAAGGGAACTCTTAAGGCGTCAGTATACAAATTTCATGCTCCTAACTTTGTGGGAACAGTTTGGGGATGGCCCCTTCCTGTTCGAATATGACTGCACACCAGTGCACAAAGCAAGGTCCATAAAGACATGGATGGCTGAGTTTGGGGTGGAGGAACTTGACTGGCCTGCACAGTGTCCTGACCTCAACCCCATAAAACACCTTTGGGATGAATTAGAGTGGATACTGCGAGCCAGGCCTTCTCGTCCACATCAGTGCCTGAGGTCAGGACTTAATCAAGTTCCTCCACCCCAAACTCGCTCATGCATGTCTTTATGGACCTTGCTTTGTGTACTGGTGTGCAGTCATGTTAGAACAGGAATGGGCCGTCCCCAAACTGTTCCCACAAAGTTGGAAGCATGAAATTGCCAAAATGTCTTGGTATGCTGACGCCTTAAGAGTTCCCTTCACTGGAACTAAGGGGCCAAACCCAACCCCTGAAAAACAACCCCACACCATAATCCCCCCTCCACCGAATGATTTGGACCTGTGCATAAAGCAAGGTCCATAAAGACATGGATGAGCGTGTTTGGGGAGGAGGAACTTGACTAGTCATGACCATAACCCGGTAGAACACCTTTGGGATGAATTAGAGCGGAGACTGTGAGCCAGGCCTTCTCAACCACATTAGCACCTGGCCTCACAAATGCGCTTCTGGAAGAATGGTCAAACACTCCAGACATTGTGGACGGCCTTCCCAGAAGAGTTGAAGCTGTTATAGATGCAAAGGGTGGGCCAACTCAATATATTGAACCCTACGGACTAAGACTGGGATGCCATTAAAGTTCATGTGCGTGTAAAGGCAGGTGTCCCAATACTTTTGATAAAATAGTGTAAGTCTAATATAATGTGCTAGTATGTATACTAGTACATTATGGCTTAAACCTATATAACTAGATTTGACTACCACTTGCTAAGGTTCTGTTTATGGAGGTTTTCTATTTATTGATTCCATTTACTGTATTTATTTTTTCTATTGATTGAACTCAGTACTGGGACAGGTTCATCCAGCGCACAGGGCAAGGATGCAGAACTGAGCCTCACTAGGGTTGCCACCTTTTCTTCATGCCACACCCGAACACATTAGCGTCTGTAAGGGGGTTTCTGTTTCACCAAAGCCCCCACTAACATCAGAATTCCCAGCATTCCCCCTTAAATCATGATTCCCAAAGCCCCCCTTACATCAGAGCCCCCCTTACCTTAGCGTACTCACTTGCTTGGAGGCAGGAGAGGGAAGGGAGGGAGCCTATGCACTTGTATGGGAGGCACAGTCTAGACTGAATAATGTGTCCGGGTTTCAGGGGGGTCTGAAACCTGGACACGTCTTTCAAAACCCGGACTGTCCGGGTGAATCCTGCATGGGTGGCAACCCTACACCCCACTCCCCTGCTGCTAATGAGTGCCGTAGAATGGGTGTAATGTCCTGCACGCACCCATTCTCTGCCCCCTGCTCCGGCTGTCCATGCTTGGCATGGAGTGTGCACAGCACATGCATGACCAATTGCTTATGGTTGCCTGCCACTAGAGCTTGTGTGCATATAGTGAGGACGGTTCACCCCCTACTGCCACACACGGGGGTGGCTGCCCCTCTTGCCCACCCTTTGTTTCGGACCTAGTTGAACTAGATGGACTTTTTTTTAATCCAACTATGTAACTTGCAACTACAACTGTTCTCCTCAACTACATAAAAAGTTATGTATGGTATGGAGGTGAGGGGCAGAGGAGCTGGGACAGCACAGACAGTAACTAGAAACTCTCAGAAGAGGAGAGGGCTATGGCTTTCAATTAGAGAGTTCTGCGCTGAATGGGTCTATTTATCACTGATTGGATGGAGCAGTTTACCCAGTGAATATAAGAGGGTGATTCACCCAAGTGAGGTTCAACAGGATTCACCCATTAGTTACTGTCTGCAAGCACTCTATTTGAAATATTAGTGGCAAAATCCAGTGTTGCTGAGTCGATCGTCTTTACTATAAGTAAAATGAAACAAACGTAGGACAAAATGAACATACATGTGGTTGTAGTGTAGATAGTCGTGCAAAGCTCATTGGCACCGTTGCATGTGACTGAGGATCCCGTACATAGAGACTGCGATGAAGAACTGCAACTGATACAGGTGAGAGCATAACCTGAAAAAACAAACAAAAAAATTATATATTAATAAGCACATAATTCAATATAATAGAAAAATAAATTTTAACCACTTCAGCCCGGACCAATTGGCAGCCAAAGGACCAGGCCCCTTTTTGCAATTCGGCACTGCTTTGCTTTAACTGACAATTGCGCGGTCGTGCGACGTGGCTCCAAAACAAAATTGGCATACTTTTTTTCCCACAAATAGAGCTTTCTTTTGGTGGTATTTGATCGCCCCTGCGGTTTTTATTTTTTGCGCTATAAACAAAAATAGAGCAACAATTTTGAAAACAATGCAATATTTTTTGCTTTTTGCTATAATAAATATCCCCAAAAAATATATAAAAAAACATTTTTTTTCCTCAGTTTAGGCCGATACGTATTCTTCTACATATTTTTGGTAAAAAAAATCGCAATTAGCGATTATTGATTGGTTTGCGCAAAAGTTATAGCGTTTACAAAATAGGGGATAGTTTTATAGCATTTTTATTAATATTTTTTTTTTACTAGTAATGGCGGCGATCAGCGATTTTTATTGTGACTGTGACATTATGGCGGACACATCGGACATTTTTGACACATTTTTGGGACCATTGTCATTTATACAGCAATCAGTGCTATTTAAATGCACTGATTCCTGTATAAATGACAGTGGTAGTGAAAGAGTTAACCACTAGGGGGAGGGGTTATGGGCTGTGACGTGTGTGTGTTTTTTTTTACATTAGGGGGCGGGGCTGACGTCTGACGCCATTGATCGGCTTTCCCGATGACCGGGAACAGCCAATCAATGACAGGCAGAGTAGGAAGCGCGGGGAGAGGTTTGTTTACACAGACCTCTCCCCGTTCTTTAGCTCCGTGACCCGATCGCGGGACACCAGCGGCAATCGGGTCCGCTGGTCCCGCGGCCGGGGTCACGGAGCTCCAGACCGGGTCGCGTGCCATTTTGCGGCAGTATATCTGCGTTAGGCGGTCGGGAAGCGGTTAATAAATGCGTATGTTGATGTGGACAAGGGCCTCATCCCCACAACCCTTGTCCGGTGGTTGTGGGGGTCTGCGGGCGGGGGGCTTATCGGTATCTGGAAGCCCCCTTTAACAAGGAGACCCCCAGATCCTGGCCTCCCCCTGTGTGAAATGGTATATCTCTGAAGTTCTGCATCTTCTTTTATTTTGTGCATTTAATTTTTTACTTCCCCAGGCTCCTTTTGACAAGAAGTTTGGGTACTCTCTGAGCTGTCAATGGTAGGAGTCACTCTATAGAAATACATAAAAGGGTCCATATCATCTAAGGAAAATAAACGACTTTATTGGTGAAAATCCCCCTTAATGTGTCAAAATAGTTATAAAAGTTGATGTCCCCATGTGCTGCCAGCGTCAAAGGCGTTACGTATATTATATTTAGATTACTCATTCCCATTACAACACACCTCTATTTATTTAGAAAGGATTACAATAATATGTCGCCAATGTATATTAACTGGCAGGATACAGTATGTCCTGCTCGATGTGTTCTACATCACTTGACACATGTGTTTAAAGAGACCTTGCTACCAACATAAAAAATGCAGGTAAAAGCACAAAAATCAATTATTTGTAATGCTTACTTACAGCATTTTTCTTTTCGGTAAGCTGGTTTGCATTCCTTTGCTGTAAAAATTGACCAGTCTTTTCCCTAGGACAGTGATGGCGAACCTTGGCACCCCAGATATTTTGGAACTACATTTATCATGATGCTCATGCACTCTACAGTGTAGTTGAGCATCATGGGAATTGTAGTTCCAAAACATCTGGGGTGCCAAGGTTCACCATCACTGCCCTAGGATATTCCCCTCCCTCCTTGCACAGTATAGTCTGGGAATATAGTCTGTTTTTTGGTAACTGCTGAGGGAATAGAATCTGGAAATATTATACAATGACAGCCCTAAGTCTATGGGGCTGCTGACATCACATCCAAGACAGAAGCACCCAGTGGCAAAAAAGAAAAAAAGTGCCACAGTTTAAACAAAGGTTTTTATTAAAGTTATAGGGTAATTGTGCATAGGAGTACTTCAAATAAAGTTAAAATAATAGTATACTTTTATTTATTATTATTATTATTATTATTAATAATAATATTAATATTATTATTATTATTATTATTATTAATATTATTTTATTTTATTATTAAATGTTATAGTTATAGATATATATATATATATATATATATATATATATATATATATATATATATATATATATATATATATATATATATATATATATATATATATATATATATATATATATATATATATATATATATATATATATATATATATATATATATATTATATTATAAAAACAATTTTTTTATATTATTATATACTTTTTATATTTTTTACTAAACCACAAGCAGCATTCAGCACTGTGTGTACATAGTTACATAGTTGGTGAGGTTGAAAAAAGACACCAGTCTATCCAGTTTAATCTATGATGTGTGTGTGTTTATGTCAATAGTACATTGTACACCCCTGTATGTTGTGATCGTTTAGGTGCCCATCTAATCGTTTTTTAAACTATTGACCCTCCCTGCTGATACCACTGCTTGTGGAAGAGAATTCCCCATCCTTACCGCTCTGACAGTAAAGAACAGTAAAGAACCCTCTAAGCAGTTTAGGGTTAAACCTCTTTTCTTCTAATTTTTAGTGAAGGGGCCACGTGTCATTTTAAATTCCCTCATACTGAAATTTTTTTCCTTATGCTTGGGTTGTCAGTACGGTATTTGTATATTGCTATCATATCCCCTCTCAAGCATCTCCTCTAAGTTCAATGCTTGTAGTCTTCCCCCATAGCTAAGATCCTCCAGTCCCTTTATTAGCTTTGTTGCCCTTCTCTGGACTCTCTCCGGTTCCAGCACATCCTTCCTGAGGACTGGAGCCCAGACCTGGAGGGAATACTTCAGGTGCGGCCGGACCAGAGTCTTGTAGAGTGGAAGAATTATCGTTTTATCTCTGGAGTTGATCCCCTTTTTAATAATCTGTTGGCTTTGCTTGCAGCAGCTTGGCATTGCATGCCATTGCTGAGCCTATCATCTACTAGGACCCCCAGGTCCTTTTACATCCCAGATTCCCCCAGAGGTTCTCCCCTTAGCGAGTAACTTGCATACATATTTTTGGCACCCAAATGCATTACTTTACATTTTTCAACATTAAACCTCATTTGCCATCTAGTTGACCACCCCATTATTTTATTTACCGTATATACTCGAGTATAAGCCGACCCGAATATAAGCCGAGGCACCTAATTTTACCACAAAAAATGGGAAAACATATTGACTCGAGTATAAGCCTAGGGTGAGAAATGCGCAGCTACTGTAAGTGGAAAAGAGGGTCAACAATGCCCATTTGTAGCCTCACTGTGCCTATTTGCAGCCATAGGTCCCCGAACTTCAAACTCTGTAGTTAAGGGTTCCTAGATGCCCCCTAGCTGCAGACAAAATTATGGGTCTCTGGACCCAAAGGGTCCCAAAATGACATTGCTGCACATGGACACAATTGACCGACTTTGGGGCCCCATATCTGGGGGCCACTTGGTGCTAGGAATCCAAAATTTGGTGTGCAAACCCAGTGGAACCAGCACTACAACATACCCAAGCTGGGGTTCCTAGCACCAAATGGCCCCGAGATACGGGGCCCCAAAGTCGGTTCGGAAAATGTAATTTTCTGCTACAGAAAAGTGCTTGACTCGAGTATATGTAAAATATAAGCCGAGGGGGGCACTTTCAGCACAATAAAATGTGCTGAAAAACTCGGCTTATACTTGAGTATATACGGTAGGTTGTCTTGTAAGGTTTCCACATCCTGTGCAGAAGTTATTGCCCTGCTTAAAGAGGAAGTAAACTTCCTCTGCAAACTTTTACCTATTGGTAAGCCTATAATAAGGCTTACCTATAGGTATTGAAAATATCCCTTAAACCTGTACATTTTAGGAGATATTTCCAGTGCATGCAACCTGTTACATCACTGGCGCATGCGCTCTGAAGGAACGGCCCACGAGTGCCATTCATTCTGATCAGTGGCGGTTGGTGCTAAAAATTTTGGGGGGTCGCAAACTGAAAAGCTCTGAAAAAACCCCCATCAATTGCAGCCTCATTGTACCATCAGTTGCATCCACTGTGCCCATCAAATGCAGCCACTGTGCCCATCAAACACAGCCACTGTGCCATCAAACGCAGCCACTCTGCCCATCAATTGCCGCCACTGTACCATCAAACACAGCCACTGTGCCAAACACAGCCACTGTGCCCATCAATTGCCGCCACTGTGCATATCAAACGCAGCCACTGTGCCCATCAAATGCAGCCACTGTGCCATCAAACGCAGCCACTGTGCCCATCAATTGCCGCCACTGTACAATCAAACACAGCCACTGTGCCAAACGCAGCCACTGTGCCTATCAATTTGCTGCCACTGTGCCAACAAAAGCAGCCACTGTGCCCATCAAACGCAACCACTGTGCCCATCAAACGCAGCCACTGTGCCCATCAATTGCCGCCACTGTGCCATCAAACGCAGTCACTGTGCTATATCAAATGCTACCACTGTGCCATCAAATGCTGCCACTGTGCCCCATCAAACACAGGTACTGTACCTATTATATGCAGCCACTGTTCCCATCTTATGCAGCCACTGTGCCCATCAAATGCAGCCTCACTGTGCCCCATATAATGCAGCCTCACTGTTGCCGGTCTAATGCAGCCTCACTGTGCCTGGTCTAATGCAGCCTCCCTGTGCCCAGTCTAATGCAGCCCTGAGCCTCACTTACCTTACAGGCAGCTCTGCTTGCGCCGTGTGTTCCATGGAGCTGCCGATGTCACTTCCAGGTTCCCTGAAACAGGGAAACCGAAAGTAACCTCTTCACTTGAATAATAAAGCTCCCGCCCATAGTAATACTATGGACGGAAGCTGCTCGGCGCTTTGGATTTCACGCAAAGCAGGTCAAAAGCCTGCAAATTAAGCACCTCGTCTGCAATCTCGTGATTGCTTTGATGTGGCGCTTCCCATAGTGCACTGTGTCTGGCGCCCAAACACAGTGCACTTAAAGAACATTAAAAAAAAAATTGTGACTGCTTATTGGGGGGGGGGGGGTGTATTTGGCGGTTGCGGCGTCCCTATGGACGGGCTGCCACTGCTTCCGAGCCTGTGCCATGAACGGCGGCTCCCGTCCACATGTGCGGGAGTGACATCATCGTGGCTCTGGCCAGTCACAGCACCTGAGCCCACAAACCTGGAAAAAGCTCCGGGAAAGATGTCGGCCGTGACGGAGGTGTGCGGGTACCGCGGCAACAGCTTTGTTTTAAAGTAAGTATTTTATAATGAGCTAGTATGCGATGCATTTCACAAAGGAAGTGTTGTGGTGAGATTCTGGTTATCATTTAGCCTCCATAACCCATAGCTCATTTATTTCAGATCTCATTGAATACCAGGTATAAGGTTTTCAACATTGTTTAACATTGGGTGTAGCTCCTTTTTGTGTTCTTGTCAAATGTTATCAGTAGCTAATCACACAAATGTATTTACTGTGCTGTACTTCTGCGAAGGGTGATCTCCTTATCTTGTAGGTGTTCTACATGAATCATATTGCACAATATCAATCCACTCTTTTAACTTTTCACTCATTTAAGCATCAAGAAAGGTTTTTCCACCGCACCTAATGTGCTTTTAAACTACTACCCTGTTTCCCCGAAAATAAGACCTAGCGTGATTGTCGGTGTTAGCTGCAATATAAGCCCTACCCCCCAAATAAGCCCTAGTAAAAGTCCTTGTAGGTCTTGTTTTCAGGGTAGGGCTTATTTTCGGGGAAACAGGGTAGGGCTTATTTGGTGGGTAGGGCTTATATTGCAGCCATTACCGACAATCACGCTAGGTCTTATTTTAGGGGAAACAGGGTAATATCAAGTCGATTCTTAGCTGATGATAAATGGATTTTAAATTATTGTTGATTTTCTATCCACATTTTTTTTTGAACTGGTGCATGTTAATGGTAAAATGCCATCATGAAATTTTAAAGTATTTAATGATTTGCAACATTGCCTGACTTCACGTAATATTGGGTGTAGCCCTTGTTATCAGTAGATAGTCACACAAATTTACCAGTACTGCTGGAAAGGGTGATCTCCTTATCTTGTTGGTGTTCAATGGTAAATCATATTGTGTAATACACGTACACTCTTTAGGTAATATTTTAAGCTGCAAGAATGGTTTTTAATCACCACACCCAATATCCTTATACTACTAATATCTCTACCATTAGCTAAAGCCTCGTACACACGATCAGATTGTTGGCCAACAAAACTGTGGACTTTTGTCCGAAGGGCGTGGGCCCAAACTTGTCTTGCATACACACGTACACAATTGTTGGCCAACAATCACAAACGTAGTGACGTACTACATGGTTTTTCAGCTCTTTAGCGCCACCCGTTGGGCTCCTTCTGCTAATTTTGGGTTAGTAGTGAGTGTTGATTTGCGTTTTTGTTTTTGCGCTTTTCATTTAGCACTTTTCAGTTTGCGCTTTTCAGTTTGCGCTTTTCATTTCACACTTTTCAGTTCGTTTCTGAATGGCCGTTCGTCAACAAGCCATGTTGCGGAATCGGAGGAGATAACGTGTTATTTATTATTGGCCTTGGAGTTATTGCTTTGATATTATTTTTTTGGTTGAATAATAATGATTTGATTTGGTATATTTTCTATATTTTTGGATGCATAGAATGCACTTTTTGGTTAAGTTCTATTGGCAGATAGCATGTCTAATTTTATTTGTTTTTCTTTTTTTAATGCACAATAAAAAAAATTGTGGCGAATAATACGAATATGTAATAATAATATAATAATAAAAATAATAAGAAGAATATGTGTTTTACTTCAAATGACAGTTTGGGAGTCGGCAGTTACATTTAAAAAAAATACAATGTAAAATTGACAAGGGACACCAACATAGTTGTATCTTTGATCTTAAAAACTACGGGATAATGGTGTTGTGGTAACTTGACCAAAAAAAAAAAAAAAAAAAAAAAAAGCATAATAATATTATTCTTGATATCAATAGAAAAAAAAAGCCTTTGAAAATTTTTTTTGCAATAACTCCATCAGTATCACCAGCAAAGCAGCTTCATTATTATCCCATTAAAGAAGAAGAGAATTGTGCGCTGCATTTCGGGATTTCATAATTTGCCGCGTCACGAATGTTAATTCTCCATTATGAACTCTAGTTTACAAGACTGACCGCTTCTGGCTCATCCTTGCTTCTGAGCATGCATGTTTGTATTTTGTACTTTTGTCCGATGGACTTGTGTACACACGCTCGGAAAATCCAACAACAGACATTTGTTCGTGGAAAATTTGAAAACCTGCCATCCAACATTTGTCCGCAGAAAATTCGACAACAATTGTCCGATGGATCGTACACACGGTCGGATTTTCCGCCAATAGCCTGTCATCGAACATTTCACGTTTGAAAGTCTGATCGTGTGTAAGAGGCTTAAGTGTTTATTGCATTATAAATAAATGTTCTTTGTATCTTCATTTACATTTTGGATAAACTGGTTCAAGTATGTGGGGAAACCGATAATCAAAAATTCCAGTTATGGATGTTTTATATGTACATATAAATTTACATTTGTCCACCTTGGACCAATGTAACTATGCATATAGCATAATTAGCTGATGCCATTAGAAGATGAAATATATTAAAGTAGAAACCACTACTCCAGAGATTTCCTCTTATGCCGCGTACACACAAGCGGATTTTCCATTGGAAAAATCTTGGATGGTTTTTCCGATGGAATTCTGCTCAAGCTTGGCTTGCATACACACGGTCATACAAAATTTTGCTGAACTTTCGACCACCAAGAACGCGGTGACGTACAACACTACGGCAAGCAGAGAAAATTAAGTTCAATTCTTCCGAACATGCGTCCAATTGTTTCCGAGCAAGCGTAGGGATTTTGCGTGTCGGAATTGGTACAGACGATCGGAATTTCCTATCGAAAATTTTTACGACCGAAAAATTGAGAACCTACTCTCAAAGTCCGATGGAGCATAAACACGGTCGCATTTTCCGACCAAAAGCTCTCATCTGACTTTTGCTGGTGGAATTTCCGATCGTGTGTATGGGGCATTACTCTTAAGTCTGGTGCTGAGTGGCTAGTGTGATGTACTCTGAGCACTGGAGGTTAGTCGCTCAATATGAACACCATTCAGAGAATGTTTTACATTTTTTGAATGAATGCAAAGTGTTCTCTGATTGGATGAAGGGAAGACGCAGGGTAGTGGTGATTGCTTGTCACCATTATTTGGCTTTACAGTGGTTGCCGCAGTCGGGACTGGGAATTACAATGAGGATATGTTATCTTTGGGGTCTTCAGAAGATATTAGAATTCCATACCTCCCAGGTACTTTCTGAGATTGGAATATGGGGCACCTTTCGGCACAAATTATTTCATTAAAGGATGCACTCTTGCCCCACCCCATCATTTACAAGAACAATAAAGAATTGATAAAAAAAAAAAATTGGTTTATCGCTCAAGTGTTTTCTTTTTTTCCACCACTAATTTTCTCACTAATTTTCTTTTGTGCTGACTTTTAAATAAATACATTGATAATGATGTAGCACCCTGATGTTTAGGCAGGGTTGCTATCAAATTTAGTTGCCAGGCGATAGTTGCCTTGACCAATTGTTAGGAGACCAATTGATTTACCCCTAATTCTGGAATTGCTGCACTAGATGGCCGGGTATCTGGTGACATTAGATAAGACAAGGGCATAGCAAGGACATATTAGGAATGAATGGAGTGTTTCAGCCAATGGGGAGGGATTTTCTTGGGTCCCTTGGCCTGCTGGGAGAGCCTATTTATTTGGGTGGAGTCAGGAAATCGGGGTTCTGTGCCACCTGGACGGCTGTCTGGGTGGACCTGTATTGTGTTAGGCCGTAAGGGGATCCAGGGGACATCCACGGGACATCTGGCTGCTAGGCTGTCTGAGGGCCTATCCAGATGCAGGAAAAGCAGCATAAGGTTAGGACTGCAGGCTTGTAGTCCAACCATGAGGGAATGGTTCCAACGGGAACCAGTTGTGGTCGGGGGTAGAAGGGAAGCTGTTGCCACTAGGGGGCCATCCACCTTGCTAACGTGAGTGATCACAGTGAGTGAGATGATGCCAGTATCAGAGCAGATTTCTCCCCAGCCGGGGACGGTGAAAGAAGTGGGAAAACTTCAGCAAGTGCCAAGTCAGGGACCCAGAGGGACAGTAGAGGTGATGCTTGTGGAGCATCAGCAAGTGCCAAGCCAGGGACCTAACGTGTCAGCAGGGGTGAAGCTTGAAGAGTATCTGTGAGTGCCAAGCCAGGGACCCAGCAGGAAAGCAGGGGTGACACGTGAGGAAGATACTGAGTGCTAAAGTGAAGAAGCTTAGGGGATCCAGTGGCTAGTGGATCTGAAGTCTAGTGAGAGACTGGTAGCTCGTTGAGTGAAGACCCCCAATTAGTGAGTGTGGGGTAAGCTGAGAACTGTTTGTGTTGCAAATAGTTGAATACAACTACCATTAGTAACAGCTACAAGATTGTTGCCATAGGAAACAGCGGTCCTACCTATACAGAAGGGGTGTCCGGCTGGAAGCCTTCACCTGTATAGCTGTCTACCTATAGAAGTCTTGGAGTCTGCTAATTATCTTTGCATCTACCTAACGGTGTCCTGGCCCAAACCCTCTCTCCCACAGTTCTGTTTAAGAGACAATAAATCTCTTTGCATTCAAAAAGTGTCTGGCGCCCACCTGTTCACCTTGCATTACACCCACCCTGCCTTGTAACCCACTCTACACGGAAGGATGTCAGCTCTCCCTAACTCTGGAGATCACCATTAGGCGTAAAGAGGCCCGGGACTTTGCTACAATTAAATAATGCATTTTTTTTATAGGGGTCTATAATTTGTGCCCCAGTTGACTGAAAACAATTCAGAACTGAAATATGACTTTGGGATTCATTTGACTCTTACATTATATTTCCCTGTATGTATTTTTTAGTTGTTCTATGCAGTTTGCACCTGTCACTGTTTCAATGCTTACTTTTGAAACTCAAGAGATATCGTTGGGCTTGAGAACAGAAATACTGGCAGTATTTAGAATGCAAAATGTACTAAGCTAGACAAATGACAGATATAATTGCATTCATTATGTACAGCCATTCAGCCACCATATTTAATAATAGACATGTGCAATTCGTTTCGTTTTAATTCGTTTTCCGCTCAAATTCATTATATTCGTTCATGCGTTATCGTACGAATGAACGAATGATTCGCTAAAAATTTTAACGAATAACGAATTATCGAATCGAACGAATATGAATAACAATGAAAATCCGAAATAACCAAATTAGAGTCAACGAAACTACGAAAGAAGAAAATCCAAAAAACGAAAACAGGAACAACGAAAATCAAAATGAACGAAAAAATTCGTACATTCGTAACTTTTTTTTTTGTTGAATTGGTAATTTTCCGTGTCCCTTACAATAGCGCTGCTTAACGTGCTTCGAATGGATTGAACGAAAAAATTCGTACATTCGTAACTTTTTTTTTTTTTTTTTGATTCGTAATTTTCCATGTCTCTTACAATGGCGCTGCTTAACGTGCTTCGAATGGATTGAACGAAAAAATTCGTACATTCGTAACTTTTTTTTTCGATTCGTAATTTTCCGTGTCTCTTACAATGTAATAATAGCATACACATTACATAAAATTATGAATTATGCTCCGATTACGAATCTACGAAAACAATGTTACGAAAGTACGAATTAATCAATCTTACGAAAGTACGAATGTAACTAAATCTACGAAAATACGAATGCGTCCGAATTTCGAATAAACGAAAATTAAACTAACGGAAAAACGAATCAACGAAAAAATAACTCTTACGAAAATACGAACGAGTCCGAATACGAATTTACGAATCGTTATGAATACGAACACAGACGACTTACGAAATTACGAATCGTTACGAATCAACGGAAACGAACAGAAGCGAAACGAAACTAAACTAATTTTTCTATTGTGCACACGTCTATTTAATAAATAATAATTACTGGATATTATGTGTCAATGCAAACACAGAAGTGTCAGTGCTATTGTGCCAATGCAGGTATAGCACCCAGACATGTTTTAAAGCTGTTTTAAAGCCCAATTCAACTTTCTCAGAATACTACAACGTAAGGTAATAACTTTCGTTTGGGGCTCCTTGAAACCCCGTCTGCCCAAACACACTCTTTACATTCCAAATGTTCTTAATTTTACCACCTATTACCATGCAGCTCAATAAGCCCATAGCCCTAAATATCACGCAAAACTTGAAATTCCGCTTTGGGTTGCGCTGACATCAATAGATTGCGACCCACTTTCAATAACCAACCTTGTATGGTCTAATTCCTCAGACCGTAAAAAACTCAATAATCCTATAACTAAACATACATTAGCCATTTGGGATAAATTTAAATTAGTAAATGAACTACAATCTCCCCATATACCTCTTTTATCATTTCTTAAAAATCCACTTTTCTATCCTGCTTGGTCTTCCCCTAAATCTTTAAAAGCATGGACCTCCAGTAATCTAACTCAACTCTGTGAACTAGCATCCTCTACTTCAATCAAAACTTTCCCTGACTTATGTGAAAGTCACAAACTTCCTAATTCAGAGCTCTTCCGATATCTTCAGATGAAATTGTTTTTTTTTATGCCCTATATACATGGAAGACTTCATTTAGAAAATATATGTAAACGTGACCCACACACTAATGCCCTGTACACACGATAGGATTTTCCGACAACAAATTTTCGATGTGAGCTTTGTTGTCAGAAATTCCAATCGTGTGTACATAAATCCGACGCTCAAAAGTCCACGCATGCTCGGAATCAAGCAGGAGAGCCGCACTGGCTATTGAACTTCATTTTTCTCAGCTCGTCGTACGTGTTGTGCGTCACCGTGTTCTTGACGTTCGGAATTTCCAACAACATTTGTGTGACCGTGTGTATGCAAGACAAGTTTGAGCCAACATCCTTCGGAAAAAAATCCACGGTTTTGTTGTCGGAAAATCCTATCGTGTGTACGGGCCATAAGGGACTTATTTCAACGCTGTACACTCATCTTATTACTAAACCCAACTCAGACCCACCATCATATGTGGCTAAGTGGGAGATGGATCTTGGGTTTTCATTGGACCAAATCGATTGGGATAAGATTTGGATCACAACTAAGTCATCCTCACAAAATATAGCTGCCTTAGAGACAAATTACAAAGTACTCACACGGTAGTATTTGGTCCCTGTCAGAATTTCGAAATATGCTCCAAATTATTCCCCATCTTGTTTTCGTGGCTGTGGTGATCTAGGATCACATCTCCATACATGGTGGGATTGCCCAGTAGCACTCAATCCTGAGATTCTCCTGAGTTCAGGATTGAGTGTTTGTACAGCACTCACAACAACAAACATTGCAAGGCGCTTCTCTCTCTCTCTTTGTGGATACAGGATATTGTGCAGCTATCTATGAGGCAGTTTTTTGCTTCTTTGGCTTTGAAGGACTCCATGTTAATTGAAGGGCTGATCCCCCTCTTTGAACCTTGCAACATATCCACCTGACAAGAGAGATTTTTCTATTACAATTGAGGCTCCTGTGATTTAACTCTTTGATTCCTTACTGGCATGTTTATTTAACATCTCAGTGACTGGATACATTTTTATCTACTTGGTATCCCACTTTTTACTGGCCAAATAATAATTTTACGAATCAATCGCTCCTGAGGAAGCGCTAACTTTAAAAGCGCGGAACATGTCAAGCTAAATCCTTTGACAAGAAAAAAACGGACCTCCGCATCAGCATCACCCCAGATCTACAGGACCTAGTTCTATTTTCTATATACACTATTTATGCCAGTGATCAGTATAGAATATCTGGTTTTGTATACTTCTTATATGTGTCTACTTATGATATTATCAAGATTAATACATCTTACTGTTTGGGTGTTGTCTTGCTGATAAGAAGGTCTGATGTTGTTTACTACTTTACTAAATATATTTTGAGCATATGTAATCGCTGACTTATCGCGATTCGATATATATATATATATATATATATATATATATATATATATATATATATATTTTAATAAAATACCCTTTTTTATATTTCGTAGTATATGTACTTTTGTGCCGATAAAGTCCACTTTCTTTAGTTAGTCTCCACTTACAATTACCTGCGGGACGTTGGCACAATTTTATTGGGCATGGTCATAATATCACCTTATGACCTTACCTGTTTGAATGCACAGTGAAAAGTAATACTGGTTATGAGGTACCTACTGAAAGGCGCTTAGGAAGTAGTATTCTTTCAAAGCTGGACAATCAGTCTTAACTAGAAGTGATTACTACACCAAACTGAGATTTGTTGGGTAAAGAAATCACTCTGTGGTGTTACCACTTGTTTAACTTCACTCTTTTAAGTCCTGATGTGTGCAGTTTCTATAACCTATGGCCTGCGACTCTGTCTCTTTCTCCTCATTAAAGATTCCAACCGTAGGGCAAACGCTAAAATCTTGGGAGATTAGAGCAGAATTTGACCATAGGTTTCAGAACTCAGGTGGGACACATTTTATAAGAGATAAGAGAGGAGATCCCAGCCCTCCCCTCTTAAACACACCCCAACCATACCAATTCTATTCCCAGATGAGGTCTCCATAGAAATATACCAATGAGTAAATGGTTCCACTCCATTTATATATCGTAAGGGCAGGCATACCTTCACATTTTGGTGTGGTATCAACTGTAACATTTTAGATTTCCCATCATGCTGTCTCATGAAAATGGTCATGACAAATGGTGAGGGAGTATCTCTCCAGTAGAGACACAGATAACAATAAATAACCTGGCAGGTGTTATAAAACTTTTGGCTATTAATATATATTTTAACCTGAAATTTATCAGCATGCTGAATGTTCTGACAGGCATGATATATCTGTGTTCATCCAAATCTTCCCCTTTGAGCAACATCAATATGTTTGCAATTTTTCTTTTTCTCTAAAGTCTATCTGCCTATTTTTCAACGATTTGTATTCTTATCAGATTACCATGAGCACCATTAAGAGGATCTGAATTCCATTGCCAAATAAAATCCCCTTCCCACAGATCCCTTATCCCCCTTTCCAAATTTCTACCACACTATATGACCTTCCTTTTTCCCACGTGCCCTGCTTGTCCCACTGCCATATCCGAAGTACCTTCTCTTACAGTTAAATTCTACCTAACTTCTCATCTCTTCCTCTTTAAATACTCCACCCTTTCCCCCCTGCCATTGAAGGAATGGGCACATTTTAGTGACCCGCACAATGTAATAAGTAAAATTATTAAATTTTCCTTTGAGAATGGCAAATATATAAAATAATAGGAGCGTATAAATAAGTAAATGATACAATTACATTTCAGTAAAGTAAAATAAAGCTAAAGAGAAAATAAAAATAAAAAAATTGAATTTTACAAGTGTTGTCTTAAAATATAACTTTCAGATGGTAAGAGTATCTGAAGTTTACTAGTCATACCTTTAGATATGAATCCAAAGAGAAGGCAGACAAGGGCGATGGACAGCTTCATGGCTAATGGAGAAGCGTTCAAGAGATGTTGATTGCAGGAAAATCTTTAGATGTATGAAGCTCAATGATTGAAGTGTAAATTTAACTTTACTATGTCATAGAGGAAGGAAGGGGAAAGGTGCTGAATTATGTCACTTTTACAAATAAAAGGTGAGTCTGTACTCTGTAAATAATTAATCAAAACCTTTCCATTTCAGGGTCTGAGTAATATATATCTTGTAGATTGTCCATATCATAAAGCAAATACTAGTCACCATAGAATATTTCTCCACAGCTGTTGTACATAGTTAAGTGCCGTATCTGAAATGATTTTTATCTATATGGGCCAACTTTCAGGACAAACTTTCCAGAGGTCCACACCCTTCTTCAGATTCAAGAAGTGATACAACAAAGTTTAGCAAAACACAAACCAAATATAATATCTACAGGTAGGGATCAGAGAATATGCCCAGGTTCAGTTTGCCATGTCATTGACCAAATTTGGACATCCTGGATGTGGAATTATTTCTGAAGACGTCAATAACATTTATTATAAAAGCTGGTAAGGGTATGTTTATGTTTAAGGACTTTTTTTATTCTGTGTGTGTTTATTTTATTCTATTTAGTTATTTATTTTGGGAATGAGTAAAAGGGTTCTATTGTTCTTTACTCTTTCCCCTGGGAGGGGTAGCTATCCCGTTGCCTACTTATTACAAAGGGGGCATTCAGATTCCATCAAATGTCCCTACCATATTGCTTCAAAACTGTCACAAGGATACTTTGCTAGGGGGTATCTGCCTCCCACCCCATGCAAGGTACCCCCCGAAATTAAAAGGACTATGGTTTGCACTGGTACAGGAATGGGGGGGGGGGGCACACGCTTGCTGCCCCCTTTTGCTTGCTGCCCCATTTTCCTGGTCACCCAGGATGTATTCCTGGATACAGGAATGGTTGGGGTTTTCTACACATTTTTCCCCTTTTACATATATTTTTAAACATTATATGACTTTGAGATTACATTTTATATGTTTTCTCACTATTAATGTACATCAATAGAAGGGTCCAGGGAGTTTCTATCAAACTCTCATTTACAATTAGGAGATGATACAACAGTTTAGAATTGGCAAGCAGAAGGACATTTGCAATGATGAAAGATAATGAACCTACAGTAAGTGTAAAAGAGTACAGACAGGTGTTTTACCACACAAATTATTAGGTCACAAATGACACAGAAATGTAAAATTGACCAGTAGTGAGACAATTTTAAGAAGCAAGCCTAGGCCAAATTTAATAGAGACAAACAGCACAGTTTGGGGTTTTACTACAAGAATGAAGGTACTGCAGAGGATACAGCACTGTAAAGCTGTCCAGCAGCAGGACAATTCTAAATAGCAAGGTTAAGCTGAAATTTACTAGAGAAAAAGATTGCAGGATGTGAGATACTGTAGAAGTTACATCAGTGTAAAATTGGTCAAAATAATCTATTAATTAAAAATGCCAGGCCAAAATTTAATAGAGGCAAAGAACAAAGGGTGAGGTTTTACTATAAGAATTAAGATACTGCAGGAGATATAGCAGTGTAATATTGTCCAACAGCAGGATAGTTTTAATCAGGGAATCATAGGCCTAACAGCATACCTCCCAACTTTTTGAGATGGAAATGATGGACACCTTCTAGAAAACATATGTAGGCATAGGAAACACCCCCTGCCACGCCCCTTAAAGGAGAATTGCACAAAATAAATGATTGGGTAAACCTACAAGTGCTTTTTTTTAACCACTACTATTTCTTTATATTGGCTTTTGGAATTTACAAATGCAACCATTTAGAATTTGGATGAAAGGTTTATCACTGTAAACCATTTTTCTGAATACTTTTGGATAGATAAATAGTGCATTTTATATAACTATATAGATCAGACCAAAATGAGGGACAATTGAGAAGGAAAAAGAGACAGAGGGACATTGTTCCGAATGAGTTATACAGTACATTGTGAGGTGGTTTGACTGCAAACTGCTTCAAATGATGCAGCGGCATGCTAAGATCAAAAAGCAGTTCCAAGAACAGATGGTCAGGAACAAGTAAATGCTGTGCTTTGAGCATGCCAAACCTTTAAAAAAGGTCCCATCAACATAACATAAAAAACAATATATCCCCAAAATGTATGAAAACCACTGAATAATATTCCCTTTCCCTGAAACAAAATACCATTTTTTAGGGAAGCCTTCCTGCAAAAAGGCAGTGTCCTTAAAAACCCTATCAACATAAAATAAATAACACTATACCCCCATATAAATGAAAACCCTAAAATATTAACCCCTAAAACATCTACAAAAATCTTCTAGCAAAAAAAGAAAAAAGCCTACGACGGGACAGTAGCTAAACATTACCGCTAACCTTAAATCAGCCCCAAAATAAAATAAAAGGCAAAAAAGCTTCCCCTCCCAAAAAAATAATAATGTACAATTATATAAATAAATAGAAAGAGCTATCGTGTTTCCCTGAAAATAAGACCTACCCCAATAATAAGACCTAGCACTATTTTCCAGGAGGGCTGCAATATAAGCCCTACCCCGAAAATAAGCTCGATGCGGCATGGCTTCGTGCTCAGCTGAGCTCCTCTTCTCTCAGCTGGGACTCTTGGCTCCCCTTCCTCTGCATTGCACAGAGTGGGAAAGACAGCTCAGGGCGGGCCATGGAAACGCCGAGCAGGGCTCAGCTGATCTCCTCTTCTCTTGGGTGTCAGCTGGGGATCTCGAACCCCCTCCCTCTGCACTAATCATAGCAATGGAAGAAGGCTCAGGTGGGACAATGAAGCAGGTGTCAGCAGGGGATCTCGCCCCCTCCTCCCATCCACCCTCGGAGCGGTGGAAGACAGCTCAGGCAGGCCATGGAAGAAGGTATTTGCACTGTTGCATTGCAGAAATGCACACCTTTTGCATTATGTGATCCTGTGATAGAGGGGATTTTGTAATTTTTCAACCAGTGGGAAGATAGCACATTGCATGCCAAGCCCCACCCCGAAAATAAGCCCTAGTGGGTTTTTGGCTGACAAAATGAATATGATTTTCGGGGTAAACACGGTAGTAATCAGAAGCACTACTGACCCTAATCTCTATGCAGTTTGTCAGCTTTCCCTACATTTTTACTATATCAGTTTTCAATACCCTGATTCTATGTCTGCTCTGTGCCCCCCCCCCCCCCCTTTACCTGTATATAGTGAAGGGGCAAGCTTATCCAAACACCATCTTATTCTAAGCATGTTGGTCTTAGTCATACAGCACATTGTGGTTGCAAACTATTCAATTTGGAAAATTCTTGCATTTATTGTTGGGACCATGGATTCTAAACCATCAGATTTTAAGTGATTGTAAAGCTTCTATTTAAAACAAAACAAAAAAAAACAAACAGGTCATTCCTACCTGCTCTGTGCAGTGGTTTTGTACAGAGCAGTCCTGATCCTCCTCTTTTTGAGTCCCCCCTCGGCGCTCCTGGCTCCTCCCCCTGATTAATTTAGCGAAACACATGCTCTGGTGGCACTCTTGTGGGCTCAGTCCTAATCCTGCTCTGTGTGTCCATTGACACAGAGCGCAGCTTGGCCCCACTTCCCACTCCCTCCTTACTGGCTGCTAATGACAGCAGCAGGAGCCACTGACTTCTGCTTCTGTGTCTGAGTCAATGAGAAGAGAGAGCGGAGAGAGCCACTGCTCCCATGCATATTGTTGGATGGAGATCTGGCTCAGGCAAGTATAACGGGGGGGTGGAGGGGGGAGCTGCATACTGAAGATTTTTTTACCTTAATGCAAAGAATTAAGGTAAAAAAGCTTCAGCCTTTAGAACCACTTTCACAGTGTGGGGATCCTCCTAAAGTATAACTAAAGGCAAAATGTTTTCTTTTAGTTTTGGATGAAGTGGAGAAGGGTTAGAATGCTTGTCAGTTTTTATTGCTGTCTGCAATGGGACAAAGAGGGCGAGAAAACCCTACAGAGGTTATAGCCCTCCCTTACTCTAGTCAAAAAAAAAAGTTTTGCCTATGGTTCTACTTTAAAATACATTCCATACTCTAATCCTTGATTAAGGTCTGGTATGAATCTTGAGAGGGACCTTACAATACACACACACACAAAATGTGTGAGATACCCCTTAAAATTCATTATAGATTTGTATACTTGATGTGTCGAGAATGTGTTGTAAAATTTGGGATTTTCCAATGGTTTTAATGTGGTGTTATTTATTCTTTGGTTAATAAATTGGCTGCCGTGGCCATTTTAAACCCATGTCACGCAATCTGTGTTTTTACTCTATAGTTTTAAGGACCCAGGTTGACGAATCCTTTAGTCAAGCCTTCAGTCAGTATATAATTAAAATGCATTACGATAAAAAAAAAAAACTTCTACCTTTAGAACCACGTTAACTCTCTAGGATCTTCCAAACATGGAAATATTGGCCATTTTGAGTTAAGATATTAAGGTTTTAGATTTTCTCATGATATATTGTATACAGCTGAATGTTATGTCACAGGCCATTGCTATGTTATGTCACTAGTCATTTCTTCTCCTTTCATGGCTTTTTTTTTTTTTTTACCATGTCGTGTACTTACAACTTGTTCTATAAAGTTGTTTTCTGATAAAGAAAAATTTTAATATTGGTTTTGGTGGACTGATATGAAAAAATGACAGTACTAGAAATAATATAGTAACTTTTTGGTTTTATTTTGTTTAATGGAAAGTACAAAATACACACCGCACCCAAAACAAGACTCAAATGATTAAAAAAAAAGTAAGAATTCGTTTCTCAAAATGTTATACAATAAGGCACAACAACCAGTATAAGGCGACTTCCAGTTTCCAAAATTTACAAGCCATATTAGATGTTTTGAAATGAATCCATCAAGGCAACCAGGGCAAGTAAAAGTACTGACAAGGCTTCAAACCTTAAACATTGTAATACTTCTAATATAGCTTTGCCCCCACAAATGTATTGACCTAATCACCAGCTAGCTCCCCTTTATCTTACTCCTTCATTTTCTTGAACTTCCAGTACTAGCTATTCATAGACCTCCACATGTCTGTTCACGTTTACTTGAATATTACAGGGTTTCCACACTAAACTTAAAGAGTCCCTGTCACCAGACTAGATGTGTCTTTAACATGATTTAGGAATGTTGTTTACTTTTAAAAGCCTCCCTTGTGTAGACAACCAAAAGCCCTGAGTTTGCTGTTGGGTGCCACCATCTTTGAGGGCCATCAGCAGCTCCAGCAGACTCAGAGCTGTCACTCAATTGACACTTTATAGTATCCTACTTTGCGTCTGTCCAAAAGCTACAAAAAAGCTTGCCTGGAATCAAGAAAAATCAATAGGAGAACAGGGAGGACAGTGGTTATAAATGTACCCATTAAAAATGTTTTAAAGGAATTTTCTACATATAATATAATTTTTTGAGCTTAACAAAGTACTACCTTCTCTAAATATTATTGTCAATACCTTAGGGCTCATTCACAAGGCATCCGGGGGGCACCGCAACATTTAAACCACATGCAACCCAACCCATTTAAAGAGGGTCCTTTATCTTTGTCTTTGCCATCCCTCTCATTGCCCCTTCTGGTGCCACCATCTTTGTATGTCTGACATATGTGCAGATGTGCGGAAGGGCTTTGCCCAGCCTTCAGGTCCCAGAAGAGCCTTTTGGCACATCTGCACGTGCACAGGCAAATTACTGTGTATACGCAGGCACAGAGCTGTTTAGGACTCCAATACTCACAATTCTTTACCTACACTAGAAGCACATGTGCAGATTTGCAATAGGGATCTATCTGGAGCCTAAACCTTATTCCACATCAGCGTATGTGCAGAATCGGTGGGGGTGAGGTGGTGAATGTCATTCATGCCTAAGCAAGAAAGGCAGAAGTGCTGCATTGCAATATCTAAAAGTAAGAGAGGCAGGAAAAAAGCCCAACTTTGGGGGGGGGGGGGGGGTTCCCATGCATTGGGGTTGTGTCTGTACTGCACGGGTTAACTGCTCTTTTTTGTCTAGGGGAGAGGAGAAAGGAGATTCACTCACCTAATCCTCCAATCCTCCCAGCACAAGACTGATCCGGCTCCACTGCACTCAATTGGTTTTGAATTGTGGACTGTTTCTGATGTCATCAAGCCCAGAGCAGGCTCCATAGACCAGGAGCAGTCCACTACTGGACCATGAGGTGGGGGGCACCGTTTTCTGATGTAACAAAGGATCACGCGTGTAGGAGCTTTCTCCTCACACTTAGACAAATCACACAGTTGACCCATGTAGTGCAGGCACGGCCCCACTGCATGGGAAAACTTATTTTTGCCCAGAGTTGGGCTTTAGGTGTATGGGGTCAAGCCTCAACAGCCCTGCAACGTGTGCAATGTAGGCGGTTGCAGTGCTGCGGTTCAGCCTTTTAGGGCCAAAACAGGTGTTAAGGAGGCTACCGCACGTGAGGGTAGGCCCTTCATCATTTACTGAGTCAATAAGCTAAAAAAGGCATTTCAGACTTTTCTGGATGCATCCCTGTTCCAAGTAAATGAAGTCAGTTTTTGGATGACAGCCCCTAGGCCTGCCACATAAAAAAAACTAATTAGCAATGGCAACTCCCATAATTCTGCCCTTAAAGGTTCAGATGTGCCTGATTGGCTCAGTATGTCAAAAAGAGATGGGTCGGATACATGCACAAGCATTGTGTCCTATAATCATAGGTGTGCACAGCCTATTGCATTAGGGTGTGCACCTTAAAACTCAAACACACATGCATGTGTGTGTCTACTTATATATGACCCCGGCAAATTGATCTCCCTGCCGGAAAGTGAAAGTGAAGAGCGTAGACACTTCTCTTATGGCAGAGCCGGTAAGAGGTAGATCTTTCACATGTTCCTGCTGCTACACAGAGCGATAATACTAATGCGCATGGGGTGATTAGGGTGTGTCTGGGCACACCCGGCACACCCTGTGCGCACGCCTATGCCTATAATTTTAAATACTTGTACACAGGGAGTGACTACAACAAACCCCAGCCACCCATCTTTTTTATGTATTTGGAAATACTTGATTGCTCATCCAACCATTTTCTGACTGCTGAAAAACTTGCTAATTGATGCACTGGTTTGCAGACAGTTGATTGGCTCCCCAAAAGTGTTAAAATTATTAGGTCACTTTTCCAATAACAACTGCCTATGCAGGTTAGTGGTTCCTGTAGATAAAAACAAACTGTGTAGCCTTGACTGGAGTTGACCAATATCCTTGCTATAGACGTAAGCCTCTCGAAAATAAAAAATAAACTCTCAGAGATGGTAGTCCCCATCCTGGCTTGTTGCTAGGACATCTCTATGACACTCTCAGCCATTACTGCTCACCACCACCATCACAGGAGTGAGCTCTTTCTCAAGTTCAAGTCACCTCAAATGCACTTTCTCTCCCCCTTTGCAGTAGCTCTTAGGTCAGTAATTCTGCGGCAGAGATTAAAGTTGACCACACGTGTGCTAGTTTGAGAGCTCGCACTTGTGATGGTGGGGGTGAGCAGTAACGGTTAGGAGTGTCTCAGCAATGTCCTAGCAACAAGTCAGGATGGGGGGCTGCCATCTCTGGGAGTTTTTTGGCCAGTCTTCGGGAGGAACTTAGATGGCCTACACCTATAGTAAGGGCATTATCCAACTTTAGTCAAAGCTCAAGGCTCCTCTTACCTACATAGGCGGATTTTGGTAATGGTGGACTAATATTTTAAGGAGTCCACTTCTATACAGGGGGTGCGTCCATTAAGTGATGACGGAATCATTTCTGAACAGGGGTTCTCACAATAAAGTCTTTCGACCCAGCTTTGGGAGGTGTCATTGGATAGGGCAATAGCGTTTTAGGTGGGAAATCTGCATAATTTAATAAAGCAAAATATATGAATGGTGTAATGCAATGTAAAACAAAAAGTGCGCTAAAGATTTCTTAGAACAACAGAGTCCAGAAAACAGCCACAGTAAGTATGAGGACACTGAGCTTTTGGCTGGAGCCGCTGTCAGTGCAATGCTTTTGTGAAATCATGAAGTTGAATTTGGCACCCGGAGTGACAAGCTCAGATGAACAAAACTCTTGATTTGCACAACCACGCATAGACCTGTGCTCATCCACAGCACCTGTACATAAAAGAAGAAAAAAATTAAGAAAAGGTCTTTAAAAAAAAAAAGATTCATAAGCCAAACAACTAACATTTTGGTAACATTACATGCCTGCCTGGGTGCCTTCCTTGCACATCACAATACCGGTGCCTTTTATTTTTAATAGGTAGTCACTGACTTACCATAGACTAAGACAATTTCATTACTCTGCTCCAGGCAGGATTAAGCATTACCTTGCCCCCCCCAAGGACCAGACTACAACATTGCAAATTTGTAGCAAAGGCATCAGGATTACCATGGTTGCATCACTGTAGCACAGTGATATTAAAGTGGTTATATCTGAAATGAAAAATGAACAAGGCATATCCTTCTATGATGTGTACTTGCCTCAATCCAAATCACTTAGTGTGAGTTCTTTTTGTCGTCTGCCTGAGTCACTTCTGACACTTTATGCCGACTCCAAGAGGTCCAGGGGATGGGGGTGGGGGGGGGGGGGCTACCAAGCATAGCTTAAGATTGACAGGCTCAGCTGTGCATGTTTCCCTATGAGACTGTGTAGGAGGGTGTGACCATTCCCTCCACTCAGGTCTTAGATTACACTCAGCTCCCAGTTCTATGCTGTGGCCTGTGAAGTGTGTGTTGTCAGATCTCTGTCTTCTGGAGCTGAGAATTGCTGTGTAAACTGGGCACTTTATACGTCTGCGGATAAGACCGGGCTGCAGGCAAACAGGTACAGGATTTGTTTAATCCAGTGTTAATTTTAGTCTTAGGACTAAAATGGCATTTTAGTTTTAGTCCCATTTTAGTCTTCTGCAATTGTTTTAGTTTTAGTCGTATTTAGTCGACTAAATCTCCAGCACGTTTTAGTCGACTAAAATCTCAAGTACATTTCAGTAATTGCAATTTAGTTTTAGTTATAGTCTTTTGACTAAAATGGCATTCTAGTTTTAGTCTCATTTTAGTCTTAGGACTAAAATGGCATTTTAGTTTTAGTTTCATTTTAGTCTTTTGACTAAAATGGCTTTAAGTTTTAATCATATTTTAGTCATCTCAATTGTTTTAGTTGTATTTTAGTCGACTAAAATAGTATTAATTTTGTTGACTAAAATGTTTTAGCCATTTTAGTCGACTAAATTAACACTGGTTTAATCTCTGTGTATGTAGGCTAGTCACTTCACTGTATATATACAACCACATTAGACTCTCGAGCTTTAAGCACTTTCAGCAGCTGGTTTAACTTCTTCATCTTTTGCCCATGTTTAATTTTTTATTTTTTTTATATATATATTTAAAAATCCTTTTATTTCATAAGTAAAAAAATGAAAGAGAAACAAAAAGAGCTCCAAACATTAGAAATTACATATGTAGATACTAATAACCACAATATTGAATAGTACATTCCACTAATCCCAGACTGTTTAGTCCAATAATATATTTACTGTCATCATATTATTCAAAATGTCTTTCCCTTTTCGGTTGTGTATTCAATGAGTCTAACAGCCTAGTCCCATAATCGGAGAATAAAAAAAGGGGGGGTGGGAAAAGTATACTAGATTCCACTAAATTTATCTCCTCCTCTTTCCCTCCACCCCTCGTCAGTGCCAAATAGGGTTGCATTCACCCACAGAGCCCACAGTTTGGCTTGCCTATGGTTCAGTTTTAGCTCTTTCCTTGGAGGACTGGAATTTCAGGGTTACAGCACTGAGAGAGCAGGAGAAAGTAACATTGAAAGTTGTCTGGAAGTCCCGGGGTAAAAATTTTAACAAATAGTTTAATGGGGAGTACTTATTTTAATGTTCTCAATGTGTTAATCAGTTGCCAGCTGCCCTATACTGCTACAGGGCTCGCTCCCGCTGTGATCGGACACAGCGGGAGCTGATCAGTGGGACCTGTGGACCCGATGTCCATGGGTACACAATGTCCACAGGTACACAATGTCCACGGGTACACGCTGATCACTCTGTTCACATGGAAACAAGGCAGATCGCCGTTCTGTCAGTAAGGAAGGCATGGATCCTGTGTTCCTGCAAAGCAGGGACTAGGATCCATGCCTTCCCCTAGTAAAAGTTGCCGTTTTTTATTTATAGTGCAAAAAAATAAACAATGCGAAGGTGATCAAATACCACCAAATTGTGGTAAAAAAAAGACATACATTTTATTTGCGTACAGCGTCGCACAACCGCGAAATTGTCAGCAAAAGTAACGTAGTGCCGTATCGCAAAAAATGGTCTGGTCATGAAGGGGGGTAAACCTTGAAGTGGTTGAGTTTTTAATACTACTTTGACATAAAGAACTACCGTATTTATCGGCATATAACACGCACTTTTTTCCCCTTAAAATCAGGGGAAAATCAAAGGTGCGTGTTATATGCCGATCCCCTGCTGTTGTGAGCCTCTGGGCGGCTTTCAGCTGCCTTCGGCCCTTCTCACCGGCTTTAGGCCGCCTTCGGCCTTTCTCGGCGGCTTTCGGCCATCTTCGGCCGTTCTCTGCAGCTTTCGGCCGTCTTCGGCCATTCTCGCCCGCCTTCAGTCTTTCTCGGCAGCTTTCGCCGGAAAGCTGCAGATAACGACCGAAGGCGGCCAAAAGCTGCCGAGAAAGGCCGAAGGCGGCCGAGAACGGACGAAGGCGGCCGAAAGCTGCCGAGAACGGCCAATGGTGCCAATTTTCAAAATGCAGTGACACTGACATGTCACTGCAGTTTAACTGCAGCCTGGGCAAGGCTGCAAATTACACCGAGGTGGCTGCAGATGGATGCTGCAAGGCTGCAAATGACACTGACAAGGATGCAAGGCTGCAAATGACACTGAGAAGGCTGCAAGGCTGCAAATTACACTGAGGTGGCTGCAGATGGATGCTGCAAGGCTGCAAATGGCACTGACAAGGATGCAAGGCTGCAAATGACACTGACAAGCATGCAGATGGTCGCTGTGCAAGGCTGCAGATGGACACTGATAAGGCTGCATTGATGGCCATTTAAATGTAAGTTTTTTTCCTTAAAATTTCCTCCTAAACTTGGGGTGCGCGTTATACGCCGTCACGTGTTATACGCCGATAAATCCGGTATATCTGATGCCAGGTCCACTTTAAAGGGACAATTTTACATTTACTTTATAGGTTTAATGATTTTTACATAATACTTAGTTTGATTAAACACATTGTCTGAAAATCATACTGTGAAAAAAATATTTATTTATTTGGACCATTACCCAGAGAATCAATCACGATACGGCCACATTTAGTCTCAGTTCCATAACACTTAATTTTCTCCTTTGACTGACACTGATCAATTGAGTTGGAATCACACGAGGTGCAGGTTTGGTTATTTGCGGTCTTACTAGTTGGAAACAAGTTATCTGTAAAAGAAAAAAAAAGACAGAAATGTTCAGATTTGAAAAAAATGTTTTGTACATAAATTTAAAAAGTAACACTGTCATCCTCCAAAATGAATTCCCCAAAGCAATTCAATATATTAGAAAATACATTATATTTGCCACTCTGAAGTTTCTATTCGGCTTACCAAACATCCGTGATTGTCAGATGTCTACACGTGCCGTTGTACTTCCACAAATCCCTATGGAATTGCTATGTCCTGGTGTGACGTAGGGAGAGTAGGATGTAACCAAAGAGCGTGGTGGGGGACACAGATATTTGGCAATCCCAGTAGTGTCACATGCCAAAGAGTGATGGAATGGAGGAAAGGTAGGAGACATGGGCCACCAGAGAGGTGACTATAATATATCTTCAATCACCATGAATTGCTTTGGGGAACTTTTGGAGGAGATACACTCTTGCCTCTTCACATATATATTCCCCAAAACAATTCAGTATATTAGAAGATGTAATATACCCTACTCTCTAAGGTGGTGTGTCTCCTATCTTCCCTTTGTTCCAGCACTGCAGACTACGTCAAACTCTTCAGCTTTTGACACATCTGGGAGTGTCAGATACAGCATACCTCCCAACTGTCCCTGATTTCGAGGAACTGTCCCTGATTTGGAGAAATGTCCCCCTGTCCCTCTTCCCCCCTCATTTGTCCCTCATTTTGGTCTGATCTATATAATTGTATATAAAATGCACTTTGTATCTTTCAAAAAGTGTTTCCCAGTGCTAAACCTTTAATCCAATTTCTAAATTGCTGCACTTGTACATTTTAAAAGCCAATATAAAGGAATGATGGTGGTAAAAAAAGCACTTAACCGCTTCCCGACCGCCTAACGCAGATATACTGCGGCAAAATGGCACGGGCAGGCAAAATCACGTACCTGTACGTGACCCTTTAATTGCCTGCCCGTGGCTCGCTACCTGGTCGGGAGCTCCGTGACCCCGGCCGCGGGACCAGCGGACCGGATCGCCGCTAGTGTCCCGCAATCGGGTCACGGAGCTGAAGAACGGGGAGAGGTCTGTGTAAACAAACCTCTCCCCGCGCTTCCTACTCTGCCTGTCATTGATTGGCTGTTCCCGGTCATCGGGAAAGCCAATCAATGACGTCAGACGTCAGCCCCACCCCCTAATGTAAAAAAAAACACACACACGTCACAGCCCATAACCCCCCCCCCCCCTAGTGGTTAACTCTTTCACTACAACTGTCATTTGTACAGGAATCAATGCATATAAATAGCATTGATTGCTGTATAAATGACAATGGTCCCAAAAACGTGTCAAAAATGTCCGATGTGTCCGCCATAATGTCGCAGTCACAATAAAAATCGCTGATCGCCGCCATTACTAGTAAAAAAAAAAATATTAATAAAAATGCTATAAAACTATCCCCTATTTTGTAAACGCTATAACTTTTGCGCAAACCAATCAATAATCGCTAATTGCGATTTTTTTTACCAAAAATATGTAGAAGAATACGTATCAGCCTAAACTGAGGAAAAAAAATGTTTTTTTATATATTTTTTGGGGATATATCTTATAGCAAAAAGCAAAAAATATTGCATTGTTTTCAAAATTGTCGCTCTATTTTTGTTTATTGCGCAAAAAATAAAAACCGCAGGGGCGATCAAATAACACCAAAAGAAAGCTCTATTTGTGGGAAAAAAAAGGACGCCAATTTTGTTTTGGAGCCACGTCGCACGACCGCGCAATTGTCAGTTAAAGCAACGCAGTGCCGAATCGCAAAAAGGGGCCTGGTCCTTTGGCTGACAATTGGTCCGGGCTGAAGTGGTTAATTAACCTTAATTAACCTTTTTTTGGGGTTAATTCCCCTTTAAGTGGGTGTGACAGGGGGTGTGCCATATGCCTACATACATTTGCTAGTAGGTGTCCCTCATTCTCATCTGAAAATGTTGGGAGGAATGGATACAGTAAAACCTTGGATTGAGAGCATAATTCGTTCCAGAAACATGCTTGTAATCCAAAGCACTTTTATATCAAAGTGAATTTCCCCATAAGAAATAATGGAAACTCGGATGATTTGTTCCACAACCATTTATTCATAAGTCCTTCAGTTTATAGTCCATATAAAAAGATTATAGCAATGTGATAGGTTGTGTAACCATAATATGTCCATCCACAAATAGAAGACTCCACAAGGGGATTACAAGCAAAATCCAGCAAGAGCTACAGAGTATAAAAGAGAAGAGAGGCGCCTCTAAGTGTAGCAATATGGTTACATTTAATGAAGGTACAACATTTAGCAACTTATATGGCTGATGATTAAAACAGGCACATCTAAGTATGCAGGCATCCGGGGTAAAGCTGTCCACATAGACCATCCCCCGCACCGCCGGCTCTCACCACTGTCAGTCTGTATTTGTGATCTGGAAGACTACCCGGCAGTAGAGCAATCTAAAAGCGTGGCTTGAACCGCTTGTGGAACAGGGTGGATGACATCGATGGCGGTGTGGAGGACGGTCTATGTGGACAGCTTTACCCCGGATACCTGCATACTTAGATGTGCCTGTTTTAATCATCAACCATATAAGTTGCTAAATGTTGTACCTTCATTAAATGTAACCACATTGCTACACTTAGATGCATACTCTTCTCTTTTATACTCATTTGTGACATGATGCTACTTGTATGTCAAAACATCGCTTGTATATCAAGTCAAAATGTATGAAAAAATGTTGCTTGTCTTGCAAAACGCTCTTAAACCAAGTTACTCTCATACCAAGGTATTACTGTATCTGCATCCCTCATAATGTGCTGTGTTCATCCTTTAGTCACTGGTATGTCCTGTTGTCATGTGGGGACTGTATGATGAACTACAGTGAATTCCAGGGAATGTATTTGAATTCTGAAAAACCTAAAGAAGGTTGCAGTGCTGGAATGGAAGAAAGCAGGGGCGGACTGACCAATCGAGCACTCGGGCACTGCCCGAGGGCCCTGGGCCACTAGGGGGCCCCATCAGGGTTGCCAGCCTAAGTAAAACCAGGGACAGTATGTAAAAATCTGTGTTTATTTTTACATCTGTTTCTGAAATGTCCCTTACCGACATCCTTTTGGTCTAAAAATCCCGAGATTATAGCTGGCCCACCTCTCCAGTACCTTCTCAGCCAATAGAAACATGTCTGTGTATACTGTGTATGCATGTATGTGTATACTGTGTGATTGTATACTGAGTGGCCCCATAATCTCTGATTGCCTGGGGGCCCCATAATCTCCTATTGCCCGGGGGCCCCATGAGTTGTCAGTCCGCCCATGGAAGAAAGATAGGAGACATGGGCCAACATGGGCCACCTAGGTGAGTATATGATAGCTTCTTTTACCATGCACTGCTTTGGGGAATTTTCAGAGAAGTTGAGTGTGGCTTTAAAACTATACCAAAATGTGTTTTTATCTCTTCGTGTTATTGAAAGAGAACATGTACTGAAAAAAAAAAATTAATTGGTGCCCAAAAAGTGGATTTATATTCTTTATGGCTAATGAGAAATATATTTAATGAGACTTTTTATGCTTGGAGTGGACTTTAAAGTGAGTGACCAAGACAGGGACTAGGTATGGTTATCTTCATCCCACCATGGACTCTACATGGAGATCTATTTTGGATGTATAGACTAGATCAGCCATTTTTCAACCAGGGTTTCTCAAGAGGTGTCTAGGATAAGGATGGGCCCGGTGCTCGATGCGAACCCACGTTCGCATCGAGCACCGGGCGTTCGCTCGCTCGGCGAGCCCAGAACTATTTTGGCCGCTCGCATCCCGTTCGTGTGATGCGCGCGGCCCCGCAATGCATTGCGGCCGGCGCGGCCGACGCAGTGCATTGCTGGCTGATGATTGGCCAAGCATGCACTGTGACCCCGCATGCTTGGCCAATCACAGCCCCGGAAACTCGAAGAGCCATAATTGGCTACAGGCAGGACGCCTGTAGCCAATTACAGCTCAGGGGCTGTAGTACACGCCCCCCCCTATAAAACGCCGCCACGCCGTCTGCGCCGGTCACATGCTGTTCCGGCGCAGATTGAGCAGGCTGTTTCTGTGACACTCTGCTGCATTTAGATAGATAGAGAGATTCACTTGCAGAGATTGAGTTAGATAGATTCAGTTACAAAGATTGATTGACAAAGAGGGGCTTGTAGTGTGCTCGTGGCAGGCAGGCAGAGCTCCTATATTTTGTTACCAGAAGCACCTATAGAACTTGTAGTGTGTTCGTGGCAGGCAGGCAGAGCTCCTATATTTTGTTACCAGAAGCACCTATAGGACTTGTAGTGTGTTAGTGGCAGGCAGGCAGAGCTCCTATATTTTGTTACCAGAAGCACCTATAGGACTTGTAGTGTGTTCGTGGCAGGCAGGCAGAGCTCCTATATTTTGTTACCAGAAGCACCTATAGGACTTGTAGTGTGTTAGTGGCAGGCAGGCAGAGCTCCTATATTTTGTTACCAGAAGCACCTATAGGACTTGTAGTGTGTTCGTGGCAGGCAGGCAGAGCTCCTATATTTTGTTCCCAGAGGCACCTATAGGACTTGAAGTGTGTTAGTCCCATTACACACACAGAGCTATATTTTCTTCCCAGAAGCACCTATAGGACTTGAAGTGTGTTAGTCCCATTACACACACAGAGCTATATTTTCTTCCCAGAAGCACCTATAGGACTTGAAGTGTGTTAGTCCCATCACACACACAGAGCTATATTTTGTTCCCAGAAGCACCTATAGGACTTGAAGTGTGTTAGTCCCATTACACACACAGAGCTATATTTTCTTCCCAGAAGCACCTATAGGACTTGAAGTGTGTTAGTCCCATCACACACACAGAGCTATATTTTGTTCCCAGAAGCACCTATAGGACTTGAAGTGTGTTAGTCCCATTACACACACAGAGCTATATTTTGTTCCCAGAAGCACCTATAGGACTTGAAGTGTGTTAGTCCCATTACACACACAGAGCTATATTTTCTTCCCAGAAGCACCTATAGGACTTGAAGTGTGTTAGTCCCATTACACACAAAGAGCTATACTTTGTTCCCAGAAGCACCTATAGGACTTGAAGTGTGTTAGTCCCATTACACACACAGAGCTATATTTTCTTCCCAGAAGCACCTATAGGACTTGTAGTGTGTTAGTGGCAGGCAGGCAGAGCTCCTATATTTTGTTACCAGAAGCACCTATAGGACTTGTAGTGTGTTCGTGGCAGGCAGGCAGAGCTCCTATATTTTGTTCCCAGAGGCACCTATAGGACTTGAAGTGTGTTAGTCCCATTACACACACAGAGCTATATTTTCTTCCCAGAAGCACCTATAGGACTTGAAGTGTGTTAGTCCCATTACACACACAGAGCTATATTTTCTTCCCAGAAGCACCTATAGGACTTGAAGTGTGTTAGTCCCATTACACACACAGAGCTATATTTTCTTCCCAGAAGCACCTATAGGACTTGAAGTGTGTTAGTCCCATCACACACACAGAGCTATATTTTGTTCCCAGAAGCACCTATAGGACTTGAAGTGTGTTAGTCCCATTACACACACAGAGCTATATTTTGTTCCCAGAAGCACCTATAGGACTTGAAGTGTGTTAGTCCCATTACACACACAGAGCTATATTTTCTTCCCAGAAGCACCTATAGGACTTGAAGTGTGTTAGTCCCATCACACACACAGAGCTATATTTTCTTCCCAGAAGCACCTATAGGACTTGAAGTGTGTTAGTCCCATTACACACACAGAGCTATATTTTGTTCCCAGAAGCACCTATAGGACTTGAAGTGTGTTAGTCCCATTACACACACAGAGCTATATTTTCTTCCCAGAAGCACCTATAGGACTTGAAGTGTGTTAGTCCCATCACACACACAGAGCTATATTTTCTTCCCAGAAGCACCTATAGGACTTGAAGTGTGTTAGTCCCATTACACACACAGAGCTATATTTTGTTCCCAGAAGCACCTATAGGACTTGAAGTGTGTTAGTCCCATTACACACACAGAGCTATATTTTCTTCCCAGAAGCACCTATAGGACTTGAAGTGTGTTAGTCCCATCACACACACAGAGCTATATTTTCTTCCCAGAAGCACCTATAGGACTTGAAGTGTGTTAGTCCCATTACACACACAGAGCTATATTTTCTTCCCAGAAGCACCTATAGGACTTGAAGTGTGTTAGTCCCATCACACACACAGAGCTATATTTTGTTCCCAGAAGCACCTATAGGACTTGAAGTGTGTTAGTCCCATTACACACACAGAGCTATATTTTGTTCCCAGAAGCACCTATAGGACTTGAAGTGTGTTAGTCCCATTACACACACAGAGCTATATTTTCTTCCCAGAAGCACCTATAGGACTTGAAGTGTGTTAGTCCCATCACACACAAAGAGCTATACTTTGTTCCCAGAAGCACCTATAGGACTTGAAGTGTGTTAGTCCCATCACACACACAGAGCTATATTTTGTTCCCAGAAGCACCTATAGGACTTGAAGTGTGTTAGTCCCATCACACACACAGAGCTATATTTTCTTCCCAGAAGCACCTATAGGACTTGAAGTGTGTTAGTCCCATCACACACACAGAGCTATATTTTGTTCCCAGAAGCACCTATAGGACTTGAAGTGTGTTAGTCCCATTACACACACAGAGCTATATTTTCTTCCCAGAAGCACCTATAGGACTTGAAGTGTGTTAGTCCCATCACACACACAGAGCTATATTTTCTTCCCAGAAGCACCTATAGGACTTGAAGTGTGTTAGTCCCATCACACAGAGCTCCTCTATTTTCTTTGCATAAGCACCCACAGGACTTCTAGTGTGTTAGTGGCATCACACAGAGCTCCTATATATTCTTCTCAGCAGCACCCACAGGACTTCTAGTGTGTTAGTGGCATCACACAGAGCTCCTCTATTTTCTTTGCAGAAGCACCCATAGGACTTCTAGTGTGTTAGTGGCATCACACAGAGCTCCTATATATTCTTCTCAGCAGCACCCACAGGACTTCTAGTGTGTTAGTGGCATCACACAGAGCTCCTCTATTTTCTTTGCAGAAGCACCCACAGGACTTCTAGTGTGTTAGTGGCATCACACAGAGCTCCTATATATTCTTCTCAGCAGCACCCACAGGACTTCTAGTGTGTTAGTGGCATCACACAGAGCTCCTCTATTTTCTTTGCATAAGCACCCACAGGACTTCTAGTGTGTTAGTGGCATCACACAGAGCTCCTCTATTTTCTTTGCATAAGCACCCACAGGACTTCTAGTGTGTTAGTGGCATCACACAGAGCTCCTCTATTTTCTTTGCAGAAGCACCCACAGGACTTCTAGTGTGTTAGTGGCATCACACAGAGCTCCTATATATTCTTCTCAGCAGCACCCACAGGACTTCTAGTGTGTTAGTGGCATCACACAGAGCTCCTCTATTTTCTTTGCATAAGCACCCACAGGACTTCTAGTGTGTTAGTGGCATCACACAGAGCTCCTCTATTTTCTTTGCATAAGCACCCACAGGACTTCTAGTGTGTTAGTGGCATCACACAGAGCTCCTCTATTTTCTTTGCATAAGCACCCACAGGACTTCTAGTGTGTTAGTGGCATCACACAGAGCTCCTCTATTTTCTTTGCAGAAGCACCCATAGGACTTCTAGTGTGTTAGTGGCATCACACAGAGCTCCTATATATTCTTCTCAGCAGCACCCACAGGACTTCTAGTGTGTTAGTGGCATCACACAGAGCTCCTCTATTTTCTTTGCATAAGCACCCACAGGACTTCTAGTGTGTTAGTGGCATCACACAGAGCTCCTCTATTTTCTTTGCATAAGCACCCACAGGACTTCTAGTGTGTTAGTGGCATCACACAGAGCTCCTCTATTTTCTTTGCAGAAGCACCCATAGGACTTCTAGTGTGTTAGTGGCATCACACAGAGCTCCTATATATTCTTCTCAGCAGCACCCACAGGACTTCTAGTGTGTTAGTGGCATCACACAGAGCTCCTCTATTTTCTTTGCATAAGCACCCACAGGACTTCTAGTGTGTTAGTGGCATCACACAGAGCTCCTCTATTTTCTTTGCATAAGCACCCACAGGACTTCTAGTGTGTTAGTGGCATCACACAGAGCTCCTCTATTTTCTTTGCATAAGCACCCACAGGACTTCTAGTGTGTTAGTGGCATCACACAGAGCTCCTCTATTTTCTTTGCAGAAGCACCCATAGGACTTCTAGTGTGTTAGTGGCATCACACAGAGCTCCTATATATTCTTCTCAGCAGCACCCACAGGACTTCTAGTGTGTTAGTGGCATCACACAGAGCTCCTCTATTTTCTTTGCATAAGCACCCACAGGACTTCTAGTGTGTTAGTGGCATCACACAGAGCTCCTCTATTTTCTTTGCATAAGCACCCACAGGACTTCTAGTGTGTTAGTGGCATCACACAGAGCTCCTCTATTTTCTTTGCAGAAGCACCCATAGGACTTCTAGTGTGTTAGTGGCATCACACAGAGCTCCTCTATTTTCTTTGCAGAAGCACCCATAGGACTTCTAGTGTGTTAGTGGCATCACACAGAGCTCCTATATTTTCTTCTCAGCAGCACCCACAGGACTACCGACTACAATGGCTGGAAGACCGCCAAGGGGAGGCAGAGCGTGCAGAGCCAAGAACACAGGGCAGGCAGGCTCTGTTTCTAGTGGACGTGGCCGTGGACGTGGACGTGGTCGTGCATCGTCATCAGCACGTGGCCATGGGACACGCGCGTCTTTGTTTTCGGCAGCTGGACATGTGGAGCCGCATCATGCTGAAGGCTTGGTAGAATGGATGACCAAGCCCTCCTCATCCTCCTCATCCTCTCTCACCCAGGCTCAGGGTACTGACAGAGCATCATCAGCCACCCCTTCCCTAGACCCACCATGTCCTCCTGAGGAGTCCCCCGAACTCTTTGAGCACAGTGTTGGGTACATGCTCCAGGAGGATGCCCAACGATTCGAAGGCTCGGATGACGATACCCAGCTTGAGGAATCTGGCAGTACAGTTCCACCAGCTGCAGCTTACTGCCAGGTTTGCTCTAGTGGTGAAGAGGGAGGGGATGATGAGGTCACTGACTCCACGTGGGTGCCTCAAGGGAGAGAGGATGAGGAGGAGGACGAGGAGGAGGAGGATGCGGCGTCACATGTCCAACGAGGCAGGATGCCCCCTGGAGGCCAGGTAGAGGCCAGCACAGCAACTGTACAACACCGCAGAGCTCCGCCTGTGCAGGGCGCTGCCTCTGCACGTTATCAGAAAAGTTCTTTGGTGTGGGCCTTTTTTGAGACGAGTGCAGCAGATCGCACCACTGCTATTTGCAATATTTGTCTCAAGCGTATCTCGCGTGGCCAAAACATCAGCCGCTTGGGCACGACAAGCATGACCAGACATATGGCGACCTGCCATGCAGCTCGTTGGCAGGCACACATAAAAGACCCACACCAAAGAACTAAGCGGACCTCTCCTTGCTCCTCCTCAGCTGGGATCTCCATCCCCACTACACCTTCAGTCCTCTCTGAAAGCTGCTCTGAGAGGACTGAAGGTGTAGAATTCGGTGTGTCACAACCAAGTACTTGCAGTACACCGACGTCCGAATGCAGCAGGCAAATTTCCCTGCCCCAGCTGCTGGACCGTAGAAAGAAGTACACTCCCAGCCATCCACATGCCCAGCGGTTGAATGCTAGCCTTGCTAAATTGCTAGCACTTCAACTGCTGCCTTTTCAGTTGGTAGACTCGGCCCCCTTCCGTGAGTTTGTTCAATGTGCGGTTCCTCAGTGGCAGGTTCCCAAACGCCACTTTTTCTCGCGGAAGGCGATTCCGTCTCTCTACCGGCATGTGGAGGGCAATGTCCATGCCTCGCTGGACAGGGCGGTCAGCGGTAAGGTGCATATTACCGCTGACTCATGGTCCAGCAGGCATGGACAGGGACGGTACCTTTCTTTCACGGCCCATTGGGTCACTCTATTGGCAGCTGGGAGGGATGCAGGACAAGGTGCAGTAGTGTTGGAGGTTGTTCCGCCACCACGCCTCCAAAACGCGACTACTGCTACTGGTTGTGACACACCTCTCTCCTCCACCCCCTCCTCTTCTTCTTCCTCCAGTGCTCTGTCCTTGGAACCAGCGGTGCTCCGTAGGCGTACAAGGGGCTACGCAAGTACGCAGGCAAAAAGATGCCATGCCGTGCTTGCGCTGGTGTGTTTGGGGGACAGGAGCCACACTGGGCCAGAGGTTCTGGCAGCTCTGCAGGGGCAGGCCGAGAGGTGGTTGACGCCACGTCAGCTTAAGCCAGGAATGGTCGTTTCTGACAATGGCACCAACCTCCTCTCCGCCCTGCGACAGGGGCAGCTCACCCATGTGCCCTGCATGGCTCACGTCCTCAACCTGGTGGTGCAGCGGTTCTTGGGCAGGTTCCCAGGCTTACAGGATGTCCTGAGGCAGGCCAGGAAAGTCTGTGTGCATTTCCGCCGATCTTATAATGCCAGTGCTCGGCTGACTGAGCTGCAAAAGGAGCTGAACCTGCCCAAGAACCGCCTAATATCTGACATGCCCACCAGGTGGAACTCAACGTTGGCCATGCTGCAGCGACTGCACACGCAGCAGAGGGCCATCAATGAGTACCTTTGCGACTACGGCACCAGGACAGGGTCAGGGGAGCTTGGTTTTTTTTCCCCACGTCAGTGGAGCATGATCAGGGATGCATGCACTGTCCTCTCACCATTTGAGGAGGCCACGAGGATGGTGAGCAGTGACAGTGCATGCATCAGTGACACTGTCCCTCTTGTCCACCTGTTGGAGCATACGCTGCGTGGGATAATGGACAGGGCACTTGAGGCAGAACAGAGGCAGGAAGAGGAGGACTTCCTTGCCTCTCAAGGCCCCCTTTATCCGGACAGTGTTCCTTCTGTCCCACCCATCACACAGGAAGAGGAGGAGGAGGAGGAGGAGGAGGAGGAGGAGGAGGATTGTGTGAGCATGGAGGTGGAGCCTGGCACTCAGCATCAGCAGCAGCAGTCTTTTAGGGATGATGTACAGTCCCAACAAGCCAGTGGACTTGTACGTGGCTGGGAGGAGGTGGCTGGCGATCATGTCATCCTCAGTGACCCAGAAGACTCCGGACCGAATGCCTCAGCTAACCTACGCTGCATGGCCTCCCTGATCCTGCAAAGCCTGCGGAAGGATCCTCGTGTTCTTCGGATCAAGGAGAGGGACCATTACTGGCTGGCCACTCTCCTTGATCCGCGGTACAAGGGTAAGGTTGCGGACCTTATCTTGCCGTCGCAGAGGGAGCAGAGGATGAGACATCTCAGGGAGGCCTTGCAGAAAGGTCTGTGCAACGCGTTCCCAGAAACTGGGAGGCTACAAACTCCTGGTCCTGGGCGACGAGTTGCTGAGGCTTCGGTCAGTGGCAGAAGGAGCGGTGGGGAAGGTGGACGTCTGACCGATGCGTTCAGACAATTTTTTAGTCCGCAGCCCCAAGGTATGATCGGTTCCAGCAACCATCGCCAGCGTCTGATATACATGGTGCAGGAATACCTTGGGGCAAGGTCAGACTTGGACACCTTTCCCACCGAAAATCCTCTGGCTTACTGGGTCCTGAGGATGGATCACTGGCCAGAGCTTGCACAGTATGCAATTGAGCTACTGGCCTGTCCTGCCTCCAGCGTTCTTTCCGAACGCACATTCAGTGCTGCTGGAGGATTTGTGACTGATCATAGGGTGCGCCTGTCCACCGCCTCGGTTGATCGACTGACATTCATCAAAATGAATCAGTCTTGGATCACCACCAGCTACCAGGCACCTGAGGCGGATATAACCGAATAATTTTTAATGTCACATCCCTTCAAGACTGCCTATGCTGATGCTGAGTGACTGTCCTCTTATGTTCACTGACTATCCTCTTCCTCCTCCTCAATGATCCATGCCACAGCACCAGTGCCTAAGGCACAATTTTTCAGCCCCTGTTTAACAGGGGCGTGTACTTACAATTTTTAAAAAAAATGCTTCGCAACACGTGTGACTGCTGTGCTCCAAGTACAGTCTCTGTGAGGGCCGTGTTGCAGTGTTGTGGCACCAGCACCAGTGCCTAAGGCACAATTTTTCAGCCCCTGTTTAACAGGGGCGTGTACTTACAATTTTTTAAAAAAATGCTTCGCAACACGTGTGACTGCTGTGCTCCAAGTACAGTCTCTGTGAGGGCCGTGTTGCAGTGTTGTGGCACCAGCACCAGTGCCTAAGGCACAATTTTTCAGCCCCTGTTTAACAGGGGCGTGTACTTACAATTTTTAAAAAAAATGCTTCGCAACACGTGTGACTGCTGTGCTCCAAGTACAGTCTCTGTGAGGGCCGTGTTGCAGTGTTGTGGCACCAGCACCAGTGCCTAAGGCACAATTTTTCAGCCCCTGTTTAACAGGGGCGTGTACTTACAATTTTTTAAAAAAATGCTTCGCAACACGTGTGACTGCTGTGCTCCAAGTACAGTATCTGTGAGGGCCGGGTTGCAGTGTTGTGGCACCAGCACCAGTGCCTAAGGCACAATTTTTCAGCCCCTGTTTAACAGGGGCGTGTACTTACAATTTTTTAAAAAAAAGCTTCGCAACACGTGTGACTGCTGTGCTCCAAGTACAGTCTCTGTGAGGGCCGTGTTGCAGTGTTGTGGCACCAGCACCAGTGCCTAAGGCACAATTTTTCAGCCCCTGTTTAACAGGGGCGTGTACTTACAATTTTTTAATAAAATGCTTCGCAACACGTGTGACTGCTGTGCTCCAAGTACAGTCTCTGTGAGGGCCGTGTTGCAGTGTTGTGGCACCAGCACCAGTGCCTAAGGCACAATTTTTCAGCCCCTGTTTAACAGGGGCGTGTACTTACAATTTTTTAAAAAAATGCTTCGCAACACGTGTGACTGCTGTGCTCCAAGTACAGTATCTGTGAGGGCCGGGTTGCAGTGTTGTGGCACCAGCACCAGTGCCTAAGGCACAATTTTTCAGCCCCTGTTTAACAGGGGCGTGTACTTACAATTTTTTAAAAAAATGCTTCGCAACACGTGTGACTGCTGTGCTCCAAGTACAGTCTCTGTGAGGGGTTGCAGTGTTGTGGCACCAGCACCAGTGCCTAAGGCACAATTTTTCAGCCCCTGTTTAACAGGGGCGGGTAATTACAAATCTTGATCTAATAGTTCACAGCAGGGCCCATTCCTGCGCCCACCAAGAGTAACTATGAGGGCCTGCAGTCTTGTGGCAACACCGTCCACCACCACCGCCAAAGGCCCAATTTTTCTGCCCTGTTCATCAGGTGCTTGCAATTACAAATCTTGATCTAATAACTCACAGCAGGGCCCATTCCTGCGCCCACCAAGAGTAACTATGAGGGCCTACAGTCTTGTGGCAACACCGTCCACCACCACCGCCAAAGGCCCAATTTTTCTGCCCTGTTCATCAGGTGCTTGCAATTACAAATCTTGATCTAATAACTCACAGCAGGGCCCATTCCTGCGCCCACCAAGAGTAACTGTGAGAGCTTACAGTCTTGTGGCAAAACCGTCCACCACCACCACCACCACCACCCCCAATTTTTCTGCCCTGTTCAACAGGTGCATGCAATTACAAATCTTGATCTATTAACTCACAGCAGGGCCCATTCCTGTGCCCACCAGTCTTGTGGCTACACCAACATCTAATAGGGCAAATTTCTGCAGAGTATATACGCCAGGCCCCTACTTTCAAACATCCAACTTACAAACGACTCCTACTTGCAAATGGAAAGAGAAAACAGGAAGTGAGAGGAAATCTACCCCTAGGAAGGGAAATTCTATCCTGTTAGATTTAATTTGGGAAAAAGGTATCTCCTCTCTACTGATACTTTATCACCAATCCTTGTTTCAATTAAAACCCCACTTTTCCAAAAACATTTGTCATTGGGACGGAAAGTGAGGTGACATGTTCTGAACAGATGTGCAAAGACAGCAAATGTTACAGGGGTGATAACCCCTCCCTATGTTCTCCAAAAAGCTTAAAAATAGATTTTTTTGGGATGGAGCTACACTTCATAATGTACCTGTTCAGATTCTACTTAAGATCAAACCTAAAGCCGCAAGTGGTTTTAAATGGCTTCTTTTTTTCCTTTACAAATGTCATTTTGTGCAAGGACAGTTCTAAACACGGGAAACACATGCCACTTCACAGGCATACTTTGGACACCCCCCAGGTACCATATTTAAAGGAAAATGTCACTTTTTTTTTTTTCACTTTATGCATCATTAAAATGACTGCTCCCGAAAAAACGTTAGTTTTTAAAAGTTCTTTTTGCATTGATATATGTCCCCTGGGGCAGGACCCGGGTCCCCAAACCTGTTTTATGACATTAACATGCATATTGGCCGTTGTAATTAGCACTTTTGATTTCGAACGTTCGCGTCCATTATAACGTATAGGGTTCGAAAATTCGCGCGAACTTTCGGTCCGTTCGAAGGTTCTGGTTCGAACCGAACCCGGGGGTGTTCGGCTCATCCCTAGTCTAGGAGTTCCTTCAGCTTTGGCTAATTGCTTTCCCATCTAATGGTGCCTGTATAGTTCTGGATCCAACAGCACTTGCCAAAGCCACCAGAATGACACACCAATGGTATTTTTAATTGTTAGGAAGCCACCATTGTAAGGGGAGCATTATTTCCTGGCCACCAACGTAAAGGGAATTCTTCTCACTGACCCCAAAGTAAAGGGCCTTCTTTCCATTGACACCCAATGTAAAGGCCATTCTTTCCACTGACCACCAATATAAAGGGCATTCTTCGTATTCACTTCAATGTAAAGGGCATTCTTCGTATTCACTCCAATGTAAAGGGCATTCTTCGTATTCACTCCAATGTAAACGGCATTCTTCCCATTGACGCCAAACTAAAGGGCATTCTTCCTACTGACCCCCAACATAAAAAGCAGTCATCCCTCTGAGCGCCAGCGTAAAGGGCATTTTTCCTATTGACCCCCAATGTAAAGGGTTATCTTCCCATTGACCACCATATTAAAGGACATTCTTTCCACTGAACCCCAATTACTTAATTTCAGCAGGAATCGTTTGAGACCTAAAAAAGATTTCAAGGGTTTCTCTGGGCTAAAAAGGTTGTGCAAGGCTGGTCTAGACCAGTGTTTCTCAACTCCAGTCCTCAAGGCGCCCCAACAGGTCATGTTTTCAGGCTTACCATTATTTTGCACAGGTGATTTGATCAGTTTCACTGCCTTAGTAATTACGCCAGCCATTTTATCTGGGGGAAATCCATAAAACATGACCTGTTGGGGGGCCTTGAGGACTGGAGTTCAGAAACACTGGTCTAAACCATTTACGGTATATCATTGCCTTGATGTTTACCAAAGGGACATTTTGCAAGCTAAGCAATAGATCTCTTCTCTGCTGCCAAATAAAATTCTATACACTTATGTTTGAAGAAAAAAAAAAAAAATCATTATGAACAGAACACAATAGGCAATCTATATTTGCAGCTATAACCTCAGTCAAGCAATGGTGAACCTGGAATTATGGAGGATTATCCTCGCCAATATTTTGGCTTGGCTTCAATGTGAAAAGTTGAGTATCTTATAATATAACATAGGGTAATGTACCTGGAATAGGACAGGAGTTGCTTTCACAGCATGCCACACCAAATGCAACGGAAGCACTAGGATTGCTCATGGTTGCGGGACTTGTAGTGCATTTTTTTATTTTTTCGCATCCTTTAAAGCTCCAAGAAGCCACTGTCTTCTCTCCTAGATAATATAATGAATTAGAACACAATCTGTATTAAGACAGATGCCATTAACAAAAACTCTATAAAGAAAAACACATGATTATTTTAAGTCTTTTATGATTTTGTATTTCAAAAGTAATGTATTGCTCTATCAAATATCATGTTTGGAGGAGGTGCTGGAGGTGCCGGAACTGCGTTCCCCCACGTTCCCGCTGAAAAAAAGCTATGGAACTATGGAAGGGACAATGGGAAGAGACTGGTATATTAAAGAGGGCACCTTGATTCTACTCGATGATGGAAGATGAATGCTGTGGACTTAGTATACATGGAGGAAGTGGTCCCAACTCTGTGGTGCACCCTAGGAGAGGAGGTCCTAATGGAAGATGGCTTACAAGTTATGTGCTTGAGTTCTATGCAGAAATGGCGACTATAGAATATCTACTCCTGTGTATGGCATTCCGCGGCAAAGAATTCTGTTGGTATGTCAATGTGATGTCAGATGTCACGAAAATCCTGCAAAGTTATGCCCCGTACACACGGTTTGAAATTCCGACCACAAAATCTGTCGGATTTTTTCCGACGGATTTTGTCTGACACTGGTGTTGCACACACACGGTCGGACAAAGTTGTCGGAAAATCCGATCATTCTGAACGTGGTGACGTTCGTTGCGTACGACGGGACTACGTAGAGGCTATTAGCCAATAGCTTTGGTCTTGTAATGTGATCTGAGCATACGTGGCACTTTGTCCGTCGGAAATTCGCTACACACGATCGGAAAAAGTCCGATAGGACTTTGTTGTTGGAAAATTTGAGAGCAGGATCTCAAACTTTTTCCATCAGAAAATCCGACGGAAAAAGTGGATGGAGCCCACACACGGTCAGAATTTCCGACAACATGGTTCGATAGGACATTTTCCGTCGGAAAATCCAACCGTGTGTACGGGGGCATTAGAGTAAATTGTGGGAAATGCATTTTATGTGTGGACATTCCTTATTCTTAAATATTAAGGCCTGTGGGCAGAAATGTCCTGAGTGGGTCTATGGGAAGGAGTGTAGCACAATATGGTGGAGGGTTCTATCAAAAGCAGGTGGGTAGGTGTCCTATCCAAGAAGAAGCAGACGGGGACTTGCACAGTCTGGCGCCAATAATTAGCCAATTGTGAGCCCCCTTACATGTGTGCCATGGCTTTTGTTATCTTATGCAGGGCTTTTAATTCATTGAAATATTACCTTTCTTTTCCATGAAGTAGGAAGTGGCACATTGGTAATCAGAATTAGGGCAATCCTTTATCATTTCAGTCTTTTCAATGCAGGTAAGTCCAGTTGAGTTTTCACAATGTGTGCATTGTACATAGCAATCCTGTTCTTTTATCGAGGGTGCAAATTTCGGGGTGACAAGCTTGTGCGAACAAAACTCTGGAGTTACACAACCGCGAATGGACAAGTAGTTTTTAGAACCTGCAGATAAAACAAAATATTTAAGAAAATTACCTCCAGTCAGTGGCATTGCCTAGGTTGATGTCATCAGTCTGCTGCAGGCAGGAGTAGGCATATCTTCAGTCTCCTATCCCCCAGTGATCAGACTGTATATTGTATTAAGTCCCAAGGTGAGAGACTGCAGCAGAGGGCTGATCTGTGTCTGCAATCTGTGAACACAGCCAAGAACTGCATAGGCACTAGGATTACCACGATTGTGTCACTGTAGCACTTAACCACTTCAATACTGGGCACTTTCTTCCCCCCTCCTTCCCAGAGCAATTTTCACACTTTGAATGAGAATTGCGCTGTCATATAACACTGTACCCAAATTAGATTTTTATAATTTTTTTCAAACAAATAGAGCTTTTTTTTTGGTGGTATTTAACCACTTTAAGACCAGCCTTGTTTTGGATTTTAGGTGTTTACATGTTTAAAACATTTTTGTTTGCTAGAAAATTACTTAGAACCCCCAAACAATATATATTGTTATTTTTTTCGAACACCCTAGGGAATAAAATGGCGGTTGTTGCAATACTTTTTTTCACACCGTGTTTGCGCAGCGGTCTTACAAGCGCACTTTTTTGGGTAAAAAAAAATCACTTTTTTGAATAAAAAAATAAGACAAAAGGTAAAGTTAGTCCAATTTTTTTATATATCGTGAAAGATAATGTTACACCTAGTAAATTGATACCTAACATGTCACGCTTTAAAATTGCGCCCGCTCGTTGAATGGCGTCAAACTTTTACCCTCAAAAATCTCCATAGGCGACGTTTAAAAAATTCTACAGGTTGTATGTTTTGCGTTACAGAGGAGTTCTAGGGCTATAATTATTGCTCTCGCTTTACCGATCGCGGTGATACATCACATGTGTGGTGTGACCACCATTTTCATATGTGGGCGCTACTCACGTATGCGTTCACTTCTGCACGCGAGCTTTTCGGGACATGGCGCTTTAAAAAAATATATTTTTCTTATTTATTTTACTTGATTATTTTTATTTTTACACTGTTTTTAAAAAAAATAAAAATTGGGTCACTTTTATTCCTATTAAAAGGAATGTAAACATCCCTTGTAATAGAAAAAAAGCATGACAGGTCCTCTTAAATATGAGATCTGGGGTCAAAAAGACCTTTAGACTTAAATGCAAAAAAAATTAAAAATGTCATTTGAAAAAATGACATTGATAAAATGTGCCTTTAAGAGGTATGGGCGGAAGTGACGTTTTGACGTCGCTTCCGCCCTCCTATGGTATAGAGACAGGTGGGGGCCATCTTAGCCTCACTCGTCTCCATACCCAGCAGTGTGAAGGACCCGAACGCCTCCGCCGCTACCGACGGCTCCGGTAAGCGGCGGAGGGCGCGGGAGAGCGGCGGGAGGGGTGGGAGCACCTCTCCCGCCGCCGATAACGGTGATCTTGCGGTGAATGCGCAGCGGAGACCACCATTATCGTAAATAAGACCGGCGCCTGAAGAGATGGATATCTCGGTTGTGGCAGCAGCTGCTGCCGTTACCGAGATATCCCACTTCAAAAAAGGGACGTACATCGTCGTGCGCTGGTCGTAAAGTGGTTAATCACCCCTGGGGTTTTTATTTTTTACACTACAAATAAAAACATACAGAAAAAAAAAAATGCATTTTTCTTAGTTTCTGTTAGTAAAGTGACAGTGCATATTTAGTACATGAACAGTGCATATTTTTAGCACTGATCACCGTATTCATGGTACTGGTCCCCAAAAAAGTGTCAAAAGTGTCCGTCAGTGCCCAATTTGTTCGCCGCAATATCTCAGTCCCGCTATAAGTCAGTAATTACCACCATTACTAGCAAAAAAAAAATGAATCAATAAAAATTACATAAATATATTCCATAGTTTGTAGATGCTATAACTTTTCTGCAAACCAATCAAAGTATGCGTATTGGGATTTTGTTTTACCAAAAATATGTAGCAGAATACATATTGGCCTAAATTGATCAAGAAATTATTTTTTTTTTATTTTTTTATTGAATATGGTTTATAACAGAAAGTAAAAAATTTTTTTTATTTATTTTTTTCAAAATTGCAGTTTTTTATTTATAGTGCAAAAAAATAAACAAAGCAAAGGTGATCAAATACTATCAATAGAAAGCTCTATTTGTGGTAAAAAAAAAAGGACATACATTTTATTTGCGTACAGCGTGCAATTGTCAGCTAAAGTAACGCAGTGCCATATCACAAAAAATGGTCTGGTCATGAAGGGGGGTAAATCCTTCCAGAGCTGAAGTGGTTGAGTTTCAAAAATGCTGAGGGTTGAATACTACTTTGACATAAAGAACTATATCTGATGCCAGGTCCACTTTTAAAGGGACAATTTTACATTTACTTTATAGGTTTAATGATTTTTACTTAATACTTAGCTTGATTACATGAAAATCGTACTGTGAAAAAATATTTATTTATTTGGACCATTACCCGCGGAATCAATCTTGATACGGCCACATTTAGTCTCATTTCCATGACACTTTATTTTCTCCTTTGACTGACACTGATCAATTGAGTTGGAATCACACGAGGTGCAGGTTTGGCTATTTTCGATCGCATTTTTTGGAAACAAGTTATCTGTAAAAGAAAAAAAAAAAACAGATTCTAAAAATGTTTTCTACATAAGTTTAAAAAAGTAACACTGTCACCCTCCCAAATGAATTCCCCAAAGCAATTCAATATATTAGAAAATACATTATATTTGCCACTCTGAAGTCTCTATTCAGCTTACCAAACATCCGGGATTGTCAGATGTCTGGGTCCACCACGACGTGCCGTTGTACTTCCACAAATCCCTATGGAATTGCTATGTCCTGGTGTGACGTAGGGACAGTAGGATGTAACCAAAGAGCGTGGTGGGGGACACAGATATTTGGCAATCCCAGTAGTGTCACATGCTAAAGAGTGATGGAATGGAGGAAAGGTAGGAGACATGGGCCACCAGAGAGGTGACTGACTATATTATATCTTTAATCACCATGAATTGCTTTGGGGAATTTTTGGAAGAGTTACACTCTTGCCTCTTCACATACCGTATATATTCCCCAAAACAATTCAGTATATTAGAAGATGTAATATACCCTACTCTCTAAGGAGGTGTGTCTCCTATCTTCCCTTTGTTCCAGCACTGAAGACTACATCAAACTCTTCAGCTTTTGATATGTCTGGGACATGGGCGTCTGCAGAACTATTTTCAAGGGGGGGGGGGGGGGGGGGCATCATTTTAGGGTCACCCATGCACTGCCCCTTTTCGACAGTGTCATTATCATGGTCACAGACTGCAGATGTAGTACAGTCCCTAGGATAAGTAATGGATAATGGCCGATCCCTCTGACTGGATGATCGCTCACTCTGGGTTCCCCAGGGGCGACTCTGGTCAGTATTGTAGCATGTCTGTACCCTGTCAGTGGCTCAGTCTTGCTCTCTCTGGGGGCGCTGGGCAGCGTGTCTCTCTCTGGTGGTGCTGGGCAGCGTGTCTCTCTCTGGTGGTGCTGGGCAGCGTGGCTCTCTCTCTGGCTTCTGCCCAGTATACTCCTCATTCTTTGTCCTGTAGCACTCTCTCCCTCAGCTTTTTTCCAGGCTGCACTCTCTCAATCTCTCTCTTGAACGAGCTGTAGCCTCCTCCATGTGGAAAATGGGGCCGCCAATCTTTGGGACTAGATTTCCCATGATGCTCTCCTCTCCTAGTCTCCTTTGATTGGCCCTCAGTTATGGCCAATAAGGAAGGAACGGAGCAGGCAGGAAGCTGGGCGGGGAACTGGTGAGAGCTGTTGTCTCTTGTCCCTGACAGGAGAAAGGGGGGCGATCGGGGGGAAACTTCTGACAGCCTGCAGCTCGCCTTTCTCCTGTCACAGCAAGTTCTCTGCTGGACTGAGCAGGGAAAACAGCCAAAGTCATACTACACTGATGGGGGGCCTGACAGCGCCTTGATGGTGTAACCCCACTGGCGGTTGGTACCCGGGAGCGGGCTGCCCGCCCCCGATAGTGACGCAACTGTGCTGAATTTAAGATCCGGTCCCTGATTCCAGGGGGGGGCACTTGACCCCCCCTTGCCCCTACCTGCGGACGCCCATGGTCTGGGAGTGTCAGATATTGTATCCCCAGGTCCCTCACAATGTGCTGTGTTCCTCCTATAGAGCCCTAAGTCACTGCGGTGTCCTGTTGTCTTGTGGGGACTGTATGATGAACTACAGTGAATTCCAGGGAATGTATTGAATGCTGAAGAACCTAAAGAAGGTTGCAGTGCTGGAATGGAAGAAAGATAGGAGACATGGGCCACCATGGGCCACCTAGGTGAGTATATGATAGCTTCTATTACCATGCACTGCTTTGGGGAATTTTCAGAGGAGTTGAGTGTGGCTTTAAAACTATACCAAAATGTGTTTTTATCTCTTCATGTTATTGAAAGAGAACATGTGCTGAAAAAAAAAAAAAAAAACTTGGTGCCCAAAAAGTGGATTTATATTCTTTGTGGCTAATGAAAAATATATTTAAATTAGACATTTTATGCTTGGAGTTCAACTTTAAAGTGAGTGACCAAGACAGGAACTAGGTATGGTTATCTTCATCCCACCATGGACTCTACATGGAGATCTATTTTGGATGTATAGACTAGATCAGCCAATTTTCAACCAGGGTTCCTCAAGAGGTGTCTAGGGGTTTCTTTCAGCTTTGGCTAATTGCTTTCCCATCTAATGGTGCCTGTATAGTTCCAGATTCAACAGCACTTGCCAAAGCCACCAGAATGACACACCAAGGATATTTTTAATTGTTAGGAAGCCACCATTGTAAGGGGAGCATTATTTCCTGGCCACCAACGTAAAGGGCATTCTTCCCACTGACCCCAAAGTAAAGGGCCTTACTTCCACTGACCACCAATGTAAAGGGTATTCTTCGTATTGACTCCAATGTAAAGGGCATTCTTCCCATTGACCCCAATGTAAAGGGCTTTCTTCCCATTGACCACAATGTAAAGGGCATTCTTCCCAGTGACCACCAACATAAAAGCCATTCATCCCTCTGACCACCAGCATAAAGGGCATTTTTCCTATTGACCCCCAATGTAAAGGGTAATCTTCCCATTGACAATCATAGTAAAGGACATTCTTTCCACTGAACCCCAATTACTTAATTTCAGAATAAATCCTTTGAGACCTAAAAATGATTTCAAGGGCTTCAAAAGGTTGTGAAAGGCTGGTCTAGACCAATGTTTCACAAATCCAGTCCTCAAGGCACCCCAACAGGTCATGTTTTCAGGCTTACCATTATTTTGCACAGGTGATTTGATCAGTTTCACTGCCTTAGTAATTCCGACAGCCATTTTTATCTGAGGAAAATCCTTAAAACATGACCTGTTGGGGGGCCTTGAGGACTGGAGTTGAGAAACACTGGTCTAAACCATTTACTGTATATCATTGCCTTGATGTTTACCAAAGGGACATTTTGCAAGCTAAACAATAGATCTTTTCTCTGCTGCCAAATAAAATTCTACACACTTATCTTTGAAGAAAAAAAAAATCAATATGTACAGAACACAATAGGCAATCTATATTTGCAGCTATAACCTCAGTCAAGCAATGGTGAACCTGGAATTATGGAGAATTATCCTCGCCAATATTTTATCTTGGCTTCAATGCGAAAAGTTGAGTACCTGGAATAGGACAGGAGTTGCTTTCACAGCATGCCACACCAAATGCAACGGAAACACTAGGATTGCTGATGGTTGCGGGACTGGTGCATTCATTTATTTTATTGCATCCTTTGACGCTCCAAGAAGCCACTGTCTTCTCTCCTAGATAATATAATGAATTAGAAGACAATATGCATTAAGACAGATGCTATTAACAAGAACTAATTAAAGAAAAATACATAATTATTTTAAGTCTTTTATGATTTTGTATTTCAAAAGTAATGTATTGCTTTATCAAATATAGTGTTTTTTTAACACAGTTCTGGTGGAGGAAATTAAAGTATAACTAAGGGCAAAAATGTTATTTAGTTTAGGATCGAGGGGAGATGGAAAAAAAGAAAATCAGAACATTTTGGGTTGTCCCCAGAAAAGTCATGGAGGGGAAATCTTCCAATGGAGAAACTGGATCTGGTGACCTGGGGGTTCCCTTAATTTGCAGGGATTTCCTCTCACTTCCTGTTTGGCTGTGGGGCAGGAAGTGAAGTGAAATCTCCACAATTTGACAAAGATGGTGAAAAATAAATTGACAGGGGGTATAACCCTCCCTAAGAAAAAAAAAGAAAAAGTTTTGCATATAGTTAGTAAGGTTGAATAAAGACACCAGTCCATCCAGTTCAACCTGAGTAAGTGTCTACAATTGTCCCTATCCCTGTACATTCACATTGGTCCCTACCCTCAAGGAGCCCATGATCCAAGATCTGCATTCATATACTAGGGTGAAATTTGGACAGAAGCTGATTAACCTACCAGCATGTCTTTGGAGGAAACAGGAGTACCTGGAGGAAACCCACGCAGGCACAGGGAGAACATACAAACTGCAGGCAGGTAGTGTTGTGGTCCGAATTCGAACCAGCAACAATTTTTACTGCTAGGTGAGAGTGCTAACCGCTACACCACTGTGCTACTTGAATAGCTGGAGTTCTGATTTTTCAATTAAAGGTAAGGAGATAAAGGAAAACATGAAAAGATCTGAAACTCAAATTCTTGGCTGAGGAGAATACAAAATATGAGTGCACAGTATTTTGTATTTACCTGAAAAAATGTATTTTTAATTAAAATTTTTGTAGTCTTAACCATAATAAAAACATTTTACAAATGGCTCGATCTTTTTTCATTTACTAAAGGAAAATATATGGTTCCCTTTGCTAGGAAATGTTTCCTTAGCTTAGTGAATGAGTCAAAGCTCTCCTGACTGCCATACTCAAACCATGTGTAAGCAAGAAAAAAAGTGCAAGCAAAAAACAATGTTCTGTTTTTAATTTTTTTTAAAGCGGAGTTCAACCCAGAAGTGGAACTTCCACTTTAAGCACTCCTCCCCCCTTACATGCCACGTTTGGCATGTCATTTTTTTTTTTGGTGGGGAGTGGGTGACTACTTTAGAGTGGGACTTCGTGTCCCACTTCCTCCTTCCGCCCCACGGAACCGCCTAGGTGACTCCTCCTCTCCCCTAGGCGGTCCCTCACTCTCAGCAATCTTCTGGACCAAGTGACAGGTCCCAGAAGAATGCCTGTCCACTGGGAGAGTGCAGCGCGACTCGCGCATGCGCAGTGCGTGCCCGGCCGTGAAGCCGCAAGCTGTCACAGCCGGGTGCCCACAGTTCCAATGGATGCGCCAGGGAGAGGAGCAGAACCAGAGTTTTTTTTTCTCCGAAAATAGGTTAAGGCTCTCCCCCCTTCTGAGTCATCCCTTGTCTCTGCCCCCTACCCTCCTCTGAGCACCGTCTCCTGGTTCCACCCCCTACCTACCTCCCAGTACTGCCCCAAGTATCATTTTGTGGTGTTAACTAATTTGTTCTTGACTAATAAAAAGAAAAGCAGTAAAATAGGTCTCATGGAGCCAGCAAAAATAAATTCCCGTGCAACAATAGACCCCACCCCAGAGACAATAGATCCCCACACAACAATAAACACCCACACAACAACAATGGACCACCCACAACAAAAGATCCACCCCAGCAACATTAGACCCGAAGCAGCAACAACAGATCTCCGAGCAGCCAGCATCAATAAACCCTCCAGCAGCAACAACAGATCTCCAAGCAGCCAGCAACAATAGACCTCTACCTCAACAGTAGATCCCTACCAGCAACAATAAATCCCCCACAAGCAACAATAGACCCTCACACAAAAACAGATCCCTACCAGTGACTGTAGATCCCCCAGCAGCCAGCATGAATAGACCCTCCAGCACACCTCACACCCTTGCCATTGCATACATGTAGTGCTGGAGGTGCCGGAACTGCGTTCCCTCACGTTCCCGCTGAAAAAAAGCTATGGAACTATGGAAGAGACAATGGGAAGAGACAGGTATATTAAAGAGGGCACCTTGATTCTACTCGATGATGGAAGATGAATGCTGTAGACTAAGTATACATGGAGGAAGTGGTCCCAACTCTATGGTGCACCCTTGTGGAGGAGGTCCTAATAGAAGATGGCTTACAAGTTATGTGCTTGAGTTCTATGCAGAAATGACGACTACAGAATATCTATTCCTGTGTATGGCGCTCCACGGCAAATAATTCTGTTGGTATGTCAATGTGATGTCAGATGTCCTGCAAAGTTACAGTAAATTGTGGGAAATGCATTTTATGTGTGGATATTCCTTATTCTTAAATATTAAGGCCTGTGGGCAGAAATGTCCTGAGTGGGTCTATGGGAATGAGTATGGCACAATATGGTGGAGGGTTCTATCAAAAGCAGGTAGGTAGGTGCCCTATCCAAGAAGAAGCAGGCGGGGACTTGCACTGTCTGGCACCAATAATTAGCCAATTGTAAGCCCCCTTACATGTTACAGGCTTTTGTTATCTTATACAGGACTTTTAATTCATTGAAATATTACCTTTCTTTTCCATGAAGTAGGAAGTGGCACATTGGTAATCAGAGTTAGGGCAATCCTTTATCGTTTCAGTCTTTTCAAGGCAGGTAAGTCCAGTTGAGTTTTCACAATGTGTGCATTGTACATAGCAATCCTTTTCTTTTATCAAGGGTGCGAAGTTCGGAGTGACAAGCTTGTGCGAACAAAACTCTGGATTTACACAACCGCGAATTGACAAGTAGTTTTTAGAACCTGCAAATAAAACAAAATATTTAAGAAAATTACCTCCAGTCAGTGACATTGCCTAGGTTGATGTCATCAGTCTGCTGCAGGCAGGAGTAGGCATATCCTCACTCTCCTCTCCCCCCAGTGATCAGACTGTATATTGTAACTTTGTAGCAAGTCACAAGGTGAGAGACTGCAGCAGAGGGCTGATCTGTGTCTGCAATCTGTGAACACAGCCAAGAACTGCATATGCACTAGGATTACCATGATTGTGTCACTGTAGCACTAAAAGTGACAGTAAAGTGGTTGTAAGACCCATTCGGCCTAGGCCGAGGGCGGCACTTTGCAGGGGGCGGCAAAAAAGCCGCCCCCTCGCATGAGAGAAAGCGGGAAGTGGTTCCCGATTCCCAGCTTCCGCAGCCACCTTGCTGTAGCTGCGCCACTGTGTATGGGCGTGCTTGGCAGAGGGTGGGGGGGCATGAGTTACACACTCCCCCCCCCTTTGCCAAGCATGCCCATACCTAGCGGCACCACTACAGCAAGCTGGCCGCCGTGGGCAGCATGTGTGCGGGAGGCGTCCGCGGGAGCCGGGAATTGGGAAGACGGGTGGGGGGCTTTCTCTCATATGGGGGGGCGGCGTGTGACTCACGCCCCCATAAGACGCCTGGTGACTGGCGGAGGTGGAGCCTTATGCTCCACCTACCCTCCTCCACACTGCTCTCCTTGAATCTTCTCCTCGGCACCGGGGAGGGATCTGGCTGTGATGTCAGGAGCAGAGGGAGAAAGAGAGGAGCGCGAGGGAAACCCCCAGGACAGCAGGTAAAATTATTGAATAAATTATATCATTGTTAAGGGCACAGTGGCAGCATTTGATGGGCACAGTGTCAGTATTTGATGGGCACAGTGGAGGCATTTGATGGCACAATGGCTATATTTGATGGACACAGTAGCTACAATCGATGGGCACAGTGGCTGCATTTGATGGGCACAGTGGCTGCGTTTGATGGCATAATAGCTACAATTGATGGGCACAGTGGCAGAATTTGATGGGCACAGTGGCTGTGTTTGAGGGCACAGTGGCTACAATTGATGAGCACAGTGGCAACATTTGATGGGCACAGTGGCTGCGTTTGAGGGCACAGTGGCTGCGTTTGATGGCACAGTGGCTGCGTTTGATGGCACAGTGGCTACAATTGATGGGCACAGTGGCAATGTGAACCAATGCTAAAGATCAGACAACAATAGCAGAAGTTGCCCAAAGGGTGGTGGTAAAGAGCTGAAAAAACACGTAATTTGGTGAAAGTTGGCCTAAAATTTTCTGCCGTGTGGATGCAGAACAAGTTTACGGCCAACGCCCTTCGAACCAAAATCCACGGAAAAGACTGATGGAAGTCCAATCGTGTGTATGAGGCTTAAGTGTGATTTCTGTCTGCTGTCACCTTCCTATGCTATCTTCATGAGCCACTTCTAACAGGTCATGGCAATGCCAAGGGATCCAGGTGGATAGTGGCTCCTGCACATAGCCTGTGATTGACAGACTCAGCTGTGCATGTTTCCCTATGACATTGTGTTGAGTGTGTCCATTTTTTCCACTCAGGTTTCAGATTACACCAAGATTACCATTCTTGTATCGCCTCTGTAGCAGTTAAAGTGAATTGAAACTCTCAGTTTTGTAAACACTTTTGACAGCTGATTCTAAGCAGAGCTTTTCCCATATTTTGCTAAATATCAGCATCTTTTCACGCTGATGTGAAATCATCTAATTCTATGTTTTTTTTTACGTTTTTTTTTTTTTATTTTCTTACCTTTTTTGTTTCCCTGAAGGCACTGATGACGTAGCCCCGGCTGCACTCATGTCCCCTGGGAAGGCTCCGTCATCAGTGCCTTCAGGGAGATCTGGTACCTAATCTACAAGATCTCACGATATTGTTGCATTGTGCCTACACAAGATGGAATGCATCAGTACAGTACCCTGCTTCCCCCTTGTACTGTGACATCCTGACTCCCCCCTGTACTCTTGTACTATGCCTTTCTAAGCCTCCCATATTGTGCCCTCTTTCTGCCTGTACTGTGTCCCCCTTCCTTCCTGTATTATGCCCTCTTGCCCCCTACTTTGCCTTTTTTGCCTTGACTTTTCTGCCCTGCAGACCCCCAGTCCTCTGACCTGGTGAACCTAAGTCCACTGCTCTGCTGACCCACTGTCCTCTGCCCTACTGACTCCTGTCCTCTGCCCCACTGATGCCCATTCCTCTAGTCTTCTGACCCCCTAACTTCTGCTCTACTGACCTCTTTACACTGCCCCACATCCTACTGACCGCTGTACATTGTCACACACACACACACACACACTACTAACCTCTGTACACTGCCCTACATCCTACTGACCTCTGTACACTGCCCTACATCCTACTGACCTCTGTACACTGCCCTACATCCTACTGACCTCTGTACACTGCCCTACATCCTACTGACCTCTGTACGCTGCCCTACATCCTACTGACCTCTGTACACTGCCCTACATCCTACTGACCTCTGTACGCTGCCCTACATCCTACTGACCTCTGTACACTGCCCTACATCCTACTGACTTCTGTACACTACCCTACCTACTACTGACCCCTTTATACTGCACTGCATCCTACTGACCCCCATATACTATACTACATCCTACTGATCCCTGAATACTGACCTACCTACTACTGATCCCTGAATACTGACCTACCTACTACTGATCCCTGAACACTGCCCTACATACTACTGACCTCTGTACACTGCTCTACATCCTACGTACCTCTGTACACTGTCCTACATCCTACTGATCTCTGTACACCACCTCTGTACACTGCAGGAATTGCAATACTCAGCAGAATGGTCAGTGTCAAGTGATGCTTCTGGATGCTTCCTGTACATACAGTATTTAAAAAAAAAATCATAGGTGCTATATATATATATATATATATATATATATATCGTATTTATCAGCGTATAACACGCACCGGCGTATAACACACACCCCAAGTTTAGGAGGGCAGCAAACAATATGCAGTGTTCACGGCAAATTCGAAAGCCGCCGCTGCAGTGTTTATGGGACACTAACATGAAAAATCAAAAGTGCTAATTTTAAAGGCTTATATGCAAGTTATAGTCATAAAAAGTGTTTGGGGACCCGGGTCCTGCCCCAGGGGACATGTATCAATGCAACAAAAAAATTTAAAAACTGAAGTTTTTTCGAGAGCAGTGATTTTTTTTAATGCTTAATGTCAAACAATAAAAATTAAATATTCTTCTAAATATCGTGCCTGGGGGGTGTCTATAGTATGCCTGTAAATGGCGCAGTTTTCCCATGTTTAGAACAGTACCACAGAAAAATTACATTTCTAAAGGAAAAATTGTCATTTAAAATTGATCGTGGATATAATGAATTGTCGGGTCTCGGCAATATACATACATCTCATTGAAAAAAAGAGCATGGGACCCCCCCCCCCCCCCGCAGTCCATTATCAGGCCCTTTGGGTCTGGTATGAATATTAAGGGGAACCTCAAACCAAAATTAAAAAAAAAAATTGCATGGGGGTCAGGCCCTTCAGTTCTGATATGGAAATTAAGGGGAAATTTAGGGGAACGCTGTGCCAAATTTGAAGGGTGCCTGAAGGGTCTGGTATGGATTTTAAGGGGAACCCTGCACCAAGATTTTAAAAAAAAAATGCGTGGGGGTCCCTCCCAAAATCCATACCAGAGCCTTATCCGAGTACGCAACCTGGCAGGCTGCAGGAAAAGAGGGGGGATGAGAGAGTGCCCCCCTGAACCGAACCAGGCCACATGCCCTCAACATGGGAGGGCTCTTTGGGGTCTGACCCCAAAGCACCTTGTCCCCATGTTGATGGGGACAAGGGCCTCATCCCCACAACCTTTGCCCGGTGGTTGTGGGGGTTTATCGGAATCATTAAATGATTTTTAGTAAACACTTAGCTGGAATAAACATTTCTTCTTATTCTTGCCTGCAAATCATACTGTGTAAAAAAAAAAATTATTATTGGGATCATTACCCCCAAAATCAATTACGATACGACCACACTGAGTCTCATTTCCATGACATTTAATTTGTTCCGTTGGCTGACACTTTTCATTGGACTCGGAAAAACACGAGGAGCAGGTGTGCTTATTTGTGGCCTCAGAAGATGTTTTAAAGAATTTATCTATAAAGGAAAAACAAACAGACGTTCACAAATTAAAAAACTTTTTGTACAAAAATTTAACAAATGAATAGACATTATTTACACAAATTTGTTGAGTTAAATTTGTTTCATTTTTTGAATTTGTTTTTGGAATTTGTTTAGGTTATTACATAAATTCGTTTAGCTAAATTTGTTCATTCATTTAATTCATTTTTGGAATTTGTTATGTTTATTCGACCTCAGTTCGAATGAATTCGGAAAATTCAGATCAATTGAAATTCCATTTGAAATCCACTCTAAATCAAATTTATTCCATTTGAAATTTGCATTTTGGAAGAAAATTTCTATATGTTCTATAGTTTTTCTATTATATTCTTTTCCATTCTATTATTTTATTTTTTATTCTATTCTTTTCTGTTTTATTCTATTCTAAATTTGAATTTCAGAAGAGGGTTATATTGTTATATTCTATTCTATTGTTTTTTTTCTATCCTATTCTTTTCTATTATTTCATTTTCAAATCTATTCTATTTGAAATTCAAAATTAGAATTCTGGAAGTTGGTTATATTTTTCTGGATTTCATTTTATTCTATTGTATTTTTTTTATTCTGTTCTATTCTTTTATTTTATTTTATCTTCTAATTTATTCTTTTCTGTTTTATTCAAAATTTGATTTTTGGAGGTTATTTTCTTTCTATTTTATTCTATTCTATTGTTTATTTTCTATTCTATTCTAGTTTTTCTATTTGAATTCAAATTTATTCTCTATCAAATCCGAATTTCAGAAGTTTGCTATATTCTTTCTATTTTATTCTATTCTATTCCTTTATTTTCTATTCTATTATATTCTGTTCCTTTATTTTCTATTCTATTTTATGCTGTTTTTTATTTTCTGTTCTATTTTGTTCTGTTGTATTCTTTTCTTTTCTATTCTATTCCTTTATTTTTTATTATACCCCTTTGTTTTCTATTCTATTTGTTTTCCATTCTTTTATTTTCTATTCTGTTTTACCTTATTATATCCTATTCTTTTATTTTCTATTCTATTCTTTTCTATTTTATGCAAATTCGAATTTATTCTATTTGAAATTTGAATTTCAGAAGAGGGTTATATTGATATATTCTATTATATTGTTTTTTCTATCCTATTATTTTCTATTATTCAATTTTCAAATCTATTTTTTTCTATTCTATTCAAATGTATTCTATTTGAAATTCGAATTCTGGAAGATGGTTATATTTTTTCTATTTTATTCTATTCTATTGTTTTTTCTGTTCTATTCTTTTATTTTCTATTCTCTTCAAATCTATTCTTTTCTATGTTATTCAAAATTCGAATCTCAGAGGTTATATTCTTTCTATATTGTTCTATTCTATTGTTTTTTTATTTGATTCTATTTTTTCTATTTTAATTCTAATTTATTCTATTTGAAATTCGAATTTCAGGCGTTTGTTATATTCTTTCTATGTTATTCTATTCTTTTCTATTCTATTCCTTCATTTTCTATTCTATTTTATTCTGTTTTTATTTTCTATTCTATTTTGTTCTTTTGTACTCTTTTTATTTTACTTGTATTCCATTCTTTTATTTTCTATTCTGTTGTGTTTTACTTTATTATATCCTATTATTTTATTTTCTATTGTATTATTTTCTATTCTATTCTATTATTTTCTATTCTATTCCTTTATTTTCTATTCTATTTTATTCTCTTCTGAAATTCGAATTCAAATTTGGTTAGAAAACAATTCAAATTAGATTAACATTTTGTATTGAAGTTTAATGAAGCAAGTTTATAAATTCAATTCATAGTCTGACCTAAAATCTAATTTAAAGCTGAACTCCAGGAAAAGCTGAAATGTTCTAAATACAATACAATATGTTATGGTCTGGACCTGAGCTCTGGGGATTGTGTGCTCCATTTAGCCCTTAGAGACTCGGGCAGGGGTGGATAATCTACATCATGCTTCCACCCTGGGCCTGTGCCCTTATGGCTATACACTGGGGCCACACACTGGCAACTTCTTCCCCAGTGGGGTTGCTACTCCCAGGATCCGTTTAATTTTATTACCAACATTATCAGACTCCAATCAACACACTATGTAGCTCCCCCGAGTTGCCACGGGGGACCTTGTATCAGGTGGTAGTATTGTGAGCTTGAAGCCTGCTGGAGCACGGATAACCTCCCGATGAAGCGGCAAATGTCCGCGAAACTAGTTGAGGAAAATGACATCTGTGATCAATTGTTTTATTGTAACTACTCACTGGTGACAAATAGTTGTATCGCTATTATGTTTTTAATATGTAAATGATGATTTGTTTTTTGGCATCAATAAAATCATATGTAAATTTTATATTTATATTTTTGTTATATTATTTATTTTTCCTGCCATTATTGTACCGCAATAGTCCAAACTGCCCCCAAATTTCTTGGTAGCCTAGGTGGGGATCAGGCTCCCAACCTCTATATCACAATACGATATGTGTATTCTTCCTGGAATCTTGGTGTGCTTTGTGTATTTTTTCAGATCTGTGCAGTGATCCAGTGTGAGACTTCCTGTAATAAAGACTAATCACTGCTGCTCTCTCTCCTTGTGCAGGGTGACTGGTCTTGTCTCCGCCCCTTCCTGTCATTCTCTACAAGCAGCCTGTAGTGGGCAGGCCTGCTGGGCACCTCCCACACATCTGCTCTCTGTACAAGCTATGTACAGCACAGTGAGGAAGAGGAGCTTCTCTTTTGGATTATATGTACAGCACATCGATGATGTCACTACTTCTTTTACAAGATAATAATCTGGTTTTGCGAAGACATTGGTGCTCACAAAGTAGATTTATTTTCTTTGTGGCTACTGACTGAGAAGCATATTTAAATTAGACTTTTTATACCTGGAGTTTAACTTTAAAGTGAATGACCAAGGCAGGGTTATCTTCATCCCACCATAGTCTCTCTACAACAGATCTATTTTGAATGTATTGACCAGACCAGCCATTCTCAACCAGGGTTCCTCAAGAGGTGTCTAGGGGTTCTTTGAGCTGTGGCTGATTGACCTCCCCTCTGGCCGTGCCTGTCTAGTTCCAGGTCCAGCTCCACTTGCCAGTGCCAACGGCATGACACCAATGATCTTTTTAGCTGTTAGGAAGGGTGGGATCTTCACCACCACTATAAGGTGAGCATTCATCCATGACCACCAAAATAAAGGATATTTTTCTTACTCACCCCCAACAACATATTTTCGGCTAGGGTTCCATGAGACCTTATATTATTCAAAGGGTTCCTCTGGGGTAAAAACGTTGAGAAAGGCTAACCTAGACCATTTATATGATTGACTTGATGTTTGCATTAGGGTTGACCTTAGGGAAATTTTGTAAGCTAAGCAATAGATCTCCTTTCTAATGTCAAATTAATTTCTATATGCTTATCCCCAAAGAATACAGAAGTAAATCATTATAAACATGATAGGCAATATATTATTGTAGCTATAACCTTAGTAAGGCTTTTCTGAACCTGAACTTATAAAAAAAAAATACGATGTACCTGGCACAGTACAGTTTTTGCTTCCACAGCATTCCACACCGAATGCAACTGTAGCATTAGAATTGCTGATGACTGCGGGACCTTTGGTGCATTCCTGTTGTTTTTTGCATCCTTTCACGATCCTAATATTCATCTTGCCTCCTATAAAATATAAAGCATTATAACACAACCTGCATTAAGACAGATGCCATAGACCAGTGATGGTGAACCTTGGCACCCCAGATGTTTTGGAACTACATTTCCCATGATGCTTAACTACACTGCAAAGTCCATGAGCATCATGGGAAATGTAGTTCCAGAACATCTGGGGTGCCAAGGTCCGCCATCACTGCCATAGACTGTAACATATAAAAATATATAACTATTTGATGATTTTGTCTTATACAAATAATGGTTGCGCTATCTATCGTCAGGATAATCAAATGTTTTTCAGATACAAGAGCTATGTGTAATTTTCCATAAATCTTGGTGTGCTTTGTGTATTTCTTCCACATCTGTGCACATTCAGTGTAACATTTTGCCTTTGTGCATGAGCTTCCTGTAGTCAAGATCACTGCTGTAGTCCACATGGCCATATTAGTTTAATAACCAAATAATCCATTTACACTTAGAGGAAAAAAAACACTCAATACTGCAGCTCGTGAAAAGGCCTGATGGTGGATAATGAACCTAAAAACCTCTAAAAAGTGCAGCACTAATATAGCTTAGCCACATAAATAGAACTCCCTAGACCAGGCCCCAGACATCAGAGGTATTGACAGCCATCACCACAGCCAGAAAAAAAAGTGGCTGGCTATGGTGATGGCTGCCAATACCCCTGATGTCTGTGGCCTGGTCTTATCTTCTATCTGCCTATTATATGGACATCTTAGCTGGTGACCTCCACTGTGTGGTCCTTGTTTTGGTCCCTGTTTGGTGGTCTCCTGCCCTTTCTACAGCCCCCAGACAGAGCACCTACCATTGTGCTTCTACACTGCACTCCATTGTTTTTTGCCAGAAAAAGAGTTTTTATGTTTACTTATGTTGTATGGTTGGTGAATATCCTATAAAATTCTGATATTCCTGAAGAAGTGTTTAATGAAGCATGTTGAGTGCTGGGATATCAGCTGTCATCATATAACTACTTAACATGTTTTGACATATTGAAGAAGATCGAGATATAGTGTATCACCACAGGGTAACACTGTGGATACACATATAGCTGTGTGCCAACGTCCTGCTTGAATTGGAGAAGAATGATTAAAGAAAATTGGACTTTGTAGGCACACCCACAGAATTTTGATTAACATACATAGGTTAAAAACATATTAATGATTAACCCAACTAGGCACTCATACCACCTCTAATGTCAAAATTGATCAGGTACATATATATATATATACAGTTATTCAAAAGTAAATGTTAAATATTCCAAAATTGAATACAATTGGGTGGTTAGAGGCTTGATAGAAAGTCGTTCATAGAAAACACTCATATATATATATATATGAGTCTACCTTCTATCAAGCCTCTAACCGCCCAATCGTATTCAATTTTGGAATATTTAACATTTACTTCTGAATAACTATATTTTTTTTATATATATATATATATATATATATATATATATATATATATATATATATATATGATCGATTTTGACATTAGAGGTGGTATGGGTGCCTATTTGGGTTAATCATTAATATGTTTTTAACCTATGTATGTTTTTTTAACATTATTCAATTAAAATATATTCTTTTTATCAAAATTCTATGGGTGTGCCTACAAAGTCCAATATTCTTTGATCATTCTTCTCCTCCAATGTTTTGATATATGTCATGGACTTTTAATATTATTTTAATAGTTTATGTGAATAAAAATTAGGTTTTTCTTTGCAATTCTGTTATTTACTGTTTTTTTTTTTTCGATGCAACTTCTTTAAAGTCCCAAGGGTAATTTCTGTGGTTGAGAGGTCTCTTGTATAGGGACTGGGCTGCACCATCATTCATTGTACCTTGGCTTTATGTTTTGTGTACATTGCTAATATGTAACACAAATGTGCCAATTTATAAGTACAAATATACCATAATAGTAAACATACAAGGGGTAAATTTACTAAAGGCAAATAGAGTTGCACTCTGCAAGAGCAGTTGCTCCGGATCTTAGTAAATGAGTAGAAGCTCTGCTGGCTTCCATCATCCAATCACGTCCAAGCAAAAATGTTGTTTATTTTTTTAATTTTCCTTGTACGTGATTGGATATTCTTTGTAAAGCTTTACCCCATTTACTAAGCTCTAGAGTAACTGCTCTTTGCAAAGTCCACAACCTATTTTCCTTTAGTAAATAAACCCATAGTGCCCAACTACATGTGATATAATCTGTGACCAATATCCGTAAGAAACACTTGCATAGAAAAAAAAACAGGTCAGTGAAAACCACTAGTGATAGTGAGAAAGGCCTCACATTTATCATTCCAGGGGTGGCCCGTTCATTAAGGGCTCACGGGCGCCGCCCCCTCTATCCACGCCACCCCCTATATGGTTAATGGATAGATGCACAGTATTAATATATCTATTGCTGCCGCGGCCACCACCTATTCATGCGTCTGGCCCCTTTCAGTATGCCGGGCGCATGAATTACAGCGGCAGGGGTGGACTCGGAGTGCAGAGCATTGCACTCGGAGCCCACACCTTCCCAATTAGGAAACATGGTTCTGATATCCCTTTCCCGATTGGCTGAAAGGTCAGGAAGCTGCCGTGATCTCAGAAAAGAATAGGACACAATAGGAGACACTGCCAGATGCCTGCCGCAGCCTTATCCCCTGCCCGATGTGCCTATTAATCCCCACCGCTGTGTGCCCGCCGATCCCCGCTGATGTGTGCCCGCAGATTCCCAATGCTGTGTGCCTGCCGATCACCAATGTGCCCGCCGATCCCCACCACCGATGGGGTAAGCAGACAGTGGGGGGAGGGGGTTTGAGGTGCCACAGGGGGGTTGGTTGTTTGCCACCCCCCCAAACAAAAAATCACCAGCTGCCACTGCAATCCACATCCAATTTTGATTGATGCAGTCAATGAATGAATCTAGCATAAAGTGCTAATTAGGGCACAAAGGACGTAAAATCATGCAGGAACCAAGGCAGGAGACACCCAAGAAGTATTGCAGGCAATATCTACAAACATCACACCAATCAGCTTACAGGAATGAAATGACCCTCTAAAATAAGTGGCTATTAGCGCTGGTGAGAATATACCCAGTAGCCCAGGAGTAAGGCTGGGCTGACACTATGTGCGGCTGTGGGGCACAGAAGGGGTTCCAGTGCATCCCTGTTCACCATTTCAGGTCCAAATTTTTGCCTGTATTCGGACCTGAAACAGAGCCAAAGACACACAGAACCCTTTTGCTGTGTGCCCCCAAGCCGCCCTGGAGATGTGTGGACCAGCTCCATTGAGACCTGGTCAGACTAAGTTTTGAATCATTGTGTGTCGACACTTATAGACTTTAAACCACTGATTTATAAATATGTTTTGTGAGGTTTTTATTACACTGTAGGTGTGATTTCCTATTTCCTTATTATCAATTTCTGATTGTTATTCACACATGATTTTTTTATAATTAAGAGATTAAAGAGAGTGCAACACATTTATTTGTTTCATACATTAACCCCTTAGCGCCGAAGCATTCCAGCCCTTTAAGAGGTTTATGACGCTGGGGGGTGGGACGTAACTTAAGATGACGTGACCGCTGTGATTGGCTGTCACGGCAGTCACGTGGTCCGAAAACTCCAAATCACAACGAGCATACGGGAGCTTTCGGTTAGTCGACGGTAACTGTGCTTGCAGCGCGCAGCGGGCATGCTCTCAGCACAAGTGCATAGGCAACAATTCACGCAAATATGCAGGCCCTCTGCGCTAATGACCAGGCGCCGAGAGGCTGCATATTTGCGTACAGCCGGCGCCAAGGGGTCAAGGTAAAAAATCATTCTACCTTAAAAAACACTTTAATTAATTATACATGGCTTTTAATTACCATATTTTTTGCTCCATAAGACGCACTTTAATCCCCCCAAAAAATGGGGAAATGTCTGTGCGTCTTATGTAGCGAATATTGACCAGCCCCCCCCCTCCCCCTGCAGCTGTGTTAGAATACCGGGCCGGTCACTCGGCTCTTCTGTGGCAGAAGAGAGGAGGAGTCCGAGTCAACGGTGCAACAGTGCCAGTGTGGGAGGAGCGAGTGCTGGCGGAAATGCTGCTATGCTGTGTACGTGAGCTGCCTGGGCTGGACTGACTTCACTGCATCACACGAGGAATCTGAACCCCTGCAGAGCAAACTCATCACTGTAATCTGTACATCAAGGTTTATTTTTTTAAATTTTTTTCTTTATGGTTGACCTGGGTTGAAGGAATGGGGGGTACTTTGGAGGTGTGGCCGGTTGCTTTAGAGGCCTAATGTACTGACCACTGGCTATTGTACTGACCACTGGCTAACGTATTGACCACTGGATATCGTACTGACCACTGGCTAATGTATTGACCACTGGCTAACGTATTGACCACTGGCTAATGTACTGACCACTGGCTAACGTATTGACCACTGGCTAACGTACTGACCACTGGCTAATGTACTGACCACTGGCTAACGTACTGACCACTGGCTAACGTATTGACCACTGGCTAACGTACTGACCACTGGCTATTGTACTGACCACTGGCTAACATACTGACCACTGGCTAAGTGGCTATTGTACTGACCACTGGCTAACGTACTGACCACTGGCTATTGTACTGACCACTGGCTAACATATTGACCACTGGCTAACGTATTGACCACTGGCTAATGTACTGACCACTGGCTAACGTATTGACCACTGGCTAACGTACTGACCACTGGCTATTGTACTGACCACTGGCTATTGTACTGACCACTGGCTAAAGTATTGACCACTGGCTAACGTATTGACCACTGGCTAAAGTATTGACCACTGGCTAATGTACTGACCACTGGCTAACGTATTGACCACTGGCTAACGTATTGACCACTGGCTAATGTACTGACCACTGGCTAACGTACTGACCACTGGCTAACGTACTGACCACTGGCTAACATACTGACCACTGGCTATTGTACTGACCACTGGCTAACGTACTGACCACTGGCTAACGTACTGACCACTGGCTATTGTACTGACCACTGGCTAACGTATTGACCACTGGCTAACGTATTGACCACTGACTAATGTACTGACCACTGGCTAACGTACTGATCACTGGCTAACGTACTGACCACTGGCTATTGTACTGACCACTGGCTAACGTATTGACCACTGGCTAACGTATTGACCACTGGCTAATGTACTGACCACTGGCTAACGTATTGACCACTGGCTAACGTACTGACCACTGGCTATTGTACTGACAACTGGCTATTGTACTGACCACTGGCTAACGTATTGACCACTGGCTAATGTACTGACCACTGGCTAATGTACTGACCACTGGCTAACATACTGATCACTGGCTAACGTACTAACCACTGGCTAACGTATTGACCACTGGCTAATGTACTGACCACTGGCTAACGAACTGATCACTGGCTAACGTACTGACCACTGGCTATTGTACTGACCACTGGCTAACGTATTGACCACTGGCTAACGTATTGACCACTGGCTAATGTACTGACCACTGGCTAACGTATTGACCACTGGCTAACGTACTGACCACTGGCTATTGTACTGACAACTGGCTATTGTACTGACCACTGGCTAACGTATTGACCACTGGCTAACGTACTGACCACTGGCTATTGTACTGACAACTGGCTATTGTACTGACCACTGGCTAACGTATTGACCACTGGCTAATGTACTGACCACTGGCTAATGTACTGACCACTGGCTAACATACTGATCACTGGCTAACGTACTAACCACTGGCTAACGTATTGACCACTGGCTATTGTACTGACCACTGGCTAACGTATTGACCACTGGATATCGTACTGACCACTGGCTAATGTATTGACCACTGGCTAACGTATTGACCACTGGCTAATGTACTGACCACTGGCTAACGTATTGAATGACCACTGGCTAACGTATTGACCACTGGCTAATGTACTGACCACTGGCTAACGTATTGACCACTGGCTAACGTACTGACCACTGGCTAATGTACTGACCACTGGCTAACGTACTGACCACTGGCTAACGTATTGACCACTGGCTAACGTACTGACCACTGGCTATTGTACTGACCACTGGCTAACCTACTGACCACTGGCTATTGTACTGACCACTGGCTAACGTACTGACCACTGGCTATTGTACTGACCACTGGCTAACATATTGACCACTGGCTAACGTATTGACCACTGGCTAACGTACTGACCACTGGCTAACGTATTGACCACTGGCTAACGTACTGACCACTGGCTATTGTACTGACCACTGGCTATTGTACTGACCACTGGCTAACGTATTGACCACTGGCTAACGTATTGACCACTGGCTAAAGTATTGACCACTGGCTAATGTACTGACCACTGGCTAACGTATTGACCACTGGCTAACGTATTGACCACTGGCTAATGTACTGACCACTGGCTAACGTACTGACCACTGGCTAACGTACTGACCACTGGCTATTGTACTGACCACTGGCTAACGTACTGACCACTGGCTAACGTACTGACCACTGGCTATTGTACTGACCACTGGCTAACGTATTGACCACTGGCTAACGTATTGACCACTGGCTAATGTACTGACCACTGGCTAACGTATTGACCACTGGCTAACGTACTGACCACTGGCTATTGTACTGACAACTGGCTATTGTACTGACCACTGGCTAACGTATTGACCACTGGCTAATGTACCGACCACTGGCTAATGTACTGACCACTGGCTAACATACTGATCACTGGCTAACGTACTAACCACTGGCTAACGTATTGACCACTGGCTAACGTACTGACTATTGGCTAACGTACATTTTTTTTGCCAGGCTTCTGCATGAGTCATATATCGGAGTGCTGCTGTGTGCGCCAGCTGTACATACTGAATACAAACTGCCAATCACTCCCTGGAGGACTACAACACCCATTTTAGTACACCATTTGGATCATAATATAGTTGTTTTCTTCCTCTAAAACCTAGGTCCGTCTTATGGTCAGGTGCGTCTTATGGAGCGAAAAATACGGTAATTCAAATATTACCTCTTAATTCCGCCAAGTAGGAAGTGCCACATTGATAATCAGAGTCAGGACAATCCTTTTTTGTTTCAGTCTTTTCAGGGCACGTAGTTCCATTTGAGTTTTCACAATGGATGCATGTTAATGAATAAACTATAATGCAATAAACAGGAAACATGTTATAAGTCTCTGTGAAATCATTTAAAACTATAATATTATGAAGCAAAGGATCATTTGTAATTCATTATGTAGTAATTCTTTTTCACAAAAGATACAATTATTATACGGTACAGTGCTTCCGGGAATGTATTCACAGCACTTTTTCAACATTTTGTTATAATCTAAAATGCATTAATTATTAATTATTTTCCTCAAAGTTCTACAAACTATACCCTATAATGACAGTTTGTTTAAAATATTTGCAAATTTATTAAAAATAAAAAATGAAAAAAATCACATGTACATAAGTATTCACAGCCTTTGCCAAGACACTCAAAATTTAGCTAGGTTGCATCCTGTCTCCACTGATCATCCTTGAGATGTCACTACACCTTGATTGGAGTCCACCTGTGGTAAATTCAGTTGATTGGACATGATCTGGAAAGGCACACACCTGTCTATATAAGATCCCACAGGTAACAGTGCATGTCAGAGCACAAACCAAGCCATGAAGTCCAAGGAATTGTCTGTGGATCTCTGAGACAGGATTGTATGGAGGCACAGATCTGGGGAAGGGTACAGAAAAATGTCTGCAGCATTGAAGGTCCCAATGAGCACAGTGGCTTCCATCATCTGTAAATGGAAGAAGTTTGGAACCACCAGTACTTTTCCTAGAGTGGGCCGCCCGGGGGAAAAGGGCCTTAGTCAGGGGAGGTAACCAAGAACCCAATGGTCACTCTGACAAAGCTTCAGCATTTCTCTGTGGATAAAGGAGAACCTTCCAGAAGAACAACCATCTCTGCAGCACTCCACCAATCAGGCCTGTGTGGTAGAGTGACCAGACGGAAGCCACTTCTCGGTAAAAGGCACATGACAGCCTGCCTGGAGTTTGCCAAAAGACACTTAACTCTCAGACCATGAGAAGCAAAATTCTCTGGTCTGATAAAACAAAGATTGAACTCTTTGGCCTGAATGGCAAGCACCATGTCTGGAGAAACCAGGCACTGCTCATCACCTGGCCAATACCATTCCTGCAGTAAAGCATGGTGGTGGCAGCATCATGCTGTGGGGATGTGTTTCAGTGGCAGAAACTGGGAGACGAGTCAGGATTGAGAGAAAGATGAATGCAGCAATGTACAGAGACATCCTTGATGAAAACCTGCTGCAGAGTGCTCTGGACGTCAGACTGGGGCGAAGGTTCATCTTCCAATGAGACAACAACCCTAAGCACACAGCCAAGATAACAAAGGAGTGGCTATGGGACAACTCTGTGAATGTCCTTGAGTGACCCAGCCAGAGCCCAGACTTGAACCTGATTGAACATCTCTGGAGAGATCTGAAAATGGCTGTGCACCGACGCTCCCCTTACAATCTGATAGAGCTTGAGAGGGTCTGCAAAGAAGAATGGGAAAAAAATAGGTGTGCCAAGCTTGTAGCATCATACTCAAAAATACTTGAGGGTGTAATTTGTGCCAAAGGTGCTTCAACAAAATATTGAGCAAAGGTTGTGAATACTTATGTACACAGGATTTTTTTTTTTTTTTAATAAATTTGCAAAGATTTCAAACAAACTTCTTTCACATTGTCATTATGGGGTATTGTTTGTAGAATTTTGAGGAAAATATTGAATTTAATCCTTTTTGGAATAAGGCTGTAATAACAAAATGTGGAAAAAGTGAAACGCTGTGACTACTTTCCGGATGCACTGTATAATGTGTTTTCATAACCATACATTGTTTAATATTTCTAATGATAGAAAAAAAAACCCTGTAATATACCAAAATGCCTAATACTGCAGGTCAAATGCATTTTCTGTATGCGTATTATTTTATCCCTTTTTTTTAATATATTTTGAGTGTTAAAGAATGTTCACAAAACATAACTACACATGCCATACCTCTTTAGCTCATCAAAAGCGATCTTTCCTAAAACATGCAGACTGACTTCTCACTCGAAACATGCTATTCGCCTGGCTGCCATGCTGACCCTCATTCGTCAATACTTTAAGCCCCTTACCCATAACTAACATGTAATAAATCCAGAGGGTCAGAATAACAGCAAGGCAACTAGAATTTTGAGAATGTCCGGAAAGGTGTTTTTTGAGAAATTCAAGAAAAGGGGTCATTTGAGATGGTGACAAATTAACAATTTCAATCAATCAAAGTTTTTGAGTGGAAAATTGCTATTTTAAAATATTAAAATAACAATATCAAGTGATATTATCATTTCTGTGATGTTACCATTTGAGATAGCACCAATCACAGTTAAAGTGTTTTATATATATATATATATATATATATATATATACCGTATATATATATATATTATTTTTTATTTTTTTTTATATATATATATATATATATATTTTTTTTTTATATATATATATATATATATATATATATATATATACATATGTACTGTTTTATTTTCTTAAGGCTATTTTAAATTCAAGGTCACTTTTCCATAGTAATAACGACATTCATAGATATCTTAGATAGAACAAAGGTCTGGTGACAAGGCACCAGACCAACAGCAATATCAAATAATAATGATAGCATTGTGTAAATTATTTAAATTGCTTCAATCACTACCACTGCTAAAAAATAAGAGAAACAAAATATACAACAATTTATAGTCTTGAACTTTTTTTTTTACAACGTGCTATTAAATTGTGCGTAAGTTGTCTTAGTTACGTTTGTTCACATAAATGATATATTTTAATAAAGTTATTATTTTTATTTATATTTAAAACAAAAGCAACTAATATTATATTTAAAACAAAAACTACTAATATTATTTATTGTATGCAATTAATCCTTAGGTTTGATTGCACTAGTAATAATAAATGCAATAAAATAACATGTAGACGTGAACTTGTTTACAATGCACTTTATGTTATGTTATGTGTTTGTTTTTTTTTATTAACGTGTGTTGACATAAATTATATATTTTAATAAAGTTATATTTATTTATAATAATTTATTAAATATTTTAAAAAAAAGCAACTAATTATTTTTTTTTATTTTTAAAACAACTAATATTATATTTAAAACAAAAAAAAACTAATATTATGTAAAGTATAGTATGCAAATAATCCTTAGGTTTGATTTTACCAGTAATAAATGCAATAAAATAGAAAATGAGTCATTCATAGTGGAAGTTTATGCAAGAGGAGCAACATTTTTGCTATATGCTGATTAAGCAGACTTCTGTTTGCTTACATAAATGTCTTAACATAATTTATTTATTTTTATAAATGTATTAATTTTAGAGCATAGTATCAACTAGACATGTGCCCATTGAAATATTTCGTTTCGGAATTTCGTTTTTGTCCGAAAAAAATAAATGTATTTAGTTACTCCCGAAATTCGTTTTTATTTATTTTGTTTTGTTAAAAAATGCATTCGTCCGAAAATCCGAAATAATTAAGGTCGAATCTGTCATTGAAGACTTATGGTGTCTGTCGAATGTTCTAAGAAGATTTGATGGAATAGCTTGTAGGCGGAAGATTCGACGGAGCAGCTAAACTGTACGACGCCGCAATCGTACATTTCCGGTAAAATGTTCCGCGTACAAGCTATAGTAGAATTCTAATGTTGTATGACACTAGTAATAATTAGATTTATTAATCAGTCAACCAACATTAGAATTCTTCTATACCCTATGGGCGGAGCATTTGACCATAAATGTCCGCTTGCAGCGACTGCTTCGTCGAATCTTCATGTCGAATCTTTTCTCTCTATGTCGAATAATCTTGGACTAATAGAGTTAGGTTAGGCACATTCAACCTTTTTTGCTATTGTCTCTATAATGTTGAATCTTTTCTCTCTACGTCAAATCTTTTCTCTCTTTTTAGTATAATCTTGGACTAATAGAGCTAAGGTCAGGCACATTCGACCACAGGTTCGATGGACACAGATTGCTATTGTCAACGTCATGTCGAATCTCCTATCTATAGCGAACTGTTGTCACAATGAAAACGAAAATAAAGCATTTGTTTATGTCGGATCTTTCGGTTTTCGGATTCTGCGTGTTTGTTATCGTTTATTAAAACGATAACGAAAATACCCCGAAATTTGGAACGAAAATGCATTCAGATGAAAACGAATGCACATGTCTAGTATCAACAGAAACAGAAATAATGCGCTCAGAGGGTGACTTGATAAACAGTTCTTTCAAGGCACAGTATAGGGTAGCAAAGCACATTACAAAGTAGTTTGAAAATATAAAGTAGAATAAAATGAACATATTGCAAACTAAACTAGTTGGTATGTGCAAAAGAAAAGGTTACAGTAATTGAGTAAGTGAATGGGTAGGTCACAATCCGTAATAATTGGCAATGGTTTATATGGAAGAAGTTGATATCTTGTATCTCAAATATCTGGGTAGAGCCTAAAATGGCTAATGTTTTATGTGGGTTTAGCTCTAATATACCGGTTTTCCCATGGTTTCCATGCTTTAGATGCTCTTTGAAAGTTGCCTTGGCTGAGGCAAACAGTATTTTCTGGGTGGTGTGGGCTTGAATGGTTTGACTGACTTCACCCATTGTTGGATGTTTATGATCTTTCCAGTGTCTGACAAGTGTCAGTCAAGTCACTAGTAAAATCTGAACTAGTACGGTCCTCAGCTGACAAGGGATACGTTCTATTCCTAGCGAGCATAGTGCCAATCCTGGAGAAAAATAGGACATGAATCCCTAACACTTGAAAGATACGTTTTGAAATGCCAGACCAAAACGAGGAAAGGGAAGAGAACATCCATAATATGTGGACTAGTGAGCCTTCTCTTCCACATTTCCTCCAGCATTTAGAAGATGAGTGTGGTGAGAATTTAGATATGCTTTGAGGTGTTAAGCACCACCTCAAATTCAATTTCTGGGTTAGTTCCCAGAGGTTAGGACTTTTGGTTGCTGCATAGGTGATAGAGAGGGTCTTTTGCCAAGCAGAGGATTGGTAAATCACCCCAAAATCCTGTTCCCATTGTTGGAAGGGAGTGAATTTAATAAAGGTGTCTATCTTTTTGGTTAACCATGGTATAGAATAGAGATATTCCATTTATTTTGTTGGTAGTCACCTTGTGCGCCAAGTTATTGCTGAGGTTGTGTTTCTATTATTTTGTGTTGACTCTGTAGGTACTTGTAGTTGTCTTAGGTAGTGATTACGTATTTGATTTGTAGGGATCGAAAGGTTTTTATGGCTGGGGCCACCTGAAGATCCTCCACTGTTAGTAGGCCTCTAGATGACCACATATTTTTTTTATAAATGTATTAATGTCATTATCATAGAAAAGATACTTTATTTTATGTGTGTTTAAACACAGCAAAACTTTAGTTTATTATTATTTTTATGTCCTATTTATTTAATTCTAAAAACATATCAAGTGTAATTATGTTTAAGTAGTGCATGAAAATGAGAATACAAAATATTATTAATATTATTATACAGGATTTATATAGCGACAACAGTTTGTGCAGCGCTTTACAACATGGGAGAAGACATTACAGTTACAATACAATTCAATAGAGGAGGGTTATTCATTTTAGGCAAAATCATCATCAATTGGATGCAAAAAACCCTGGCACTAAAAAAACGAAACTCAAAAGACAGACCAAATAAGTCCAGAAAAAGATGATTGATTATACTAGGGAAAATTAAAACACAACTGAAATGGAAAAATAAATAAAGAGATACGAAAGCTACTATTATCCTTAACTATAACCCTTAAATGGATCTCCTAAATGTAAACCTTAACCACAACATAACCCCGAAACCTTGCTCTTCCTTTGACCCAACATAAACATAGAACCAAACTCGTAACCATAATTATTAAATTTAACCTAGCCCTCAATCCTAACCTTATTTTAAACATGCCCCACAATTTGATTAATTATAACCATCATTCTGAACCCAACACTTAAACTTAAACCTTAACATTAAGATCACCCAAACCTTATTCTAAAGGCAAATACAAGACCAAAGCTTACCAATTATTATTTTTTTTGTGGCAAAATACCCTATTTATCATGCCAAAAACTAATAATTCAAAGAGAAAATAAAGTGGAAACTTAAATAGAACAGATGCATCCTTGTTTTCTTTTACAATTTTAATAAGCCTAGTTATAGTTACACTACCGATAGATATAAGAATGTTATAAGGGCAGCAATGTAATTGTATGTGCCACGTCATATCAAAGAAGTAAGTATTCTTACCAGAAACAATGCATGTTATCGTGACGAGAAGCGTTCCTAAAAAGCTTCTCATGGTTACCGTAGGCTCCAGATTTTCCACTTACAAATAACTGTGTGCAAGCCAAGATCTTAGATTTATACTGCCCAGGTATAGAGCTTCCTTAAAGGGATTAATAATTTATAACCAAATTAGATATGCCTATCAGGGTGAGGGAGTGTGAACAAAACCTACGTGGCCCCATCCCTTGATAAGTCCATAGGCAGATGTGGAGGTTGGCAGCCTAGAAATTAAGTGCGTGTTATGATTAATGAAACATTAACTAATAAAATTCCCTTATCAGCAGTCACTTCTTTTGTTTTCAGTACAGTATGCAGCTCACCTTTTGAATTTCTTTTCTGTCTGGCAAATTCTGATTGCATTACCTAGTTGTTCCAGCTGTCATCTAGCACTCCTCCATGCAAAATGATGGCACAAAAAATTAGACCAGATAAGAGTCAAAGACCATATTGTCGTAAGCATATTACTGGCTACACGGAAGTTAGACAACAATGCATTCACCAAAAGCCATGCAAATCTTGTGTTTCTAATAAATTTGCCATTTATTAGCCGAGTCTGTACACCTGAATTCATGGTTTTTATTTTTGTGTCATTACCTACAGTATGATATCTAGTGCAATGATGGTGCGGCACTGTCAGATAATGATGCAATAAAGGTGTAATACAGCATAAATAGTGTAAAAAGATTGTAAAAAGAAATGTGATATATCCAAAAGTGCTTCTCATAAATGTAGTGTACAAAAATAATTCTCAATAAAAGTGTGCAAATTAACAAACAAAAATAATATGTTCACACCATAAGTAGTGCCAAAAAGTATGCGCTAGTCATGCATAAACAACAACCTGACAACTTCATAACAGTACAGCAATTGATGTGGTATTAGATCAGGGGTCTCCAAACTTTCTATGCAAAGGGCCAGTTTACTGAGATTTAGACTTCAGGGGGACCAGACTGTGGCCAGTGGGAGTAAAATATGCCCTCTTTGGTATTAGGGGGAGAAATAGTTGGTGTCGGTGAGAGGAATAACGCCCCATCGTTGATGTTGGTGGGAGGAATAACGCCGCATCATTGATGTCGGTGGGAGGAATAACGCCCCATCGTTGATGTCGGTAGGAGGAATACCGCCCCATCATTGATGTCGGTGGGAGGAAAAGCGCCCCATCGTTGGTGTCGGTGGGAGGAATAATGCTCCATCGTTGATGTCGGTGGGAGGAATAACGCCCCATCATTGGTGTCAGTGGGAGGAATAACGCCCCATCATTAATGACGGTGGGAGGAATAACGCCCAATCATCGGTGGGAGGAAAAACACCCAATCATCGGTGGGAGGAATAACGCCCCATTGTTGATGTCGTGGGAGGAATAATGCCCCATCATTGGTGTCGGTGGGAGGAACAGTGTGCATTCCTTGGTGTCAGTGGGAGGAATAATGCCTCAAGGGCCGGAGAAAAGCAAGCAAAGGGCCACATTTGGGCCCTGGGCCGGAGTTTGGAGACCACTGTATTAGACCAAGATATAGTGCAAATTGAATAAAAATGTATAATATAGTGACAAGTCCAGAACTACAGACACTAAGGGTCTGATAAATTAAAGTACAATGTGATGATAAGTGCCTCTCTTAGATCATCATGATGAATAAAGTGACTGGTGCCTTTCCTTTTCGGTAGGTGACAACTCTGTGCTCTCAAGCCTCTCACCTTACTGCTGTAAAGTAACATCATTGAATAGATGATTCTCTATGAGGATCTGTGTGTTTTCACCTGTCTCCAAGGGTCCTGCTATGATTGGCCCGGCTTGTAGATCTCTATTGTGGATAATTCTTCCTGGGGGTCCACCCCAATGACCTCCATAATGATGATGTGTGAGAAAAAGAAGTCTCCAATAGTGTGATACCATTTCGGATATTTATTTATATCATCATGAGTCCCTGATGAAGTTACGTGTGTGTGACGATACGCGTCTGGGCTAAGCGACAGGCATACCAGAATTGACGTGGGAGGACGAGCGCGCTGCTCGTGGATGTTTTGTTTGTGTCAGTATTGTTAAAAGTGAGTACCTTATCAGCGTTTTTTATAAATAAATATCCTAAAAAATATCACGCTATACTTTAAGGCATTGCTCATTTATTGCTATCTCTTCTGATAAACTACACACTGCCCCCTTATATACCAAAAATTAACTTACTTTACCTACCATAACTTTATACTGATATTAAACACAACTATAACTACGGGTCAACAATTCACAATTTTTGTTTGTTAACAGTGGCAAATACATTTGTTTATAGGGCAGAGAATCTCGTCTGAATTTTATGCTGCAGACGAAGCGTCTCTACCTTTATTGATTTTGTGCCTCAGCTGGGAGGATATCGCACATGTCGTCATTTGTTACCATTGTGATAAAAAAAGATGTGGAAACCATTAGTTCTATTTGTGTGCTTCTATGGGAACCCTAATGCAGGAAACACAATAATATAAAGGGAGGCAAAATGATATTTAAATAAAACCCTCCACTTACAACAATTAGAAAAGAAAATTGAAAGAAATTACCTAATGCATTGGCACATACAGTGGAACTTGTTTAGCATCATAACAACAGTGTAATAATATATTAAAATAATTGTTGAGAAAAAAAATATTTATTGTTACTAAACTACAAGTTCGACGAGGCATTGCAAGGCTGACAGTTACAAGCATGACTCCCGAAGGCAGAGTTCCGCAACAGGCCACCAGTTTGACATCCCCGTCCTAGGCCAAGAACCAGGAAGCAACTGAAAAAAAATATATAAAACAAGTAAATATCATATACCATCCTTATAATTACTAAGGTTAGAAGCCTAAGGATAAGGATTAAAATAGTTCATGTTGATTGAGAGAGTTTAGTTAGAGTTTAGGGTATATCTAAAGCCAAATATTTTTAAAAACAATTCATATAGAGTATAGAGTTTGTGCCAAATGTGCCATGTTTTGGAAATTCCACCTTGCTTTCTGCATGGAACTTAATTTTCTCGGCTCGACGTAGTGTTGTACTTCACCGCGTTCTTGACGGTCGAAAGTTCAGTGAACTTTTTTGTGACCGTGTGTAGGCAAGACAAGCTTGAGTGGAATTTCGTCCAAGATTTTTCCGACGGAAAAACCGCTCATGTGTACACGGCATAAGTTATCAACCCATTCCCCACCAATACCTCATACTCCTTGGTGGGTGCATGGCCTGCAGTGATGCCAGGCATACTAAATAACAAAAGATGTTCAGCACTCCAAATGATGTACTCTATTTATCAAACTTTATCAAAGAATCATGTTAGTTGAGAAGAAAGTTAATTTGACACGATCTTCAGTACATTTTGAGTAATATATCATTCAGAGTATTTTCCGTCTTCTGTACTTTGGCAATAACATTCTTCCAGAGGCTTTAAGTCCCCACCACTCTATCCAAAACTTGGCTTTAAAGACACTTTACATTGTATGAAAATAATTTTTTATCCAACTGCTGCTTAGTTAAAGTCAGTCTGTCAGGCAACAAGTTCAACTAATGACCCCCACCTCACAAACGAAGAGAAAAAGTCTTGCATAGGCCCCAAGGTGGTCTGTTTTGAAGGCTAAATGACTCTCCTTCTGCCTCTAAGTTATAGAGCTCAGGAATGGAGCTTGGCTGTCTAATTCTGCATCCTGGCTTTTACCGTGAGCCAATGGAGGGTCCTTAGGGATGGGGAGATGGATTCCAAAGGTTTCTTTCCGGTGACTAGTCTTGCTGCTGTGTTTTGGACGACTTGTAGGCGCGCGATATGGTAATCAGGTAGTCCTATGTAGAGGGAGTTTGCGTAGTCGAGACGTGAATTGATGATAGTTCCTATTACTACTGCTTTCTCCTTTTCCGGGATGAATGGGATAAGCCTGCGAAGCATGCGGAGGAGATGATGGGATCTGCTGATTACTGATCCTATTTGTGCCTTCATGGTCATCTCTGAATCAAAGATGACTCTGAGGCTTTTAGCTTTGGTGGTGACAATGGTGATCCTTGAGGGACTCCATAAGTAATTGCCCGGGTTTCCAAAGTGAAGGCTCCTAGTTTTACTGTCTGTGACCGGTTTCCTAAGAAGGAAGCGAACCATGGCAGATCTCCATCTGTAACTCCTGCCACTTCCTTGAGGCGGCTGAGAAGAGTGTTGTGGTCCACTGTGTCAAACGCTGCGCTAAGATCCAGCAGTACCAGAAGACACGATTCTCCATCATCCGCTGCTTCTAGGGCCTCATCCCATATTTTCAGAAGTGCCGTTTCTGTTCCATGGCCTGGTCGAAAGCCTAATTGTAGTGGGTCCAAGAGCTTGTGTGTGTCCAGGTGAAGTTGAAACTGTTGTACTACTGCTTTCTCCATGATCTTGGAAATGGTGTTCAGGCTTGTTATCGGTCTGCGATTGTTTGGATCCTTGGGGTCGAGGTTGGGTTTCTTTAGCGGTGGTTTGACGATGCCTTGCTCGAGCGAAATAGGAACCAACCTTTCTTTGAACGACTGATTTACTAGGTGTGTAATAGCGGGGGCCAGAATGTCGGAGCATTCTTTCAAGAGTTTTGTGGGGATGATGTCGTTTGGCGATGTACTGTCTCTGAGGCTCTTGATGATATTTTTGGTTTCATCCGTGGTGATCAGGGTAAGCGAAAAATGTGGTGATTGTGCGTTGTGCATGTAAAAATCCTTACCTGGGTTTGGTTGAGTAGAATTGGTTGTTGTTTTTTTTTTGTTGAATTCTTTTCTGAATGTTGTCTATTTTGTTGATGAAAAAATCTGATAACTCGTTGCAGTATTCTTGAGTTTCGTTTTCTCAAGGCAGGTGGGGTTCATAGTCTGGGCGACTAGTTTAAAAAGTTCCCGTGGCCGGTTTAAGGCTTTTGAGAGGATGTTTTAGACATGTTCTTTTTTTGCTGTGAAAGTTGCTTTATGGTATTTCTTGGTGAGTATTCTGTAGTTTGTGTGATTTTCCTTTGTAGTGTTTCTTCTCCAGGCTCTTTCTGCTCTTCTGTGTTCCCGTTTCAGTAGAGTAAGAGCGCCATTAAACCATCCAGAATTTTTCTTGCGGATGGGTGCTCAATGTTTCGGGGCGACTGCGTCTGCTGTTTGTAGTAGTGCCTTGTTTACGAAGCTGAGTGTTCGTTCTGTTGAGTGGTTTTGATTTAGTGTTGCCATTTTGTTTGTTAGTGTGGTTTTGAAGATTTCCGAGTGTAGTTTCTTCTGTGATCTAATCCAATGTGTTGTTGCCGCCGGATTTGGTTTTTGGAGGGTGATGTTAGTGGTGATTCCAAATTTGATAGAGTGGTGGTCTGTCCATGGTAGCGCTATGTTGTCCAGTATGTTGATGTCCATATTTTGCTTGAAGATGAGGTCCAGAATGTGACCCGACCCATGTGTGGGCGCCTTTACTAGTTGTTGAAGCCCTAGGTCTTCCAGTTGATTGATGCAGGTGGTGGCGATGGGGTCTTCGGTGGAGTTTGCCCAGAGGTTAAAATCTCTGCGTACCAGAACCTTGTTGTTTTTCAGGGTGTGTGATGAAATGAATTCAGTGAGTGGTATCGGTAGATTTGTCTTTGGTCCTAGTGGACTGTAGCATAGCAGCATGTGGATGGTTTCTTGTGGTGTTGTTTGCATCTGTAGAGTAAGTGTCTCCATAAAAGTTGCTGTGTTCTGTACCGTAGGTTTGGCGAGCGCCAGGTGAGCTTTGAAGATCACTGCTAGGCCTCCTCCTTTTTTTCCTTTCCTATGCTCGGTTAGGATCCTGTAGTTTTCTGGCACTAATTCTGTTAGGATGGTGTTGCAGTCGGGTGTTAGCCAGATTTCCGTGATGAAGAGGCAATCTATGTTGTTTTGTGTGATGAAGTCATGGATTTCGTGCCTGTGCTTGACTGCCAATCTGGTGTTAATCAAGGCGCATGCTAACTGTTGCGGTTGAATTGTAGTCTTCTTATGTTTGATGGTTGCTTGTGGATCGATCCTTAGTAGTCGTTCTTTTTGTAATATTTTTTGAACGTAGGTCGGTAGAGTTGCGGTCAAATTTCTTAGTCTGCAAAGAGACTCTGCTGAGTATTTGAAATTGTCGAGGTGATCGAAAAAATTAGCTGTTGACGGAATGATGCGTTGAAAAAAAACTGATGCTGTTGCTGAGGCGATAACGGTCTTGCGAAAGGCGGCTGAAGATGCTGCTGGTCCTGCTATTTGTCTGAAGAGTTCAGATGACAGATCTGTAGGAAAAACCCTGTTGACCTACACCCGCCCTCCCGTTGATCCAGAGGAAGGCGAAAAACCCCTACTTGCGCGGCCAATTGCTATAGCAGAGGAAAAAAATCCTTCCTGACCCCACGAGGGGCGGTCGGATATTGGTCCCTGAATCAACTGCTAGTGGTTGGTGGTCCCCTGCGTTACTTACCAGAATATTTACCTTACCGGGGTGATCCAACGATGGAGATAGGGTGGATCCTGATGTTGATCTCCTGGGGAAGAAGAGGCGGCTTAATAGCGATGCTGATGTTACTGGTGAATGCTGTTAAAAACTTGTGGTTAAAAACTGGCTGGTCTGGGTGTATGCTGTAATTAAAAGCTTTGTTAAAAACTTGTTAAAAAACTTGGTTAAAAACTTGATTAGAAACTTGATTAAAAACTTGATTAAAAACAATTAAAACAAGCAATTAAACGGTTGTCTAACCACAATTATGTGCCACTTTGTATTGGTCTATCACATAAAATCCCAATAAAATACATTTACGTTTTTGGTTGTAAGATGACAAAATGTGGAAAATGTCAAGGGGTATGAATACTTTTACAAGGCACTGTAGATCTGTTATTGATTACAATAATATTTGGAGACACATTGTGATGCTGATTCCTGGTTTTAACTTGTGAACAATTACAAAAAATATACATCTTTTACTGGGAGCATACAGTAAGCGAGTTCTCAGCACGTAGGCATCGGCCGCCCAGTGATGCATATGTGCGGCATGTGGGCTTAAAGCCCATCCTTTTGCGGTCACACATATGTGTTGGGAGGCCATAAAAGGCTTATCTAGTGCATCATTACCAAGCTCTATTCCTAAAAGTGTAACTAAAGACAAAACTTTTTTTTTTTTAGTTTTGGACAGAGTGGAGAGGGATTAGAAAACCTGCCAGGCTTTTATTGCTGTCTGTGCCCACCATCCTGGCATGTTTTTTTTTCACAAATGTTGGACTTATCCTTTATATATGATAAAATAATTTAATAAAACCCAGTGGTTATTTAATACCAACAAAAGAAAGCTCTATATATCTTAAACAATGACATACAATTTGGGCACAGTGTTGCATGATAAATTAACTGTCAGTCAAACTAACATGGCACTAAAAACAAAAAAAATAAGTTTTATTCTTATTATTACAATACAGGATTTATATAGCGCCAACAGTTTGCGCATCACTTTAAAACAGTGGGGCAGATGGTACAGTTAGTTACAATACAATTCAATACAGGACGGATTAGTGGGCCCTGATGATAGTTAGAGCTTACAATCTCTCCCGTCTGGGAGGGTCAAGTGAAACAAAAGGTGATAACTATGGGGGATGAACTGATGGAGAAAATTAAAATCCAGTTGCTAGGTGTGGGTAGCAAAGTAGGAGGTGACGAGGGAGCTAGAGAGCAGGAGGTCTCGAGGGGAACGAAGAGAACGATTAGGTTGGTACTTTGAGACTAGGCTAGTGATGTAGCTGGGGGCTAAATTGTGGATTTGTAAGTTGTAAGTTGTATTATGAATTTAATTTGTTGGGTGAGTGGGAGCCATTGGAGGGATGGACAGAGAGAGGAGTAGCAGACACAGAGCGATTGGTAAGGTGTATGAGTCTGGCAGCAGCATTCATGATGGATTGAAGGGGGGATAGCCTATGTAGAGGTAAGCCAATGAGTAGGGAGTTGCAGTAGTCGAGGCAAGTGATGACCATGGAGTTAAGAGCATTGTTGTCTCATTGGTTAGAAAGGGGCGTATTTTGGAGATGTTGCGGAGGTTGAGGATGCAAGATTTGGACAGTGATGATTAGACGTGGGGCTTAAAGGAGAGTTCTGAGTCCAGGACTACACCTAGGACCTTGGCATGCGGGGATGGGCTGATAGTCGTGCCATCGATTTTAACAGAGAGATCAGGGAAAGGGGCACATGGTGGAGGAAAAATTATAAATTTGGTTTTGGATAGATTGAGTTTGAGGAAGTGGTGTGACATCCAGACTGATATGTCTGTTAGTAAATTAGTGAGGTATTACAGGCCGATACTGAGGTGGTTAACATTCTAAAATAAATATAGAACAAGGCAAGGAGTCTGAGTACGATTAGATTAAAAAGTACAGAGTGACGCCATTAACCAGAAAGAGAATTAGTGGAGTAAAGTTCATATACAAAAAGCAACACCTTATTGCTAAATATCTAAAACCAAAAATTACAAAGTTACACTATTAATCAGGAGAGTAAACATGTGCAGATTGGGTTCAAGCAAAACAAATCCATACCTGTCGATCAAAGGAAAAAAATAATCTTAGCTCAATTTACTTGAACGGGGAAAAAAATCCTTTTTAATTCCCCTCGAACAAGCATATATTGTAGCGTACCAGTCCTTAGAAGTGGTAGCTGCGTTTTTTTTAAGCATTTTTCCCTTAGTTTTCACTTGGTGATCCTTCCAGTAATGCTGCTTACACACTATTAGAAAACCGGGTGAACCATCGGCCGGTTTCCCTCGATGTTTCACAGCAATATAGAACCGAGGCTAGCAATAATGTATGAAAATTCTTGTGCGACAAAGGCTTTTTTTTTGTTATTCGTTGTTGCTGATAATGCGCAGTCTTTCGTATCTGATATTTCTTGTACGGAAATGGTACACATTAAATGAAAAGCATTTGTTCTGTTCCTGAACGAGAAAAATTTGGCTATTTGTCCCTTCAGAAATTTTCGTTTGGAAGGTCAGAATCAGCCGTTGAAAGTTGTGTACACACTATCAGAAAATCGTATGATTGTTCCTCGAACCAAAATGTTCGCCCAATTTTCTTATAGTGTCTACGGGCCATAACACACTGTCTATCCTAACGGGACTATGCTCAATCCTTGTACTGTATCTATGTAGGCGGAGCAGTGTTGTCTTGCTCTCCTCATCTTCACAATATAAGGGAAGAATTCTGTAGTCCACAAAAAGAGCTCAGGTAGGGTTGTTAATGTTGAGATTTCAACAGATATTCAGATATTTTCCACTTGTCCAAACACTTTGAATGGTGCAGTGCACCTGGAAAGTATTCACAGCGCTTCACTTTTTCCACAGATTGTTATGTTACAGCCTTATTCCAAAATGGATTAAATGTATTATTTTCCTTAAAATTCCTACAAACAATAGCCCATAATAAAAACGTGAAAGAACTTTATTTGAAATCTTTGCAAATTTATTAACAATAAAAAACAAAAAAAAATCACATGTACATATGTTTGTATTCACAGCCTTTGCCATGACACTCAACATTGAGCTAAGGTGCATGCTGTTTCCACTGATCATCCTTGAGATGTTTCTACAAATTGATTGGAGTCTACATGCATTCAGTTGATTCGACATGATTTGGAAAGTCACACACCTGTCTATATAAGATCCCACAGTTAACAGTGCATGTCAGAGCACAAACCAAGCAATGTAGTCCAAGGAATTGTCTGTAGACCTCTGAGGCAGGAATGTATCTAGAGTTGCCACCTCATCCCTTTAAACCCAAACACATATAAATTACACAGGTTCTGAAGGCTAATTTAATGCACATAAGGCAACAAGTGAGTACAATTACCCCCTTAATCAGCCTCAGAACCTGTGTAATTAATATGTGTTCGGGTTTAAAGGGATGAGGTGGCAACCCTAATCGTATCGATGCACAGATCTGGGGAAGGGTACAGAAAAATGTCTGCAGCATTGAAGGTCCCAATGAGCACAGTGGCCTCCATCATATGGAAGAAGATTGGAACCACCAGGACTCTTCCTAGAGCAGGTCGCCTGGCCAAACTGAGCAGTCAAGGAAGAAGGGCCTTAGCCAGGGAGGTGACTAAGAACCTAATGACCACTCTAACAGAGCTCCAGGGTTTCTCTGTGAAGTGAAGAGAACCTTCCAGAAGAACAACCATCTCTGTAGCACTCCACCAATCAGCCCTGTATGGAAGAGTGGCCAGACAGAAACCAAGTTTGCCAAAAGGCACCTGAAGGACTCTCAGACCATGAGAAACAAAATTCTCTGGTCTGATGAAACAAAATTGAACTCTTTGGCCTGAATGGCAAGCATAATGTCTGGAGGAAACCAGGCCCCACTCATCACCTGGCCAATACCATCACTACAGTGAAGCATGGTGGTGGCAGAATCATGCTGTTGGGATGTTTTTCAGTGCCAGGAACTGGGAGACGAGTCAGGATTGAAGGAAAGATGAATGCAGCAATGTATAGAGACATCCTTGATGAAAGCCTACTCCAGAGCTCCCTAGGCCCTTAGACTGGGGCGAAGGTTCATCTTCCAACAGGACAACGACCCTAAGTACACAGCCAAGATAACAAAGGAGTGGCTACGGGACAACTCTGTGAATGTCCTTAAGTGATCCAGCCAGAGCCCAGACTTGAACCCGATTGAACATCACTGGAGAGATTTGGAAATGGCTGTGCACCGACGCCCCCTATCCAAACGTTGAGGGGAAGAGCCCTACTGGGTACAGAGAGGATAGGAGCAGTGTTAGGGAAAGGTACCTGATGAGGAGGGGAAGATCAGGTTTCCCTTACAGCCACATCTCTTCTTTTGTTTTCTTGGAGCTGTCTCTCACCACCAGCCAGACAATCTGCAAGAACTTTTAGGAGTCTCAGAGCAAACCAGTTATCTGAATACCTCCTCCAGGGGAAGTGCTCCTTAGGCATTCAGTGGTCTGTAATCTCATTATTTTTCAGTAAAAAAAAGTGTCATGTTGACAGCCATTGCCTTTTTGCCTGCAAAAGTATGTTACCAGCAATTTGTTTGGTGCTTTTTCTGTAAACGACCTTATTTCTGTGATCATTCAAGTACTATATAAGCACCCCTTTGTGTTGACTCCTCCAATTTATTGGGTATTCTGGATAAGCCACGCCCACAACATTAACTGCAAAGTTACAGCTTTTGTCCCATTTACATAATTTCAAAACATAAAGATGTAATTCCCCTTTAGGTTGTATCTCTATGGCTAATTATATGAAACACATGAGAGTAGGGCCGTCTTTAACGTGGGGCAAAATGGAAAGCTACCCCGTGCCTAGTTATTGTTTTGGGGCCCAATGCAGCTGCCCCTTAAGCTCACAAATAGTTGATAGGTGGATTTGGCTATCAGGAGATGAAGGGAGAACTGAATGTTGGGGGGAGCTGGTGATCGGTTGGGTGTTATGTCTGCAGCCTGTGCAGTGATTGGCCAGCTCGGTAAAGTAAACCCTGTCTGAGGAAAGTTTTTGTCAGTCCTGGGCACAGTCATATCGACTCCACCCCCTCCCTCACCATGTCTGACAAGACCATTGACCTGTGAATAACCTCTTCGCCGGAGGGTTTGGCGGGGAGTGCCTGGTGTTCACCTGACGTCCTCTGGACTCTATCAAGGTGAGACCACTGGGGGGAAGCAACTCAGGGGTCTGCGGAGGGAGTCCTGTGTAATTATGGGGGTAGTATGGGGGAGGGAGTCCTGTGTAACAATGGGGGTTGTATGGGGAGGGGTGCTGTATAATGATGGGGGTACTATGGGGGAGAGGGTCTAGTGTAATGATGTGGGTAGTATAGGGCAGGGGTCCAGTGTAATGATGGGGGTAGTATGGGGAGGGGGACTTGTGTAATGATGAGAGTAGTATGGGGGAGATGTCTTGTGTTAAGATAGGGGTAGTTTGGGGGAGGGGGTCTTGTGAAATGATGAGAGTAGTTTGGGGGAGTGGGGTCTCGTGTAATGATGAGAGTAGTATGGAGGAGATATCCTGTGTAATGATAGGGGTAGTTTGGGGAGGGGGTCTCATGTAATGATGAGAGTAGTATGGGGGAGATTGCCTGTGTAACGATAGGGGTAGTTTGGGGGAGGGGGGTCTTGTGTAATGATGAGAGTAGTTTGGGGGAGGGGGTCTCGTGTAATGATGAGAGGGTTTTCGGAATAAAAATGGGGTTAGAATGGGGGAGGGGTGCTGTATAATGATGGGGGTACTATGGGGGGGGGGGGGTCTAGTGTAATGATGGGGGTAGTATAGGGCAGGGGTCCAGTGTAATGATGGGTGTAGTATGTGGAGGGGGACTTGTGTAATGATGAGAGTAGTATGGGGAGATGTCCTGTGTAATGATAGGGGTAGTTTGGGGGAGGTTGTCTTGTGGAATGATGAGAGTAGTTTGGGGGAGGGGGGTCTCGTGTAATGATGAGAGTAGTATAGAGGAGATGTCCTGTGTAATGATAGGGGTAGTTTGGGGGAGGGGGTCTTGTGTAATGATGAGAGTTGTTTGGTGGAGGGGGTCTAATGTAATGATGAGAGTAGTATGGGGATGTCCTGTGTAATGATGGGGGGTAGTTTGGGGGAGATGTCCTGTGTAATGATGGGGGTCGTTTGGGGGAGATGTCCTGTGTAATGATGGGGGTAATTTGGGGGAGGGGTCCTGTGTAATGATGGGAATAGTATGGGGGAGGGGTCCTGTGTAATGATGGGGGGGGGGATATGTGTGACCAGGGTCCAATCAATATTAAAGACAGTCCTGCATGACAGTGAATTGCTTATAAAGCACAATGTTATTATGCTATATTTATATATAAAGTTTAAGTCACACACAAAAACTTTAATTTGAGTATATTCCTCAATAGCCACAAAGTATATAAATACACTTTTTGTGCACCAAATGTGTTTGCAAACCAAGTCACTACCTTTTAAGGCAGTAGTGACATCATCACTGTGCTGTACATAGCCTAAGCAGAGAGCAGGGCTGTGGGAGGGGCCCAGCAGGCTCCACCTATGACAGGCTGCCTGCAGAAAACTACAGGAGGGGGCAGAGACAAGACCAGTCACCCTGCACAAGAAGAGAGAGCAGCAGTTACTGGTCTTTTTTTTTTACCGGAAATTCTTGTGCAGAGGCAAAGTTTCACACCCGATTACTGCACAGACCTGGAAGAAATACACAAAGATTCAAGTAACAATACATATGCTTCTTGTATTTAGAAAACACCTGCTTATCCTGGAGTTCAGCTTTAAGTTAATTACCGTATGAGTTTATCCTTTAATTGCAAATGTCAGTGTCCAAGAAATCCGTGCCAGGAAAGTCATATGAAAATTCATATTTTCTGGGTGAGGTTTCTGCCCAAGTGTCGTCCCCCACATAAAAGCTACAGCCTGGGATTGAATGGGCCGACAGAGCAGAAGCTACAGGACTTGGTGCCACCATGATAAGATATTTCCTGTTCTTTGTTCTTTTCTTTGCCGTCCTGATGACAGGTTAGGTATTTTATATTTTTTATTATAGTGTAATGTAAATATCAGTATTGTTTAACCACTTGCCTACCAGGCACCAACACCCCCCTCCCATCCAGACCAATTTTCAGCTTTCGGTGCTCTCACGCTTTGACTGACAATTACTCAGTCATGCAACACTGTACCCAAATGAATTTTTTGTCCTTTTTTTCCCACAAATAGAGCTTTCTTTTGGTGGTATTTGATCACCTCTGGGTTTTTTATTTTTTGCGCTATAATTGAAAAAAGACTGAAAATTTTGAAAAAAAAAAAGAATTTTTCTTTGTTTCTGTGATACAATTTTGGAAATTATTAATTTTTCTTCATAAAATTTTGGCCACAATTTATACTGCCACATATCTTTGGTAAAAATAACCCAAATTAGTGGAAATTATTTGGTCTTTGTGAAAGTTACAGACTCTACAATCTATGGTGCGAATTATACAAAATTGATCACACCTGATGTACTGGTGGCCAATCTCATTTCTTGTGACCCGAACAAGCCAGGAAAGTACAAATACCCCCCAAATGACCCCTTTTTTGAAAGTAGACATTCCAAGGTATTTAGTAAGAGGCATGGTGAGCTTTTGATGTTGTCATTTTTTCCCACAATTCTTTGCAAAATGAATTATTTTTTTATTTTTTATTTTTTTTCTACAAAATTGTCATTGTAATAGGTTATTTCTCTCACATGGCATGTGTATACCACAAATGACACCCAAAAATAAATTCTGCTACTCCTCCTGATTATTACGATACCACATGTGTGGGACTTTTCCACAGCCTGGCCACATAGAGAGGCCCAACATGCAGGGAGCGCCATCACGTGTTCTAGGAGCATAAATTACACATCTAAATTGTTGACTACCTATTACACTTTTGAAGGCCCTGGAGCACCAGGACAATGACACGTGACACTGACGTGGCACTGATGACACGTGACACTGACGTGGCACTGATGACACGTGACACTGACGTGGCACTGATGACACATTACACTGACGTGGCACTGATGACAGATGGTACTAATACGGGGCACTGATGACACGTGACACTGATGACAGATGGCACTGAGAGATGGCACTCATACATGGCACTGATATCACGTGGCACTAATATGTGGCACTGATGCGAGATGGCACTAATACGTGGCACTGATGACAGACGGCACTAATACGTGGCACTGATGACACATGACACTGATGACAGATGGCACTGATACGTGGCATTGATGACAGGTGACACTGATAACAGATGGCACGTGACACTGACAGGTGGCACTGATGACAGATGGCACTAATATGTGGCACTGATGACAGATGGCACTGACGACAGATGGCACTGACGACAGATGGCACTGACTACAGATGGCACTGGCAGATGGCACTGGGGATGGCACTGGCAGATGGCACTGGGGATGGCACTGGGGATGGCACTAGGGATGGCACTGGGGATGACACTGGGGATGGCACTGGGGATGGCACTGGCAGATGGCACTGGGGATGTCATTGGGGACAGATTGCAGTGGTGGCAGTGGGCATAGATGGCATGTTATTTATTTATTTATTTTTTAAAACACTTACGGCGCTGCAGCTGTTCATCTCCCCCTCCTCACACGCTGTCTCTGTGTGAGGAGGAGGAGCGGCGCTGAGAGATGATCTCATATGTTTACATATGAGATCATCTCTCATTGGCCAGGGCGATCGCGCTGTAAACGGCCGCTGTTATTGGCCGTTTACAGCGATCTGTGATTGGCCGTGTCCGAGGGACACGGCCAACACAGAATTTCCCTGCTGCGCGCTCGTGAGCGCGCACAGGGAACGAGGAAAGGGGAGGCCGTCATATGACGGCCTCCCGGGATTTGGCATCCGCGCTGTGGCCGTCATTCGGCTACGGCCGGATGCGAAGTGGTTAAAGAGCATTTGTGTATTTTATGATGTCTTAAAGCCAAACTACAGCCTATTTGTATTATTATGGATTGAGTCGGGAAGAAGGATTAGAACATCGTCGAATCTTAAACACTCTCCAGGGTGGATTTATTAAAGTCAAATAGACTGTGCACTTTGAAAGTGCAGTTGCTCCAGAGCTTAGTAAATTAGCAGATGCTCCGCTGATTTTCATCAACCAATCATGTGCAAGCATAAATGCATTTATTTTTATTTTCCTTGCACATGATTGGGTATTCTTTGCAAACTGAAGATTTACCTAATTTACTAAACTCTGGAGCAGGTGCACAGTCTATTTGCCTTTAGTAAATCAACCCTTTTGTGTCTCCATGGAGGAAATTTTCATATTTTCCTACATTTTCTAACACCCACCACAGTGACAGTGGTTTGGTTAAAAAAAAAAAGCCACAAGTCTTAGAAAACCTCTATTTACAGAACCTTATACTCTCATATGATCCAGAGAAAGGCAAACAATCCCTCATGTCAACAATAGTCATAAAATCCCACACAGCTCCTATGGGACCTGAGGGTAGAAGGAGCCCCATTAGGGAGACTCTTGAGGCAAACTGAGCAGTAAGGAATATCAGTTTAGCTGTCGTATCAGTGTAGACCAGGGTAGGCAACCAGTAACCCTTCAGCTGTTGTGGAACTACATTTCCCATGAGGCATTGCAAGGCTGGCAGTTACAATTACTCCCAGAGGCCTCATGGGACTTGTAGTTCTGCAACAGCTAGAGGGCCCCAGGTTGCCTACCCCTGGTGTAGAGTAGACTCATTGCCCTCAGAAACTATCCCTGTATGCCCAATATAGTATTTTCTCAGGTAAAGCTCCCTTTGGGACCCTGGGGATGGAAGGAAGCTCCATTAGAGGACTCTTGAGGCAAACTAAGCATAGAAAATGTGTGTGCATGTGGAGATAACACAGACCCAGTACCTTAATATTAATGATTGCAAAGTTTGCTGTGGAAAATAACCAGTGGCAAAGCTAGACATTCTTTCGCCTGGGGCAAAGACTCAATTCAGCCCCCCATCCCCTGAAGAGGACAGTTGCCTGTAGGGCAGAGGTTAGTGTCAGTAGGGCAGCTGAAGGTGTCTTTTTAATTGTTTCTTATTTTCTTTACATTTTTTTAATCATTTTTTCCAATTCATTAGCAGCCTTGTTGGGGGCTTTGGTGACACAACTTTGACACTGACATTCCTGCATGACTTCATCGTGGCTTGCATATGACTTCTTTAACAGAAGTCCATGCAAGTCATGTCAAAGTCACCCCAAAGTAGTGCAGGCACCTTTTTCTAAGTCGGAGCAACTTGAGTGAGTGAGTTAAAACAGTTCCATTGCTGTTAATATGGCATTGCATGACAAGTCGCAGCAGTGTGAACCGGGGCTAAAACTCTTGATCGGATCATGTAACCTAAATTGCCAGCTCCTCCCACTTAAAAAAAGACTATCAACAAGTTCGTTAACATGGTCTCTCTCAGAATTTAAAGTCTTAAACTATATATCTGGAATATGTTTTACTAAACACCTGGCAATGTATGTATTTTCATTTTGTGCCCAACCAAACTGTAAGTTCACTTTCACATTAAGAACTTTGAAATACTGATTATAACTGATAACATATTTTCATATTTCAAGGCCATGGGCTTACATGTCGGGAGTGTAGTACCTCCAGTGGAACCTTCTGCAGGGGGCACTCGCATAAGTGCCCATCAGTGTCAACCAGCTGCATGAACAGGGTGTCAATAACCAAAATCGGTGAGTCAAATTAGGTGACAAAAACAAAACTGGTGAGCCAAATTTTGTAAACATACCAGATAGAAAAATAATTTGAATATGGAGAGGCAGACAACTACAATTACACACAAATGCCTCCTTGGCTGCATGCCTCACACAAAGTCCCATACTTTTTCTCTTTCTATATCTACATATTGGGGATGGAGTTACATTCCAATTCAATGTCCTCATATAAAGTCCCACCTAGTTAGCTAGCTCTTTTTCTCCTTTTCTCATACGATTACACACTGCCAACCCTCATAGCTATTTTCAAGCATCTGAAGCCAACAATCATTTGCTTTGGGTAAAAGTGAAACTCCAGAAAACTTTTTTCTCCAAAGGGGACAGGTTCAGAAACAAAATTTTTTTTTAATTTTCTTCTAAAAAAAATACTTGTTTTATAGCGTAGCTTTTATTGCTTGTAGAAATGGATGGATAGCGCTAGATCCCCAAGGTTTTTTTGGATTCTCCTAATAGTGTGGGTATGGTATTGCTGCACAAGATCTTACCACTAGGCTGGTAGCTTCAGCAAATCAAAGAGCAAATCAAAGAGTTTCCAAGGCCAATACTACCTGATAGCCCTTAGACACGGTGCCCACTAGCCCTTAGATGTGGTACATGCTAGCCCTTAGATGTGGTGCCTGCTAGCCCTTAAATGCAGTGCCTACTAGTACTTGGATATGGTGCCTACTACCCCTTAGATGTGGTGCCTGATAGCCCTTAAATGTGGTGCCTACTAGCCCTTAGATATGGTGCCTAATATCCCTTAGATATGGTGACTAATAGCCTTTAAATGTGGTGCCTATTAGCCCTTACATGTGGTGTTTACTAGCCCTTAGATGTAGTGCCTGTTAGCCCTTAGATGTGATGTCTACTAGCCCTTAGACACAAATTTGAATTTCCAAAAAGAATAAAATAGAATAGGAAAAAAAAGGAATAGAATAGGAAATAATATGATAGAATAGAAAAAAATAGAATGCATAATAAAATAATTGAATCCAATAGAGTAAAACAGAACAGAATACAAAATGAAAGAATAAAAAAAAGATTAGAAAATAAATTGACAGAATAGAAAAGAATAGGGTAAAATAGAACAAAATAGAATAGAAAATAAAAGAACGGGCGGAGCTAGCCAGAGATCGTGATGGACGCTCAGTAGCAGAGCTCCGGGACTAGCAGGAATACCACGGCTTATAACGACCATTCTGGGCCACAATAACTCACCCCTATACGGCGATCCAGCTCCACAGCGTCAGGGGAACAGATCGTCACCATGCCCAAACCAAAAGAGTTCTTTGAAAATAACCAAGAACCGGTTACAGACACATTTATTGTGTGGACTGCCCATAAGGTATTTCTAATGCCGCGTACACACGAAGGGACTATCCCGCGGGATTATCCCCTGGCCTCAAGTCCAGGGGATAATCCCCTCGTGTGTGGGCCTCCAACGGACTTTTTTTCAAAAAGTCCGGCGGACTAAAGTTTTAAGTTTTGTTTTAAAATGATCCGCTGGACTTGGCAGTCCAGCGGACAATCCCGCGGTTAGTGCCGCTCATCGGAAAGTCCGTTCATTTAGCACGTGACTTCAGGTACGTAGCTAGCGTAGGCAGTAAATGCCGGCGCGCTAGCTCCGTCACCTGGCATGGATTTAAAGGGAGTCCCCACGCTGAGAAAAGGCGTGGGGGGGTCCCCCCAAATCCATCTCAGACCCTTATCCGAGCACGCAGCCCGGCAGGCCAGGAAAGGGGTGGGGACGAGCGAGCGCCCCCCCTCCTGAGCTGTACCAGGCCGCGTGCCCTCAACATAGGGGGTGCCCTGGGGAAAGGGGGGCCGTGCGGCCCCCCCCACCCCAAAGCACCTTGTCCCCATGTTGATGAGGACAAGGGCCTCTTCCCGACAACCCTGGCCGTTGGTTGTCGGGGTCTGCGGGCGGGGGCTTATCGGAATCTGGGAGCCCCCTTTTATAAGGGGGCCCCCAGATCCCGGCCCCCCCACCCTATGTGAATGAGTATGGGGTACGATGTACCCCTACCCCGCCGAATGGTGACCCCGCCCCCTGTGATGTCACAGTCCCAGCATCCTCCGGGACTGTGACATCACAAGGGGGCGGGGTCACCATGTGACATGAGCATGTGACCCTGTCCCCTTGTCCCTATATAAGTCCCAGCACAGCGTGGCTCTGGCATTCCGGCCAGAGAGAGCGACGTGTCAACATCGGAAGAAGAAGAAGAAGAAGAAGAAGACGGAAGAAGAAGAAGAAGGCGGCGCAGAAAGCGACGACAGCGGCAAGAACAGAAGAGACCCCGGAAGACCCCCGAAGGCGGATCGAGACCCCCAGACGACGGCGGCGATGACGAAGAAGGTAGCCGGACTTCTCCGCTCGGTAAAAGAGCTACGTAAATGGCGGAGGAGTCCGGCGATAAGACCCCCAAGACGGAAGAAGACCCCTGGAGCAGTGCAATAAAATATTTTTTCAAAAGTGTGGTTTTTTTACTTTACATTTTACATCTTAGGTGAATGGGTAGGGGTACATCGTACCCCATACTCATTCACATAGGGTGGGGGGCCGGGATCTGGGGGCCCCCTTATAAAAGGGGGCTCCCAGATTCCGATAAGCCCCCGCCCGCAGACCCCGACAACCAACGGCCAGGGTTGTCGGGAAGAGGCCCTTGTCCTCATCAACATGGGGACAAGGTGCTTTGGAGTGGGGGGCCGCATGGCCCCCCTTTCCCCAGGGCACCCCCCATGTTGAGGGCACGCGGCCTGGTACGGCTCAGGAGGGGGGGGGGCGCTCGCTCATCCCCACCCCTTTCCTGGCCTGCCGGGCTGCGTGCTCGGATAAGGGTCTGAGATGGATTTGGGGGGAACCCCCACGCCGTTTTTCGGCGTGGGGATTCCCTTTAAATCCATGCCAGGTGACGGAGCTAGCGCGCCGGCATTTACTGCCTACGCTAGCTACGTACCTGAAGTTACGTTCGAAATGAACGGACTGCTCCGTGTGTGGGCAAGTCCGTTCATTTTCAAAAGTCCCGCAGACTTTGTCCAGCGGATTGTCCGCCGGAGAAGTCCGGGCGTGTGTGGGCAAGTCCACACGCTCGGAAAGTCCGGCGAAGCCAGCTGGAAAGTCCGGCGGATTGTCCGCTGGACTGGGTCCGCCGGGAAAAGTCCCTTCGTGTGTACGCGGCATAAGAGGTATTCTGATACAACAAGTGGTGAGGGTTAAAAGGGCGAGGCAGCAGCATACTGTGAAAATTATTTCCCAAATCGAAACATTAGAAAAACAAAATATGTCCAATACGTCCCAATTGCTGACAGACCAACTAACACAACTCCGTACAGAACTCAGACTGCTCCTTCTGGAGGACTTTGAAAAGGCCTCCAGAAGACGCAAGCTGTCCTACTACATGAGCAGGGAAACTTCTGGCTAACCAGCTAAGAGGACATCGATACAAACCCAAATTCCATACATCATACAACCCAATACACAAATAAAACAACAGCACCCCCAAGCAATAGCTGTCACGTTCAGCCAATACTATGGCTCACTCAATAATCTCAAAAATTACCCTACTATACCATAACCAACACCAGATATCATAGAGGCATTCCTACGCAACATTAATCTTCCCAAAATCACTTCTGAACACCTCCACATCCTAAATTCCCCTATCACTGACTCAGAGGTGCGACAAATCATACAATCTCTCTCACTTAACAAATCCACGGGCCCAGATGGCTTCACAGGGGAGTACTACTAATCCATTCAAGATATACTGATTCCACATTTGGTCGAAATCTTTGGTTTTGCTGCTGCCTCTCCCTCATTCCCTCCAAAAATGCTTAAAGCCATAATAGTGGCTCTGCCCAAACAAGGTAAAGACCCAGATACCCCACAAAATTTTAGGCCAATCTCATTACTTAACAATGATATTAAAACTTACGCAAAACTATTAGCTACCAGACTGGTGGACATCCTACCTTCTATTATAGATGTAGATCGGTCTGGATTTACTAAAGGGAGACAGATGGCGGATGCCACCCGCCGCCTGATAAATGTAATACATCTAGCCAACAAACACAAAACGCCTTGTCTGCTCCTGGCTTTTGATGCAGAGAAGGCATTTGATAGGATACACTGGCAGTTTCTAGCACAAGTAATGAGTACGTTTGGTTTTGGAGGCTCCATCTACTCAGCCATTATGGCACTCTACACCCACCCATCGGCCCAAGTATATATTTCAGGTGCACTTTCTACCCCATTTGCAATAACTAACAGAACATGACAGGGTTGCCCCCTTTCCCCAATAATCGTCAATCTGTTGATGGAGCCATTAGCCTCCTACTTAAGAACACATCCACACATTTCAGGCATAAAAGTGGGCGCGAAACACCATACCATAAGTCTATTCGCACATGATATAATACTGATGCTTACAAAAGCAAACACATCTTTGGCCACAGTTCACAAAGCATTGTAAGCATTTAATGGAGTATCATATTACAAAGTGAATGAGATTTAGGCCCCTTTCACACGGACGGTCCATTCAGGTCCGCCTGTCAGTTTTTTAGGCGGACCTGAACGGACGCTCCATAGACCTCTATGGAGAGTCGGATGTCAGCGGTGACATGTCCGCTGACATCCGACCCGCTCCGATCCGAAAAAGTGTGACGGTGGAAAAAGCTATTTTTCCACCCGTCTGCGGATCAGATCAGGTGACGACAGACTCTACGGTCCGTCATCATCCGATCCCCCATAGGGGAGAGCGGTCCTCTGACAGGTCCGTCCCTGCACAGAGTGCAGAGACAGACCTGTCATCTTCCTGCTCAGCGGGGGATCGAATACTAAATAGATACCTCTGGCAAGGAAATAGGGCCAGATGTGCTTTTAGTAGATTAATTAAACATAGGAAGGCAGGTGGAGTGGGCCATGTACATTTGCAGGATTATTATTTTGCGACTGTACTGGCACAACTCCAAAATTAGCACCCCCTAATCTTGCATCAATAAGAGCATTGGTTCATCTCCGAAAATATCAAAAATGGACTGGTAGAGCAGCACCTTTAAAACTTCCTATCTCAGCAATTAACTATATAATACCAGATAACCTAACTAAATGGAAAGAAAAAGGAATCAATAACCTAGAGGACATCCTAGAAGGCATATCACTTAAGCCATTTTACACCTTACAACTAGAACACCAGTTGCCACCCACAAAGCAATATAAACATATGCAGATAGCACAACTATTGAAAAAGAATTCTCAAATACTTACATCACTACCTGTGAAAATAACCCAATATTACCAACAAACCCCAAGCTTATGCAAAGGCATATCAATTATATAATCGGGTCTATACGAGAAAGATAGATGTGTAAAATCCCAATCCATAATAGCCTAGGAACAGGAAATACAGATAGAATACACAACTCAACACTGGGAAAAAACATTATGACTCATTTATTCCTCCACCAAAAGCACAAACCTATGGGAAATGCAACAAAAGATATCACTTTGATGGTATTTGACTCCACTCCGCATTTCAAAGATCTACCGCAACACCTCCCCAAATTGCTGGAGGCTTTATGGTTGTTCTGGCACACTGATCCACATCTTGTGGTACTGCCCCAAACTAGGAGCACTTTGGTCCCAGGTTGAGAGACTCATGTCCAGGGGCGTTGCTGGGTCTACAAAAGATCTTGGGCTAGAGCCCATAGCAGCGTAGTAAAGAAAGTCATACGCTTGGGTGGGCATACACATGTATATACAGTAATATATGTGTGTGTGTATATATGCCCAGAGAGCCCCCCACTTACATCAGGGTCCCCAGAGAGCCCCTCTTAAATTAGGGTCCCCAGAGAGCCTCCCCCTTAAAATCAGAGTCCCCCAGAGAGCCTCCTCCTTGCACCAGGGTCCCCAGAGGGCCTCCCCTCCCCTTGGGGACACCTACAGAGACTCTGGGCTATGGGCCCCAGATTCGGGGCTATAGCCCCAATAGCCACCCCCTAGCGACGCCACTGCTCATGTCTAATGATACATATCTTAAAGTGGTTGTAAACCCTTACAAACCACTTTGACCTACAGGTAAGCCTAGATTAAGGCTTACCTGTAGGTCCAAGAAATATCTCCTAAACCTACATGGGTTAGGAGATATTTACAAAAAGACAGGCACCCCTGTCTACGGCACATGCGCCGTAGACAGCGGCGCCCAGCCGCACTGAGCACGCCACAGATCACGGCGATATGCCGCTCGTGCCGGCTTCTGTGTACATGCGCGGGAGTGACGTCATCACGGCTCCGGCGAATCACAGCACCGGAGCAGCGAGACCCGGAAGTCACTCTGGGATATATGGCGGCAGAGGAGGGCGTGGACGAGGGTCGCTTCGGGGGCTTTGTTCTCAGGTAAGTTATTCATAATGAGCTAGTATGCTATGCATACTAGCTCATTATGCCTTTGCCTTGCAGGTTGATTTTATTTTTTGTTTTAATTGAGTGCATTTACTTCCTCTTTAACCAACCATTACAGCCATGAATGGCAATACTATCACTCAAACTAGACTCCATTCCACTGCCCTATAGATCTGTGATATCCCGCATACTACTAGCTACTCGTTTAACGATTCTTAGACACTGGAAAGATGTAAAGGCTCCAACAATTTCTGAAGTAATAAACACAATACACACACATGGCACCTATGAGGTTCTACATTCCTCAGCAATTCGGGAACTTTGAAAAAGTGTCCAAACTTTGGGCTCCTTGGTACGAATGGCACTCAAAGAGAGTGAGACCCTGATATTCTGAAGCACCAACAAGAAGGATTAGCCAAACCTGAATCACAACTAAGCTAATAAGCATCACTATGACTGATTTGTGTAGTTGAAATGTTGTTATATGTTTGTTCTATGTTATAATTATGGTCATTAAATCTCTAAGGATAGTTACTTTGCATAAACTAGAAGGGATCAAACAATCACTGCTTGAAGTCGGCAACTGCGACCACACAGAGAGATCGCGGGTGGTCAAATCTACAGTAGAGCTAACTTCCTAAACCAGGAAAACACTCAATATCCTTGGCAACATAAGAGTACACACCCATTATAACTGTGAATGTCATGGATACTATATAACCGAGGAATAAATGGAATATGTTTTAATATGTTTCTTTATGTAAACTGTACAATTTTAATAAAAACTATTGAAACTAGAAAATAAAAGAACAGTATAAAATAGAACAGAAAATAAAGGAATAGAATAGAAAAAAGAACAGAATAGTATAAAATATAAAGAATATAACCATCTTTTGAAATTCGTATTTCAAATACAATAATTAGAATTAGAATAGAATAGAAAAGAATAGAATAGAAAAAAAATTGAATAGAATGAAAAAAAATTAATAGAGGAAACAATAGAATAAAATAGAATAGAAAAGAATAGAAAATAAAATAATTGAATAAAAAAATTGAATAGAATAAAAAGAATATAACCATTTACAAACATTTGAATACAATAAATTTGAATTGGAATAGAATAGAAAATAACAGTTTATAATAGACTAGAAAAGAATAGAATAAAAAAAAAAAAAGAATATAACCATCTTCCGAAATTCTAATTTTGAATAGAATAAATTTGAACAGAAAAGAATAGAATATAAAAAATAGAATAGAGTAGAAAGAATAGAACAAAATAACCATTTTCCGAAAATTTTAATTTTGAATAGAATAAATCTGAATTCAAATAGAATAGAAAAGAATAGAATAAAAAAAAAGAATAGAATAGAAAAGAATGGAATGGAATAAAAGAAATATAACCATCTTCCAAAATTTGAATTTCAAATAAAATAAACTTGATTTTGAATGGAATTTGAATATTGAATTGATTTGAATTTGCGGAATTTGGTCGAATTGAGTTCAATCTGACTAAATTTGGAAATTTGAATTGATTCAAATTCGAATTACCAAATTTAACTAAACAAATTTTTCTAAACAAATTTAACTAAACAAATTAAGTAACGAATATAAACAAAACAACTATTTTTTTTCATTCTGCACAAGTCTATAGGGAACCTTGTTTAGGAAACTGTAGTGACCTCACAAGTGGAAACCATCTACCTGCCTGCAATGCACTCCCACTTTTTTTTTTTTTTTTTTGAAGGTCCTGCTCGGCATCATGTGACCCAAACATTCAGAAGGTCAATAAACCAATTAAAAAATATTTGGCAACATTTATTTTTACAGATTTGTTTAGAACCCTTTAAGCTTTTTTCTTTGGTGTAGGATCCTGGAATTCTGTTTAAACTGTTTATGTATCTTGCTGACTTCCTCTTATATTGAATAGGCAATGCCATGAATTAAAATTGTATACCTAATTTTTTCTTACACAATTTTTCAGATTTTTTGTGTTTCAGTTCCCCCTTATAATAACACCCGGAATCATATAATTTGCCCCGTCTGCTATAAGTACGAGACCTATGAGTGTAAACATAAGGGTTACATAGAATGCAGAGGCCACGAAAACGAATGCTTTGATTTTGCTGCGACTGTTTTGAGAAAAGGTATGAGAATAAAATGTGCCATAAAGGCAATATATTATCCTTGCAATCAGAAACAAAATGAGCCAGTCAACCTTCCGGGTTAAGGATCTGTTCTAAAACATGTTGATATACAGATGGTTCATATCTACAGATTTTACAAATATCAGCCAGGCTGCAAAACGGTCTTGTTTTTTTTTTACGACTCGCTGACCGCCCACTGTCAAATGACGGCGGGACGGTGCAGCTACTGTGGCGGGCCGCCGTCATATGACGTCGTCTGTTATTTGGCCACTGGGGGGCGCGGGCGCGCCGCGGGAGGCGCGGGCGCGCCGCGGGAGGCGCGCGCGCACCCGCCGCGTAGCTGGGGCCCCGGTGCGCGTGCTCGGCGGTCGCGATGACCGCCAGGCACCCGCGATTGCCCGGTAATCGAGCAGGACGTGGATCTGTGTGTGTAAACACACAGATCCATGTCCTGTCAGAGGAGAGGAGACCGATGGTGTGTCCCTTGTACATAGGGACACCGATCGGTCTCCTCCCCCAGTCAGTCCCCTCCCCCCACAGTAAGAATCACCAATATAGGGTACACATTAACCCCTGCAGCGCCCCCTAGCGTTAACCCCTTCCCTGCCAGTCACATTTATACAGTAATCAATGCATTTTTATAGCACGGATCGCTGTATAAATGTGAATGGTCCCAAAAATGAGTCAAAAGTGTCCGAAGTGTCCGCCGCAATGTCGCAGTCACGATAAAAATCGCAAATCGCCGCCAGTACTAGTAAAAAAAAAATAATAATAAAAATGCTATAAATCTATCCCCTATTTTGTAGACGCTATAACTTTTGCGCAAACCAATCAATATACGCTTATTGCGATTTTTTTTTTACCAAAAATATGTAGAAGAATACGTATCGGCCTAAACTGAGGAAAAAATACCACCAAAATAAAGCTCTATCTGTGGGGAAAAAATGATAAAAAATTTATTTGGGTACATCGTTGCATGACCGCGCAATTGTCATTCAAAATGCGACATCGCTGAAAGCTGAAAAATGGCTTGGGCAGGAAGGAGGTGTTCGTGGCTGGTAGGCAAGTAGTTAAAGTGATTGTAAACCTCAGACATGAAATATTAACAAATCATATCCCTCTATAGTGTCTACTTGTCTCAGTTAAGAGCACTAAGTGCCATTTCTGTCTGCTGCTTCTTTCCTCTGCTATCAGCATGAGTCACTTCTGACCAGTTTTCCTGACACCAAGAGAAAAATGGTGACAGGGGAGAGCAGCAGATTGACAGCCTCAGCTCTGTACCTGCCTCATGTGTGAAGGGGAAGGGGGCTGGGGGTGTTCCTTCTCTTCTATCAGCTCTCAGAATTCTCTTCACTGAGCTCTGCAGTGTGTTATTTCAGCCCTCCACCCCCTTTTTTTCTAAATGCTCAGACAAGTTTTATAATTTCTGCATTTTGAACGGATGTAGGGAAGAGAAGACTGCAGATAAACAGGTAGAGCTTATATAGGAGGATTGGTTTTATGTCTGTGTATCACTTGATGCCAGTCACTTCACTGGGTATATGTAAAGGTTTACAACCACTTTAAGGAAAGCCTCACTCCCTCTTCCCTATTTGCACAGTTTGGTATCCACATAGAGGAAGGCCACAAATTTGTGAGTTCCTCCTGTATTATTGGAAACTCGGTTGGTATAGTTTTTGATCTACATGTAAAGAGGTGGGAACCCATGGATAGAGCAAATGGCTCCCACAAAGGAACTGATAAGGGGTTCAGGGCAACCATGGAAAGTTCATCCCCTTGCTGAATTATTCTCTACAAAAGTTTGTAGACATTTAAACATGACACCTACACTAAGTGGGAAAATGTTTTAGGACATCCCTAAAAGTCATTGAGTTTTGGTGTTTCCAGTTGTCCTGGAAATTTATAGATAGGCAACTCCTATCCTCATATTGATTAGTGGTTCCAAATTAATAATAACCACTGCAGTAGGGAACAGACACAAAAGATACGCTCAGCATCTTTCCAAATAACCGTTCTCCTTTATTATGATGCAATTGAAGGGTTTTATACACATGATTACGTAGGTATCACATTAATATTACAATTGTACGTTTATGGTAACAAGGGGCGTATCATAGGCAGGCTAATTCTAATCAGGACTCGAAAGAATGTAAACATGTACTGAAAACATTATTAGTGCCGTGTGCACAGTGAGGGCAGTGTGCAATACATACAAAATAGAATACAATTATATACAGAACTTACAAATTTCCATTACATCTCCTCTCTTTTGATCAATATTTTGATCACTAACCATACCTGCTATCACCTTTAACCTGGAACCTCCACACACTTAGGTGGAGGTAGTCCTGGCCAAAGAGGTAAGAACTCCATTGTGGAGAAAATAATAGCTGAGCAGCTTTTTTCATTACAAAATGACTTTTCATTGTGAAAAACAAATGATTGATAAGACATATTTACAGAGTACTGGCTGTACACTCCTGTGGCCAGAATGGCCTTCTAGCTTAATTGTTGGCATGCTGACTTATCAGCAAATGTAAACACAGACAATTCTACATAAAATGGAAGAGGTACAAAAGACAAATATGACTTCAACATGGCTAAACTACTTTTCAAATATATATCCCTTACAATTAAAGTAATTGAATCAATAAAGTACCCTGGACTGTGATTGCAAGAGGGAAACAAATCAAACACAGAGATTTCTTTAATTTAGTCATTTTTGCAGTGTCTGGTGTGGATCCAGGTGACTTTTCCTTAAAGTTTTGCAAAACTGTACATGAAATAGATGCTGTATTGAGTCTCCAAACATTTCCTTATATATAAATGTCTCTTAACAATCCACACGTCACCTGGCTTTAGTTTTAGATCCTTCCAAACTTTTAGGATCTGGAATTGGGGAGAAAACACATAAATGAGTTTGTCAAAAACCTTTAAAAGATCAGCAACATTCTCTGTGAGATCCGAATGGAGGACTTCAGCTGCTGAGACAAAATATAAGCAAGTGAATAACACACTCCCAAACCAAATCCCATAGGGAGAGAGTCCATCATCCCCTTAGGGGCGTAATAAAATATAAGAAAACACACAGGCAAAAGTTTCTTACTCTACTTTGTCCGCTACATTGTAGACAGTAGGGAGTGTAAAAATAAAACCTCAAAACTTCTAGTAAGGACTCTCCTATAAAAAATTATTTCCTCTGTTACTCTCTGTACTTACAAACTACTTCTGATAACACTTTTTACTGTGGCCTTTGAAGTAGCATTGGCCATTGGACATCCAAAAAACATGTCCATACAGACAAAATGCATACTCGTAAGATCCTGACTTGGGCATCTGGATATATCTTTTTGTAATCTCTGGAAGGGATGTTCAGCTTTTGGTAACACCTTTGGTAACAGGTAAAACAAGAAGTGGTATGTTATAAAAACAACTGTGGAGAACCCTGGCTATATCCAACGCTCATTTACTAAGGCAGCCATAACTGCTTGTGACTGATGACACGGTCCATTTGTCAAGCTGGAGGGAAAAGAGTGACTGGCAGACATAAATGATCACCTTTTCCAATGTCCTGTTTCATAAGAAGTTGCCCACTGTGGACCACTTGTTCTTCTCGTTCTGGGGTCCTTAAAGTTGAATTATTAATCCCAGCTATACTGGGCCAGAACTAGGGTGGAATCTGTGAGTTTCACAGACCCAGCAAGTGTCCGGGGCTGTATATGCAGCATCCTTAGTCGATCTTCTTCCATGTGTGGGTTTTAATGTTAGTATGGCTACCTCAGCAAGAACCGGGAAGGCTGAAAACAGCCGATCAAATTAACTTAGCATGCTTGATTGGTTTACCTGCCGAAGTAAAAACAAACTTCTGGCCCTTCAAATGAAACCAAAAGCTCTCTAATTCTCTACTATCTATATAAATATATACACTCTTTTTATAGCTCACAGGCTTTGCTAAAACATGGAGCTCTGCTTCTTGAGCTGGGGAAAAGGGATCCAATGACTCTATATACAGAGTATCCTTCTGGGTGCATACTCAGTATAAAACCGGGAATAACTCTAGAAAATATTAAATATCTGGGTCTTCAGGGAGTGTGTCCTGCACTGGGCTCACAGCAGCTGATTCCTACATCATCAATTTAACACATGTGGTCTCCCCCGTCTACAGGCAATAAGGTGGCTGGATTAAAATGTACACATTTTTCATTGTTAGATTTGTACATAAACAAACTCATATTTTTTGAACCTTTCATTAGACAAACATTTAGTTAGCTGTATATTTGCTGCGCAAAATGTCGGACCATTAAAAATTAAATATTTGACCAAAATAATGTCTAACTTTGTCTAATAGCACCTTTGCATAAGGGTACAGCTCTGATATATCGGGGTGAACCCTTCATTACTGGGTCCAGCTTGCATAAATATATTACAATGGCTTGTTTTCTATCATGCTGTTTGTGTAAGAACTCCAGTTTCATGTTTCAAAAAGACAACTTTTTCCTGGCAATATTATAATAAATGATAACAATACCCTGCGGTCATGGATAGATGTCCGTAAATATTCTTCTGCTTATACCCACTGCACTTACAAGGAAAAGGGGCACATCATTTCACAATCCACACATTCTGCTTTGGATTCAAAAATAAAAATAAATAAAAACAAACAAAGCGCTCAGCCACATCAAAAACTATAAAACAACTGGCTGCAGGTGGGATCTATCCTAACAGGGTGTGTGGACTTGATGTGATGGGTCTGTCATATTTAAATTTTATTTATTATTACTCTCACATCATGGACCGCACATCAATTTATTATAAGACTTTTAGATTTCATTTTTGTAGAAAAACTTCTTATGTATCCCATCCATCTTGGCTTTGTTAAACATTATGGCAGCTGCATTCCAATTAACAACCTCATCTTAATCTTTTTAATTGTGATCACAATAATTGTGATCACATTGTTTATCATTAGATTCGTTAACCCGGGAAATAAAGTTATAAATGTTTTGTCTAAAAACTGAAATTGGCATGGTGTCCTTCCAGCTTATCACCAACCTCTCATCCCAGCTACATTCTTTCAGGAGAGCACAAAGGAGGGGGTCACATCTGCATACATGACACACACAAGCGATAGAACTAAAGGTTCCAGCATTCACACACATATACAAATATCTCTCTAAAATCGCTTACATTTTTCCCATTTGTACACAACACATGCATATCATTCTCTCACATTCTTTTAACTCTTTTAAATACTTCCTTGTTAAATTTCTGCTTTCCTTATTTTGTTCTGATATCCTTTACATCCAATGTATTGTAATACCATACTTCACATACTGCACCTTCTATGATCAGATGGGCAGCCATAGTGCTCATCCCATCTTCCCTCTCTGACAACATATAAAATATTCTGTTTTAACTCTCATTCGTTTCTTGACTTTACTAGTTGTAGTGCCTAACCCCAAATTCATCCCACAACTTAACATGAAAATGTCTCTTTCTGTCTAGTGTTAATTGTCACCCTTGATTCATCCTGCTCACATAGATAGCTGTTTCTCTAGCTGTGTACTCTGCATGATTCTTAGTCCCTGTGGACTTCGGTGGTAACCCAGTTACCCATTGTGGATCCCTGTCCACTTTAACCATTAATCTAGGGACTCAGTATAGGCGGAACCGCACCTTCGGTTCATATATAGCGCTCCTCTTGCGCTGGGCATTTTTGAGGGTCTCTTACCCTTCATTCCCTTACTTAATTTAATGCCCATAATGACTGGCCAGTCTTCACTATGTGTGCCTATACCCTCTTGCCTCTAAACTTCTTTATCTAGCAGATGTACTACATATACCTGTAAACAGCACTATTCTTCCCTTTCTTATCTATAACACTCCGATGGACAGTAGACAGTGACAACATAACACATAACCACTAATCAATACAGTTCGATTAAGGGGAGTAAGATAGGTACCCTTTGTCCCGAAAATGCCTTACCGATCAAGGAAGTCTGATAACTCAAATGTAAGCAAAAGGCTTACCTCAGCCGGCTGATTATCAGAAATTCCCGGATCGTCTCAAGCTCCAAGTTTCGGATACTCAGGGTCACCTTTTAACCCCTCCTAGGCAAAGCTCGCCACCTGTCCTGGAAATTTATAGATAGGCAACTCCTATCCTCATATTGATTAGTGGTTCCAAATTAATAATAACTACTGCAGTAGGGAACAGACACAAAAGATACGCTCAGCATCTTTCCAAATAACCGTTCTCCTTTATTATGATGCAATTGAAGGGTTTTATACACATGATTACATAGGTATCACATTAATATTACAATTGTACGTTTATGGTAACAAGGGGCGTATCATAGGCAGGCTAATTCTAATCAGGACTCGAAAGAATGTAAACATGTACTGAAAACATTATTAGTGCCGTGTGCACAGTGAGGGCAGTGTGCAATACATACAAAATAGAATACAATTATATACAGAACTTACAAATTTCCATTACACGGTGAAGAGTACGGGTAATGCTAAAGTACTGTATAGGAGGATTTGCTTCATATCTGGGTGTGACGAAACGTCCCTACACTCCGCTTGAGTGCTTTCGTCATATACCACTTCCTCCCAGTCTGAATATAGATATCAGATATTCCAACCGCTCACAAGCACAAAACAAGACAACACTTGATTAGCTGCTCAACATGGACTGATTTATTAGAACCAAAATGACAAGTATTTATAATACAGTAGAAGAGGAGGTCCCCCCTCCTGCTCATATTATTCTAACAATACAACTGTAGCCAGAAACAGAATTAACCTGAGCTAATTATCTAAATCAACACTGAACTCCTTCATTCAATTGCAGGGTTAATTAGCACATACAACAATAGGTGAAATACTCTTTAGAATCTGTGTCAAGCCAGACTAGACTCATTTACATTATACAAAACAACAGACAGGTGGCTGGAGTTGATGATATTAGCATTGAACGTGTGTGACCCAACAGCATGAGACAATACACATTATATATACATATATACAGCATTGAATCTGACTAGCACAGATTATAGTGGGGTTCTCATTCACCCTGTGCCCCTTAAAATCCAGGGCCCATAATCGGTCAGCAAGAGGCTCGCATTCAGTCCTCTCCAAAAGCATGTGTCCCCACTAGGTCTGTCACACTGGGTATCACTTGAGGCCAGTCACTTCACTGGGTATATGTAAGCCTCTCTCCTCCTTCCCTCTTTTACACACTGTCTGGTATCCACTTAGAGGAAGGCCACACACTTGTGAGTTCCTCCTGTGTTACTGGAAACCCGGTGGGTATAGTTTTTGGTCTACATGTAAAGAGGTGGGAGCCCAGGGATATGGCAAAGACTTCCCATGGCTCCCACAAAAAAACTGATAAGGGGTTCAGGCCAACCAGGGAAAGTTCATCCCTTTGCTGAATTATTCTCTACAAAAGTTTGTAGACATCTGACCATGAAACTTACACTGTATGGGCAAATGTTTTAGGACATTACCTACAAATCAATAAGTTGTGGTGTTTCCAGTGAAGAGTATAGTTAATGCTAAAGTATACAAAGACAATTTAGACAGTTGTGTGACTACAACCTTATGGCAACAGTTTGGGAAAGACAGTTTTATGTTCCAGCATGACTGTACCCCTGTACACAAAGTCAGCTTCATAAGAACATGGTTTGATGAGTCTGGTGTAAAGGAACTCAAGTGGCCTACACAGAGCTTAGACCTCAACCCTACTGAACACCACTGGGATGAACTTAAATGTTGATTGCGAGCCAGATCTTCTCATCCAACATGCATCGAATTGTTTCCGAGCATGTGTCGGAATTTTGCGTGTCGGAATTGCATACACATGATCGGAAAATCAGATAGAAAGGTTTTCCGTCGGAAAAATTGAGAACAGGTTCTCAATTCAAAGTCCATCGTAAATTCTGACAGAAAAAGACCGATGGGCATACACACGGTCGGAAAATCCATTGAAAAGCTCCCATCGGACTGTTTCCATCGGAAATTCCGACCGCGTGTACGCGGCATTATTGTAGCCACAAGAATTGTTAAATTGTTATCTCTAGCTATGGTGATTGTAAAGGCATTTTTTAGGGATGTTACTGATTCAAATTTTCGTGTTCGATTAACCGATTTTTTTTTTATAGATTAATCGACTAATTTTGATTAATTATAACGCACATACAGATCCAACTACTTTTAGCTGATCTCCTTGCATTGCAACTCTGCATTAGTCAGTGGTAAATGTGGTATGCCTCCTCATAGATCCTCACAGGCAGGCTATGCATCCCGAAGAGACCCAAAATGGCCGCGCGGGCTATTTTATGTCCTACCCAGCATGCACTGTAAGAGAGGGTGTCCATGGGTAGGTCACCTGGCATCTTGGGTAAAAAGGTCAACTCTCCAAGGTAAACAACAGTCACTTCCTGTAATTAACTTAGTGCTTTGTGAAAGAAAAATCATTCAAGTCCGCTGTCAGTGTTTGGTCACAAATGGCGCCAAATACTAGGCCATAGAATTGTCCATAGGCTTCCATTATAAAATGCTAACATGCAGTAATAGACAAGAATACTCACGCTACACTTATTTAAGATTTTAATGGGCTATTCATTTATTGGTATTTGGAACCAGAGTACTGCTTTAAGTGCCCTGGGCAAAATCTGAGCACATTTTATAATCTAGAAGAAAAATTACAGAAGCCATATGTAACAAAATGTATTTCGGTATGATGCAACGTTTCCTGCATGTCTGGAAGATTTTGGACAGATGGTGAAGCTTGGCAGGTCACTGTTTACCTCTGTAAACAATTGTCAGGAACTTGCTCCAGGGATGAGGGTTTCTGCCAGTTGCTTGCAGCACATTAGGTGCACGTGGAAATTTACAAAAGAACATTGTGAGATCTGGGTGGGTAAAATTTTCCACGAGACTTGTTCAACGGACTTCAGTACTTACCAGTTAGGGTCACAGAAACTGTCCTTGTCATGGTTCAGGCAACTGGCTAAAAATGCAAAAATAAAAATGAAGGCAGACCCGTGATTGCAGGAAAGAAAATTGCTTGATTCTCCCATCACAGTGTTGATGGGGGAATCCCTCCCATGGAGCTATTGAGTTCTCCCTGCGGGGGGTTGGGCACGAGGGGAGCCATCACTGCCGGGAGAACACAGTGATTATTGCTAGTGGCTATAGCCACTGGCAATATTTGCATGTAAAAACCTGACATGCTGGTTGTACCCAAGTTGATTAATGGATCGACTTGGGTACAATCAGTCTGCCCATAAATGGTTTGAATCTCGTCCAGTCCCTGCTGAACTGGCTGAAATATGAACCATCTACAGTAGCTTACAAATAAAACAAAATGTCACGGTCAAACAATTTACTTTAAAAACAGTGGTTTTAGTTGCATATAAATAGTATATGGAAAAGAGAGAACAATTTAGGACTTTATGTGATGCGGTGACCTGGTAATGTCCAGTGCCTCCATCAGTGGCGGCTGGTGCTCAAATTTTTTGGGGGGGCGCAAACAAACTGAAAAAAAAAAACCCATCAAGTGCAGCCACTGTGCCCATCAAGCGCAGCCACTGTGCCCATCAAGCGCAGCCACTGTGCCCATCAAACACAGCCACTGTACCCATAAATTGCCGCCACTGTGCCATCAAACACAGCTACTGTACCCATCAATTGCTGCCAGTGTGCCCATCAATTGCCGCCACTGTGCCCATCAATTGCCAGCACTATGCCCAATAAATTGCTGCCAGTGTGCCCATCAATTGCTGCCAGTGTGCCCAATCAATTGCCGCCAGTGTGCCCAATCAAATGCTGCCAGTGTGCCCATTTCAATTGCCGACAGTGTGCCCAATCAATTGCTGCCAGTGTGCCCCATCAATTGCTGCCAGTGTGCCCCATCAATTGCTGCCAGTGTGCCCAATCAATTGCCACCACTAAGCCCAATCAATTGCTGCCAGTGTGCCCATCAATTGCTGCCAGTGTACCCACCTAACAACCCCATCAAATCATTCCCTACATCTATTACCTTTTTACACTACATTACCAAAAGAATTGGGAGCCTGCCTTTTCACGCACATGAACCCTAATGGCATCCCAGTCTTAGTCTGTAGGGTTTAATATTGAGTTGACCCACCCTTTGCAGCTATAACAGCTTCAACTATTCTGGGAAGGCTGTCCACAAGGTTTATTAGCGTGTCTATGGGAATGTTTGACCATTCTTCCAGAAGCGCATTTGTGAGGTCAGGCACTGATGTTGGACAAGAAAGTCTGGCTCTCAGTCTCCACTCTAATTCATTCCAATGGTGGTCTATCTGGTTGAGTTCAGGACTCTGTGCAGGCCAGTCAAGTTCCTCCACCCCAAACAATCATCCATGTCTTTATGGACCTTGCTTTGTGCACTGGTCCAAATCATTTGGTGGAGGGGGAATTATGGTGAGGAGTTGTTTTTCAGGGGTTGGACTTGGCCCCTTAGTTCCAGTGAAGGGAACTCTTAAGGCGTCAGCATACCAAGTCATTTTGGACAATTTCATGCTCCCAACTTTGTGGGAACAGTTTGGGGATGGCCCCTTCCTGTTCCAACATGACTGCACACCAGTGCACAAAGCAAGGTCCATAAAGACATGGATGAGTGAGTTTGGGATGGAGGAACTTGACCCCAACCCAATAGAACACCTTTGGGATGAATTAGAGCAGACACTGTGAGCTAGGCCTTCCCGTCCAACATCAGTGCCTGACCTCACAAATGCGTTTCTGGAAGAATGGTCAAACATTCCCATAGACACACTCCTAAACCTTGTGGACAGCCTTCCCAGAAGAGTTGAAGCTGTTATAACTGCAAAGGGTGGGCCAAATCAATATTGAACCCTACAGACTAAGACTGGGATGCCATTAAAGTTCATGTGCGTGTAAAGGCAGGCGTCCCAATACTTTGGGTAACACAGTGTATGTACATAAAATGAAAAGAGAAGGAAAAATATGGTGTTTTCTGTGGTGTCAGAACTTCCAGAAATTGAAACCACAGCTCAAAATATATAAAAACGACATTACATTTCATTGTACTGTATACAAAACATTTTAAAATCAAATAAAAACAAGTACACACTCCCAATTCCCCCAATATTAGGCCTCAATCACAACCTCTGTATCTTACTCTTAGTGGAGCAGACCCCTAGCTGTTATTACATGATAACAATGTCATATACAAAGTGTAGCCATGCCCCCTTGGGGGTTGCTGTGTGTAGTGGTTCACCCGTCACCCTGCCCAGCCAGACATCCATCCTAGTCACTCAGAAACAGAAACCAGTCCATTGCTTTGTTTTGTTTATTTGAGGGGGATTAAACTTGGATGGGGATTTGGGAATTTTTGTGCAAAGTTGCTTAGGACTCCTATATACACTCCTGTATATATGTTTCCTCCTCCAGCACTTCACTTGCTGCAGACTGTTCCTCCACCAGCACGTCCTTTGCTGCAGACTGTCACTCCTCCCAACTAGCTATTACCGCATTGGGTAGGCCTGACGCTACTTCTGCCAAGCCTCACTGAAATGCCTTTTGCGGGCTGAGACCCCGAGCCCCTGTGGTGTAGAATAGTTCAGGTGCTAACTGTTCTCTGCTCAGCTACTACTCCCAGATAGCTCTCTTCAGGCCCTGCCAGCCAGCCTGGCTGCAAAGACCCCTTTCCACTGCCCTTCTCCACAGTCCTCTCTCCACTGATTCTGCACCCATCTCTCAGACTGCAATCTCCCAGTTCTCTCAGATGTGCCTTCACAGTCCTCCCGACTGTGCTCACTCACCAGCCCTCCCGGCTGTGACCAGTAGTCCTCCATGGAGACTCTTAGAAGTGTTCTCTCCCGCTTTCCTCTACTTGCTCTCTCATGTCCCCCTTCTTCCAGGATCTCAACACTCCTCCTGGATGCACCTGAGCCCAGCCCAGGGTCACCCCTCCCCAGACTGGGGAGCTCCCCGTGGGCCCCGACAGCCTTCACACCTCCCTCACTCCATCTCTTCCACCCGACAACCCCTCCTCAGCTGGGCTGACCCCAGGTATTTAAGGAGGCCTGCCCCCTGCCAATCCAAGTTGGGGATTGGTCAGGGCTCCTTAAGATACCACAGGCAGCCCCACCTCTTTGTCCCCTCCTCTCCTTCTAGAAAATGCCAGAAGGAAGAGGGAGATCTCAGTGATGCTGCCTGTGAGTCATCAGCTTCTGTCCTGAGCTACTCCCAGCCCAGAATGGCCAGCTAGGCCTGCCTAAATTTACCTATGCTGCCAGACAAAAACCTCACACTAGCACTTCATTAACTAGAGGGTGCTATACAAAGTATAACACTCTTCAATAGTAAGGAGTACTGCATCTTTAGAGTGTACACAAAGGGTCCCAATGCATTTCACAATAAGTCTCTTCTTCAGGGTGATATCACCTGTAGCATAGTATATGATGCTGCTTATCAACCTAAAACTGAAGAAGCCCCCTCCAAGGCTGTAGCCCAAAAGTTAGAGAAGAGATGAGCAGATAGCAGGAAGCCCAACAGCAAGGGCCACTCATATACTGCATATGGAGACAGAGAATATTTTAATAGATACCTGAGATATAAAATAATGTCCCAAAGATCACTCCCAAAGAGCCGTAATTGGGTTTATGCACTAAATGATCGCCATGCTCCAAAGATGTTCACCAATACTGAGGTATTTATTTGCAGGCTGGCTGGTAAGTGTGCTGTGAAAAGCCCTTCCATGTGCACCTTACCTCCAAAGCTATTTATAAATTGGGGTGGTTGCCATTTTTTTTTTAAATTTAAGCTTTTATTGAATCTGATCATAGAGCCGAACAGTACAGAGTTACTCTGACACAAGAAAGTATAGGCAACAATACCCCAAATCTAAACATATAAAAGCAAGCATGGAATATATGACATAAGTTACTTAAACCTACAGATAAGCCTAGATTAAGGCTTACCTGTAGGTGCTCGAAATATCTCCCAAACCTACACGGTTTAGGAGATATTTACAAAAAAGGCAATCGCCGATGTCTACGGAGCATCCCCAAAACAGCAGCGATCCACCGCCGTGTTTCGGAGTAGGAATGGTGTACCTTTCATCATAGGCCTTATTGACTCCTCTCCAAATGAAGTGTTTATGGTTGTGGCCAAAAAGCAAAATTTTGGTCTCATCACTCCAAATGACTTTGTGCCAGAAGGTTTGAGAATTATCTCTGTGCTGTTTGGCGTATTGTAAGCGGTATACTTGTAAGCGGTATACTTTTTACTTTTATACTTGCATTTGCATAGTAATGGCTTTCTTCTGGCTACTCAACCATGTAGCCCATCTTTCTTCAAGTGCCTCCTTATTGTGCATCTTGAAACAGCCACACCACATGTTTTCAGATAGTCCTATATTTTACCTGAAGTTATTTGTGGGTTTTTATTTGCATCCCGAACAATTTTCCTGGCTGAAATTTTAGTTGGTCTGCCTGACCGTGGTTTGGTTTCAACAGAACCACTCATTTTCCACTTCTTGATTAGAGATTGAACACTGCTGATTGGCATTCTCAATTCCTTGGATATCTTTTTATATCCCTTCCCTGTTTTATACAGTTCAACTACCTTTTACCCCCATTACTTTGACAATTCTTTTGCTTTCCCCATGACTCAGAATCCAGAAACATCAGTGCAGCACTGGATGAAAGATGCAAGGGTCTGTCAGGAGTCCAGAAACTCATTGACCTTTTATACACACACACTAATTACAACAAAACAGATCACAGGTGAGGATGGTTACCTTTAATAGCCATTCAAACCCCATTGTGTCAACTTGTGTGCATGTTATCAGGCTAAAATCACCAAGGTATGTAAACTTTTCACCCGGGTCATTTGGGTATGAAAAAAGCTATTTAAAAGCACTCGCGGCTAATGAATTGATGGCTCCTGTAACACAGAGAACTGTCATTCATTGATAAAAAACAAAAAAAAAAGCGTGGGGGTCCCCCCAAATTCAATAACCAGGCCCTTCAGGTCTGGGATGGATATTAAGGGGAACCCCAGCCAAAAAAAAAAAAAAAAAATGGCGTAGGGTCCCCCTCAAAATCCATCCCAGACCCTTGAGGTCTGGGATGGATTTTAAGGTGAACCCTAGCCCAAAAAAATGGCGTGGGGTCCCCCTCAAAATCCATACCAGACCCTTATCCGAGCACGCAACCTGGCAGGCCGCAGGAAAAGAGGGGGGGACGAGAGCGCCCCCCCCTCCCGCCTGAACCGTACCAGGCCACATGCCCTCAACATTGGGAGGATGCTTTGGGGGTCTACGACCCCCAAAGCACCTTGTCCCCATGTTGATGAGGACAAGGGCCTCTTCCCCACAACCCTGGCCATTGGTTGTGGGGGTCTGCGGGCGGGGGGCTTATCGGAATCTGGAAGCCCCCTTTAACAAGGGGACCCCCAGATCCCGCCCCCCCCCCTGTGTGAAATGGTAAGGGGGTACAAAAGTACCCCTACCATTTCACCTAAAAAGTGTAAAAAATTGTAAAAATGACAGGAGACGGTCTTTGACAATTCCTTTATTAAAATCTTCTTTCTTCTTTCTTCATCCTTCGGTTTCTTCATCTTCTCCTTCCGTCATCTTCTTCCATTTTCTTCTTCCTCCGATCCGCTTCTTCTTGCGCTGGTCTTCTCATCCTTCTCGTCCGGCATCTTCTTCCATGGCGTCGGCGTCGGTGTCGGTGTCTCTTCTTGGGCCACTCCTCGCAATGGGAGGCTCCCGCTGTGTGAGGCTTCGCTGCGTCTGACAGGTCTTTTATAATGGAGGGCACCTGGTGACCCCGCCCCCTCTGACGCACGGGGACGTCATGGGGAATTCCCTATGGCTTTCCCCATGACGTCAGAGGGGGGCGGGGTCACCAGGTGCCCTCCGTTATAAAAGACCTGTCAGACGGAGCGAAGCCTCACACAGCGGGAGCCTCCCATTGCGAGGAGCGGCCCGACAGAAGAACAGATGCCGACGCCATGGAAGAAGATGCCGGACGAGAAGGACGAGAAGACCAGCGCAAGAAGAAACGGATCGGAGGAAGAAGAAAATGGAAGAAGAAGATGGAAGAAGATGACGGAAGGAGAAGATGAAGAAACCGAAGGATGAAGAAAGAAGAAAGAAGATTTTAATAAAGGAATTGTCAAAGACTGTCTCCTGTCATTTTTACCATTTTTGCCACTTTTTTGGTGAAATGGTAGGGGTACTTTTGTACCCCCTTACTATTTCACACGGGGGGGCGGGATCTGGGGGTCCCCTTGTTAAAGGGGGCTTCCAGATTCCGATAAGCCCCCCGCCCGCAGACCCCCACAACCAATGGCCAGGGTTGTGGGGAAGAGGCCCTTGTCCTCATCAACATGGGGACAAGGTGCTTTGGGGGTCTTAGACCCCCAAAGCATCCTCCCAATGTTGAGGGCATGTGGCCTGGTACGGTTCAGGCGGGAGGGGGGGGGCGCTCTCGTCCCCCCTCTTTTCCTGCGGCCTGCCAGGTTGCGTGCTCGGATAAGGGTCTGGTATGGATTTTGACCCCACGCCATTTTTTTGGGCTAGGGTTCCCCTTAAAATCCATCCCAGACCTCAAGGGTCTGGGATGGATTTTGAGGGGGACCCTACGCCATTTTTTTTTGGTTGGGGTTCCCCTTAATTTCCATCCCAGACCTGAAGGGCCTGGTTATTGAATTTGGGGGACCCCCACGCTTTTTTATTTTTTCATTTTTTTTATTTTTTGTCAATGACTTTTTTTTTATGAATGACTGTTCTCTGTATTATGGGAGCCGTCAATTCACATTAGCCGCGAGTGATTTTAAATAGCTTTTTTACTTGCAAAAATGACACTTTTTGCAGGGACAGTTCTAAGCACAGCAAACATGCGCCCCTTTAGATGCATACTATAGACACCCCCCAGGTACGAAATTTAAAGGAATATTACACTTTTATTGTTTCAATTTAAGCTTTATTAAAATCACTGCTCCTGAAAAAACGGTCGTTTTTTAAAAAAAATTTTGCATTGATACATGTCCCCTGGGGCAGGACCCAGGTCCCCAAACACTTTTTATGACATTAACATGCATATTAGCCTTTAAAATTAGCACTTTTAATTTCGAACGTTCGCATCCATTAAAACTAATAGGGTTCTAAAGCTCGCACGGACTTTAGGTCCGTTCGCGGGTTCTGGTGCGAGCCGAACGGGGGGGTGTTCGGCTCATCCCTATCTGGAAGGTTCTCCTCTGTCCACAGAGAAATGCTGGAACCAAGTGACCATTAGGTTCTTGGTTACCTCCCTGACTAAGGCCCTTCTCCCCCAATCGCTCTTGCTCAGTTTGGAAAAGTTAAACCTCTCAGGCCTGGTTCTCCATATGTGCGGCTGCGGTTCATAGCATGGGGTCTGGTGCATTTCTGTACACCGGTTCAGGCACGATTCAGGTTAGAATTTTTGCCTGAATTCCCACCTGAACCAGACTCAAAGAAGCACAGGACCCTTCTGCAATGCAGCTTGTGGCCGCTCTGGACCTGTGTGAACCGGCTCCATTGAGAACCGGTCACACATGTCTGTCACACAAATTGTATGCAAGGAAACCCACATCCAATTCACATATATGTGTGAACCCGGCCTCAATCTCACTTAGTCCTGATACAGTTTGAATGGGCAAAGAACAGGTTCAGCTTTAGGCAATATCAAGTTTGTAATGAGCAGTTTATTAGCACAAGAAAAATTGGCCTGGTCATCTAAGGATCCAAAGATCCTATGACAGGTCAACAAAGAGTGACATTCTTTGGCAAGTTATCTAAAGAATAGGTGCACAATTTAAGAGCCCTGGACAAAATCTGAGCACAATTTATAATCCATGAAGAAAATACCAGAAGTATTATGCAGTAAAGTGAATTTTAGCATGCTACTGTTTCCACATCTGTGGAAGCTTCTGCACAGGTGGTGAAGCCTGGCAAGTCTTTGTTTACCTATGTAAACAATGATCAGGAACTAACTTCAGGGAGGAGAGATTCTGCAGGAAATATAATGAGATATTTGTTTGCAGCTTGGCACATTGTGTGCACGTGTTAATATCCAAATAACATTATAACTTTAAACATCAGTGGTGGTTCAAGTTTCTGGGAGGCCTATTCAACAGGCTTCATTACTTACCAGTAAAGTTGCATGCAAGTTACAGAAACTGTTCTTGTCACAGTTCAGACAACAGGGCAAAATAAGTGGAGAAACAAACACAAAGGTCTCAATTTAATAGTGGTATAGTCTCACCGTGGAAATACCACTGCTTAAAAAAGTGTTATTAATATAAAGGGGATTCCCCAGGTAACAGGAACGCCGCTTGGACTGGGTGATGCAGGACTGATACGTTTAATTTAGAGGGCCTGCTTGGATATTTGTGGTACTACATATACAACAGACCAGTGGTACACATGTTGGGCCATTGAGGGGATCCTCCTTCAAGGTGAGCTACTAGTGTAACCATGTTCTTTAAATATTAATGGACTGCTATCATAAAAACATTGTGCACTCTATGTAAAGACAACCCCCTCCCTCCAAAATGTACGGATTATGAATTGTTGTGCGGTCAGGCTATGGACCAGAGGGGTGGGATCTCGGTAGTCTACTTGTCTCTTACCTCTCCAGTCTCTAAAATGTCCTTTATGGAGGCCTGGGAACCTGACCTTCAATTCCAATGGAATCTTGAGAAATGGCAGACAGCATGTTTTAGCAGTTCAGGCGCTAAGGGTCGGGTTATGAGTTGACAACCCTTTAGGTCATAGTTCAGATCTATATGCCCGGAGGTTTTTCCCCTTTCATTTTTAGAGGGGAAGTACATTGTCGGTGATGACCGGGACCTGCCCCTTCCGGCACAGTGTGTTCCCCTTAGGGGTGTCGGGGGGAGCAGGATCCGCAATCTAACAGACTGGCTTATCCTTTAGCCTAGCTTATTAGTGGGTTTGTTATTCAGAACTGGCATGGATCGAAGGCTCCTGCAGCCGCCGTCTCTCTACCTACAACAGACCTATGGTCAGGGGGAGTGATTGGTGGCAGCAGCGCTGTGGGCTGGATCTGTAGTGCCCACAGCGCTGCTCTGTGACACAGAGCCACATCCATCCATCCATGCTCAGCCATCCCTGCAATACTCTGCAATACCCTGCAATACCCTGCAATACTCTGCAATACCCTGCAATACCCTGCAATACTCTGCAATACCCTGCAATACCGTGCAATACCCTGCAATACTCTGCAATACCCTGCAATACCCTGCAATACTCTGCAATACCCTGCAATACTCTGCGATACCCTGCAATACCCTGCAATACTCTGCAATACCCTGCAATACCCTGCAATTTCATCTCCACCTGACCTTCAATTCCAATGGAATCTTGAGAAATGGCAGACAGCATGTTTTAGCAGTTCAGGCGCTAAGGGTCGGGTTAAGAGTTGACAACCCTTTAGGTCATAGTTCAGATCTATATGCCGGAGGTTTTTCCCCTTTAATTTTTAGAGGGGAAGTACATTGTCAGTGACGACCGGGACCTGCCCCTTCCGGCACAGTGTGTTCCCCTTAGGGGTGTCGGGGGGAGCGGGATTCGCAATCTAACAGACTGGCTTATCCTTTAGCTTAGCTTATTATTGGGTTTGTTATTCGGAACTGGCATGGATCGAAGGCTCCTGCAGCCGGCTCTCTACCTACAACTGACCTATGTATATATCACTTCATTTGTTGATTTCATGTTATTCTATATTTGATATAGTATTTATTTGTATTAACATATGCAAAAATTTGAAATAAAAAAAAAAAACATTGTGCATTGACTGAGGCTTACCATGGCCTGGGGGCAGCAGGGCTGCCAATAGCAGCATACAGCCATGCATAAAACATGTTTTCGGGTAATTAGTATCTGTCTTGACACTTCCAGGGTGATTTAATTTATGTGACTGGCTATGCATGCCATGATATGTTCCTGACAGTCATTAAAGATGAGGAACCTATTTGGATAAATTGTGAAGAGTCTTCATTGCTGAACAAGTCCAGTTGAATGTGGCAAACTTCTACTATCTTCTCTCTGGCCCCTTCTTCTCTCACATAACTTCATCTTTGTTTTTCCCTGTACCTTCAACCCAGCCACCATCTTTTGTTCAGCATTTTCTTAATTTCCTGGGGTAAACCTTAACAATGAACTTCTCTTATTTGGTTCCTTGTAGTTTGTTAAATATACCATTGAAAGCCTTTTATGTGTTCTCGGCCTGTGCTGCACTCTTATTAGTTATAATGTTACCATTCTAGGGCATGAACCTCATTATGACACCCAAAAATTACACAATTATTTGGAGATTACTAAAATAGTGGCCAATATATTGCTACAACATACCCAGTTTTCCAGTAGGGCTTCATTAAGCAGGTATTTCACCTGGCAGAGAGGAGAGGGAGACCCCAGTAACGACTAGGGATGAGCCGAACAGCCCACGGTTTGGTTTGCAGCAGAACATGCGAACAGGCAAAAAAATGTGTTCTAACACGCGAACACTGTTAAAGTCTATGGGACAGGAACGTGAAAAATCAAAAGTGCTAATTTTAAAGGCTTATATGCAAGTTATTGCCATAAGAAGTGTTTGCGGACCTGGGTCCTGTCCCAGGAGACATACAGTGGCTTGCGAAAAGTATTCGGCCCCCTTGAACTTTTCAACCTTTTGCCACATTTCAGGCTTCAAACATAAAGATATAAAATTTTAATTTTTTGTGAAGAATCACCAACAAATGGGACACAATTGTGAAGTGGAACGAAATCTATTGGATATTTTAAACTTTTTTTAGCAAATAAAAAGCTGAAAAGTGGTGCATGCAAAATTATTCGGCCCCTTTACTTTCAGTGCAGCAAACTCACTCCAGAAGTTCAGCGAGGATCTCTGAATGATCCAATGTTGTCCTAAATGACTGATGGTGATAAATAGAATCCACCTGTGTGTAATCAAGTCTCTGTATAAATGCACCTGCTCTGTGATAGTCTCAGGGTTCTGTTGAAAGCGCAGAGAGCATCATGAAGACAAAGGAACACACCAGGCAGGTCCGTAATACTGTTGTGGAGAAGTTTAAAGCCGGATTTGGATACAAAAAGACTTCCTAAGCTTTAAACATCCCAAGGAGCACTGTGCAAGCGATCATTTTGAAATGGAAGGAGTATCAGACCACTGCAAATCTACCAAGACCTGGCTGTCCCTCTAAACTTTCAGCTCAGACAAGGAGAAGACTGATCAGAGATGCAGCCAAGAGGCCCATGATCACTCTGGATGAACTGCAGAGAACTACAGCTGAGGTGGGAGAGTCTGTCCATAGGACAACAATCAGTCGTTCACTGCACAAATCTGGCCTTTATGGAAGAGTGGCAAGAAGAAAGCCATTTCTCAAAGATATCCATTAAACGTCTCGTCTAAAGTTTGCCACAAGCCACGTGGGAGACACAACAAACATGTGGAAGAAGGTGCTCTGGTCCGATGAAACCAAAATCTAACTTTTTGGCCACAATGCAAAACGATATGTTTGGCGTAAAAGCAACACAGCTCATCACCCTCAACAAACCATCCCCACTGTCAAACATGGTGGTGGCAGCATCATGGTTTGGGCCTGCTTTTCTTCAGCAGGGATAGGGAAGATGGTTAAAATTGAGGGGAAGATGGATGCAGCCAAATACAGGACCATTCTGGATGAAAACCTGTTGGAGTCTGCAAAAGACCTGAAAGTGGGACGGAGATTTATCTTCCAACAAGACAATGATCCCAAACATACAGCAAAATCTACAAAGGAATGGTTCACAAATAAACATATCCAGGTGTTAGAATGGCCAAGTCAAAGTCCAGACCTGAATCCAATCGAGAATCTGTGGAACGAGCTGAAAACTGCTCTCCATCCAACCTCACTGAGCTCGAGCTGTTTTGCAAGGAAGAATGGGCAAGAATTTCAGTCTCTCAAGGGGGCCGAATACTTTCGCAAGCCACTGTATATCAATGCAAAAAAAAGTTTTAAAAACTGATTTTTTTTTTGGGAGTAGTGATTTTAATAATGCTTAAAGTGAAACGATAAGAATTTATTATTCTTTTAACCACTAAGACCAGCCTCATTTTGGATTTTAGGTGTTTACATGTTTAAAACAGGTTTTTTTGCTAGAAAAAAAAACTTAGAACCCCCAAACATTATATATTGTTTTTTTCTAATACCCTAGAGAATAAAATGGCGGCCGTTGCAATACTTTTTTTCACACCGTATTTGCGCAGCGGTCTTACAAGCGCACTTTTTTTGGAAAAAAATCACCTTTTTGAATAAAAAAATAAGACAACAGTAAAGTTAGTCCAATTTTTTTAATATATTGTGAAAGATAATGTTACGCTGAGTAAATTGATACCTAACATGTCACGCTTCAAAATTGCGCCCGCTCGTGGAATGGCATCAAACTTTTACCCTCAAAAATCTCCATAGGCGACGTTTAAAAAATTCTACAGGTTGCATGTTTTGCGTTACAGAGGAGGTCTACGGCTATAATTATTTCTCTCGCTCTACCGATTGCGGCGATACATCACATGTGTGGTTTGACCACCGTTTTCATATGCGGGCGCTACTCACGTATGCGTTCGCTTCTGCGCGCAAGCTCGTCGGGACGGGGCGCTTTAAAAATTTTTTTTTTTTTCTTATTTATTTTTCTTGATTTTATTTATTTTTACACTGTTTTAAAAAAAAAAAAAATCGGCTCACTTTTATTCCTATTACAAGGAATGTAAACATCCCTGGTAATAGAAAAAAAGCATGACAGGTCCTCTTAAATATGAGATCTGGGGTCAAAAAGTCCTCAGATCTCATATTTGGACTTAAATGCAAAAAAAAAAAAAAAGTAATTTAAAAAAATGACATTTGGAAAATATTCCTTTAAGAGGTATGGGCGGAAGGCATTTTGACGTCGCTTCCGCCCTGCTATGGTATAGAGATGGGTGGGGGCCATCTTAGCATCACTCGTCTCTATACCCAGCACGGAGGAGGACCCGATCGATTCCGCCGCTGCCGACGGCTCCGGTAAGCGGCGGAAGGTGCCCCCCCTCCCGCCGCCGATAACGGTGATCTCGCGGCGAATCCGCCATGATGACCACCATTATCGGAATGCCAATCGGCGCCTGAAGAGATGGATATCCTGGTTGTGGCAGCAGCTGCTGCCGTTACCGAGATATCCCTCTTCAAAAAAGGGACGTACATCGTCGTGCGCCGGTCGGAAAGTGGTTAACCGCCAGCCAACCGACCCATAGCCGAATTATGGCTACAGGGTGGTTGCATAACTCTGGGAGGGCGTACAGTGACGTTCTCCCAGAATCCAGCTATCGCGGGCCCCCTGGGGCACGCACCTGAGAGCATCCGTGACCAAATGATGGACGATCACTTGTAAACAAACCGGTTCCTCTCTCCCCTCTGTGTACCGATCGGTACAGTGTGAGAGGAGAGGGGGAGAGATTGGTGGCAGCAGCGCTGTGGGCTGGATCTGATGTGCCCACAGCGCTGCTCTGTGACACAGAGCCACATCCATCGATCCCTGCAATACTCTGCAATACCCTGCAATACCCTGTAATACAGACTGACACACCGCTCCCCCAATCGCCACGATGCGCACCCCCACGGGCGCTCGGCAGCATGTTATCCTGAAGGACTTCATATGACGCCCAGTCAGGATAACTGAACCACTTACTTAACCACTTCCCACCCGGCCTATAGCAGAATGGCGGCCAGGCGGGAAGTGGTTAAGTAAGTTAATAACTTATGTTCCAGTGTTTTTTTTTTTTCTAAGTTGATGTAAAGTTTACAAAATTTGTGCAATAAATATTCTTGAAAACATTTTTTTTTTTTTTTTTTTTTTTTTTTTTTACATTTTAAAGTTGAGGGGGAGTACAAGATATAGGATCCGCCCCAGGTGCCAAATGCTCTAGGTAATATAAAGGGGGGGGGGGGGGGGAATAAATTTGGACTTTAAATGAGACGTACGGATAGGTGTACGCCTCCATCCCTATATGAATGCAAAAGTGGGGGAAGGATGGGACTTTGAATGAGGCGTGTATGGTGAGACCAAGGAAATACACATGGTTATAATTTGAAAAAAACATATTTTTTTGCTAAACAGCAAAAAACATGACATGTGGCAATATGTATGAATATTATAAAATATAGCACCATATACATGTACAATATAATAGCAGCATGACACAAATATAATAAATTAAATGTGACCATCCCACATGTGGAGAGGTCAAACAGGACACATGTAAGGAAATATGGTCAGGTGGAGATGAAATAGGTAATTATAAAGCATCTAGTAAGCTTGACGCATTTTGTGGACCAACCACTTCATCTTCATCGGGAGCGAAAGCATCAAAATTCTAGAAAAAAAATATATGTATAAATGACGATATATTCCATTGTATGGACCAACCATACGAGAAAATTATTAAAAGGAAAGAGTTGGCCATGCTGGATACTCTTAATTTCTGGAATCATGTATTTCTGCAACCAAGTGGCTGACCATGGATGTCTGTCATGGGAGCTAAGGCAGGGACCCAATGGACAGAACATGAGCACAAACGCAGACCCCAAAACAAAAAAGAGTGTAGAAATGCTCCTCATGTGGTGGTCAGGAGGGGAGTTGGATTCTATAAAAATATAAATAAGTAGTATATAACCAAAATGGTATGTAGTGATAATATCAAAAGTATAATAGAACCCATTAACCCATGTGAAAATATATCATTAGACCAAAGGACATGTAAAGAAAAAGAAACAGTGGTAGAAAAGTGTCCATTAGAGCCTAGGTACGCCCCTGGGTGGGCCAACTCAATATTGAACCCTATGGACGAAGACTGGGATGCCGTTAAAGCAGGGGTCTCAAACTGTTGGCCCTCCAGCTGTTGCAAAACTACAATTCCTATGAGGCATTGCAAAACTGACAGTTACAAGCATGACTCCCACAGGCAGAGGCATAATGGGACTTGTAGTTTTGCAACAGCTGGAGGGCCACCAGTTTGAGACCCCTGCATTAAAGTAAAGGCAGGCGTACCAATACTTTTGGTAATATAGGGTATCTACCTATAGAATTACAGAATGAAGTTTTAGACCAAAACCGTATTTAAAAGAGCCCTAGATAATTGTAATTGTTGCTAACAACTTAACACCAGTTGTTGAGCAGCAGCGGTCTCCATTGCTGCTCAACAACTGCTGTTAAGTTGTTACTCCGTGACCGCCATTAGTGGTTCTTATATAGATCTGTGAAGTCAATGTTTTATCTTGGGTTGAGCTCAAATGAAAGGCTAATGTTGTTGCTTTTGAAAAACGTTGGCTGTTTTTATGACTTTTTAACCAAAAACTCAAATTATCTTAAACTATTTTACCCAGTTTTGGTCTAGTGCTCCTTTTTGTATTGATATGGTATGATCTACTGTTGGGTGCCCATCTAGAGAAGCCTTGCTGTGTGCAGGAGCTACCTTGCCAGAGCTACAGTATTGAGTTTGTTTGAATTTTCCCTTCATCCTGACTACACTCGCAAGTCTAAAAGCTCCCAGCTCCTCCTTTAGTATGTTGTTTAAGATTACCTACCCATGGCATCAGTGGCGGCCCGTCCATTAGGGGCGCCCGAGCCCCATCCCCTCTATCAACGGCTGCCACCCCCATGCTCTATCCACAGCCGCCACCCCCTATTCATGCGTTCGGCCCCTTTCATTACAGTGAGGCAGAATGTGGGGTCCATGCCTTGTCTATTTCTTGTCTGCCATGATCCCTTTTTATTGGAATCTATTTACAAATCATTTCTCCAGATTTTGCACAGGTGGCTAAATAATTTAGATAATTGGTTGAGTAAACTTTCCATAAATTGTCATTTCAACATAACCAAAAGGAAGAGGAACTGAATTGCACCTTGGCACAACATGAGACATAATAAAATATAAATATCTCTGCCGTCGCCATAACTCATCACTCAACGCTAGTCTCAGATAGGTGACTACAAGACCGGACTAGCATACTCAACTATCAGCCTTCAAACCTGAACTGGGGCTTCCATAACCATGAATAAAATCTTCGTCTTTTTGATCTTGAGCGGTTTGGTAATTACAGGTAAGAAATACTTGAAATTGAATTTTGTTGTTTATTTTGCACCAACATACTAAGCAGAGTATCCTTTTAGGCCTCATGCACACGAGATGCTGTTAAACGCGCGTTCAGAGGCAATTGGACACTTTTTTCAACTGCACCTGAACGCATGCAATGTTATCCTATGTGTCCATGTACACAGTCTCGTTTTTTTCCATTTTTACGCAGTTGCGTTTAACCTCGTTTTTCCAGAAGCAAAAAAATGCGTTCAGACACTTTGCTTTTCCACGTTTCAGACGCAAAACGCAGCTAAACATGGCTAAACGCAGGCACCTGCGTTTAGCCGCGTTTGCGTCTATAAGCCTTTTTAAAGGAACCCAATTTTTTGGACCAGAAAACTCAGAAATATGATAGTAAACCATAAAAAATACTAGAAAAATGTGTTTAAAATGTCGTAATTAGTTTAGATAGTTCATAGAGCATATATACTCACTGATGCATACATGTTTGTGAAATATCCAACGGACATTCACTGTGCCATCAAAGGGTGGGTCCAATATCGACAAGCTCTGATTCTGGACCTCTGATGCAAATTTGCGACGACGTTGCTGCCTCATCAAGAGCAACATCAGGAGCATTTCCTGACATATATTAAATATGGGATCCATTTGCAAAAAAAAACACAGAAAGAGAGGCAAATGCAAGTGTACAACTGCTCTCTCTGCTGCTGCTGCTCACTCTGATCAAAATGGCAGAAATAGTTAATAATACATGCTTTCTGAGCTTGGGGAGGGTCTATATGATGTTATCTTTACAAATGCTTATAGATGCAAACGCGGCTAAACGCGGCTAAACGCGGCATGAAAACACAGCAAAACGTGCGTTTTTAAACGCAGGTTTCTGCTTTTACAAACATGCGCTCAGCAGAGTTTGCATCTGCGTCTCGTGTGCATGGGGCGCTTAGTGCTTTACATGAAGCATTCAGTTTAAGTCCTCAAATAGAGAGAGACAAAGGATAGTGGGGCTCATTAAACATTCGCGTGTGTCAAGAATCAAAAATGAGGGAACTGTGTATGAAAAAATCATATATACATTTATTCCTAGAGCTTATTCCATCAGGGCCGTCTTTAATATTGATTGGACCTTGGGCAAAACTTTTCTTGGGGCCCCCCCATGCAGTTTCGCTCTCCACCTGCTCTTAGACATACAATAAATAGCAGCTAGACTCAAAGTCAGTTTACTGAATCAGATCAGACAGCTATTGCGATTGGTTGCCAGAGGTTACAGTGTATTTTTACCATTCACTGACTGGTTGCTAGAGGTTACAGCACACATTACGGCTCATTGATTAGTTGCTAGAGGTTACAGCACATGATTTCTGCTTGTTGATTGGTTGCTAGAGATTACTGGAAATATGACCTCAGGGGGGAATGATATACGTATCAATGCCGCTGGCCGCCGCTATTTACATATGAATGCCGGTAATTTGCATGTAAACACAGGGTCTGCAGGTGAGTCATCTGTACACAACAATAGGGCCGAGCTGGGCAGCATTAGTAGCAGCACTTCACACTGAGATGTTGGGACACAGCACAGGACTAAAACCTCAAGGGATGAGGGAATTTAAACCAGGATAGTTGGCAAGTATGAGGCAGCTGCTTTGGGCCCCACAACAATGACAGGGCCCAGGGCAGTTTCCCCTTTTGCCCTGCCTTAAAAACGGCCCTGTATTCCATCACATATACAGGTGAAACTTTAATTGGTTAGATATCAGAATGAGACTAGACTTTTTTCTGAGTTGATGTGGCCAAATATAGGGATTTATTTTCCCTTATCCTTCCCCCTCTTCCTGTGTTTTATCTCCCCACAGGCTCGAGCCCCCTAGGGGTACTCGTGATGTTTAGCCTAGGTAATTAGGTCATGTAAGGGTTATCCTTTACCATTAAACCTCTGATATTAAGCTGCATGGTTCAGCATTAGGCAATATATCACGAGTTCCCTCTGGCGTCCAGACGATTATTTGTATTTCATGTTTTATGTTTGTTATGTCCCCCCAGTATGTGATTACTCGATTTGATTCAACTTGAACCGGCGAGTAACGTATATAAGCCTAGTCTCATTCTGATATCTAACCAATTAAAGTTTCACCCGTATATGTGATGGAATAAGCTCTAGGAATAAATGTATATATGATTTTTGCATACACAGTTCCCTCATTTTTGATTCTTGACACACGCGACTGTTTAATGAGCCCCACTATCCTTTGTCTCTCTCTATTTGAGACGTTTCTTTTATGTACACGTTAAGGGGTTGAACAGCCAGCATTTCATTAGAACTATACCCACACAGATATACAAACAAGCCTCCCTTTTTCCATGTAATTTTACCAGTTTAAGTCCTCCACTTACCCATACTCTCTCTAAAGGCAGCCATATATAGTACATGTAGAGCCCAACAATGAGCTTCTCTCATTTGCTCCTACATTGCCTGTTAAAGCAGAAATAAATGCTCTATATCATAATGAACTATTTTTAATCCTTATGCTGCTAGCATTAGTAAATAGGAAGGTATATTATATTTATCTGTTTTAACTTTTGGCCTAGGCCAGTGATGGCGAACCTATGGCACGCGTGCCACAGCTGGCACGCAGAGCCATCTCTGTGGGCACACGAGAGGGTCCAGGACAGAGCTAGAGGTCTCTCTCCTCTCAGTCCCCCTCCCTCTCTTTCAGCCCCCCTCTTTTTCCGTCCTCCCCCTTTGTGTTCCCCTCTCTCTGTTCCCCCTCACACTCAGCTCACCCCTCTCTCAGCATCTCTCTCGCACCCTTCTCTCTCTGTCCCCCATCTCTCTCTCTGTCAGCTCACCTCTCTCTCAGCATTTCTCTCACACCCCTCTCTCTCAGCCCCTCTCCCTCTCTGTTGCCCCTCTCTCTCAGAATCTCTCTCACACCCATCTCTCTCTCTGTCCCCTCTCCCTCTCTCTCAGCCCCCCCCTCCCTCTCTCTCAGCCCCCCTCCTTCTCTCTGCCCCCCCCTCTCTCAGCATATCTATCACACCCCTCTCTCTCAGCCCCTCACCCTCTCTCTGTTCCATCTCTCACACCCCTCTCTCTCAGCCCCCCTCCTTCTCTCTGTTCCCCCCCTCTCTCAGCATATCTCTCACACCCCCCTCTCTCTCTCAGCCCCTCACCCTCTCTCTGTTCCATCTCTCACACCCCTCTCTCTCAGCCCCCCTCCTTCTCTCTGTTCCCCCCCTCTCTCAGCATATCTCTCACACCCCATCTCTCTCTCAGCCCCTCACCCTCTCTCTGTTCCATCTCTCACACCCCTCTCTCTCAGCCCCCCTCCTTCTCTCTGTCCCCCCCCTCTCTCAGCATATCTCTCACACCCCTCTCTCTCTCAGCCCCTCACCCTCTCTCTGTTCCATCTCTCACACCCCTCTCTCTCAGCCCCCCTCCTTCTCTCTGTTCCCCCCCTCTCTCAGCATATCTCTCACACCCCATCTCTCTCTCAGCCCCTCACCCTCTCTCTGTTCCATCTCTCACACCCCTCTCTCTCAGACCCCCTCCCTCTCAGCCTCTCCCTTACACCCCTCACTCTCGCTGTCCCCCTCTCTCTCCCACTCTCTCTCTCTCTCACACACCCCCTCTCTCTCACACAACCCCTCTTTCGCTCAGCCCTACTCTCTCATGAATTGCCGTGTTGGCACTTTGCAACACAAAACCAATGTATTTATTTCAGTTTAGGGACTCGGGCACAAAAAGGTTTGCCATCACTGGCCTAGGCCAACATGATGTTATACATACCAGGAGTATTTATGCATAGCTTCCAACTGTCCCTGAGTTCAAGGGACTGTCCCTGATTTGGAGCAATGTCCCTCTGTCCCTCATTCCTCCTCATTTGTCCCTCACTTTGGTCTGATCTGTATAGTTGTATATAAAATGCATTTTTTATCTTTCAAAAAGTGTTTCCCAGTGCTAAACCTTTCATCCGATTTCTAAATTGCTGTATTTGTAAATCTTAAAAGCAAATACAAATGAATAGTAGTGGTAAAAACAAGTCCCTTGTGGATTCAATTAACCTTTTTAGGGGGTTAATTCTCCTTTAAGGGGGTGTGGCATGGGAGACATGTCCTATGCCTACATACATTTTCTAGTAGGTGTCCCTCATTCCCACCTAAAAATGTTGGGCAGTATGTTCATGGGCATTTTATTTCTTTCATATGGAGGAGGGGAATAGCTTGGCTAATCACTCCCTCCTGCCTGCATGCCTCAGCTAAAGGCAGATGGATTTCAGGAAGTAAATACTACCTGAGTCATCTGCCCTTGCTCAAGATGGCTGTGTCTAGAAATGCCAGGGGGTGGGAGGTTTTCATAGTGATTTCTCAGCTAAATAAAACATGAAGACATGGCTAGATGGGTGAGTTCTGCTTTAAATAGACCATTAAAAATATTTTGGTAAATCTGTTCAATAAGTGAAAAAAATCACCAGTATGGATTCCCGGAGTGTGGTTCAGGACGTTGGATGCCCTATTTAGGCATATGATATGGAGGAAGGGGCAAGCTAGAGTATGTCTCCGAGTGTTGCAGTTACCAAGAGACAGGGGTGGTTTGGCAGTGCCACATAGGGCTGCCACCTGTCTGGCTACCATTATAAAGGGGGGCAATACATTTACTATCAATGTAAATAGGTGCACTAGCCTAAGTGTTCTGCACTGACCATCAAAGTAGTTGGGTGCACTACACAGACCCCCAGGGAACATCACTGACTGTAACTGGGACACTTCACTGGACCAATGTAACTGGTCGTACTTAACTTACCATCAATGTAACTGGGGGGACTACACTGACCCCCAATGTAATAGGGGCACTACACTAACTATTTTTGGGGGCAGTACCCTGACCATCAGTGCAACTGGGGGTAATAAACTGACCATCAATGTTACAGGAACACTACATCGACCACTTATAGAACTAGGGGCACTACACTGAACCCCAGTGTAATGGGGGGACTTCACTGACTGTGACAGGGTACGCTTCACTGGACCAATGTAACAGACCACCAATGTAAATGGAATGTACCTGGGGGGACCACACTGACCCTCATTTTTTTTTGTGGCACTACACTAACTGTAACTGGGGGCACTACACTGCTCTTCAATGTAATTGTGCGTACTAAACCGACTACCAACATAATTGTTCCACTACACTGAAGAACAATATTACAGGGACACTGCATTGACCACAAATGTAACTGTGTGTACTTTACGGACCCCCAATGTAATAGGGACACTTCACTGGACCAATGTAACTGGTGGTACTAAATTGACCATCAGCATAACTAGTGGTACTAAACCCACCACCAATGTAACTGGGGGATTACAGCGATGCCTAATGTAATAGTGACCCTACACTAACTGTAACTGGGGGCATTACACTGACTCTCATTATAAATGGGGGCACTAAACTGACCACCAATGTAACCATACCTCCCAACATTTTGAGATGGAAATGTGGGACACCTACTTGCAAACGTAGGTAGGCATAGGACACGCCCCCCTGACACACCCCCCTTAAAGGAGAATTAACTTAAAAAAAGGTTAATTAAATCCACAAGGACTTTTTTTTGCCACTCTTATTCCTTTATATTGGCTTTTAACATTTACAAATGCAGCAATTTTGAATTTGGAGGAAACGTTTAGTACTGAGAAACACTTTTTGAAAGATAAAAAGTGCATTTTATATACAACTATATAGATCAGATCAAAATAAGGAATGAATGAGGGGGAATGAGGGACAGAGGGACAGTCCCTCCAAATCAGGGACATTTGGGAGCTATGATGTAACTGTGGCACTACACTGAACAATAATATTACAGGGACACTATATTGACCACCAATACGACTGGGGAGACTTGACTAAACATCAGTAAATTGGAAGCACCACACTGACCATTTGTTATACACAATGACATTTCTTTTCCCGAAATATAATTTCATATAATTACATTTTGTACTTTGCCGGCTAGATTATTAACCCCTGTGTCTTATCGTTTCTAATTTCAGGCCAGCTGACCACCACATGCAATCGGTGCTGGACTGTTGACTCAACCAAATGCTGTGATGAAAGAACGCTCCAATGTGATGGATCAGGTTGTATGACCTTGTCGGAGCACACTGTTGTCGGTAAGTGAGATTGTGTTTTTGCATGCCACGGACTCCTCTTCCCTTGTTTAGGAGGTAAGATGTATTTAACCACTTGCTTACTGGGCACTTAAACCCCCCTCCTATCCAGACCAATTTTCAGCTTTCAGTGCTGTCGTACTTTGAATGACGCGGTCATACAACACTGTACCCAAATTACATTTTTATCATTTTTTTCCCCCAAATAGAGCTTTCTTTTGGTGGTATTTGATCACCTCTGCGATTTTTATTTTTTGTTAAAAAAATTTAAAAAGACCAAATTTAAAAAAAATTTTTTGTCCGTCATTGATGTACGCTGATGAGGCGGCAGTGATGGGCACCAATAGGTGGCAGTGATGGGCACTGATGGGTGGCAGTGATAGGCAGCACTTTTAGGTGGCACTGATTGGTGGCACTGGTGAGCATTGATTGGCGGCACTTGTGGGCATTGACAGGTGGCACTTGTGGGCATTGACAGGTGGCACTTGTGGGCATTGATAGATGGCAGACATGAGGCATAATTGCCTCTGACTTTTCGGGACTGATGTCCCTTTAAGATGAGCCGGTGATCGGCTTTTTTTTTCTCCTCCGCTGTCAGCATGAGGAGAAAAAAAAAAAAACGATCATTGAGCTTTTGTTTTGATCATGTGATCAGCTGTCATTGGCTGACAGCTGATCACATGGTAAGGTGCCGGGACCCGCCCCTTACTCGGATCGCTGATCATCCGAGTCTCAGTGACTCGGTGATCGCAGCGCGCTCCGCGCACGCCCTGTAGGGTGCGCGCAGGAAGCGTGCACAGAGGAGGACGTCATATGACGGCCTCCCGGGAATTGAGATCCGCACTGTGGCCGTCATTCAGCCATAGCGCGGATGTCAAGTGGTTAAAGGGAAATTTGGTCAATTTAATTAAAAATGTATGAATGCACATTGTATTTAGGCTGCATTCACACCTGTGAGTGTTTTCAGCTCGTAAAACGCTTGTAAAAACGCTCATCTCAAAAGTTCCAAAACGCCCAACAAGCAAAATCCCATTTATTTAAATGGCCCCTATTCACACCTGAATGGTCTGTCGCCTGAAGCTCAAAAAAGTACATGAGCCTCTTTTTAGGCAGATTACAGGCATTTTACTGCTTTTTACATTGGTGACCTTTGGACCTCAAAACGCCTGTGCAAAAACGCTGCAAAAACTCTGTAAAAAAATGCCTGAAAACGATACACACAGGTGTATTTGCAGCTTTTATTTAATTTCAGAACATCTTAATTCTAGAAAAAAAAAGTATTGCCAGGTGCTGCCAATGACACTGTGGGGGTTATTTACGAAAAGGCAAATCCACTTTGCACTGCAAGTGCACTTGGAAGTGCAGTCGCTCTAAATCTAAGGGGTAGATCTGAAATGAGGGGAAGCTCTGCTGATTTTATCATCCAATCATGTGCAAGCTAAAATGCTGTTTTTTATTTTCCTTGAATGTCCCCCTCGGATCTACATTGACTTTACTTCCAAGTGCACTTTCTGTGCAAAGTGGATTTTCCTTAAGTAAATAACCCCCTGTGTTCACTAATGTTTTGTTGCCACCCATTATGACCTGCTTGTGGGTATATACAGTATGTATATTCATGCACTATATTACTAAAAATATTGGGACGCCTGCCTTTACACGCACATACACTTTAATGGCATCCCAGTCTTAGTCCACAGGGTTCAATATTGAGTTGGCCCACTCTTTGCAGCTGTAGCACCCTCTTAGGTAGGTGCTAGAGAGAGAGTATAGTTTTGGATTTCCCTGCATACCAGGGAGGCTATTGGGTAAATTTAGGTGTTCTCTGCCTACCAGGAAGCAGTGATCCATTGATAGGGTCTGCTCATTGTGCTCAGGTGCCGCTCATGTGGTCTGCTTGCTTCACACTAGTCCAATTAGATGAGGCATATTGGATAGTGGGAGGAAACCTGACAAATGGGAGCATAGGAATAGTTGCAGACCTGGCCATTGGCAGAAGCAGGTGCCTCAGGGCATGGTGGGTGACTGTATATATGTCTATGCAAATAAATACTAGAGTATAAATAGTGCGCAATATCAACCTTAGTCTATTTAGATCAGTAGGTGAGGTTAAAAGACAAATGTCGTGGTGTAGTAAAATATATAAGTGCTTGCGTGACAATCCCAGGTGCACAAAAGTATATATATAAACTTCAAGTTACAAAGAGGTTGTAACCAATTTAATAAATAAATAAATACACAATGTGTTAAAAGTAGATACAATGTGTTTTAAATAAATAAAGTGCTTCAAAATGTGAATAAAAACAAGTATGTGTTATAATGTGTCAAAGAGAGGAAATATCCAGTTTATGCCAGTGATGCATATGGGGATATATAAATTCCAAAAGCCAATATAGGCTAAACCTGATGGACTAGCCAATCTTTTGACAAATTAATGGGTAAACGGCCGCCAATTAAATATTATATTAATCCCATAGGTGATAACAGTCCATTGAATTAGTTAGATAATTAATGAAATAACTCTCATCCACTAATGATATCCGGGACACAATTAGAAATGCTAGAACTGAGAAACAAAAAAAGAGAGAAAAAAAGAAACTTCCCTTTATGCTGGGAATGTGCTGCTTTTTTTCCTTTTGGTTCCTCCTGATATCTTGCTCCGGTATGATATAAAAGAAAAAAGACACAAACAAAAAACCATTGCGCAGCGCTCTATTCAACCATCAAACAAAGAAGATCTTTTAGGTGGTTGCCTACAGCTATACAACTCACATGTACCCAGTAGGTGTTTGCGTGTTCAAATCCTGCTAATGGTCAGGCTCAGATAGGGGGCTGTTAGCCCTTTCCTCCTCACTGTGCTGTGCTGTGCTTAGCACTGTCACTTGGGCTCCTCCTCCCGACGCGTATCATAACAGGTCACGTGACTTTCTCAAGGGAATATATGTATATATGTCTAGGGCACATGTGCTCGGGGTCTTTGGCTTGAAAGCGTGGGTCCCAGAAAGAGGGGGCTGCTGCCCCTCCTTTGTACAGGCAGCCATGCGGCCTCAGGTGGTTGACCTGAGGACCAGAATTGAGGACGCTTCAACCCAGATAAACTGCAGAGCTGACTAGGAGGTAGATGCATCTGGAAGGATCCGTTTCTGGCTACAGTGAGTAGGGGACTGTTCTGTGAGGGCCATCCCTTCAGGCTAGAGAAGTCAGTGGACGGGTGTCAGCTAAAGGGGATAGTAGTAATTGTCCTGAAGAAAAGTGGTACATTGAGTCTGCTGCCAGAGCAAGCAAAGGACTTATATTCCCACACATCCATAGTGTGGTATAGCAGGGAATCTGCTATTCAGATCAATTTATTGGGGTCAAGTGAGAGTTGTCCTCATCTGTGCATAGTTCAAGTTGGAGTATCCCACTAATCCCTTCTCCTATCCAAGTTCTACCAATAAATAAAAAAAATAACCATCTACCCTAGACTGATTTTTGGATAGTGAGCAGAAGAGTGTGCGGGTATAATGTGAAAATACCCAAGTGTCTGACTGCAGGAAAATCAGAGGGAGGCCCAGGGAAGTCCATACTCGGCAACCTCTATGGGGGCAGTGCTACACAGCAATGACAGCTTCAACTCTTCTGGGAAGGCTGCCCACAAGGTTTAGGAGTGTGTCTATGGGAATGTTTGACCATTCTTCCAGAAGTGCATTTGTGAGGTCAGGCACTGATGTGAACGAGAAGGCCTGGCTCACAGTCTGCGCTCTAATTGATCACAAAGGTTTTCAATTGAGTTGAGATCAGGACTCTGTGCAGTCCAGTCATGTTAGTCCACCACAAAACTCGCTAATCCACACTATATTGCAAAAAGTATTGGGCCACCCCTCCAAATCATATGGTGGAAGGAGGATTATGGTGTGGGGTTGTTTTTCAGGGGTTGGGCTTGGACCCTTAGTTGCAGTAAAGGGAAATCTTAAAGCGTCAGCAGACGAAGACATTTTGGACAATTTCATGCTCCCAACTTTGTGGGAACAGTTTGAGGATGACCTCTTTCTGTTCCAACATGACTGCACAAAGCAAGGTCCATAAAGACATGGATGAGTGAGTTTGGGGTGGAGGAACTTGACTGTCCTCAATCCAATAGAAGACCTTTGGGACTCACGGGTCTTGAAAGGTGAACGCACAGAGAAGGTTTTATTTCCATGTTTCGACAAGGCACAAGCTTGTCTTCCTCAGGACTGATAAAATCTTCACCTTGCGCGTTCATCTTTCAAGAACCGAGTGCTTTCGAGTGCTGCTCTCTCTTTTGGATCATATGTACTATAGTCTTTGCTGCGCACCCGGGCCCATTTTTTATCTCTGACTTGTGTGCAGTGGCAACCATTGGATTATATATATATATATATATATATATATATATATATATATATATATATATATATATATATATATATATATATATATATTTGTTTTTGGGTTTAAATACATTTGAATGTTTATTTTCTTATTTTGTTCCTCCATTAGGTAGTGAGGAATATCATACAATACAGAAAGGCTGTTCTGTGCCACTATTATGTGGTCAATGTTTTTCTTTAACAACCAACGATAATTTCCTTGTCCGAGTGGGCAGTCAATGTGGGGAAGGAGATGGCAGCAATGAAAATCTAAACTATAAAGGTGAGTTTATGCATCCATATCTTTTAAAATAAATAAAATGTTATATTATAATAGTTACTTTGTAACATACTTGCCCAAACCAAATATGCAGATAAGGTTAGAGGGATAGTCAAAATTCCTGAATGTAAATTTTTGTTCTTTATTGAAATGAGTGCCAGACCTAAAAACTGCTGTCAAGTTGTCACTTCATTAACACTGTTCAGTACTGGCCCCAATATCAATCTGTGAAATCCATTCAAGTTTTATCCTGTGCTGAGCCCTGATGAAGAGGATGTGTTTCCCCGAAATGCTTTGGCTGTTTTTATATTACTTTTTGTTTTTTTTTATAAATGATTTAAACCAGAGTCCCCCTTATATCAGGCTCCCCATCTGTGTCCTCCCTTTAATCAAGCACCCCATCTGAGTTCTCCCTTACATCAGGCTCCCCATCAGAGCCTCAGTTTCATTTGTTTTACCATCTGATTCCTCCCTTAGATCAGGTCCCCTATCAGAGTCCCTCCTTGCATCAGGTTCGCCCTTAGAGTCTGCCATTACCTTACATTTACAGTGTAGCTGGAGTAGCAGGATGGGAGACGGGAGGCTGAGCTGATCTGTCCTTGTGTGATTGCTGGGGCAAGCGTGTGATCAGTTGTTAGGATGCTGGAAGTCTTAGCAACCAACAACGGGGAAAATGACAGTGCAGCAGAGAGAACCTGGAGTGAACCTGACCTGCAGTGAGACCCATGTAAGAGCACAGTGGGCCCACATTGAAGGTGTGCCACTGACCCTAACTGCTCCCTTACATCAGGCTCCCCATTTGAGTCTTACCTTACACCAGGGTTCCCCATCAGAGTCCTCCTTTACATCAGGGTCCCCATGAAAAGCTCTACTGACATCAGGCTCCCCATCCAAATCCTCCCTTACATCAGGCTCCCCATCCAAATCCTCCCTTACATCAGGCTCCCCATTGGAGTCTTCTCCTTACACCAGGGTTCCCCATCAGAGTCTCCCTTTACATCAGTTTCCTATCAGAGCCCTACGTACATCAGGCTCCCCATTTGAGTCCTCTCTTACATCAGGCTCCCCATCTGAGTCCTCTCTTACATCAGGCTCCCCATCTGAGTCCTCTCTTACATCAGGCTCCCCATCTGAGTCCTCTCTTACATCAGGCTCCCCATCTGAGCCCTCTCTTACATCAGGCTCCCCATCTGAGTCCTCTCTTACATCAGGCTCCCCATCTGAGTCTTCCCTTACATCAGGCTCACCATTTGAGTCCTCCCTTACCTCAGGCTCCCTATAAGAGCCCCACTTACATCAGGCTTCTCACCTGAGTACTCTCTTAAATCAGGGTCCCCATTAGAGCCCACTCTTGCCTTACGCGTATAGCATAGCTGGTGCAGAAGGGTGGGAGCTGGGAGGCTTAACAGCTCTGTCCTTCTGTAATTGCTGAAAAAAGCCCTTGATCGGTTGCCAGGATTCTGGCAGTCTTAGCAACCAACAACGGGGAAAATTACAGCGCGGCAGAGGAAACCAGGAGTGAACCTGACCTAAAATGAGATCCATGTAAGAGCACAGTGGGCCCACATTGAAGGTGTGCTGAATATTATCTAATTTTACCACAAAAAAATGGGAAAACGTATTGACTCGAGTATAAGCCTAGGGTGAGAAATGCGCAGCTACTGTAAGTGGAAAAGAGGGTCAACAATGCCCATTTGCAGCCTCACTGTGCCCATTTTCATGCCTCACTGTGCCCATCCCCCAAACTTGGTAGTTAAGGGTTCATAGATGCCCCCTAGCTGCAGCCAAAATGTGGGGTCTCTGGACACAAAGGGTCCCGAAATGACATTGCTGCAGATAGACACAGTTCACCGACTTTGGGGCCCCGTACCGCCGGGTGCTAGGAACCCCAAATTTGGTATGCAAACCCAGTGGAACTAGCACTACAACATATACAAAGCTGGGGTTCCTAGCTCCAAGTGGCCCCGGGACACGGGCCCCAAATTTGGTTTTGGAAAATGTCAAACACTTTTCTGCAGCAGAGAATGACATTTTCCGAACCGACTTTGGGGCCCCGTAACTCAGGGCCACTTGGTGCTAGGAACCAAAATATCATTTTTCAAAAAGTGTATTTTTCCTCAAAAAAATGCATTTGAAAGACTGCTGCGCAAATACCGTGTGTCATAAAATATTGCAACGATCACCATTTTATACACCATTATATTTTTATATATATATTATATATATATATATATATATATATATATATATATATATAATTCTAAGTAATTTTATAGCAAGAAATATGGATTTTAACTTGTAAGCAACAAATGTCAGAAATAGGCTTAGGCACGAGGGCTAAAATGGCATTTTCTTTACGTTGGAGAGATTTCTTCTCACTACCTGTTGTGTCCACAGGACAGGAAGTGAAGGGAAATCTCCTCAGTTAGAGACAGATGACAAAAAAATAAAAATCTGACTGGTGATTTACCTGGTCCGTACTTTGATTTAACCACTTCAATATCGGGCACTTTTTTCCTCTTCCTGCCCAGACCAATTCTTTAAGAGCTGATGCAATTTGAATGACAATTGCGCAGTCATGCAACACTGTATCAATATGACTGTTCTACAATTTTTTTTCACACAAATAGAGCTTTCTTTTGGTGGTATTTATTTTGGGGTTCCTAGCACCAAGTGGCCCCAAGATAGGGGGCCCCAAATTCGGTTTGGAAAATGTCAAGCACTTCTGCAGCAGAGAATGACATTTTCCGAACCGACTTTGGTGCCCCGTATCTCGGGGCCACTTAATGATAGGTTGTAGTGCTAGTTTCACTGGGTTTGCACACCAAATTTGGGGTTCCTAGCACCAAGTGGTGCCCTAAAGTCGGTCGGAAAATGTCATTCTCTGCTGCAGAAAAGTGCTTGACTCGAGTATAAGCCGAGGGGGGCATTTTCAGCACAAAAAATGTGCTGAAAAACTCGGCTTATACTCGAGTATATACGGTATATTATATAGTCTGTAGGAAAGTTATAGAGTCCACAAACTATGGTATGTTTCTGAAAATCGATCAATCATGATTTACTGACGGCCTATCTAATTTCCCCCATATTACCTTTTTGGAAAGTAGACAGTCTGAGGTATTTAGTAAGAGGCATGACGTGTTTTTTGAAGTTGTAATTTTTTGGAATATTAAGAAAAAATATTTTTCTTTCACATTTATTTTTCTACATATTGTCACGAGTGCAGTGTCACCACATAACTGGTGTGGTGGTGATCAGGGACCTTGACTGGTGACAGTATGTAATAAAAAAGCATTGAAATTCATTGCTATAAGCAATTATAGCATGCAAGAAAAAATCCTGAACGATACAACACAGTGTTACTATGGTAAAAAAAAAGAGAAAAAATAAGAGAAAAATATTTAAAAAAATAAAAAATATATTATTTTTTTTTTTTCTCTTATTTTTTCTCTTTTTTTTTACCACAGTAACACTGTGTTGTATCATTCAGGATTTTTTCTTTTTTTTTTCTTTCATGCTATAATTGCTTATAGCAGTGAATTTCAATGCTATAAGCAAGTCCTTTTAGGCCCCTTTCACACTGGGGCGGGGAGCCGCGGTGACGGTAAAGCAGCGCTATATTTAGCGCTGCTTTACCGTTGTTTTAACCGCGGTATTCGGCCGCTCGCGGTGCGGTTTTTCCCCCCGCGAGCGGCCGAAAAAGGGTTAAAAGCCCGCCGGCTTTCACACTGGAGTTAAAGGGGCCGGATTTTTTCAGGCGGTGTACAGGCGCTATTTTTAGCGCTGTACCGCATGAAAAACGCCCCGGTGTGAAAGGGGCCTTACTGAATGAGAGTGTTTAGACACTGTCTATTGTTGTGATTAGCTGTGATTGGCCAGAGCTAATCACATGGTAAAAATGGGCTGTGACTGGCCCTGTCACTGTGAACAATTACAGCTAGCAACACAATTTTATACAATGTTGTTGATGTTGGACAAGAAGGCCTGTCTCGCAGTCTCCGATATAATTTATCCCAAAGGTGTTCTATCGGGTTGAGGTCAAGACTCTGTGCAGGTCAGTCAAGTTCCTCCACCCCAAACTCGCTCATCCATGTCTTTATGGACCTTGCTTTGTGCACTGGTGCGCAGTCATGTTGGAACAGGAAGGGGCCGTCCCCAATCTGTTCCCACAAAGTTGGGGGCATGAAATTGCCCAGTATGTCTTGGTATGCTGACACCTTAAGAGTTCCCTTCACTGGAACTAAGAGGCCAACCCCTGAAAAACACCCCCACACCATAATCCCCCCTCCACCAAATGATTTTGACCAGTGCACAAAGCAAGGTCCATAAAGACATGGATGAGCGAATCCTGACTGCCACCTGATAGACCACGTTTAGGATTAATTAGAGCGGAGACTGTGAGCCATTCCAGCAACATCCAACATCAGTGCCTGACCTCACAAATGCACTTCTGGAAGAATGATCAGACATTCCCATAGACACACTCCTAAACCTTGTGGACAGCCTTCCCAGAAGAGTTGGAGCTGTTATAGCGGCAAAGGGTGGGCCAACTCAATATTGAACCCTACAGACTTAGGCCCCGTACACACCGTCTGACATTCTGATGGAAAAAGTCCGATCAGATTATGTTGTCGGAAAATCCGATTGTGTGTGGGCTCTAGTGGGCTTTTTCCGTCGGAATCTCAAATTTCTCAAAATCCGATCTGACTTTTTCTGATCGTGTGTAGGGAATTCCGACGGACAAAGTGCCACGCATGCTCAGATCAAATTATGAGACCAAAGCTATTGGCTACTAGCCTCTACGTAGTTCCGTAGTACGCAGCGAACGTCACCACGTTCGGAACAATTGGATTTTATGACAACTTTGTCCGACCGTGTGTATGCAACACCAGGGCTAAGACTGGATTGTGTAAAGGGGGGGTGTCCCAATACTTATAATAATATAGTGTATATCGTTCTGCTTGCATGAATATTTCTGATCTTCGTGCAACAAATGTTTTATAAATAGGCCCTTTTTTATGAATAGCTTATTTATTATTTTTCTATTTTTTCCTTCTAGACATTTGTACAGCTCAGTTGACACCAAACGGCTATCATTGTCCAAGCTGTTTCACCATTGGTTCCCCTACAGGTTGCGAGAGCACAGGAAATGTGGACTGCCTTGGAATGGAAAAGGAATGTTTAAGTTATGGTGGATTTGTTATGCTGTCTGGTAAGTATCTATTCCTATCAATGCACTTTTAGCAGCTGATTTAATCATTTACTGAGTAGATGTCTTTATCTTTCTCGTACATCATGGGACACAGAGCAGCCATATACATTACTACCTGGGTTATGCGCCACCTATAGGTGAATAGACACTGGTAGAATAACCAAAAACAGGAAGTGATCCCCTATATAATCGTCTCACGGAGCTGAAGAACGGGGAGATGCTAATGTAAACAAGCATCTCCCAGTTCTGCCTAGTAACACTCTCACTGATCATAGCTCCCTGTGATTGGGAGCTATGATCAGTGATGTGTCACACGTAGCCACGTCCCCTAACAGTAAAGCCCCATACACACGGTCGGATTTTCTGATGGATTCTGTCCTATCGGACAATGTTGTCGGAAATTCCGACCGTGTGTGGGCACCATCGGACATTTTCCATCGGATTGTCTGACGGACAAAGTTGTATCTCCTGCTCTAAAAATTTTCCGCAAAAAAAAGTCCGATCACACCAATTCCGATCATGTGTAGCGAATTCCGATGGACAAAGTGCCACGCATGCTCAGATCACATTACAAGACCAAAGCTATTGGCTACTAGCCTCTACGTAGTCCCGTCGTAGGCAACAAACGTCACCACGTTCAGAATGATCGGATTTTCCGACAACTTTGTCCGACCGTGTGTATGCAACACCAGTGTCGGACTAAATCCGTCGGACAAAATCCGATGGATTTTGTGGTCGAATTTTCCGACCGTGTGTATGGGGCATTAGAATCACTCCCCAGGACACACTTAACCGCCCCCTAGTGGTTAACCCCTTCACTGCCAGTGTTATTTTTACAGTAATCAATGCAATTTTATACCACTGATCGCTGTATAAATGACAATGGTCCCAAAAATGTGTCAAAATTGTCCGGTGAGTTCGCCATAATGTCGCAGTCACGATAAAAATCCCAGATCGCGCCATTACTAGTAAAAAAAATAAATTATTAATAAAAATGCCATAAAAATATCCCCTATTTTGTAGATGCTCTAACTTTTGCGCAAACCAATCAATAAACGCTTATTGCAATTTTTTTTTAACAAAAAATATGTAGAAGAATACATATCAGCCTAAACTGAGGAAAAAAAAAAAAATTTATATATTTTTTGGGGATATTTATTATAGCAAAAAGTTAAAATTAATGCATTTTTTTCAAAAAATATAAACCACAGAGTTGATCAAATACCACCAAAAGAAAGCTCTATTTGTGGGGAAAAAAGGACGTCAATTTTGCTTGGGAGCCACACCGCGTCGCTTTAACTGACAATTGCGCGGTCGTGCGACATGGCTCCCAAACAAAATTGGCGTCCTTTTTTCCCACAAATAGAGCTTTCTTTTGGTGGTATTTGATCGCCCCTGCGGTTTTTATTTTTTGCGCTATAAACAAAAATAGAGCGACAATTTTGAAAAAAATCCAATATTTTTTACTTTTTGCTATAATAAATATCCCCAAAAAATATATAAAAAAACATCTTTTTTCCTCAGCTTAGGCCGATACGTATTCTTCTACATATTTTTGGTAAAAAAAATCACAATTAGCAATTATTGATTGGTTTGCGCAAAAGTTATAGCGTTTACAAAATAGGGGATAGTTTTAAAGGATTTTTATTAATATTTTTTTTTTTACTAGTAATGGCGGCGATCAGCGATTTTTATTGTGACTGCGACATTATGGCGACACATCGGACATTTTTGACACATTTTTGGGACCATTGTCATTTATACAGCAAGCAATGCTATTTAAATGCATTGATTCCTGTATAAATGACACTTGCAGTGAAAGAGTTAACCACTAGGGGGAGGAGAGGGGTTATGGGCTGTGACGAGTGTATTTTTTTTACTATTAGGGGGCGGGGCTGACGTTTGACGTCTGACGTCATTGATCGGCTTTCCCTATGACAGGGAACAGCCGATCAATGACAGGCAGTGTAGGAAGCACGGGGAGAGGTGTGTTTACACACACCTCTCCCCGTTCTTCAGCTCCATGACCCGATCGCGGGACACCAGCGGAGATCGGGTCCGCTGATCCCGCGGCCGTGGTCACGGAGCTCCCGACCGGGTTGCGAGCACGCCCCCTGGGGGCGCGTGCGCGACCCACGGCTAGGCAATTAAAGGGGACGTATATACACGTCCTTTTGCCTGCCCGTGCCCTTCTGAGGACGTATATATACAGTGGGCGGTCAGGAAGCGGTTAATGGCAGCAGCACTGGGAGAACAGTAGCCAGCAGCTCTAAAATTTGTAAACGGTTGGGGTAATAATTTTAACTGGGGGGAACGCTCCAAAACGTGAGGACTTGTTACTATTTTATCTGCCATCGGGCCAATTTTCAGCTTTCAGCACTTTTTGCTAAATAAACAAAAAAATGAACTGAACATTTTGAAAAAAAAAATGTTTTTCTTTGTTTCTGTTATAAAATTTTGCAAATAAATAATAGTATAAGAATAACATAATAATAATAATAATAATAATAATAATAATAATAATAATAATAATGTTATAATAATAAATACATTTAGGCCAAAATGTGTATTGCTACATTTCTGCATGCATGTTTTTGTTGAAAATAACCCAAATCAGTGTATATTATTTAGTCTGTAGGAAAGTTACAGAGTCCACAAACTATGGTATATACTGTATATCTGAAAATGGATTAGTCCTGATGTACTAATGGACTATCTAATTTCTTGAGCCCCAAAAAATGCCAGGAAGGTACAAATATCCCCCAAATGACCTCTTTTTGGAATGTAAACAGTCCAAGTAAAGTATCTAAGTAAAAGGCATTGGCAAGTTTTTTTGTCATTTTTTTGGGAAAAATTTTGATTTTTTTTTTACATGATATGTGTGGTGGTGATCAGGAACACTGGCTGGTGACAGTACGGAAAAAAAAAAAAAAAATGATTTTATTTTTTTTATTTATTTCTTTACAATTTTTTTCAACACATTGGGACAAGAGCAATATGATATTACCAATGATCAGGATTTTTTTTTTTACACATTATGACTACTCATAGCAGTGCATTACATTGCTATACGCAAGCATTTTACTGAATGAAACTGATTAATTCATATTGTAAAGCGCTGCGTATATTGTAAAGCGCTGCGTAAACTGTTGGCGCTATATAAATCCTGTAATAAATAAAATAAAAAAAATGAATTCAGTTTCTTTTGATTAGCTGCGATTGGCCAGAGCTAATGATATGGTAAAGATGGGCTGTGATTGGCCTTGTCTGTATCATGTGAGCACACTGACCAATCACAGATAGCAACACAATTGATACAATGGATGGCATGAAAGGAAGCCATCTATTGTGTACAACTTTCAGGTGACCTGCTGTGATTTGTCACATCGGTCACATGGTACCGGCAGCAAGCCGGTACACTGATCAGTCATTGGCTGTGTCCAGTGGACGCAGCCGGTGACAGATCTCGCCACTGTGCTGCCCCACGACCACGATTTGGGAGGACGTCATATGATGTCTAGACGTGTGCACAACAAAAACATTTTGTTTATTTTCGGTTTGTTTTTTTCATTTCCGTTGATTCGTAACGATTCGTAAATTCGTAAGTCGTCAGTGTTCGTATTCGTAACGATTCGTATTTTCGTTATTTTTTCATTGATTCGTTTTTCTGTTAGTTTAATTTCCATTTATTCGAAATTCGGACGCATTCGTATTTTCGTAGATTTAGTTACATTCGTACTTTCGTTAGATTGATTTATTCGTACTTTCGTAACATTGTTTTCGTAGATTCGTAATCGGAGCATAATTCATAATTTTATGTAATGTGTATGCTATTATTACATTTTAAGAGACACGGAAAATTACGAATCGAAAAAAAAAGTTACGAATGTACGAATTTTTTCGTTCAATCCATTCGAAGCATGTTAAGCAACGCCATTGTAAGGGACACGAAAAATTACGAATCGAAAAAAAAAAAAAAAAAAAGTTACGAATGTACAAATTTTTTCGTTGATTTTGATTTTCGTTGTTCCTGTTTTCGTTTTTCGGATTTTCTTCTTTCGTAGTTTCGTTATTTCTAATTTGGTTATTTCGGATTTTCGTTGTTTTCATATTCGTTCGATTCGAACGATTCGTTAAAATTTTTAGCGAATCGTTCGTTCATTCGTACGATAACGAATGAACGAATATAACGAAAAAAAACCGAAAAACTAAACGAATTGCACATGTCTAATGATGTCCATCCGGATCGACGAGAGGCCTGCATAGCCGTCATATTGTTATAGGCTGGGTGGGGACTGGTAAAAATGTATATATAGGAAAACATTTTTGTTTTTGATGAAGTAGAAAAGGATTGGAATGCCTGTCATGCTTTTATTTCTCTCTATGTCCATTGGGGTATTCATCCTCTCTATTCTCCTGGATGACCACTGCCACCAGGACACAAAGTGATGAGAAATACAAAATCTGACTGTGTGTTTCCATGTATTGTTTACTTTTTTTGTGAATGATTAGAGGCAATATGTACAATTTACTCATTCACATGAGGGGTGTTGTATCTGGGTGCCCCCTGACTTTAAAGGGGCGCTTTCCAGATTCCATTAAGCCTCCTGCCCACAGACCCCCACAATCACTGGGCCAAGGTTGTAGGAAAGAGTCCCCTGTCTTCATGAACATGGAGACAAGGTGCCTAGCTGGGGGGTACCTCATGTTGGGGGCATGATGCCTGGTCTGGTTCTTGAGGTGGGGATCAAGCTTGCCATACCTTCCCCTTGCCTACAAGGCTGCATGTTCAGATAAGGGTCTGGTATGGAATTTTGGGAGGATTCCAGGACATTTTCTGTGAGTCCCCCTTAAAATTCATGCCAGATCTAAAGGGCCTGGAGTGAATTATGCTTTGTTTTGTTTTTGCTGGGGGTCCCCAATTAACTTTTATTACAGAATCTTATCTAGGATAAGGGTCTGGTATAGATGAAGAAAGCAGCCAAAGCTGTTCTAAACTGCATTTTCTTCTTTTTAACCGCTTCAGCCCCGGAAGATTTTACCCCCTTTCTTACTAGAGCACTTTTTGCGATCGGCACTGCGTCGCTTTAACTGACAATTGCGCGGCTGTGCCACGTTGCACCTAAACAAAATTGATTTCCTTTTTTCCCCACAAATAGAGCTTCCTTTTGGGGGTATTTGATCCCCTCTGCGGTTTTTATGTTTTGCGCTATAATCAAAAGAAGAGCGACAATTTTGAAAAAAAACACAATATTTTTAACTTTTTGCTATAATAAATATCCCATTTAAAAAAAATATATATTTTTTTTCCCTCAGTTTAGGCCGATATGTATTCTTCTACATATTTTTGGTAAAAAGAAAATCGCAGTAAGCGTTTATTGATTGGTTTGCGCAAAAGTTATAGCGTCTACAAAATAGGGGATAGATTTGTGGCATTTTTTTTTTTTTACTAGTAATGACAGCGATCTGCGATTATTTTCGTTTCAGTGACATTGCGGCAGACACTTCAGACACTTTTGACACATTTTTGGGACCATTCACATTTACACAGCGATCGGTGCTATAAAATTGCACTGATTACTGTGTAAATGTGACTGGCAGGGAAGGGGTTAACACTAGGGGGCACTGCAGGGGTTAATTATGTTCCCTGGGAGTGATTCTAACTGTGGGGGGAGGGGACTCACAAGGGGAGGAGACCGATGGGTGTTCCTCTGTACTGGGAACACACCATTGGTCTCCTCTCCACTGACAGGACGTGGATGTGTGTGTGTGTTTACACACACGCACATCCACGGTCCTTCTGTGTTCCAGGGCAATCGCAGGTGCCTGGCAGACATCGCGGCCGCCGGGCACGCGCCCCCTAGACGGCCGGGAATGGGAGGACGTCATATGATGCCCGCCCAGGATGGGAGATCCCATCTGCGGGCATCATATTACTATACGCCAGTATTGAAGTGGTTAAGTGTCAGTTTTTATTTAGTAGGTCACTAGCAAACTAAGCTGTTCAGCCACTTGATTATTCTTATCGGTGGTGAGAGGGGAAGTTCCCCCCGCCCACTCCCACCGCCCTCCGGTGCTTCTCCCAGCTCGCCCCTGCCATCGGCAAACCGGAGAAGGAACTGACCAGACACAGATGATGACCATAGAGATTTCTGGCAGGCCAGATGGTCTCCAGAGTCTCTATGATCGTTCAGAGGCCAGGCGTGATGCTCTGACGTTACGCCCGGCCTCTGCATTGGGAAGTTGAGATCTTTTATTTTTTATTTCAGGCTTTTCAACCTAGAGGTGAGATGTGGGGACTTATTGACCTCATATCTCACTGTAAAAGGACCTGTCAAGCACTATTCCTATTACAAGGGATGTTTACATTCCTTGTAATAGGAATAAAAGTGATAACAAAATAAATAAAAAATGTAAAGCGAACGCATATGTAAATCACGCCCACATATGTAAACGGCATTCAAACCACACATGTGAGGTATCGCTGCAAACATTGGCAAAAATTCTAGCACTAGACCTGTAAAAATTTTTTAAAGCGTCGCCTATGGGGATTTTTAAGTACCGAAGTTCGGCGCCATTCCACAAGCGTGTTCAATTTTGAAGCGTGACATGTTAGGTATCTATTTACTCGGCGTAACATAATCTTTCACATTATACAAAAAAATTGGGCTAACTTTACTGTTTTGTTTGTTTGTTTTTTTAATGCATGAAAACGTTTTCTTTCCAAAAAAAAAACATGTTTGAAAAATTGCTGCGCAAATACCATGTAAGCTAAAAAGTTGCAACGACCGCCATCTTGTTCTCAAGGGTGTCTGCTAAAAAAGAAATATATATAATGTTTGGGGGTTCTATGTAATTTTCGAGCAAAAAAAATATGATTTTTACATGTAGGAGAGAAATGTCAGAATTGGCCTGGGTTCATATGGGTCCCTATCGCAAAAACTGAGACTGATTTCTGAACTGTAAACAGCCTTCTGACTCTTAACATCCTTTGCACTTTTTACTAGTTTTCTTTCTGAATTTAGTGACATATGTCCAAAGATTGACAAAAGAGGCAAAGAAAACAGGAAAGTTATAACAAATTATAAATGATAAAAAATATACTGTATATACTCGAGTATAAGCCGACCCGAATATAAGCCGAGGCACCTAATTTTACCACAAAAAAATGGGAAACGTATTGACTCGAGTATTAGCCTAGGGTGAGAAATGCGCAGCTACAATGCCCATTTGCAGCCTCACTGTGCCCATTTGCAGCCTCACTGTGCCCATTTGCAGCCATAGGTCCCATTAACTTCAAACATGGTAGTTAAGGGTTCCTAAATGCCCCTAGCAGCCAAAATTTGGGGTCTCTGGACCCAAAGGGTCCCGAAATGACATTGCTGCAGATGGACACAGTTGACTGACTTTGGGGCCCTGTATCGCGGGTAGACATGTGCAATTCGTTTAGTTTTTTTTTTTCGTTATTTTCGTTCGTTCGTTCGTTTTCATACGAATGAAGGAATCGTTCGAATTGTCCGAATAACGAATCGTTCAAATCGTACGAATCCGATTAACGAATCATTAGAATCGGACGAATCCGAAAAACAACGAAAATCCGAAAAAAACTAATTAGAAACAACGAATGTACTAATGAAGAAAATCCAAAAAACGAAAACGAACGAAAAAATTCGTACATTCGTAACTTTTTTTTTTTGTTGAATTGGTAATTTTTCGTGTCCCTTACAATGGCGCTGCTTAACGTGCTTCGAATGGATTGAACAAAAAAATTCGTACATTCGTAACTTTTTTTTCGATTGGTAACTTTTTTTTTGGATTCGTAACTTTTTTTTCGATTCGTAACTTTTTTTTCGATTCGTAACTTTTTTTTTTTTTTTTCGATTCGTAATTTGCCGTGTCTCTTACAATGGCGTTGCTTAACGTGCTTCGAATGGATTGAACAAAATTCGTAAATTCGTAACTTTTTTTTTCGATTCGTAACTTTTTTTTTCGATTCGTAAATTATTAAAATGTAATAATAGCATACACATTACATACAATTATGAATAATGTTCCAATTACGAATCTACGAATGTTACGAATTTACGAATGTACGAATAAATACGAATGCGTCCGAATTTCAAATAAACAAATAAACGTAAATTAAACTAACGAAAAAACGAATCAACGAAAAAATAACTCTTACGAATGTACGAATCGTTACGAATACGAACACCGACGACTTACGAATGTACGAATGTACGAACACCGACGACTTACGAATGTACGAATCGTTACCAATCAACGGAAACGAAAAAAACAAAACGGAAATAAACAAATTTTTTTCGGAAACGAAAAAAACAAAACGAAAATAAACAAATTTATTCTAATCGTGGGGTCAGTTGGTGCTAGGAACCCCATGGATATGTTTTAGTGCTAGTTCCATTGGGTTAGCACACCAAATTTGGGGTGCAAACCCAGTGGAACTAGCACTACAACATATCCAAGATGGGGTTCCTAGCACCAAGTGGCCCCGAGATACGGGGCCCCAAAGACGGTTGGGAAAATGTCAAGCACTTTTCTGCAGCAGAGAATGACATTTTCCGAACCGACTTTGGGGCCCCGTATCTCGGGCCACTTGGTGCTAGGAACCCCATGGATATGTTGTAGTGCTAGTTCCATTGGGTTAGCACACCAAATTTGGGGTTCCTAGCACCAAGTGACCCCTGAGATACGGGGCCCCAAATTTCGGGTCAGAAAATGTCATTCTCTGCTGCAAAAAAGTGCTTGACTCAGTATAAGCCGAGGGGGGCATTTTCAGCACAAAAAAATGTGCTGAAAAACTCGGCTTATACTCGAGTATATACGGTAGTAATAATTTTTTTTTTTTTATGTATGTTATAAAAAAAGGTTGCTATTTGAGTAGCATTATGCCTAGGCAAGTAATATTATTAATACTTTAGGTATTATTATTTTTTTATGTTATTTTAATATTTGAAATTTGATTTGCAGATGGAAGAACAATGAATGTGTCACTTAAAGGATGTATAACCACCGGTGGATGTGCCATTGGATATTCATTTGTACCTGGAAACAAGGAACTGAAGGGAGATCATATGATTTGTACACCTCCAATAGAAAAAGAATAGAATGTGGTATAATATCACTATGCAAGAAATGCACATCAGACCCTGCAGAGATGTATAAAAAAAAAAAAAAATCTTTGCCATAAAATCTCTGTCAATTAAATCTAGCCATCGTTAAAAAATAAACGGTCAATGTGCTTAATAATTCTTAATAAAATCTTGAACTCCTTGTAAGTGTCACTTTATTTTTCAGGTTTATGCTCAATATTGCATATGGAGTACATACTAATGCTGGCCATACACTATACAAAAAATCGGCCAAACCCATTTTCGAAAAACGAACGTTCGGCCGCGAGCGCAAACGATGGTGCCATCATGTAATGGCCGATAAATCGTTCAGTGAACATAAATTAAAAAAATGTGTGTTTGTTTTTTTACATATACCTAGTGCAGACAGGTCGGACGGGAAACACATTAAAGCGGTTCTGCACACATTTCATTTAGTAAATCTCTTTGCCTTCCAAATCAGGCAAAGAGTACTAAATGAAATGTGTTTTTTTTTTTTCACTTACCTTGTAATTGATGACTTCCTGTCCTCAGTCTCTACGGGGGTGGGCGGGGTCTGTGCGGGGATCCTCGTCACGCTGCACTGTCTCCTGGGATCTGGTGTCATTGATCCCAGGAGACAGTGCGGCCATCTTCCGAAATCTCGCGAGATTTCGGTCACATCTTCCGATATCTTGCGAGATTTCTTGCGAGATTTCGGACACATCTTCCGAAATCTCGCGAGATTTCGGAGAACGTGAGCTGCACTTTGCCGTTACTGCGCATGCGCGAGCTCGGCGCAGTAACGGCGGTGCATGCTAGGCCATCTAAAGTGCCTGTGGGGTTTCACATGCCCACAGGCAAGATGGCCCCCAGCAGAGAAGAAGAATATAAAGAATCGAGATGGAAGATGGAACAGGTGAGTCCCCCAATTTAGGTAAACATCCTTTGTATACCCCCCCAAAAAAACGCTTTAACCTTTCAATTTATCGTTCGTTCGGCAGAAAATTTCCAAACTTGTCCTTCGTTTTTTCGGCTCAAAAACGTCCAAACGATTATCGATTTTGTGTCCATTAACTGGCCGAAAAATCGAACGAACGTTCTATGGCCGAAAATTCAGCCGATTTTTCGTATAGTGTATGGCCAGCTTTACTGTCAGGGGCGGACTGACAACTCATGGGGACCCCGGGCAATAGGAGATTATGGGTCCCCCAGGCAATAGGATAGGAGATTATGGGGCACCCAGGCAATCAGAGATTATGGGACAACACAGTATACACACGCACAGTATACAATCACACAGTATACACAGACATGTTTCTATTGGCTGAGAAGGTACTGGAGAGGTGGGGCAGCTATAATCTCTGGATTTTTAGACCAAAAGGATGTCGGTAAGGGACATTTCAGAGACAGATGTAAAAAAAAACACAGATTTTTACATACTGTCCCTGGTTTTACTGAGGCTGGCAACCCTGATGGGGCCCCCTAGTGGCCTGGGGCCCTCGGGCAGAGCCCAAGTGGCCGAATGGTCAGTCCGCCCCTGCTTACTGTAAAATAACTTATTGCACAGTAAGTGCGCCTCAGTGAAGGCATAAAAACTCAAACCTTATGGGATTAATATGTACAGTACAGTATGTAAAGCCAAAACATGTGACCTGAAATTAAACTTATGCGGCGTACACACGGTCGGAATTTCCGATGAAAACAGTCCGATGGGAGCTTTTCATCGGATTTTCTGACCCTGTGTATGCCCATCGGTCTTTTTCTGTCGGAATTTCCGACGGACTTTGGATTGAGAACCTGTTCTCAATTTTTCCGACAGAAAACCTTTCTATCGGATTTTCCAATCGTGTGTATGCAATTCCGACACGCAAAATTCCGACGCATGCTCGGAAACAATTCGACGCATGCTCAGAAGCATTAAACTTCCCTTTTATAGTGCTGTCGAACGTGTTTTATTCCGCTGTGTTACTGACCATCGGAATTTGGTGTGACCGTGTGTAGGCAAGACAGTTTGAGCGAAATTCCGTCGGAATTCCGACGGGAAAACCATCAGAGCTTTTTCCGATGAGAATTCCGACTGTGTGTACGCGGCATTAGAGTGCTGCTCTAAGCAAGAGAAATAAATCAATCCCTCTGGTCCTCAGGAATAGGGATGCCGGCCTGCAGGCTCATTGATCCAGCGGTGATCAAATCTATAAACATGGAGAACGCAGCACTCTCAACCCAATCAGAGTGTAAGTGTGGATGCTAGATGGCCTCAGCCAGCGTTGTTCCACAAACCATGCCCATTGATGCGTTTTGCACTGCCCAGTCATAGAGCCAAACTAATCAGTGGGCATGGTTTGTGAAGCAGGACTGGTTGAGGCCATCTAGCATCCACACTTACACTCTGGTTGGGAGTGCGACATTCTCCATTTTTTTAAAAACCAAAACATGTTGTTTTAGTGTAGCAAGGTCTCCGGCCTTCTTCGGTCTAATGAGAACCTCCAGGGCCAGATATAGCTGACATCCTTCTGTATGTAGTGGGTTGTGAGGCATAGTGGGTGCAAAGATGGTGAAAGTCATTAGGCGCCAGACACTTCTTGGATGTAAAAGAGGTTTTATTTATCTTCACAGTCCTTTTTGTATTTTTGGGGGAGAGAGGGTTAGGGCCAGGACACCCTTGTGTAGTTGCAAATTCAATTAGCAGACTCAGAGACTTCAATAGGAAGACAGCCATGCAGGGAAAGGCCTCTAGGCAAGAAGCTAAATCTGCACGTACAGGAATGCTGTCTCCTATGGAAACAGTCTTTAACAGTTCCTAACACAAAGCGTAACTGTCCTTTCAGCATCACTACAATTTCTATTTGTAGTTCTTCTATACACTGAGCTCCCGGTCTCTCACTAGACCCACTGATTCAATGTCACTGAATCCCTTGAGCTCCTTCAATCTTCACAGTGGCATCTTTCTCAAGCGTCACCCCCACTTTCTGCTGGGTCCCTAGCTTGGTACTCTAGATACCTCTCAAGCTTCACTCACGCTGGCCCTCTTTGTCCATAGCTTGACACACAAGGCTGCACTGCAAGCATCACCTCCACTGGTTGGGTCCCTGGCTTGATTCCCACTGAAGTTTCCCGATTCTTTACCATCCCCGGTTGGTAAGAATGCTGTTCCGGTACTTGCTTCAGTTACTCACTGTGGTCCCTGGTAATAAGGCAGATAGTCCCTTTAGAGGCGGCAGCTTCCCCTCTACCTCCAACCACGACAGGTTCTCCAGCCGGCAGAACAGTCACTTCTGGTTGGCCGGCAAGCCGCAGTCCCAACCCTGCGCTGCTCTCTTGCTTCTGGATAGGTCCTCAGACAGCCTAGCAGCCAGATGTGAACGGGATAGGCCCAATCTCTGGCCTAGCAGCCCGGGCAATACAACACACGTCCACTAAGACAGCCATCCAGGTGGCATAGAACACTTATCACCTGACCTCACCCAAATATATAGGCTCTCCCAGCAGGCCAAGGGATGCAAGAAAACCTGACTTTGGGTTGCCCTTCTCGTATCTAGTACCACCAAGTATCCGGACACCTAGTGGTAGAAGAGAAAAGGGCCACAAGGCCAAACTTCAATAGATCTCTATTAATCAACGAGGATGAAATAAAGAAACACTCAGCGCAAAACAATTTTTGGGTATGAGAAAAATGCAAGCTGTATACTATAGGCTGATCACAACACCTCCAATGTATATTAGAAGATAAAATTAGTGCAGCGCAATAAAACACAGTAAGTCCATAAACAAATATAAAGGGACCAATGGATTCCCGATAGTAGAAGACAAAGACACCTCGTTGGAAGGAAGATTCCAATCCACTGAATGTTCTGAGTGACAGACCCTCCACCAGCAAGTCAATATTCTTACCAGATATGGTGGACCTCTGAACTAGCAGAAGGTCAAATACGCTTGTATCCACAATGGGATGGAAATTGTTGGCCTGTGCAGCAGTGGAACCAGATCAACCAGGGTGAGTATTTAGATAAAATAAACACGATCTAAATGCTCTCCGTCAAGTTAATTTTTCGAGTAATCCACAGTAGGGATGAGCCGAACACCCCCCGGTTCGGTTCGCAGCAGAACAGGCAAAAAATTTGAACACGCGAACACCGTTAAAGTCTATGAGACTCGAACATGAATAATCAAAAGTGCAAATTACATGCATGGTATTGTTATAAAAAGTGTTTGGGGACCTGGGTCCTGCCCCAGGGGTCATCCAGAAAAAAAGAGCAAAAAAAAGTTTTAAAAATTTCTGTTTTTTCAGGAGCGGTGATTTTAATAATGCTTAAAGTGAAACAATAAAAGTGTAATATTCCTTAAAATTTTGTACCTGGGGGGTGTGTATAGTATGCCTGTAAAGTCTCGTATGTTTCCCGTGTTTAGAACAGTCCGTGAGCAAAATTACATTTCTAAAGGAAAAAAAGTCATTTAAAAGTACTCGCCGCTATAATGAATTGTCGGTCCCGGCAATACACATAAAAGTCATTGAAAAAAATGGCATGGGATTCCCTTAGGCCCTTTGGGTCTGGTATGAATATTAAGGGGAACCCCCTAACCAAAATGTAAAAAAAAAATTGCGTGGGGGTCCCCCCAAATTCCATACCAGGCCATTCAGGTCTGGTATGGATATTAAGGGGAACCCTGCACCAAAATAAAAAAAAAATGGCGTGGGGCCCCCCCTCAAAATCCATACCAGACCCTTCAGGTCTGGTATGGATTTTAAGGGGAACCCGCGCCAAATTAAAAAAATAAAATGGCGTGGGGGTTTCCTCAAAATCAATACCAGACCCTTATCTGAGCACGCAACCTGGCAGGCCGCAGGAAAAGAGGGGGGACGAGAGAGCGCCCCCCCTCCTGAACCATACCAGGCCACATGCCCTCAACATGGGGAGTGTGTTTTGGGGTAGCGGCACCCCCAAAGCACCTTGTCCGCATGTTGATGGGGACAAGGGCCTCATCCCCACAACCCTTGCCCTGTGGTTGTGGGGGTTTGTGGGCGGGGGTTAATTGGAATCTGGAAGCTCCCTTTAACAAGGGGACCCCCAGATCCCGGCCTCCCCTGTGTGAAATGGTAACGGGGTACAAATGTACCCCTACTATTTCACAGAAAAAGTGTGAAAATGGTAAAAAAACACAATACACGCCTTGGGACGAGTCCTTTATTAAAAAATAAAAAAATAAAAGTGTCCCACGAAGTGCATTTATCTTCTTCTTCTCTCGATCTGACGGATCGAAAAAAAAAAGCTGCACGCCGCCCCCCTCTGATGCACAGGGATGCACGAACGGATACCCAAAAGTGAGGAAAGAAATGGAACTAATAGTGAAGTACTGTTTAAAAATGGTTTAATGGAAAAGGGAATGGGTACTTACAAAAAGTACGATCAAAACAAGCATCAAACATGGAGTTGATAGTGTAAAAACGCTGTTCATGGCGTGCGTTCCACGAGACCGGAAGTGACGTCAGTAATACCGGAAATTGCGTCATTGATGGCGCCCTGTGGGAGGGTGAACAGTTGACGCAATTTCCGGTATTACTGACGTCACTTCCGGTCTCGTGGAACGCACGCCATGAACGGCGTTTTTACACTATCAACTCCATGTTTGATGCTTGTTTTGATCAAACTTTTTGTACCCATTCCCTTTTCCATTAAACCATTTTTAAACGGTACTTCACTATTAGTTCCATTTCTTTCCTCACTTTTGGGTATCCGTTCGTTTTGCTGAGCAACTTCATTAAAAAATCATTGGATCTGAAGATTTGACTACTCCATTGGCCCTGGACACCATTATAAAGCTTAAAGCGACCCACCAGACTGAAAAGCTGGGGGTCATCATGATCTGGTGAGTGGGGATACATGAGGGGGTGTCTTGCACCTGAATATATCTGCAATATTCCTGCACGTTTTGTTCCCTTCGGATTGAAGCACCTAGAGTCACTTTGATATTTATGTTTGGACTTTATTTTGCCAATTATTTGATTGTGTTTGTTCACACATGTTTTTTATACTTTAATGGTTGTGATCGCTATATTTTATACTTATACGTTTTTCAAGTGATCAGCACTTTGTGTATAGCTGCTGCTTCCTTTTTTCACATACACACCATTAGCGCAAGTATATATATATTTAGCTTATTTTTGTACATTTGTACCCCGTTACCATTTCACACAGGGGGGGAGGCCGGGATCTGGGGGTCCCCTTGTTAAAGGGGACTTCCAGATTCCGATAAGCCCCCCACCTGCAGACCCCCACAACTACCAGGCAAGTGTTGTGGGGATGAGGTCCTTGTCCCCATCAACATGGGGACAAGGTGCTTTGGGGGGGCCGCTACCCCAAAGCACCCTCCCCATGTTGAGGGCATGTGGCCTGGCGCTCTCTCCTCCCCCCTCTTTTCCTGTGGCCTGCCAGGTTGCGTGCTCGGATAAGGGTCTGGCATGGATTTTTGGGGGGGACCCCACTCCATTTTTTTTTTACATTTTGGCGTGGGGTTCCCTTTAAAATCCATACCAGACCTGAAGGGTCTGGTATGGATTTTGAGGGGGACTCCATGCCATTTTTTTTTTATTTTGGCACAGGGTTCCCTTTAATATCCATACCAGACCTGAAGGGCCTAGTATGGAATTTTGGGGGAACCCCACGCCATTTAAAAAAAAAAATTGGTTCGGGGTTCCCCTTAATATTCATGACGTTTTTTTCAATTACTTTTATGTGTATTGCCGGGACCGACAATTAATTATAGCCGCGAGTACTTTTAAATTACTTTTTTTCCTTTAGAAATGTAATTTTGCTCTCGGACTGTTCTAAACATGGGAAACATGTGCCACTTTACAGGCATACTATAGACACCCCCCAGGTACGAAATTTAAAGGAATTTTTCACTTTTATTGTTTCACTATAAACATTATTAAAATCACTGTTCCCGAAAAAACTTCAGTTTTTAAAACTTTTTTTTGCATTGATACATGTCTCCTGGGGCAGGACTTAGGTCCCCAAACATGGCAATACCATGCAAATAAGCCTTTAAAATTAGCACTTTTGATTTCTCCCATAGACTTTTAAAGGGTGTTCCGCGGCTTTCGAATTTGCCGCGAACACCCCAAATTGTTTGCTATTCGGCGAACAGGCGAACACCCGATGTTTGAGTCAAACTTACATTGGACTCGAACGTCGAGCTCATCCTTAATCCACAGTATAAAAACTCTTGTAACAGTAACATAAAATGACGATACGTGTAGCGTCATTTTATGTTACTGTTACAAGAGTTTTTATACTTTGGATTACTCAAATAAATGAACTTGACGGAGAGCACTTAGATCGTGTTTATTTTATCTATATACTCACCCTGGATCGCTACACGTAGCGTCATTTTAGGTTACTGTTACAAGAGTTTTAATACTGTGGATTACTCAAATAAATTAACTTGATGGAGAGCACTTAGATCGTGTTTATTTTATCTATATACTCGCCCTGGATAATCTGGCTCCATTGCGGCACCAGCCAACCGTCCCTGATTGAGAAATAAGGCTACTCGTATGGCAGATGGACATTGGGAAATTTGATACAGTGTGAATGAGCAAAGGGCATGTTCAGCTTTAGAAATTCTGTAATTTTGTATTTCTGTAAGTCTGTAATTTATAGTTTATTAGCACATGTATGCAAAAGGAACATTGGCTTGGCCATCTGAGTTAGAGCAGAAGGGGTGCAATGAACTAATTTTTAAAGATTCAAAGATATCATGATCAATAAACAGTGACGTTCTTTGGCAGCTGATCTGTAAAACACTTTAGGAGCTCTGGGCAAAATCTAATCCGGAAGAAAATGGCAGAAGATATACTCTATGCAGCAAAGTGTATTTTGAGGTGAGGCAAAGTTAACTTTCCTTCTTTGTGCTTCTGTACAAATAGTGAAGTCTGAAATTATTGTTTACCTTTGTAAACAATGGAAAGGAACCAACATTAGGGATGAGAGGTTCAGCGGATTAAAATTTAGATATTTGTTTGCAGCTTGGCATGTTGAGAGCAAGGGTTATTTTCCAAAGAACATTGTGACTTTAAGCATACAGGTGACAGAAACTGTCCTTGTCATGGGTCAGACAACTGGCCAAACAGGCAAATAATGGAAAATAAACATTAAGGGGTATAATATTCAATGATAATTTATATCATTGCCCTTTGGACATTATATGAAATACGGCTTCTCTCTAGGAGCACACTGCAAAAGGACATTTACACATCTAGCCAACTTCAAAGAGGACTAGGCCTTAGATAAATGCATGAGTTCATTAACTCTTGACTAGTAGGACACCTGCGCCAAACCTTGACAGTATGGGTTACTGAAGGGGGAGGGACGGGATGCACATTCTCAATACCATGACCCCTGCAGGGGTTTCCTGCCCAGATCTGGATAAAATGGCAGCTTACCTCCTGGGCTGGGAGATTATGTGGACAGCTGATGTGGTGATCAAGAAGTCAACTGTAAGCCTGGGACAGGAATGCACTTTTATGACCTTTTGTTTACGATATCTTCACTGACTTGAAGATCATCTGTTGAAATGTTTACAGAGTGATAAGTCCCACAATTCCTGGTTGACCTCTTTGTATTCAGGAGGTCCAGGTGCTCTGGTAAGAGTACATCTTTTTTGGGTGTTGCTGCGGCTTTCATGTTGGAGGGAAGGGTTTTACTTAATTGGATTGGTTGAGAATCACATATTTTTCACCTAAAGTTTAATGGTTTAATTCACTTTGTCACTTTGGACACTTGCACGAGTGATTGAATATATTCAACTATATGGACACTAAGAATAATAATTTAATTCATTCTTGTTTTTTAGCATTTATATGGACATTTGATGATTTTTTGAGTTCGACATGTTGTATCGATTATAATGTTGGGTGAAATATTATCTCACTTTAGTGTTCACAGCTAATCTTTGAGTCACACACAAGCGCAGTTTTTTCTTGGTTTACCATCTTCACTGACAGCAATTACCATCCTCCCAACTGGAGGGTATGAATGCGTGTATTGGTGTGTTAGATTAGTGGAGATCCCCTTCCCCTATTAACTCATCCCCTTTCCCCCTCTCCTTATTTATAACTGTAATGTATTTGTATTCCTATTGTAAGAAAATCCAACCCTTATATTAGTAATTAGTCATCCATTATTGGATGTCAGACACCCCAAAAAGAGCACATTTTACAGGGGTCATGGCCTTAACATGGTCATACTGATGCTTTAAAAAGTTTTATTACAGTGAAGGAGATTTTCTAGGTCACGGGAGCACCCCTTGGACTGAGTGATTCCTGATGTAGGGCTGATGAAGTTTATTTTAGCTGGGTTGCTTTGGATATTGGCCGATACATCAGAGAGAAAATATGCAGTACAAATCTGGGCCAAGTGGTACTACATATACAACAGACTAGTGGTGCGCTTGTAGGGCCTTTGAGGGGAACCTTCTTCAAGGCAATCTACCAGTGCAATCATGTCCATTACATCTTAATGGGCCACTATTGTAAAAACAGTGTACCAAGACTGAGGCTGGATTTGTGCACAGCTGACTATGGCCTGCGGAAGCAGGGCCGCCAATGTCAGCACATAGCCATTAATAAATCGTGTTCCTGGATACCTTGACAAGTTTCATAGTAATTTAATTTAATTGACTGGGCTACATTTATAGTTATAAGTGCTGCGGTATATTCCCGACACTTATTAGAGCTGAAGAGCCTACTTATATAAGTAGTGAAATGTCTTCATCATTGCAGAACAAGTCCAGTTGTGACTAACTACTACTATGTTCTCTGTGGTCCCTTCTATTATGTTACTGTTACAAGAGGTTTTAGACTGTGGATTACTCTAATAAATGAACTTGACGGAGAGCACTTAGATTGTGTTTATTTTATCTATACCTGGATCGCTACACGTAGCGTCATTTTATGTTACTGTTACAAGAGTTTTTATACTGCAGATTACTAGAATAAATTAACTTGACAGAGAGAACTTATATCATGTTTATTTTATCTATATATTCACCCTGGATGATCTGGTTCCATTGCTGCACCGGCCAACTGTCTCCATCCCATTGTGGATACAAGCGTATTTGACCTTCTGTTAGTTCAGAGGTCCACCATATCTGGTAAGAATATTGACTTGCTGGTGGAGGGTCTGTCTTTTTTTTTTTTTTCCAATTTAAATCTTTATTTATTTCTAGGAAAAGCAAGGCATACAATTTACCATCTTCACAACTCATATATTATTCAAATCTATGAATACACCTCCGATAATCAATTAGGTCATTTCCCAAACATATAACCCCATACAGTAGGTACCGTCGGCTCCACTGTCGTTTTCTGCTTTCTTAAGTAACACAAATAATAAGATGGGATACCGCCTACCTTTACCCCAGGCCAGGGCTTCTCTCCGGCTCTGCCCTAGGGTTCCCTCTTTATATATTCATAGGGTGTTGAACCTTGTCTTACTCCTATATTTATTTCCCCCAACAAAAAATTACCCAGTCAGTAACCCCCAGCCTGCCCCCTCCCCCCAAAAAAAAAAAAAAAAAAAAAAATTATTTTAACCCCCGAAACCTACCCCTCTCCCTCCCCCCCCACCCCCCCCCCCTCTCCCTCCCTCCAGCCCTCCTCCATAAGCATCCCCAACTTTCCTCTCTATTTTCAATTATCCAGGTTTGTGGAGGGTCTGTCACTCAGAACATTGGATTGGAATCTTTCTTCCCACAAGGTGTCTTCGTCTTCTACTATTGGGAATCCATTGGTCCCTTTATATTTGTTTATGGATTTACCATGTTTTATTGCGCTGCACTCATTTTATATTTTAATCAACCAAGATAACTACTCCTGGCAAGTAAATTTGTGAGGTGCTCCCTGCCTAAACTACAGGGTGCTACATTAGTTTTGGATGGAGTAGAGAAGGATCAGAACCCCTGCAAGGTTTTAATTGCTCAAAGCATAAACCAACGGGAAAAGCACAGTTGTAAATGTTTCTGTTATTTTTAGAATGTTTCTTGCTCTTGTTAACTCAACTAGATTAAAGGCATACTTATTCACCTCACTATCAGTTCAGTAACATAAAGCTTGCTTAAAAAAAAAAAAAATACTTCAAAATGATTACTGTATGTACTGTAGTTGTGACTACTTTAGAGTTGATTTCTGGTAAGCAGACCTCCCCCTCCTCTCTGAAACCTACAGGTCATAAAGGAAGGTCCTGCATAATGATTGCCCATTACCAGCCTGTATTATCCCTTCATTACCAGGCCATGTTTCAGTTTGAGACATTTTCAAACGAATCACATTTTCCACAGAAATTTCCGTCACACAAAATTGAGATCTGGTTCTCAAATTTTCCGACAACAAAATCCGTTGTAGGAAATTCCGATCATGTGTACACAATTCCGACACACAAAGTGCCACGCATGCTCGGATTCAAGCAGAAGAGCAGCACTGGCTATTGAAAAATGTTCTCGTCGTATGTGTTATACGTCACCGCGTTCTTGACATTCGGAATTTCCGACCAACTTTGTGTGACTGTGTGTGTGCAAGACAAGTTTGAGCCAAAATCAGTCGGTAAAAAAATATGGATTTTGTTGTCGGATAATCCTATCGTGTGTACAGGGCATTCGAGTAGATTCAGCTCACTTTGGAGACCCTTCAGATTTTCTGTTGTGTCAATGGGACAGGAAATGAAGGGAACACTCTCAAATGGGACACACATTACCTACTCTATGCAAATTTTTAAAAAGTTGGGGTTTTAGATATATTTAGTTGAAAGCATCCATAAGCTGGATACACGGGTAAAAAATCAGATTCCTCCATCCTTGTTTTATAGCACGGACGGAAGAATCTCCCAATTACAGTAGGTTATTATATACTGACCCCTAGCCCATGCTAGGGGTCAGTATATATGAAGCTGATGTTTTGGGTGTACAGACAGATATTTTACTACAAAAATTAAGAAACCATAGAAAACACAGTGCAACAATTTTAATGAGCAAGGTTAGGGCCAAGTTTACCAAAGACAAACAGCACTGGTCAGGGTTATAATATCAGATGCCGCATCGGATACAGCAGCTACTCTTGCAGTTACTTTTTTTATTTTTTTTCTAGCCCCAGATCTTTTGTAGACCTAGCAACGCTCCTGATGAACGGAGGAGGAACTGTTTGCACCTTGGCACAACATGACACTTAATAAAGTATAAATTCCTATCCTGTCACCATAACTCATCACTCAAAGCTAGATTCAAACAGGTGACTACAAGACAGGACTAGCGACTCAACTATCAGCCGTCAAACCTGAACGGGGGCTTCCATAACCATGAATAAAATCTTCGTCTTTTTGATCTTGAGCTGTTTGGTAATTACAGGTAGGAAATACTGAAACATTTATTTTATTATTTATTTTGCACCAATATACTAAGCAAAATATCCTTCAACATCAGTGCTTGTGCTTTATATGAAGAATTCAAGTGATACTAATGGTTCTTTTTTTTTTTTTTAACAAATATGCCATACTTACCTCCACTGTGCAGCCCGTTTTGCACAGAGTGGCCCCAAACCTGCTCCTCTGGGGTCCCCACGGTGGCTCTTTCGGCTCCTTCCCACATTAGATAACCCCCTGGGAGAAGAGCTCTCCCGGGGGTTACCTTGCTGGCACGCACCCGAGTCCAGCATTCGGTGTCTATAGACGCCAAATGCAGGACTCGGCCCCGTTCCCCCCAGCGGCCGCGTCACTGGATTTGATGGACTGCAGCGGGAGCCAATGGCTGCGCTGCTATCAATCTATCCAATCAACAGCCGAGAACCCCCTAGCCGAGAGATGGCACGTCCCCGCGGGACAAGTTTGAGGGTTCAGGTAAGTAAAAAGGGGGGGGGGGGGGGGGCTGGGGGACCGGTCACTGCCAGGTGTTTTTTCACCTTAATGCATAGGATGCATTAAGGTAAAAAAAACACTTACCTTTACAACCCCTTTAAGTTTAAGTCTTCCACTTACTCATATGTTCCCTAAAGGCAGCCAGTTATAGTACATGTAGACCCTACCAACAAACTTCATTTACTTGCTATGTTGCCTGTTAACCACTTTAATGCTGGGCACTTTTACCCCCTTCCTGCTTTCAGCGCTGTCACATTTTGAACAACAATTGCGCGGTCATGCAACACTGTACCCAAACTAAATTTTTATAATTTTGTTCGCACAAATAACTTTCTTTTGGTAGTATTTAATCACCATTGTTTTTTTGTTTTTTTGTTTGTTTTTTTGCTATATAAATGAAATAAGACCAACAATTTTCAATTTTGAAATAAATATGTTTTCTTTGTTTCTGTTATAAAATTTTGTAAATAAATAATCTTTCTTCGTGAATTCAGGCCAAAATGTATTCTGCTAAATTTCTTTGGTGAAAATAACCCAAATCAGTGTATATTATTTAGTCTGTAGGAAAGTTATAGAGACCACAAACCTGATGTACTGACAGCCAATCTCATTTCTTGAGGCCCAAAAATGTCAGGACAGTACAAATATCACCAAAATGACCTCTTGTGGGAAAGTAGACAGTCCGAGGTATTTATTAAGAGGCATGGTGAGTTTTTTGAAGTTGTAATCTTTTGTCATAATTTTTTTTTACATGCTATCACCAGAGCAGTACAGCATCGTCATACAATTGGTGTGGTGGTGATCAGAGACACTGACTGGTGACAGTACAGAAAAAAAAAATAATATATTTTTTTCAGTTGTTTTTTTAGTAATTTTTTTATTATAGTTTTCTTCTTTTTCCTTACCATTTTTTTTACACACTTTGACCAGTGCAATATAATGTTACCATAGTAACATTGTACTACACTGGGGAAGTGATCAGTATTTTTTTTTTTATTTCATTGCCATATGCAAGCAATTTACTGAATGAAATAGATTAATTCAGTTTGTTTTGTTGTGATTAGCTGTGATTGGCCAGAACTGATTACGTGGCACAGATGGACCATTATTCGCCCAGTCTGTGCCATGTGATCACTGTGACCAATCACAGCTAGCAACACAATTGCATACCTCCCAACTTTTTGAGCTGGATACGAGGGACACCTATTAGCAAATGTATGTAGGCATTGAACACACCTCCTGTCAAGCCCCCTTAAATAGAATTATACAAAAAAAAAATGTAGTTAAACCCACAAGTGCTTTATTTTTACCACTACTGTTCCTTTATACTGGCTTTTGAAGTTTACAAATACAGCAATGTAGTAATTGGATGAAAGGTTTATAACTGGGGGAAGACTTTTTGAAATATAAATAATGCATTTTATATACAATTATATAGATCAGACTAAAATGAGGGACAAATGAGGAGGAATGAGGAACAGAGGGACCTTGTTCCATATCAGGGACAGTCCCTCAAAATCAGGGACAGTTGGGAGGGCTTGAAAGGAAGCCTTCCATTGTTTACAACTGTCCTATGACCTGCTGTGATTGGTTACAACAGTCACATGGTACTGGCAGCGGACCTGTACAGTGATCAGTTATCGGATGTATCTGGTGGACGAAGCAGGTGATGGATCTTGCCGCTGCATGGCCCATGGTCGTGCTGGGGGTGTGATCCTGGAGGATGCCATATGATGTCCACTGGATAGACAAGAGGTTCGCCCGGCCGTCATTCCCACATAGGCCAGGTGGGAACCGGTTAAAGTGGAGCAAGCAAGCATTAGTAAAGAGATAGGAAGGTATATTATAATTACTTGTTTTAACTTTTGGCCTAGGCCAACAGGATGTTATACATCCCATGAGTTTTCAAGGGCATCTCCTCTAGAGAGAAGCCGGTATGTTCCCTCGGAACGAAGGAGGCCATGTAAAGGTAAAAAAGGAACTCCAATAGAAACTCCAAAAGTGTTGCTTTTTAAATTTTAAACTGCCGGCAGCATCTTTTTTATCCATGTTTTTTTGTATTTACTTTGTAAAACTTTTTTATGAATAAACCTCATAGTGTTTAAAGGATAACACACTATTGGAGTACCTTTTTTACTTTACATGGCCTCCTTCGTTTTTGTGATTTATGTATGCACTGCACATTACATATCTATATACATTTCACATTTTATTTATTCACTTGCACAGCTTGTTGCGCTTGTCGATCTAAGATTGGCACTTGTATTATTGCAACTTTTCCTTCACCTACAATTGTTTTCTTGCATGAGAATCGCATGTTTTTTTGTGTTGCAGCTTTTTTTTTTCATCATATGTATGGATTTATCACTATTTATCTTTTAGCGCGGTATATACCCCACTTTTTTTGACAAATGGTTGCACTAACCTATGTGCTCTGCACCGACCATCAAAGTAGTTGGGTGCAGTACACAGACCCCCAGGGAACATCACTGACTGTAACTGGGGACACTTCACTGTACAAATGTAACCAGTAGTACTAAATTGACCATCAATGTAACTGGGGGGGACTACACTGATCCCTAGTGTAATAGGGACACTACACTAACTGCTACTGGGGGCACTACACTGACCTTCAAAGCAATTGAGGGTACTAAACTGACCACCAATGTAACTGGGGCACTACAATGACCACTAATATTACAGGGACACTACATTGACCACTTATATAATTAGGGACACTACACGGATCCCCAGTGTAATGGGGGAACTTCACTGACTGTGACAGGGTACGCTTCACTGGACCAATGTAACTGGTGGTACTAAACAGATCACCAATGTAACTGGTTGTAGAAAACTGACCAGTAATATACCTGGGGAGACTACACTGACCCCCAATGTAATGGTGACACAACACTAACTGTAACTAGGGGCACCACACTGCTCTTCAATGTAATTGTGTGTGCTAAACCGACTACAACATAATTGTTCCACTACTGAATAACAACATTACAGGGACACTGCATTGACTACCAATGTAACTGGGGGCACGTCACGGACCCCCAGTGTAAAAGGGGAACTGCATTGGCTGTAACTAGAGACACTTCACTGGACCAATGTAACATGTGATACTAAATTGACCACCAGCATAAACTAGTGGTACTAAAGTGACCACCAATGTAACCGGGGGGACTATGCCAACCATCAATATAATTGGGGGCAATAAACTGACCACTAATGTAACTGAAGCACTGCACTGATCAATAATATTACAGGGACACTTCACTGACCACCAACGTAACTGGGGGGGACTTAAATGAACATCAAAAAAATTGGAAGCACCACACTGACCATAGATATACATAATGCAATTTCTGTTTCTGCAAATGATTTCATATGATTAGATTTTGTACTTTGCCAGCTAGGTTATTAATCCCTGTGTTTTACCTTTTCCTATTTCAGGCCAGCTGACCACCACATGCAATTGGTGCTGGAATATTGGCTCAACCAAATGCTGTGATGAAAGAAAGCTTCAATGTGATGGATCAGGTTGTATGACGGTGTCGGAGTACAGCCTTGCCGGTAAGTGGGATTGTGTTTTTCACCCATAACTTTAGTGCCAATAGAAGCGATGGACACATCTTCCCTTGCGTGGGGGGGGGGGGGGGTAAGATGTATTTAAAGGGAAAAATATGAGGGTATCTGGTCAATGTAATTAGAGTTTCTAGAATTGTTTCAAGTCTATAAAATGCCCATTGTATTTAATGTATTAATTCATTTCATAACATCTTCATTTTAGAAAAAAAATATTGCCAGGTGCTTCCATGACACTGTTTGCTGTACGCTTTGTTGCCACCCATTAGGAGCTGCTTGTGGGTTGCTTCTTTCCAACTGATATGCTATACGGGGTCCAATGGATGTGAGACTTTGGGAGGGGGTGTGTTCTCACCAGGGCTTTTTTTCTCAGAGAACAGGTGCAGGAACTCCCCTCTCCCGAGTCACCCCTTGTCTCCGCCCCTACCCACCTCCAAGCACTGTCCCATGTTTTTACCCCATACCCACCTCCCAGTACCACCTCTTTTAGAGAAAACAGAACCAAGTATCATTTTGTGGTGCTAAGTAATCTGTATGTAACCCCTTCCCGCCGAGCGTATGCAGATATGCATACTCGGCTTTCGGGGGTTATACCGGGATGATGCCGGCAGCTGCAGGCATCATCCCATTATCGTTGTTTAGAGCCGGCGAGTGGCTTTCCGAGGATAACAACCGATGCGGCTAAAAGCCTCTCGGTTGTTATCCCGGAGGAGCGGGAGGGGACATCCCCCCCTCCCACTGCCTCCCGCCACTCTTCCCCGGGCCTCCCGGTGGCGAGGGCCGATCGACGATCCGGTGGCTAGTGACAGACTGGAATGAAGCCAGAAACAGCTTCATTCCAGTCTCCTTGATGTAAACACGAAAGCAACGTCACAACGTCACTTCCTGTTTACTCGGCTGCCAATGGCGCCGGTTTTCAAAAAATATACAGTATTCAGATACAACGTTTTCGGTGATCTGAATACTTTGAAGTGCAAAGGAGGGATTTGGGGTCTTTTAGACCCCTGATCCCGCCATAAAGAGTACCTGTCACCACCTATTACTGTCACAAGGGATGTTTACATTCCTTGTGACAGCAATAAAAGTGATCATTTTTTTTTTAAAAACACAATTTCATAATATAAAAAAAAAAATAAGAAAAAAAAAAATTTCAAATCGCCCCCGTCACCGCGAGCTCAAGCAGCAAAGAAAACGCATACGGAAGTCACGCCCGCATATGTAAACGCTGTTCAAATCACACATGTGAGGTATCGCCGCGATCGTCAGAGCGAGAGCAATAATTCCAGAACTAGACCTCCTCTGTAACTCTAACCTGGTAACCGTAAAAAAGAATTTATGGAGATTTTTAGGTACCAAAGTTTGTCGCCATTCCACGAGTGCGTGCAATTATAAAGCGTGACATGTTTGATATCTATTTACTCGGCGTAACATCATCTTTCACATTATACAAAAAAATTGGGATAACTTTACTGTTTTTTTTTTTTTTTAATTCATGAAAGTGTCCCCTTTCCACAAAAATTGCGTTTAAAACACCGCTACACAAATACCGTGTGACATAAAATATTGCAACCACTGCCATTTTATTCTCTAGATTCTCTGCTAAAAAAAATATATATAATTTTCGGGGGTTCTAAGTAATTTTCTAGCAAAAAATAGGGATTTTATCTTGTAAACACCAAATGTCAGAAACGGGCTTAGTCATGAAAGAGATAATTTGGTAATTCTCCTTGATATTTTATAGATAGGCAACTCCTATCTTCATAGTGATTAGTGGTTCCAAATAAATAATAACTACTGCAGTAGGGAACAGACACAAGAGATATGCTCAGCATCTTTCCAAAATAACTGTTCTGTTTTATTTGACGCAATTGAAGGTTTTTATACACATGATTACGTAGGTATCACATTAATATTACAATTGTACTTGTATGGTAATAAGGGGCGTAACATAGGCAGACTAATTCTAATCAGGACTCGAAAGAACAACATTACAGGGATACTTCATTGACCAAAATTATTAGTGCCGTGTGCACAGTGAGGGCAGTGTGCAATACATAGGCAAAGCATACAAAATAGAATACAATTTTATACAGAATTTACAATTATAATAATAAGAAAAGCAGTAAAATGGATCCCATGCAGCCACAACAATAGCCCGCCAAAGGAAAAATAGATCCCTCTGCAATAACAGATTCCCCCAGCAACAATAGACTGCTTGCCACAAAATACCACCTCACAACAGACCCACCACAGGAACAATAGATCTCCCAGCAGCCAACATTAATAGACCCTCCAGCAGCCAGCAGTCAGCAACAATAGACCCCTCCTCAACAGTAGATCACTCCCAGCAACAATTGACCACCAGCAACATAAGATCCCCCAACAGTAATAAACCCATTCCTCAACAACAGATCCCCCCAACAACAATAAATCCCCCAGCAGCCAGCATTAATCGACCCAACAATAGAGCCTTCCCTCAACAATAGATCCCTCCCAGCAACAACTGACCCAGTAGGACCATAACCCCCCCCCCACAACCAGCAAAAATAGATTCCCCAGCAGCTGGCATAATTGGACCCTTCAGCACAGCCCACTACCCCTTACCACAGCATATATTCAGCGTTGGAGGTGCCAGAACGCCGTTCTCACTGAAAAAAAAGGTTCTCACTGGGTCTTAATTTTTCACTGATATCTCAAACAATATTTCCTGCTTTCCTGGCAAAATCTCTACTGTGAACTACAAAACACCACATCTATGTAATAAAGATAAGGAAACCGTGAGGTGTTTGTAGTCCAGAACAGGCGTGAGCTGCCTAGGGTGACAACACTGCTCCTCAATAGACGCAGTACAGTGAAGGACAGGAACTTTATTACTAGCAGAACCAGGACCGCCAGGCGAAAATAAATAAATAAGACAACTAATGCAACCACCACATGCAAAAGACTGGTAAGAATATAAATATTTATATATATATATATACATACATGCACAGAAAGATGTGGGTCCAATCCACAAAGTATATAGAAGGGGTATTATTATAGATACCGTACCATCATCCAAAATTTAAATGGAAAGATTTTTTGGTAATCTGGTTCCCAACTCAAGTGCTTGAGTTGGGTAAGAAATCAATATACACACCGAATCCCTTTCCCATGCATCTATGATGCCTTTTTGTATATGTATTATGATATGCTGTAATGTATTATATATCTGTGAATTTGTTTTTCAGATGTATATATGTTCTGAAGAAGCCACTACGTGGCGAAACTAGTCAAATGAAATATTGAAATCATCCACTATATGTACGGTTTTTAGTATATATGTTGTGTTTAGATTTTGTTTTTGTTCTTTTCTGTAATAAATTGGTAAAAACTTTTATATCTGCCTCACATTGTGATCTAATTTCATGCAGCTCCCCCTTCTCATTTTGGCCTTCTGGGTTGGGTACCAGATTACCAAAAAATCTTTCCATACATACACGCACACTATATTACCAAAAGTATTGGGACGCCTGCCTTTACACGCACATGAACTTTAATGGCATCCCAGTCTTCGTCCATAGGGTTCAATATTGAGTTGGCCCACCCTTTGCAGCTATAACAGCTTCAACTATTCTGGGAAGGCTATCCACAAGGTTTAGGAGTGTTTCTATGGGAATGTTTGACCATTCTTCCAGAAGTGCATTTGTGAGGTCAGGCACTGATGTTGGACGAGAAGGCCTGGCTTGCAGTCTCCGCTCTAATTCATCCCAAAGATGTTCTATCGGTTTGAGGTCAGGATTCTGTGCCGGCCAGTCAAGTTCCTCCACCCCAAACTTGCTCATCCTTGTCTTTATGGACCTTGCTTTATATATTGTGGCGGTAGGACCCTGTGCTACCTGGAGGATTGCTGGTTTACACCAGATTTTGGAGAGAAAGGCACGCTCATTGCACAGCTGTGTGCTGGGCTATTTAGTTTTGACCTGGCTATGGCTCAGGGTTCCACCCAACAGACAGGAAGTCTGTGTATGGGAGTCAGGTGGACTCCCATTCCGCTGAGAGGATTCAGAGGCTGCATGTCTGCAGGAGGCAGACGTACTTGGTGACAGAGCAGCAAGGCGCTGATCAGAAGTGAGCTTAACTCTAGGAAACTCTTTTGGGTCTGAGGAGCAGACCTAAGGCCTAGGCTAAAGGCCTGAATCAGCCATATGGGAAGAATATAAGCCAGGAGGCTAAAGTTTGAGTATTGAGTGTGCAAGATACAGTAATGGTGGAACCCCCCTGCGTGGGTACTGATGTCTTTGTGAACTTTTCCGTGCTTTTAAATAAAAGTGGGCTACCAGGCCCTTAAAAATACAGTTTTGTACTGGCGTACTCACTGGAAAACGCACCTACCGTTTGAGTCTGATAACCCCAATCTTACAATATATATATACACACACATATTTGTTTTGGGGTTTAAATACATTATAATGGTTATTTTCTTATTTTTTTTCTTCCATCAGGTAGTGAGGAATATCGTACAATACAGAAAGGCTGCTCTGTGCCACTATTATGTGGTCAATGTTTTTCTGTAACAACCAAAGATAACTTCTTTGTCCGAGTGAGCGGTCAATGTGGGCAAGGAGATGGCAGCAACGAAAACCTAAACTATAAGGGTGAGTTTCTGCATCCATATCTGTGAAAATTAAAAAAAATTTTTTTATAATATAATACTTACTTTGTGGCATAATTGCCCAAACCAAATATGCAGATAAATTCAGAGGGATAGTCAAAATTTCTAAATGGAAAATTGGCTCCCAGTGCTGTCAATCAAAGGCAGTGACGAGGGAGCAGGGGGCAAGGCCAAGTCCTGCTGTCAATGGACGCAGCAGCAGGGCTTGGGCGTGAGCACGCATGAGTGCCCCCATGGGAAGCCACTTCCCATGGGGGCACTGGATAGAGGGTAGGGGCCAGAAGTGCCGGTGGGGGACCTGAAAAAAAGTGAAAAAAGGTGGAGGTTCGCGGCCCCTCTGTGCAATTCATTTGTATAGAGCAGGTAAGTACAGACATGTTAAAAAAAATACCTTTACAATCACTTTAAAACAACAAAAAATTAACCCTTTCAATCATTTAATGTGGTCTATTTATAAAACACTCATTTTTTTCACTCAAAATTTCATCACATTTTGTAATAGATTAATTCCTGTATCATCAGCTCCATCTAGTGGCCAATATGAAGTATACAGTTAGCTTTCTGAAATGACGCAACTTATACCACATTCTGTCCATTAGATGTAGCTAATGATACAGGAATGAAATGTTTCAGACCCTTTATTATGAATAGTTTATTGATTATTTAATTTTTTTTCCCTCTAGACATTTGTGACACTCAGTTACAACCAAACGGCTATCAGTGTCCAAGCTGCTTCAGCACTGGTTCCCCCTCAGGTTGCGAGAGCACAGGATATGTGGACTGCCTTGGATCAGAAAAGGAATGTTTTGATTATAGTGGATTTGTTATGCTGTCTGGTAAGTATCTATTCCTATCGATGTTTATTTAGTCATATTAAATCCTCCGTTTTTATGCACTTTCAGGAGCTGACATAATCATTTACTGAATGTGCAGCTTCTTTATCTTTTAATCCTTGCCTTTGTCGCAGTCTAAGTTGGTGCCATGACCACTCCCCCAGGTTTCCTGTTTTGGACTGACTCATTTCACTTGTAGGGACTAGAGTTGTATCTCCCTATACTGTTTGCATTAATAGAAACACACAGCCCTATAGCCTAAGATGGCAAGGCACCTCTCCTCCTTTCCCCTCCCTTCTCCACACAAAAAGATTGGTTCTAGACTGCACTGTCCATAGTTAATTCTTGCCAGTCAAGACTGGAATTTAAAGGAAGCAGCACCGAGAGAACAGCAGCCAGCAGCACAGAGAGTATAGTACCCAGCAGTACAGAGAGAACGGCAGCCAGCAGCACAGAGAGAACAGTAGCCAGCGGCACCGAGAGAACAGTAGCCAGCAGCACCGAGAGAACAGTAGCCAGCGGCACAGAGAGAACAGTAGACAGCAGCACAGAGAAAACAGTAGCCAGCAGCACTGAGAGAACTGCAGCCAGCAGCACAGAGAGTATAGTACCCAGCAGTACAGAGAGAACAGCAGCCAGCAGCACAGAGAGAACAGTAGCCAGCAGCACTGAGAGAACAGTAGCCAGCAGCACTGAGAGAACAGTAGCCAGCAGCACAGAGAGTATAGTACCCAGCAGTACAGAGAGAACAGTAGCCAGCAGCACTGAGAGAACAGCAGCCAGCAGCACAGAGAGAACAGTAGCCAGCAGCACTGAGAGAACTTCAGCCAGCAGCACAGAGAGTATAGTACCCAGCAGTACAGAGAGAACAGCAGCTAGCAGCACAGAGAGAACAGTAGCCAGCAGCACTGAGAGAACTTCAGCCAGCAGCACAGAGAGTATAGTACCCAGCAGTACAGAGAGAACAGCAGCCAGCAGCACAGAGAGAACAGTAGCCAGCAGCACTGAGAGAACAGTAGCCAGCGGCACAGAGAGAACAGTAGCCAGCAGCACAGAGAGAACAGTAGCCAGCAGCACAGAGAGAACAGTAGCCAGCGGCACAGAGAGAACAGTAGCCAGCGGCACAGAGAGAACACATGCCAGCGGCACAGAGAGAACAGTAGCCAGCGGCACAGAGAGAATAGTAGCCAGCAGCACAGAGAGAACAGTAGCCAGCGGCACCGAGAGAACAGTAGCCAGCAGCACCGAGAGAACAGTATCCAGCAGTACAGAGAGAACAGTAGCCAGTAGCACAGAGAGATCAGTAGCCAGAAGCACTGAGAGAACAGTAGCCAGCAGCACTGAGAGAACCACAGCCAGCAGAACAGAGACAATAGTAACCAGCAGTACAGAGAGAAAAGCAGCCAGAAGCACAGAGAGAGAACAGTAGTCAATATCACTGAGAGAACAGTAGCCAGCAGCGCTGAGAGAACAGTAGCCAGCAGTACAGAGAGAACAGTAGCCAGCAGCACCGAGAGAACAGTAGCCAGCAGCACTGAGAGAACAGTAGCCAGCAGTACAGAGAGAACAGTAGCCAGCAGTACAGAGAGAACAGTAGCCAGCAGCACTGAAAGAACAGCAACCAGCAGCACTGAGAGAACAGTAGCCAGCAGCACTGAGATAGCAGTAGCCAGCAGCACTGAGAGAACAGTAGCCAGCAGCACCATGAGAACAGTAGCCAGCAGCACTGAGAGAAAACTAGCCAGCAGCACTTAAATGTGTAAACTGCTGAGGTAATTTAATTCAATTTTAACTAGGGAATGTTTATTTTGTTGTGTTTAAAATTTTAGGCTAAAAACCATAAGGGCTTATTACTACTTTATCTGCCATATCCATAGGGCCATATTAAAATGTATGTAGAGGATTTTTTTGTTTTTGTTTTGGATAGAGTAGGAGAGGATTGGAATGCCTATTGAACTGTCATTGCTCTCTATGTCCATTGGCGTATTCATCCTCTCTATTCTTCTTGACGACCACTGTCAAAAAAGCCAATTAACCACTTAAGCCCCTGACCAATTTGCAGCCAAAAGACCAGGCCCCTTTTTGCGATTCAGGACTGTGTCGCTTTAACTGACAATTACGCGGTCGTGCGACGTGGTCAGTGTTGGTCATCCTACTTTAAAAAAGTAATTAGTTAAGTTACAAATTACTTCTCCCAAAAAGTAATTGCGTTAGTAACTCAGTTACTACATTGGAAAAGTAATTAGTTACACAGCAAAGTAACTGACTTTTTTTTTTTAAATATTCTATACGTGTAACTAAGGGGCGGGTCTAGTATTACTGTAAGCAAGGGGCGCATTTATTATTATTGTTATATATCGTGTAACCAAGGGGCTGCTCTATTATTACTCTAACCAAGGGGCAGATCTGTTATAGCGTGTAAGCAAGGGGCGGGTCTATTATTATTATATCGTGTAAGGGGCGGATGGCTACAGAAGAGGGCGAATGTTAAATTAATGGGCAGAGCTCGATATATAACAATATTAATAAATGCGCCCCTTGGTTACAGTAATACTAGACCCGCCCCTTACTTACACGATAGACGCCCCTTGCAGAGTAGCACGAGCATCAGGAGCGTGCGGCATCGCCTCGTACAATTACATGTTAACTGTGCCTGCGCGGTGTAGAGTTCACTCAGAGCTGTTTAGGTTCGGCAATTTTCGGAAGCTCCGTAGTCCTTCGTACTGTGCAAGCCCTGCGCAGTACAGGGGGTCCTATCAGGCGGGGGAACTTTTTCGGCAGGACACCGGAATTACACTACTGCCATCTAGTGGCAGTAGATGTAATTGGGGTAACTAAGCCAAAGTAATGGTAACTGAGTTACCATGAGGGGAAAAGTAATTAGTTAGATTACTCGTTACCCTCTAAAGTAACTGAGTTACGTAACTCAGTTTATTTTAACTCAGCTACTTACATCACTGGACGTGGTTCCCAAACAAAATTGGTATCCTTTTTTTCCCACAAATAGAGCTTTATTTTGGTGGTATTTTATCCCCTCTGCGGTTTTTATTTTTTGCGCTATAAACAAAAATAGAGCGACAATTTTGAAAAAAATTCAATATTTTTTACTTTTTGCTATAATAAATATCCCCAAAAAATATATAAAAAAATTATTTTTTTTCCTCAGTTTAGGCCGATACGTATTCTTCTACATATTTTTGGTAAGAAAAAAAAATCGCAATTAGCGATTATTGATTGGTTTATAGCTAAGTGTATCTTCCCCTTTTGGGTGGAGCTCCACTTTAAGATCTTCTGCACCTTTTTCTAGTTTTCCTTCAGAATTTAGTCACATATTTCCAAAGACAGACAAAAGAGGCAAAGAAAATAGGAAATGTGTTATTACAAATTATAAATGATAAACATTATAGTAATCATTTTTTTGTAAACTATAAAGGTTGCCATCTGAGTATTATTACTACTCAAGTTTATTCATACTTTATGTATTATGGAAAATAAAACTTTATTTCAATATTTGAAATATGATTTGCAGATGGAAAACCAATCAATATATCAATTAAAGGATGCGTGACCACCGGTGGTTGTGAAATTGGATATGCAGGTGTACCTGGAAGCAAGGAACTGCTTAGAGATCATATGAATTGTACACTTGCAATAAAAAAAGAATAGAATGTGGTATATCACTATACAAGAAATGCACATTAGAACCTTCATCATTATTAGTGCATAGAAACCTGTAAAAGAGATGTATTAAAAATAAGCTTTGCCATAAAATATCTGTTAATTAAATCTAGCCATCACTAAAAGGTAAAAGGTCAATGTGCTTAAAGCGGTGTTCCAGCCGAAATTATACTTTTTAAATAAAAATACCCCTACAATACACAAGCTTAATGTATTCTAGTAAAGTTAGTCTGTAAACTAAGGTCTGTTTTGTTAGTTTTTAGCAGTAGTTTGTTATTTTATAAACTTGCAGCAGGCCGTGGCCATCTTAAGTGTGGGCATCTGAAGCCAGACTGTATTTCTTCCTGGATCTCATCCTTGCAGATCTCGTACATGTTCAGTGCAGCATAAGCAGTGTAATAGGTTTCAGGTCAGGTTTCCATAGCAACGGCAGTGTCAGAGGAAGTTGCTGCCCCTTCCCAGGAGGCATTGCAAACAGGAAATGATGCAATGGGCCGCGGCCAGGGAGGAGGAAGTGAAAAATGAATACAGCAGATATACAGTCTGTGCGGAAAAAAAAAAAAAAATCCAATTTGTTTACAGTGCACAGTTTAGTGAGGGATGCTGAAGAGTTGTAAAAGTGGGTGGAACTCCACTTTAATCAATCTTATTAAAATCTTGAACTCTTTGTAAGTGTCACTTTATTTTTTAACGTATAATATTGCATATGGTGCACCTCAGTGAAGGTAAAAAAAACTCAAACCTTGGAGATTTAAAATGTATGTAAAGCCAAAACATGTGACCTGAAATGAAACTTGAAATGATAAGCAAGAGGAAGATTTCAATCCCTCTGGTCCTCTGGAATAGGGGTGCAGACTCACTGATCCAGCGGTAATAGAATCTTTAAACATGGAGAACGCTATACTCTAGACATGTGCAATTCGTTTTTTTTTTTTTTATGTATTTTTCGTTTTTTTTCGTTATATTCATTCATTCGTTATCGTACAAATGAACGAACGATTCGCTAAAAATTTTAACGAATATCGAATCGTTCGAATCGAACGAATACGAAAACAACGAAAATCCGAAATAACCAAATTAGAAACAACGAAACTACGAAAGAAGAAAATCCGGAACAAAACAGGAACAACGAAAATAAAAATGAACAAAAAAATTTGTACATTCGGAACTTTTTTTTTTGTTGAATTGGTAATTTTCCGTGTCCCTTACAATGGCGCTGCTTAACGTGCCTCGAATGGATTGAACGAAAAAATTCGTACATTCGTAACTTTTTTTTTTTCGATTCGTAATTTTCCCTGTCTCTTACAATGGCGCTGCTTAACGTGCCTCGAATGAATTGAACGAAAAAATTCGTACATTCGTAACTTTTTTTTTTTTTCGATTCGTAATTTTCCGTGTCTCTTACAATGGCGCTGCTTAACGTGCTTCGAATGGATTGAACGAAAAAATTCGTACATTCGTAACTTTTTTTCGATTCGTAATTTTCCGTGTCTCTTAAAATGTAATAATAGCATACACATTACATACAATTATGAATTATGCTCCGATTACGAATCTACGAAAACAATGTTACAAAAGTACGAATAAATCAATCTAACAAAAGTACGAATGTAACTAAATCTACGAAAATACGAATGCGTCCGAATTTCAAATAAACAAAAAAAATTAAACTAACAGAAACACGAATCAACGAAAAAATAACTCTTACGAAAATATGAATCGTTACGAATACGAACACCGACGACTTACGAATTTACGAATCGTTACGAATCAACGGAAACGAAAAAAACGAAACGAAAATACATTTTTTTTTTTGTTGTGCACATGTCTACCATACTCCCAACCTGACCGAAGTGTAAATGTGGATGCTAGACGGCCTCAACCAGCAACCGTGCAAACCACGACCCCTGACACATTTTGTGCTGCCCACTGGGACTTAGTGATAGAGCCTTCTATCACTAAGCCCCAGTGGGTGGGGTGAAATGCGTCAGTGGGTGTGGTTTTTGGAGCAGCACTGGATGAGGCCATCTAGCATCCATATTAACAATCCAGTTGGGTTGGCAGTGCAGGATTTTCCATTTTTATGAAGCCAAAACATGTTGTTTTAGCTTTGGATGGAGTGGAGAATAATTAGAACTCATGTGAGGTTTTTTTTTTTTATTACCCAAAGCATAACCTAACAGAAGGAAAAAAAGGAGGAGTCAAAAACAACTCTAGGCCTCTGTCCTATGAGCGTGGTCCCTGATGCTTTCCAAAAAACAATCTATGGTGGATTGTTTTTGCAGGTGTCTGGAAGGCCACTGTTGCCTCCTTTCTGAATGCCTGTTTTTTTTCCAACTTATGCATTAACCGCTTCAGCACCGGGCGATTTTACCCCCTTCCTTACCAGAGCACTTTTTGCGATTCGGCACTGCGTCGCTTTAACTAACAATTGCGCGGTTGTGCGACGTTACACTCATACAAAATTGACGTCCTTTTTTCCCCACAAATAGAGCTTTCTTTTGGTGGTATTTGATCACCTCTGCGGTTTTTATTTTTTGCGCTATAAACAAAAGAAGAACGACAATTTTGAAAAAAAACACAATATTTTTTACTTTTTGCTATAATAAATATCCCATTTTTAAAAAAAATAAATTTTTTTTACTCCGTTTAGGCCGATACGTATTCTTCTACATATTTTTGGTAAAAAAAAATCGCAATAAGCACATATTGATCGGTTTGCGCAAAAGTTATAGCGTTTACAAAATAGGGGATAGATTTATTGCATTTTTTTTTACTAGTAATGGCGGCGATCTGCGATTTTTTTTTCATGACTGCGACATTGCGGCGGACACTTCAGACACTTTTGACACATTTTTGGGACCATTCACATTTACACAGCGATCGTTGCTATAAAATTGCATTGATTACTGTGTAAATGTGACTGGCAGGGAAGGGGTTAACACTAGGGGGCGCTGCAGGGGTTAATATGTTCCCTATATGTAGTGATCCTAACTGTGGGGGGAGGGGACTCACAAGGGGAGGAGACCGATCAGTGTTCCTCCGTACTGGGAACACATGATCGGTCTCCTCGCCACTGACAGGACGTGGAGCTGTGTTTACACACACAGCTACACGGTCCCGCACGGTCCCGCTGTTTTAACGGGCAATCGCGGGTGCCCAGCGGACATCGCGGCCGCCGGGCACCAGGTATGAGCTATGAGTAAGCACTGAAATACAGTGCGAAACGCGTCAGCTCTGTACCCCCTTTTTTGCCGTGTTTGGATTGTAGTGTCTTTTTGCTTTTAAATAAACCCTTTGGATTTTATTTTCCCGGTGTGCGGCTGTCCGGAGTTCTTCCTTTTGATTTCTAATCATTGTGCTATTAGCCAGCACCTGGGGCTCCCACACAGGAGCAGGAGCATTCGCTTGTAAGGAGAGTCTTGGAGCGGTGGTTGTTTGTTTTACATCGCCGGGCACCAGGTCCCGAGCGACGCCGCGCACGCCCCCTAGGCGGCCGGGAATGGGAGGACGTCATATGACGCCCACCCAGGATGGGAGATCCAGCTGCTGGGTGTCATATGTACATGGGAGGGTATTGAAGCGGTTAAGTTAAAGTGGTGTTGCCACCAAAAAAAAATAATAATTCCTTAAAAATCTTAAAAAAAACAAAAAAAAATAATTGGAAAAAAAATATTCTTTACTCACCTCTAAATGCCTGTTGCTAGGGGGTCCCTCGTAGTCTGCCACCTTCAGTGCCCGGGCACTGACATCACTTCCCCTCGGCGCTGCACAGTCATCTGGGACCTGTCACGTGTCCCAGATGACTGAGCGTCGTATCACGGCGCGCGGCGCCGCTCGCGCATGCGCAGTGGGTGCCCGGCTGTGAAGCCACAGCCGGGTGCCCACAGTAAGAATGCCGACGCCGCGAGTGGAGCGGGGAAAGAGGGGGGGCTTCGTTCCCCCGCATCGCTGGGACATGCAGGTAAGTGTCCGATTATTAAAAGTCAGCAGCTGCAGTATTTGTAGCTGCTGACTTTAAAAAAATTTTTTTAGGGGGCATCCCACTTTAAAAAACCTTCTGTGCTGCAGGATCTCCCCCCCCCATACTTACCTGAGCTCAATTATGATCGTGGTGTGCATGGGAGCAGATCTCTCCGCTGTCACCCTCCTAACTGGGCAGATTGATAGCAGTGGGAGCCATTGGCATAATAGTTAGTCTGGTTGAAAAAAACGAGAGAACAAAATGAGAGAACAAATCTTCCAATGTGGATACTTGCTGTACTGTCTATTGTCTAATAGACAGTACAAAAAAACATTCGGACGACAAAATCCGTCGTTTTTTTTTTTCCGACGGATTTTGGGCTAAACTTGTCTTGCATACACATGGTCGCATAAAGTTGTCCGAAAATCTGATCGTTCTGAACGAGGTGACATACAACACGTATGTCGGGACTATAAAAGGGTCAGTAGCCAATAGCTTTCGTCTCTTAATTTTTTCTGAGCATGCGTGGCACTTTGTCCGTCGGAATTGTCTACACACGATCGGAATTTAAACGACCGGATTTTGTTGTCGGAAAATTTTAGGTCCAGCCGTCAAACTTTGTGTGTCCGAAATTCCGACAGAAAAAGTCAGATTGCACATTTTCCGTCGGAATATAGGCATTCTGTGTGTATAGGGCATAAGAGTAGATTCAGCTAATTTTGGAAAAGTTCCACATTTTCTGTCATGTCAACGGGACAACTAATGAAGGGAAACCTCTCAAATGGGGCACACATTACCTATTGCATGCAAAAATAAAAAAATAAATAAAACACAATGCACTGATAAAGAATCTGATTCCTCAAACCTGATGTAGCACCCTATAGTTTAGGTAGGGAGCTCCTCACAAATTTATTTGCCAGAAGGTATCCTGGTTGATTGATAGAGATCTATTGATTTCTCCCAAAGTTTGGCCTTGTTGCACTTTTCTCTTCTACCACTAGGTGGCCGGGTATTTGGTGGTACTAGATATGAGAAGGGCAACCCAAGGTCAGGTTATGGGTATGTGGGATATCTCAGCCAATGGGCAGGGGTTTCCTTGATTACCTTGGCCTGCTGGGAGAGCCTATATATTCGGGTGAGGTCAGGTGATCTGTGTTCCGTGCCACCTGGATGGCTGTCTGGGTGGACGTGTGCTGTACTGCCCGGACTGCTAGATTGGGCCTATCCTGAGAACATCTGACTGCTAGACTGTCTGAGGGCGTATTCAGAAGCAGCGCAGGGTTGGGATTGCGGCTTGCAGTCCAACCAGAAGTGACGGTTCTGCCAGCCTGAGAACCTGTCGTGGTCGGAGGTAGAGGGGATGCTGTCGCCAGTAAGTGACAATCTGCCTTATTACCAGGGACCACAGTGAGTAACTGAAGCAAGTACCGGAGCAGTATTCTCACCAACTGGGGGCGGTGATGAATCGTGAAACTTCAGTGGGAATCAAGCCAGGTGACGCTTGCAGAGCAGCCTTGTGTGTCAAGCTAGGGACCGAGCTGCCAGCGTGGGTGAAGCTTGAGAGGTATCTAGAGGGCCAAGCTAGGGACCCAGCAGAGAGGTGAGGGTGACGCTTGAGGAAGATACCACCGTGAAGACTGAAGGAGCTCAAGAGATTCAGTGACAGTGTATCAGTGGGTCTAGTGAGATACGGGGAGCTCAGTGTATAGAAGAGCTACAAGTTGTAGTGAAGCTGAAAGAACTGTTACGCTTTGTGTTAGGAACTGTTAAAGACTGTTGCCATAGGAGACAGCATTCCTGTATGTGCAGATGTGGCTTCTTGCTGGAGGCCTTTCCCTTTCCCTCTTTCCTATTGAAATCTCTGAGTCTGCTAATTGAATTTGCAACAACCTAAGGGTGTCCTGGCCCTAACCCTCTTTTCCCCCAAAAATTTTAAAGTGACTGTTAAGAGAAATAAAACCTCTTTTATATCCAAGAAGTGTCTGGCGCCCAATGATTTTCATCATCTTTGCACCCACTATGCCTCACAACCCACTACATACAGAAGGATGTCAGCTATCTCCGGTCCTGGATGTCCTCATTAGACCAAAGGAGGCCAGAGACCTTGCTACACTTGTTGTCCAGTTGCAGACTCTGAGCATGCTAGACACGCCCCCAAAAATGTCATCAGTGTACACAGTTGAGAAGAATGGGTGTAGATCACGCTGGACTGAATCTATCAGTCATTATTGTAGATTGGTAGGGTGTGGGCAGAGGGAAAGTATTTGTTTCCAGAGGTCCGTGCCCAGTTTGAAAAAAGGCTCGGCTTGGGCTGCTACCTTGGTGTACATCCTTTGTCTATTTGTCTGATATAAAGCAGTTCAAGTCAAACTTGACGTTTAACCCTCCCGGCCGGGACCAAAATCTGTGTTTCTCGGATCCAGAAGGATTCCCGATGACTTAAATGGTGTATAAAATTTCCTCCCCTCCAGTGTTTATTTACTCTCGCCAATCCCCAAAATCTAAGACATTTGGGATCCCTATTGTTAAAATTTCTAAAATGTTTAGAAACATTATGTGTTCTCAAGCCTTTTTTGATGTTGTTAACGTGTTCAGCAATGCGAGCACCCAGGGTCTAGAAGTCCTCTCCACATACTGGAGTCAACAATCTCACTCCAGCATGTACACAACCCCCAATGTGTTACACGTAATAAGGTTTTTTATATGGTATGTTCTGTTGGTAGCAGAGGAAACAAAATCCTTACATCTTTGCAAGTTATGCTTACATTGGACATTTTCCACAAGACAGAAAGGAGAATAATCTATTATACTTGGTCATGGGGGGGGGGGGGGGGGGTCTACAACACTTGGGGCTAGAACATCTCTGAGAGTTGGAGCCCGTCTGTAGATAAATTTCTTGCGTGGGGGTAACCCAATTGTGTGACCATAGCTAATTAATTTTCGCAATTTTGACACCACAATGCCTCCCCGTCAAACAGGAGGCTAGTTAGTGAGACCTGTTTCCCGATTGGCCAAAGCGCCAGGTGATCCTATTGGAGCCTAGCGCTCTGGAAGAGGAAACACGCTGGAGCCAGAGCCGCCGCTGACACCACACCACAGCAGCCTGCACAGAACCGGGGAGGAGGAGAGGAGAGCACACCGCCGCTGCCACTAAGTGCCAGACCTCCTGCGGGAGGGGGTGGGGGGTATAAGTGCCGCAATCCCTGCGCCGGGGGTGGGGGGTATAAGTGCCACAGTCCCGTTCCGGGGGTGGGGGGTGCTCTATATACACTTATCTGTGATGGTGGGCTGTATATCCTATCTGTGCTGGCCTATATACACCTATCTGTGATGCTGTGCTGTATACCGTATCTGTGCTGACCTATATCCACCTATCTGTGATTCTATAAGGGGTGGGGCTTATGACAATTAGGATGGGTCAAAAAGGAAGGGCGGGTCTGGCGCCTCCCCATCCGAAAATTTCACCAGCCACCACTGATCTTCCATAAACCTCTAAAGCAACTTAAAGCCCACTGCACGTTTAAAAAGCACAAAAACAGCTTTAATCTTACTCTCCCTAATGCCTAATGATTACAAAGCATTAAGCCATTTTTTTGTATTTTGAGTAGTGAACTTACATTTCTCAATCCTACTCATCCCTGATTGAGGAATAAGGCTACCCATGTGGGAGATGGACATTGGGAAATATGATACAGTGTGAATGAGCAAAGGGCATGTTCAGCTTTAGAAATTCTGTAATTTTGTAATTCTGTAAGTTTGTAATTTTTGTTTATTAGCACTTGTATGCAAAAGGAACATTGGCTTGGCCATCTGAGTTAGAGCAGAAGGGGTGCAATGAACTAATTTTGAAAGATCCAAAGATCTCATGACAAGTCAAAAAACAGTGACGTTCTTTGGCAGCTGATCTGTAGAACAGTTTAAGAGCTCTGGGCAAAATCTAATCCGGAAGAAAATGGCAGAAGGTATACTCTATGCAGCAAAGTGTATTTTCAGGTGATGCAAAATTAACTTTCCTTCCTTGTGCTTCTGTACAAATAGTGAAGTCTGAAATTATTGTTTACCTTTGTAAACAATGGAAAGGAACCAACATCAGGCATGAGAGGTTCAGCGGATTAAAATTTAGATATTTGTTTGCAGCTTGGCATATTGAGAGCAAGGGTTAGTTTCCAAAGAACATTGTGACTTTAAACATCAACGCGGGTCCAAGTTTTTAGAAGGTTTGTTCAACAGGCTTCATTAGCAAAGTTGCATACAGGTGACAGAAACTGTCCTTGTTATGGGTCAGACAACTGGCCAAACAGGCAAATAATGGAAAATAGACATTAAGGGGTAATATTTGATGATAATTTATATCATTGCCCTTTGGACATTATATGAAGTACGGCTTCTCTCTAGGAGCACACTGCAAAAGGACATTTACACATCTAGCCAACTTCAAAGAGGACTTAGGCCTTAGATAAATGCATGAGTTCATTAACTCTTGACTAGTAGGACACCTGCGCCAAACCTCGACAGTATGGGTTACTGAAGGGGGAGGGACAGGATGGACATTCTCAATACCAGGACCCCTGCAGGGGTTTCCTGCGCAGATCTGGATAAAATGACAGCTTACCTCCTGGGCTGGGAGATTATGTGGAGAGCTGATGTGTGATCAAGAAGTCAACTGTAAGCCTGGGACAGGAACGCACTTTTATGACCTTTTGGTTAAGATATCTTCACTGACTTGGAGATCACCTGTTGAAATATTTACAGAGTGATAAGATCCACAATGCCTGGTTGACCTCTCTGTATTCAGGAGATCCAGGTGCTCTGGTAAGAGTACATATTTTTTGGGTGTCGCTGTCGGCTTTCATGATAGAGGGAAGGGTTTCACTTAATTGGATTGGTTGAGAATTACTCATATTTTTCACCTAAACATTAAAGGATTAATTCACTTTGGGCACTTGCATGAGAATTTGAATATATTCAACTATATGGACACTAAAAATAATAATTGAATTCATGCTTGTTTTTTGCATTTGTATGGAAATTTGATGATTTTTTGAGCGCAACACGTTGTATCGATTATAATGCTGGATGAAATATTATCTCACTTTAGTGTTCACAGCTAATCTTTGAGTCACACACAAAGTTTTTTCTTGGTTTACCATCTTCACTGACAGCAATTACCAACCTCCCAACTGGAGGGTATGAATGCGTGTATGGTTGTGTTAGATTAGTGGAGATCCCCTTCCCCTATTACCTCATCCCCTTTCCCCCTCTCCTTATTTATAACTGTAATGTATTTGTATTCCTATTGTAAGAAAATCCAACCCTTATATTATGAATTAGTCATCCTTTATTGGAAGCCAGACACCCCAAAAAGAGCACATTTTACAGGGGTCATGGCTTACTGATGCTTTAAAAAGTTAAATTAAAGTGAAGGAGATTTTCCAGGTCACAGGAGCACCCCTTGGACTGAGTGATCCCTGATGTAAGACTGATGAAGTTTATTTTAGCTGGGTTGCTTTGGATATTGGCCAATACATCAGAGAGAAAATATGCAGTACAAATCTGGGCCAAGTGGTACTACATATACAACAGACTAGTGGTGCGCTTGTTGGGCCTTTGAGGGGAACCTCCTTCAAGGCAAACTACTAGTGCAGTCATGTCCATTACATATTAATGGGCCACTATTGTAAAAACAGTGTACCAAGACTGAGGCTGGATTTGTGCACAGCTGACTATGGCCTGGGGAAGCAGGGCTGCCAATGTCAGCACATAGCCATTAATAAATCGTGTTCCTGGATAATCAGCATCTGCCTTGACAAGTTTCATAGTAATTGAATTTAATTGAATGGGCTACATTTATAGTTTTTAGAGCTGAAGTGCCTACTTAGCTAAGAAGTGAAAAGTCTCCATCATTGCAGAACAAGTCCAGTTAAATGTGACTAACTACTACTATGTTCTCTGTTGTCCCTTCTTCTCCCTCATAACTTCCCCTTTGTCTTTCCCCACACTTGTCACCTCCTTCTGTCATCCGGATTCCCACCTCCATTCAACTGCATCATAAGGCTCAATGGTAAAAAAGGGTAAAGACCGCCCCACATCGTGTATAAAGTCTAATTGAAATGCTTTATTTAAAAAGTAATGCACACATTAAAACATTAAAAACCCATACACATGAAAAATAAACAAGCTGGAATACAGATCCAAACATCTCTGGGTTGACGCTACAGCGTGATGACGTCAGCAGTTGGCTGACTTTCTTTAGTTAGAGGGTCACGTTCATCTGATAAACATATACCTTATCACTTCAGGTGAAGGTAATGTTCACCAAACCTACCTTGATCCAAACGCAGGTTCATTTGGCTCCCTATCCAAACAATAAATTGATTTCAAAATTGTAAAGGGCCTTCTGCACCTTTTTCTTTCTGAATGTAGTCACATATGTCCAAAGGCTGACAAAAGAGGCAAAGAAAATAGGGAATATTATCACAAATTATAAATGATAAAAATTATAAAATTATAAAAGTACTGCAAACAAAAAGGCATCTCCAAGAACAGATGATTAGTAACAAGTGGATATTCCACCTTGATCTCCCCAGGCTTAAAAAAGAGACTATAATAACATAAAAACACCCCTGAAGGCTCGCAAAAAAAACAAAACAATTTCGTTGAAAATAATAGCGATATCATCAAAAAATACCAACACTTGGCATAAGCCTTTTTTAAGGGAGGCCTTTCAGCAAATAATGGATGCGTGAGTTTGCGCAAGCATGATATATACCCATGTACAGCTAGCATACAGTCATTCATTGCTATAGGCAGCTGTATGCTGCATCTGTCTCTCTCAGGTGTGGAAATTAACAATTTAAGTCAGATGCCTGAAAGTCTTGGTGTGCATAATTTCATCTACTTATGGACATAAAATGATTCTAAAGGCTGACGTTTTTTTTTTACCTTCATGTATTCTATGCATGAAGGTAAAAAAGCCTTCAGTGTGCAGCTCCCCCCCCCCCAGCTCCCCCCCCCAACACTTACCTGAACCTGATCTTGATCCAGTGATGTGCACAAGAGCAGCTATCCCCCCTCATAGGCTGAGATACAGTAGTGGGAGCCGCTGCACCTCTCACTGCTGTCAATCACAGCCAGTGAGGAGGGAGATGGAGCAGGGGTGTGGGCGGGGCTGAGCCGTGCTTTGTGTGTACATAAGACAAGAGTTCACTCAGAAGTGAGCATGTACAAGTGCCACCAGAGCAAGCAGCTTGCTCGGGGGACACTCAACAGGGGGGGGGGGGGGGGGTTGAGCCGGGGGACCCCTAGAAGATGAGGATTGGGGCTGCTCTGTACAAAACCATTGCATATGACATTTTTGTTATTAAAAAAATAAGGTGAACTTTTAGTATCAATTTAAAGTCCAGTCTGGGTGGCAACCATGGTTCCTTTCATTGATACAGTGAAATGAGTAAGCATAGCACCTATTGACAGAAAGTGTGCTACTCGTAGGATTACAAGGGGAAAAAAATGGGGGGAAAAACTAAAAGACTGCAACTCATGCAACCTTGAAGGTATTGATAGGCCGCATGCACATTACATTAGCTAACGCATGTTGCCAGAATTCAAACCAAATCAGCTTTCTAGTAAAGTTCTTAATAAACCAAAAGCCTTCACACATGGATTGATAGTGTTAGGTGAAGGCTTCAACCTGCCACTAGAGTTAAATTGGACTTTTCAAATAGAAAGTTCTCTTTGTCTTATAAAACCTTAAACACATCAAGAAACAAGTCCAATCCTTACATCTTATTAATAATTGAAACCTCCACTCTAATGACGGGGCTATAACTTCTATTCTTTTCACCACAATAAGTACAAAAGTTCTGATTACTTTTTTTTAGGGCTGTTACTTATTTTTTAATTGATTAATCAACTAATTTCAATTAATTATAACGCACATACAGATCCAACTACTTTTAGCTGATCTCCTTGCATTGCGACTCTGCATTAGTCAGTTGTAAATGTGGTATACACTATATACAATCACCTGACACTAGTTAGTTTCCACAATCCATGACTTAACTTCACAGTTCACAAATACGTTTGAAATTCAAACTGTAGCACTGACATAAGTCATTTTTTTTCCACAGTAGCGTGACAATCCCTCCACCTCCGGTCTAACTAATCACTCTCACCTTATGGTATGGACCCCTGTGCAAACAGGTGGTCATGCAAGCGGGTATCAAAAGGGCTAACACGGACCATAAACTTCTCTCACGTCTCCTTAGATCTCAGCAAGGACGCAGGTCAGGGGTAGAAAGAAAAGATCTAAGTGCTCACCGCTTAAGTAGAAGATTACATTTTTGTGTTCAAACACAAACTACTCACATAAAGATGATAAAAACGCAGCATGTAAAGCCGTCAATCGCGTTAGTTCCGTAGGGCAGCAGCGGTTGACATCATGTGTAGCTCCTCCCCCGTACGCGTCACGGTCAATCAGTACTTCAACATCACCGGACTCCGCACCCCTTCCCTTCGTTAACAGACAGAGGCACTTGGGGAAGGGGGGAGGAGTCCGGTGACATTGATGTCTGTGACGTCACTGGATCTTCAACGGAACTCCCTGAAGACCGGGAAGCCGGCGGAGAGGTGAGTACCGATCAAAAGAATTTTGATCGATCAAAAGAATCCTGATCGATCAAAAAGATTAATCAATTAATTGAGGAATTAATCTTTAATTTCCACCGCCCTACTTTTTTCCTCTCTTAAGGTCTATTAAGTCTTATAAATGCTTCCATTCACCCAAAAACATTTTCTGTTCATATTATTGCATCAATGCTTTTAATCCTGAGAAGACAACATGCCAAATATTAGAACTGGAGACTCGTTATTGCTCTCCACAGAGGGGAAAATACATTGAACTGACACAACTTCACAGAAACTTACTTGACATTCTGGAAATCCAAACTAGGTGGACAGTCTTCTAAAGGTATTTTACAAAAAAAGTAGCAAAAGAAACAAATATCTAGCAAGCAGACATGGGAGTAAGTCACACATGTGCAAGTCATAAGCAAGTCTCAAGTCTTAACCTTCAAGTCACAAGCAAGTCCCAAGTTAAGCCCCATACACACGGTCGGACTTTTTCATCAATTTGGTCCGATCGGACAAGGTTGTTGAAAAATCAGACCGTGTGTATGCACCATCGGACAGTGTTCGTCGGTTTGTCCGTCGGACAAAGTCTTATCTCCTGCTGGAAAGATTTGCCGTCAACCCGGTCCGATCACACCAAATCCGAGCGTGTGTACGGTAGTCCGACGGACAAAGTGCTACGCATGCTCAGAAGAAATTCTGTGACGGAAGCGCTCGGTCAGGTAAAACTACCTTTCCTAATCGACACAGCACATTCGTCACGCTGCAATGTTAAAATGTCTTTAATGCAGCGCATTCTCTTTTTCTTTACAATGCAACAAGAATGACATCTTTTAGCTGCTCCTATTCACCCGCACTTCTCACAAACTTACTTCTTTATTACTTTGCAGCATTTATACACTACATGTTTATTTTTACTCTGAACGGAAAAGAATCTTTGTTATTTTTTTACCATGATTTGTCTTTTTTTTTTTTTTTGGGGAATACATATTTGAATGTTTTTTTTTTTTTTTTTTTGGAGGGGGGTTGTGTGTCTCAAATTACCAAAAACACATTATTTACATTTGTATTTCTTGCTTAAATTTACTAGGAGGTTGTTTGTTGTTGTTGCCCCTTGTTAATTCTACTTTAGGATTAGTGAAATGTACCAGCCTACTCAAAGAAAAACTGTCATTGTAGCAAAGTAAAACACAATAGTCAATGATTATTTCAAATCAAAAAAACCTTTATTTAGGTCACACCAACAAACCAAAGAGGAACGCAGCCATGGTGAAACTTGGGGAATTTGCAAAGTCTTGGCCCCCCACGGCAACCATCATTGTCCAAGCGTAGAAAATTGGGGGCCTGAGGAGTACGTATATTAAGGGGAGTGCAATCTGGTCGTGAAGTCCAAAGTATCCGGAACTGCAGCAGATGCCATCTAGGTCCCCAGGCTCTGGTACTACAAGAGGCTCCATCTTCTCTCACACCAGACTGATTGCAGGTCGTCACTCTCAGGTCTTCCTTCCACGCTTCCTTCCACGCTGTGGCTGTCGTGCTGGTGGGGTGGCAGAAGGAGGAGGAGGAGGAGGAGGAGGCGGAGCATGGTAACTATGGCAAACATGTGTGACTGGGGTCATCTCCCCAGCCCTACCCTTATTTAGGACATGGAGGATGAGCCCCTCACACATGTTGCGTTGCCCCACCTCCATACCCATCATTTTTGTGACAACCACCGAGCCAAAGGTCTCCTCGTCGGCGGGTGTGGCATGTAGGGAGTCTGAAGCCTCTCTGATCATCCGGAGCGCTGACTGTGCCGCATAACCCCCCCTTCTCGCCCTTTTGTACGGAGGGCGGAGGGGAGGGGTTTGGGTGTCAGTCAGGCTCCGAGGCCTAGCCCCCTCTTGGCTGCCACTACCCAGCTGGTGGCTGCCACTAACCCCTGCCTCCTCCTGACTGCCACCTTCCACAGCCACCTCCTGGCTGAGGTCTTCCTGTGTAGGAAAAAGGGACATAGTTTCAGTTATTTGTTCATCAAACACACACAATTCTCATCTAGTGACTGGTGCAAAATGTTTACAAATACAAAACCATACAATTCTCAGCCCAGCAGTTTAGATTCTGGCCCCAAATGTCTCCCACACCACTGTCTGTTGATATGTCAAACACGTTAGGAACTAAGCAATTGGCGATCCTGAATTAAGTGAACATCATTCATTATTCCCATAAATGGTAACAAAACTACTATACCTGGAACAAGCTGGGCTCCTCCACCTCTTCCAGACTGGAAGGCCCAGGTTGCTCCTCGGAAGCCTCATCAGGGGTGGGCTGTGCGCAAGGAAGCGTGGAAGGAGGAGTTGAGGTTGGCTCCGTGACATCAGCCTGGTCCTTCAGAAAATGGAGACTCTGATAGTACCAGAGCTTGGGGACATAGACCTCATCTGCTGAAGTTGCAGTTTCCTCAGACTTCACGACCTTCTTCCTCTCCCTGATATACGCACTCCTCAGGCTGCCAATTTTCTTTTGAATATCATCAACAGTTGCCGTGGGAACCTTGGCTTGACAAATTCCACAAGTTCCTCCAGGGCTGCGTGCCTCTTTGGTTTGTTGGTGTAATGTGGGTGTATACCCTGCCACAATATGGGAAAATCCCTGTATTTGGCAATGAAGAGGGGGAGAAAACTCATGTCGTTGAATCCCTTCATATCAATCTCTGCAAGACACAACAACACACCAAACCCTATAAATTATGTCAGGCTAAACTCTCCTAATCTTCTCCATAAAGAAGCCTCAAGTTCAAATCAGTCTAGGCTAGTTATGTACCAACGTTAAATTGTACCTTCGTTTGTAGCGATCGTCTCGTGTGAGTTTTCTCTCCCCTCGTCTCCCAGATCGTGGCTACGACACAGGCGTGTGACGTTTTTATATACACTGCGCATGCTTCAAACTCCGCCCGCCCCTGACGATCTTTCTCGTCTATTCCCCACCCCTTCTCTTTACGGCGTAGTGGGGAGAGCACATGGCGGGGACACAGCAGGTGCGCCACAAATATCCCACCAACGAGGAGGAGGACGAGGAAAGTCCGGAGGCAGAAACGTCCCGATCCCGGAACCTGAAATTCAAGGCCTCCAATATGTCATTTGGAGAAATGTTGGAGATGGTGGACATATTAAAGAGGAGCGACTATGATGGGAAGTATGGGCCTTACCTCAACCCCAATGTCCACAAGGCCAAGATCATGTCTAAAGTTGTGAGAAGGCTGTACAATAATTTTGGGGTACAACGATCCAAGGAGCAACTCAGGAAACGCTGGTCAGACCTGAAACTGAGGGAGGCCGATCAGTACAGAAAGATCAAGAGAATTCTTCAAAAAAGTAAGTAGTTGTGTTTTGTGTTTGATTTCTTGCTTGCATACTGCTCCATTGTGTTTTGATTTTTACCAAGTTGTACATTCCAAAATGGCCACTTTCAGGTTCGTCTGTGCATTCGATCGTACTCAGCCTCGATCTTTCTGCCACTGTCATGGTCGTGTGTGTGTGCATTCGATCGTACGCAACCTCGATCGTTCGGCCACTTATAATACGATGTTTGGTGTTTTTTTGGGGAAAGGAAGTTTGTTCTCACTAGAAATGTCATCAAGAATGTAAAGCCAATTTATTCAATGTAAAGGAGAGGTCACTCAGTAGCTGTTTACCCATCTGGACTCTAGAGCACTAGTGCTGGGACACCCAAACCCCCTTTTTATTATGCTTTTCCACACATGTGCTCCAGTGGATACTAGAGGGGGGTCTCCATCACACAAACTTCTACCAAAAAGCTAGTCAGTTTAGCACCTTTACAAAGTGACTTCATTCATGTAGTTGACATTTGTAACTGGCCAAACTAAAATAGTGTCCGTCACTTTCAAGCAATGTTTGTCATTTCCTATTTCTGCCCTCAATAGCTTGTGTTGCTAAATCTTCCTTTTGGACATTCTCATAGGGGAGCGAAAACTTGGGCCGTCTGAGGAAACCCCCAAACCAACACCTACCAAAAAAGGGGAAAGAGCAGAAGCAGAGGAGGAGGAGGAGGAGGAAGGAGAGATCATCGAACTTGGAGAAATTGTCACCACAACAGGTGAGTGTGGGAGAACACAGCTACTGGTAAGCTAATCCATGTATGGCTGCCTCATTTCCAACACCCCATTTTTGTTTGTTTGTGGTTTTTAGGTGACGTGGATGTTGTGGAAGAAAAATCGCACTTTACCACAGAGAGTGCCCACGTACTCATCGGAGAGATAATGGTCTGCAATAGAGATCTAGATTACATAAAGCAAAACATCAATGATGTTCAACAAAAATTGAAGAACATCATTGATATTTTAGGAAAAATATGAAAACGCACCAAGTAATTAACACACATTTGTGCCAGCTTCAGAACACATTTGCAACTTAAAAACTGTCTGAAATTTGGAACATGCACACATTGTGTCCACATGTGCTAGCTCCCACCATGGTGGATGAATGGCAACGTTTTTTTGGGGGTGCAAACACTTTACGAACTACGAAAGTGGTTGTGGTGAAGGGGTTGCACCCCCAAAAAACGTCCATTCATCCCCATGATGGAAAATGGCACTTTTGAAGCTTCTAGGCATGTGTTTTACCATCTAATGACCATTTTCAGACCCAAATTGTGTGCATGTTCCAAATTTCCACTTTTCGGGGGTGACCCCCCCATGTGATGAAGGCAAGATCAAACACACTTTGAACATATAGTCATGTCTGATCTTGTCTTCACTTTACAAAGTTGAACTTTCCAAGTTCCTAGGTTCTGTTTTGCTCCATGCCTGGTTTTACCAATTGCGGAATGTTTGTAAACAATGTTGTAAATAACCAAGATGTTGTCAGTTTTGGCGTGAAGATTGTAAACGCACTTGGGAATGTTTTCCTAGTAAACTTTTATTTTTCTAAATGTGTGGCTTCCTTATTTAAAAAACACAATGCATTATGTATGTAAAATGAAAAGGATATGGGGGGCAATGGGTGTTATTTACTAAAGGCAAATCCACTTTGCACTCCAATTTTCTTTCCCGGGGAACTTTTTCAATGCACTTGTAGAGCATAGCGGATTTGACTTATGTAAATGACACCCACAGTGCTTTGTACGAAAACACGGAGCACAGCATTTTGGAGAATACACACATGTCAGACCTGGTGATGAAAAGGAGTATTTTGGGTGTCAGTTATGCAGTACAAACCTTCTCTAGACCAAAGATTAGGTAGCAAACACACAACATGAGAATAATCTTTTTGGGAAGAAGAGACTGTTACCTCCTTTTGCCCAGAAAGTGCATTCCCACTGTCGAAGGCAAAGGGAAAAAATGTCAAAGTAAAATAAGCTAAAAAGAAGACTGAAATGACATGAAATCATAGGTTGGTTAAAATATCAGATTTATTAAAAAATGCCTCTCACACATCGTCAGGCAGAGCAATGGCCCCCCTACCCACAAAGTACTGCATATATTGGTCCCGGACCACACGGGCATTTAGAGGGGGCAAGCCTGGACGTGCCACTCGAAGGGCTGTGAGTTCGGCATTTGGAGGGCCCTCCACATCTGGGCCAACGGGCACCACATAGTTCCTGTTATGTCTTTTGAGGAAGTTGTGCAATATGCAACAGGCAAGAACTATGTGGTTCAGTTTGTATTCCGCCAAGTTAAATGCCGTCAGGAACAGGCGGAAGCGGCTGGCCAGGATGCCAAAAGCGTTCTCCACAACTCTTCTGGCTCTGGACAGCCTGTAGTTGAAGACCCTCTGGTCCGGGGTGAGGGTCCTCATCGGGAACGGCCTCATCACATGGGGAGTCAACGCAAACGCTTCATCTGCGACAAAGACGAAGGGGAGTCCTTCGGCATTCTCCTCTGGAGGTGGCAAGCACAGACTGCCACTTTGGAGACGCCAGTAGAACTCCGTGTGCGTAATGGCCCCACCATCCGATATCCGGCCGTTCATCCCCACGTCCACATACATAAACTCGTATGTTGCCGACACCACCGCCAACATCACTACACTATTAAACCCTTTATAATTATAATAGTAGGACCCCGAGTTGGGCGGTGGGACGATGCGGACGTGTTTCCCATCAATTGCCCCTCCGCAGTTAGGAAAGTCCCAACGGCTGGCAAAGTGGGAGGCCACAGTCTGCCATTCCTGTGGCGTGGAAGGGAACTGTGGAGTGAAACAAGAAAAAAAAATTAGTCACTTTGCACCTAAACATTGCAAGCAGATTAGACAATCAACATCTTGGAACAAGAGCATTGTCTAAAATTGGAGGCTGGAAAGTATTTGCACAGAAAAGTAGAGGCTCCCCTTCACAGATTACTCACCCCCCCCCATCAATCCCCCCACTTCTGATGGGCCATTGGCAATAACTAGGGGTTTTGGGGGGGGGGGGTGGTGGACAGCTAACCCTCTGCACTTCATTGATTGGCAAATGGCTCAATAATGTGGGCTAGTTTGGCCAGACCCTCTGTACTTAACACTATTGGCAGGCCACAGGAAAGATCAAATAACATTTCAACCCCCCCCCCCCCCCCCCCCCCAAAAAGGCAGGCACAGTGTGACATTATTAAATTACCAAGCAAGCTAATAGGAGGGAAAGAAGACAAAAAAATAGGAAATGGAATGTATGGAGGCAGTCCCTTGCACTACATGCTTTGCTGAATTCATCCCTAAAGATGCGCACTATAAAGAGGTAGGTATATAGTGTGTATGGACCTTGGGAAAGCCAGCAGATAAAGGATTGGTACCATCTGACAGAGCAGTTGGGGGAGGGGGTTCCTAATGAGTTTGCCCCCCCCCCCACCAAAAGAACAAAAAAAGGGGGCTCTACATGAAGTAAACCACACAGCAAACATTTGTGCATATTTTAGGGGTGTTTTGGGGCAAACAATACTATGCAGCAGACAAAAGACATTGCTTAAGTGACTAGGCCATAGGTGTCTATTGGGGCAGAAGAGCATGCTGGTGAGGTAAGTGAAGGTAAAAATGCATGAAGGAGAAAAGGGGCACAGCATATTAGAACATATTGCAATCATGGTAATTAGGGAAGGAGGTCAAAAATACAAGTCATTAGCAAACAGAGCATACATAGAAGGGAATAGTAGAGTAGAAATGTTACCTTAATATAGTCCTCCTGCAGGACCTGAATGATGGCAGAACAGGTCTCTGGAATAAGGATGGGCCCGGTGCTCGATGCGAACCCACGTTCGCATCGAGCACCGGGCGTTCGCTCGCTCTGCGAGCCCAGAACTATTTTGGCCGCTCGCATCACGTTCGTGTGATGCGCGCGGCCCCGCAATGCATTGCGGCCGGCGCGGCCGACGCAGTGCATTGCTGGCTGATGATTGGCCAAGCATGCACTGTGACCCCGCATGCTTGGCCAATCACAGCCCCGGAAAATCGAAGAGCCATAATTGGCTACAGGCAGGACGCCTGTAGCCAATTACAGCTCAGGGGCTGTAGTACACGCCCCCCCCTATAAAACGCCGCCACGCCGTCTGCGCCGGTCACATGCTGTTCCGGCGCAGATTGAGCAGGCAGATTCTGTGACACTCTGCTGCATTGAGATAGTTAGATAGATTCACTTACAGAGATTGAGTTAGATAGATTCAGTTACAAAGATTGATTGACAAAGAGGGGCTTGTAGTGTGCTCGTGGCAGGCAGGCAGAGCTCCTATATTTTGTTACCAGAAGCACCTATAGGACTTGTAGTGTGTTCGTGGCAGGCAGGCAGAGCTCCTATATTTTGTTACCAGAAGCACCTATAGGACTTGTAGTGTGTTAGTGGCAGGCAGGCAGAGCTCCTATATTTTGTTACCAGAAGCACCTATAGGACTTGTAGTGTGTTCGTGGCAGGCAGGCAGAGCTCCTATATTTTGTTACCAGAAGCACCTATAGGACTTGTAGTGTGTTAGTGGCAGGCAGGCAGAGCTCCTATATTTTGTTACCAGAAGCACCTATAGGACTTGTAGTGTGTTCGTGGCAGGCAGGCAGAGCTCCTATATTTTGTTACCAGAAGCACCTATAGGACTTGTAGTGTGTTAGTGGCAGGCAGGCAGAGCTCCTATATTTTGTTACCAGAAGCACCTATAGGACTTGTAGTGTGTTAGTGGCAGGCAGGCAGAGCTCCTATATTTTGTTACCAGAAGCACCTATAGGACTTGTAGTGTGTTAGTGGCAGGCAGGCAGAGCTCCTATATTTTGTTACCAGAAGCACCTATAGGACTTGTAGTGTGTTCGTGGCAGGCAGGCAGAGCTCCTATATTTTGTTCCCAGAAGCACCTATAGGACTTGAAGTGTGTTAGTCCCATTACACACACAGAGCTATATTTTCTTCCCAGAAGCACCTATAGGACTTGAAGTGTGTTAGTCCCATTACACACACAGAGCTATATTTTGTTCCCAGAAGCACCTATAGGACTTGAAGTGTGTTAGTCCCATTACACACACAGAGCTAAATTTTGTTCCCAGAAGCACCTATAGGACTTGAAGTGTGTTAGTCCCATTACACACAAAGAGCTATACTTTGTTCCCAGAAGCACCTATAGGACTTGAAGTGTGTTAGTCCCATTACACACACAGAGCTATATTTTGTTCCCAGAAGCACCTATAGGACTTGAAGTGTGTTAGTCCCATTACACACAAAGAGCTATATTTTGTTCCCAGAAGCACCTATAGGACTTGAAGTGTGTTAGTCCCATTACACACACAGAGCTATATTTTGTTCCCAGAAGCACCTATAGGACTTGAAGTGTGTTAGTCCCATTACACACACAGAGCTATATTTTGTTCCCAGAAGCACCTATAGGACTTGAAGTGTGTTAGTCCCATTACACACACAGAGCTATATTTTGTTCCCAGAAGCACCTATAGGACTTGAAGTGTGTTAGTCCCATTACACACACAGAGCTATATTTTGTTCCCAGAAGCACCTATAGGACTTGAAGTGTGTTAGTCCCATTACACACAAAGAGCTATACTTTGTTCCCAGAAGCACCTATAGGACTTGAAGTGTGTTAGTCCCATTACACACACAGAGCTATATTTTCTTCCCAGAAGCACCTATAGGACTTGAAGTGTGTTAGTCCCATTACACACAAAGAGCTATACTTTGTTCCCAGAAGCACCTATAGGACTTGAAGTGTGTTAGTCCCATTACACACACAGAGCTATATTTTGTTCCCAGAAGCACCTATAGGACTTGAAGTGTGTTAGTCCCATTACACACAAAGAGCTATACTTTGTTCCCAGAAGCACCTATAGGACTTGAAGTGTGTTAGTCCCATTACACACACAGAGCTATATTTTGTTCCCAGAAGCACCTATAGGACTTGAAGTGTGTTAGTCCCATTACACACAAAGAGCTATATTTTGTTCCCAGAAGCACCTATAGGACTTGAAGTGTGTTAGTCCCATTACACACACAGAGCTATATTTTGTTCCCAGAAGCACCTATAGGACTTGAAGTGTGTTAGTCCCATTACACACACAGAGCTATATTTTGTTCCCAGAAGCACCTATAGGACTTGAAGTGTGTTAGTCCCATTACACACAAAGAGCTATACTTTGTTCCCAGAAGCACCTATAGGACTTGAAGTGTGTTAGTCCCATTACACACACAGAGCTATATTTTGTTCCCAGAAGCACCTATAGGACTTGAAGTGTGTTAGTCCCATTACACACAAAGAGCTATATTTTGTTCCCAGAAGCACCTATAGGACTTGAAGTGTGTTAGTCCCATTACACACACAGAGCTATATTTTGTTCCCAGAAGCACCTATAGGACTTGAAGTGTGTTAGTCCCATTACACACACAGAGCTATATTTTGTTCCCAGAAGCACCTATAGGACTTGAAGTGTGTTAGTCCCATTACACACACAGAGCTATATTTTCTTCCCAGAAGCACCTATAGGACTTGAAGTGTGTTAGTCCCATTACACACACAGAGCTATATTTTGTTCCCAGAAGCACCTATAGGACTTGAAGTGTGTTAGTCCCATTACACACAAAGAGCTATACTTTGTTCCCAGAAGCACCTATAGGACTTGAAGTGTGTTAGTCCCATTACACACACAGAGCTATATTTTGTTCCCAGAAGCACCTATAGGACTTGAAGTGTGTTAGTCCCATTACACACAAAGAGCTATATTTTGTTCCCAGAAGCACCTATAGGACTTGAAGTGTGTTAGTCCCATTACACACACAGAGCTATATTTTGTTCCCAGAAGCACCTATAGGACTTGAAGTGTGTTAGTCCCATTACACACAAAGAGCTATACTTTGTTCCCAGAAGCACCTATAGGACTTGAAGTGTGTTAGTCCCATTACACACACAGAGCTATATTTTGTTCCCAGAAGCACCTATAGGACTTGAAGTGTGTTAGTCCCATTACACACAAAGAGCTATATTTTGTTCCCAGAAGCACCTATAGGACTTGAAGTGTGTTAGTCCCATTACACACACAGAGCTATATTTTGTTCCCAGAAGCACCTATAGGACTTGAAGTGTGTTAGTCCCATTACACACACAGAGCTATATTTTGTTCCCAGAAGCACCTATAGGACTTGAAGTGTGTTAGTCCCATTACACACAAAGAGCTATATTTTGTTCCCAGAAGCACCTATAGGACTTGAAGTGTGTTAGTCCCATTACACACACAGAGCTATATTTTGTTCCCAGAAGCACCTATAGGACTTGAAGTGTGTTAGTCCCATTACACACACAGAGCTATATTTTGTTCCCAGAAGCACCTATAGGACTTGAAGTGTGTTAGTCCCATCACACAGAGCTCCTCTATTTTCTTTGCATAAGCACCCACAGGACTTCTAGTGTGTTAGTGGCACCACACAGAGCTCCTCTATTTTCTTTGCAGAAGCACCCACAGGACTTCTAGTGTGTTAGTGGCATCACACAGAGCTCCTCTATTTTCTTTGCAGAGGCACCCATAGGACTTCTAGTGTGTTAGTGGCATCACACAGAGCTCCTATATATTCTTCTCAGCAGCACCCACAGGACTTCTAGTGTGTTAGTGGCATCACACAGAGCTCCTCTATTTTCTTTGCAGAAGCACCCACAGGACTTCTAGTGTGTTAGTGGCATCACACAGAGCTCCTATATATTCTTTGCATAAGCACCCACAGGACTTCTAGTGTGTTAGTGGCACCACACAGAGCTCCTCTATTTTCTTTGCAGAAGCACCCACAGGACTTCTAGTGTGTTAGTGGCATCACACAGAGCTCCTCTATTTTCTTTGCAGAAGCACCCATAGGACTTCTAGTGTGTTAGTGGCATCACACAGAGCTCCTATATATTCTTTGCATAAGCACCCACAGGACTTCTAGTGTGTTAGTGGCACCACACAGAGCTCCTCTATTTTCTTTGCAGAAGCACCCACAGGACTTCTAGTGTGTTAGTGGCACCACACAGAGCTCCTCTATTTTCTTTGCAGAAGCACCCACAGGACTTCTAGTGTGTTAGTGGCATCACACAGAGCTCCTCTATTTTCTTTGCAGAGGCACCCATAGGACTTCTAGTGTGTTAGTGGCATCACACAGAGCTCCTATATATTCTTCTCAGCAGCACCCACAGGACTTCTAGTGTGTTAGTGGCATCACACAGAGCTCCTCTATTTTCTTTGCAGAAGCACCCATAGGACTTCTAGTGTGTTAGTGGCATCACACAGAGCTCCTATATATTCTTTGCATAAGCACCCACAGGACTTCTAGTGTGTTAGTGGCACCACACAGAGCTCCTCTATTTTCTTTGCAGAAGCACCCACAGGACTTCTAGTGTGTTAGTGGCATCACACAGAGCTCCTCTATTTTCTTTGCAGAAGCACCCATAGGACTTCTAGTGTGTTAGTGGCATCACACAGAGCTCCTATATATTCTTTGCATAAGCACCCACAGGACTTCTAGTGTGTTAGTGGCACCACACAGAGCTCCTCTATTTTCTTTGCAGAAGCACCCACAGGACTTCTAGTGTGTTAGTGGCATCACACAGAGCTCCTCTATTTTCTTTGCAGAAGCACCCATAGGACTTCTAGTGTGTTAGTGGCATCACACAGAGCTCCTATATATTCTTTGCATAAGCACCCACAGGACTTCTAGTGTGTTAGTGGCATCACACAGAGCTCCTCTATTTTCTTTGCAGAAGCACCCATAGGACTTCTAGTGTGTTAGTGGCATCACACAGAGCTCCTATATATTCTTTGCATAAGCACCCACAGGACTTCTAGTGTGTTAGTGGCACCACACAGAGCTCCTCTATTTTCTTTGCAGAAGCACCCACAGGACTTCTAGTGTGTTAGTGGCATCACACAGAGCTCCTCTATTTTCTTTGCAGAAGCACCCATAGGACTTCTAGTGTGTTAGTGGCATCACACAGAGCTCCTCTATTTTCTTTGCAGAAGCACCCACAGGACTTCTAGTGTGTTAGTGGCATCACACAGAGCTCCTCTATTTTCTTTGCATAAGCACCCACAGGACTTCTAGTGTGTTAGTGGCATCACACAGAGCTCCTCTATTTTCTTTGCAGAAGCACCCATAGGACTTCTAGTGTGTTAGTGGCATCACACAGAGCTCCTATATTTTCTTCTCAGCAGCACCCACAGGACTACCGACTACAATGGCTGGAAGACCGCCAAGGGGAGGCAGAGCGTGCAGAGCCAAGAACACAGGGCAGGCAGGCTCTGTTTCTAGTGGACGTGGCCGTGGACGTGGACGTGGTCGTGCATCGTCATCAGCACGTGGCCATGGGACACGCGCGTCTTTGTTTTCGGCAGCTGGACATGTGGAGCCGCATCATGCTGAAGGCTTGGTAGAATGGATGACCAAGCCCTCCTCATCCTCCTCATCCTCTCTCACCCAGGCTCAGGGTACTGACAGAGCATCATCAGCCACCCCTTCCCTAGACCCACCATGTCCTCCTGAGGAGTCCCCCGAACTCTTTGAGCACAGTGTTGGGTACATGCTCCAGGAGGATGCCCAACGATTCGAAGGCTCGGATGACGATACCCAGCTTGAGGAATCTGGCAGTACAGTTCCACCAGCTGCAGCTTACTGCCAGGTTTGCTCTAGTGGTGAAGAGGAGGGGATGATGAGGTCACTGACTCCACGTGGGTGCCTCAAGGGAGAGAGGATGAGGAGGAGGACGAGGAGGAGGAGGATGCGGCGTCACATGTCCAACGAGGCAGGATGCCCCCTGGAGGCCAGGTAGAGGCCAGCACAGCAACTGTACAACACCGCAGAGCTCCGCCTGTGCAGGGCGCTGCCTCTGCACGTTATCAGAAAAGTTCTTTGGTGTGGGCCTTTTTTGAGACGAGTGCAGCAGATCGCACCACTGCTATTTGCAATATTTGTCTCAAGCGTATCTCGCGTGGCCAAAACATCAGCCGCTTGGGCACCACAAGCATGACCAGACATATGGCGACCTGCCATGCAGCTCGTTGGCAGGCACACATAAAAGACCCACACCAAAGAACTAAGCGGACCTCTCCTTGCTCCTCCTCAGCTGGGATCTCCATCCCCACTACACCTTCAGTCCTCTCTGAAAGCTGCTCTGAGAGGACTGAAGGTGTAGAATTCGGTGTGTCACAACCAAGTACTTGCAGTACACCGACGTCCGAATGCAGCAGGCAAATTTCCCTGCCCCAGCTGCTGGACCGTAGAAAGAAGTACACTCCCAGCCATCCACATGCCCAGCGGTTGAATGCTAGCCTTGCTAAATTGCTAGCACTTCAACTGCTGCCTTTTCAGTTGGTAGACTCGGCCCCCTTCCGTGAGTTTGTTCAATGTGCGGTTCCTCAGTGGCAGGTTCCCAAACGCCACTTTTTCTCGCGGAAGGCGATTCCGTCTCTCTACCGGCATGTGGAGGGCAATGTCCATGCCTCGCTGGACAGGGCGGTCAGCGGTAAGGTGCATATTACCGCTGACTCATGGTCCAGCAGGCATGGACAGGGACGGTACCTTTCTTTCACGGCCCATTGGGTCACTCTATTGGCAGCTGGGAGGGATGCAGGACAAGGTGCAGTAGTGTTGGAGGTTGTTCCGCCACCACGCCTCCAAAACGCGACTACTGCTACTGGTTGTGACACACCTCTCTCCTCCACCCCCCTCCTCTTCTTCTTCCTCCAGTGCTCTGTCCTTGGAACCAGCGGTGCTCCGTAGGCGTACAAGGGGCTACGCAAGTACGCAGGCAAAAAGATGCCATGCCGTGCTTGCGCTGGTGTGTTTGGGGGACAGGAGCCACACTGGGCCAGAGGTTCTGGCAGCTCTGCAGGGGCAGGCCGAGAGGTGGTTGACGCCACGTCAGCTTAAGCCAGGAATGGTCGTTTCTGACAATGGCACCAACCTCCTCTCCGCCCTGCGACAGGGGCAGCTCACCCATGTGCCCTGCATGGCTCACGTCCTCAACCTGGTGGTGCAGCGGTTCTTGGGCAGGTTCCCAGGCTTACAGGATGTCCTGAGGCAGGCCAGGAAAGTCTGTGTGCATTTCCGCCGATCTTATAATGCCAGTGCTCGGCTGACTGAGCTGCAAAAGGAGCTGAACCTGCCCAAGAACCGCCTAATATCTGACATGCCCACCAGGTGGAACTCAACGTTGGCCATGCTGCAGCGACTGCACACGCAGCAGAGGGCCATCAATGAGTACCTTTGCGACTACGGCACCAGGACAGGGTCAGGGGAGCTTGGTTTTTTTTCCCCACGTCAGTGGAGCATGATCAGGGATGCATGCACTGTCCTCTCACCATTTGAGGAGGCCACGAGGATGGTGAGCAGTGACAGTGCATGCATCAGTGACACTGTCCCTCTTGTCCACCTGTTGGAGCATACGCTGCGTGGGATCATGGACAGGGCACTTGAGGCAGAACAGAGGCAGGAAGAGGAGGACTTCCTTGCCTCTCAAGGCCCCCTTTATCCGGACAGTGTTCCTTCTGTCCCACCCATCACACAGGAAGAGGATGAGGAGGAGGAGGAGGAGGAGGAGGAGGAGGATTGTGTGAGCATGGAGGTGGAGCCTGGCACTCAGCATCAGCAGCAGCAGTCTTTTAGGGATGATGTACAGTCCCAACAAGCCAGTGGACTTGTACGTGGCTGGGAGGAGGTGGCTGGCGATCATGTCATCCTCAGTGACCCAGAAGACTCCGGACCGAATGCCTCAGCTAACCTACGCTGCATGGCCTCCCTGATCCTGCAAAGCCTGCGGAAGGATCCTCGTGTTCTTCGGATCAAGGAGAGGGACCATTACTGGCTGGCCACTCTCCTTGATCCGCGGTACAAGGGTAAGGTTGCGGACCTTATCTTGCCGTCGCAGAGGGAGCAGAGGATGAGACATCTCAGGGAGGCCTTGCAGAAAGGTCTGTGCAACGCGTTCCCAGAAACTGGGAGGCTACAAACTCCTGGTCCTGGGCGACGAGTTGCTGAGGCTTCGGTCAGTGGCAGAAGGAGCGGTGGGGAAGGTGGACGTCTGACCGATGCGTTCAGACAATTTTTTAGTCCGCAGCCCCAAGGTATGATCGGTTCCAGCAACCATCGCCAGCGTCTGATATACATGGTGCAGGAATACCTTGGGGCAAGGTCAGACTTGGACACCTTTCCCACCGAAAATCCTCTGGCTTACTGGGTCCTGAGGATGGATCACTGGCCAGAGCTTGCACAGTATGCAATTGAGCTACTGGCCTGTCCTGCCTCCAGCGTTCTTTCCGAACGCACATTCAGTGCTGCTGGAGGATTTGTGACTGATCATAGGGTGCGCCTGTCCACCGCCTCGGTTGATCGACTGACCTTCATCAAAATGAATCAGTCTTGGATCACCACCAGCTACCAGGCACCTGAGGCGGATATAACCGAATAATTTTTAATGTCACATCCCTTCAAGACTGCCTATGCTGATGCTGAGTGACTGTCCTCTTATGTTCACTGACTATCCTCTTCCTCCTCCTCAATGATCCATGCCACCACACCAGTGCCTAAGGCACAATTTTTCAGCCCCTGTTTAACAGGGGCGTGTACTTACAATTTTTAAAAAAAATGCTTCGCAACACGTGTGACTGCTGTGCTCCAAGTACAGTCTCTGTGAGGGCCGTGTTGCAGTGTTGTGGCACCAGCACCAGTGCCTAAGGCACAATTTTTCAGCCCCTGTTTAACAGGGGCGTGTACTTACAATTTTTTTAAAAAATGCTTCGCAACACGTGTGACTGCTGTGCTCCAAGTACAGTCTCTGTGAGGGCCGTGTTGCAGTGTTGTGGCACCAGTGCCTAAGGCACAATTTTTCAGCCCCTGTTTAACAGGGGCGTGTACTTACAATTTTATTAAAAAAATGCTTCGCAACACGTGTGACTGCTGTGCTCCAAGTACAGTCTCTGTGAGGGCCGTGTTGCAGTGTTGTGGCACCAGTGCCTAAGGCACAATTTTTCAGCCCCTGTTTAACAGGGGCGTGTACTTACAATTTTTTAAAAAAATGCTTCGCAACACGTGTGACTGCTGTGCTCCAAGTACAGTATCTGTGAGGGCCGGGTTGCAGTGTTGTGGCACCAGCACCAGTGCCTAAGGCACAATTTTTCAGCCCCTGTTTAACAGGGGCGGGTAATTACAAATCTTGATCTAATAGTTCACAGCAGGGCCCATTCCTGCGCCCACCAAGAGTAACTATGAGGGCCTGCAGTCTTGTGGCAACACCGTCCACCACCACCGCCAAAGGCCCAATTTTTCTGCCCTGTTCATCAGGTGCTTGCAATTACAAATCTTGATCTAATAACTCACAGCAGGGCCCATTCCTGCGCCCACCAAGAGTAACTATGAGGGCCTACAGTCTTGTGGCAACACCGTCCACCACCACCGCCAAAGGCCCAATTTTTCTGCCCTGTTCAACAGGTGCATGCAATTACAAATCTTGATCTATTAACTCACAGCAGGGCCCATTCCTGTGCCCACCAGTCTTGTGGCTACACCAACATCTAATAGGGCAAATTTCTGCAGAGTATATACGCCAGGCCCCTACTTTCAAACATCCAACTTACAAACGACTCCTACTTGCAAATGGAAAGAGAAAACAGGAAGTGAGAGGAAATCTACCCCTAGGAAGGGAAATTCTATCCTGTTAGATTTAATTTGGGAAAAAGGTATCTCCTCTCTACTGATACTTTATCACCAATCCTTGTTTCAATTAAAACCCCACTTTTTCCAAAAACATTTGTCATTGGGACGGAAAGTGAGGTGACATGTTCTGAACAGATGTGCAAAGACAGCAAATGTTACAGGGGTGATAACCCCTCCCTATGTTCTCCAAAAAGCTTAAAAATAGATTTTTTTTGGGATGGAGCTACACTTCATAATGTACCTGTTCAGATTCTACTTAAGATCAAACCTAAAGCCGCAAGTGGTTTTAAATGGCTTCTTTTTTTCCTTTACAAATGTCATTTTGTGCAAGGACAGTTCTAAACACAGGAAACACATGCCACTTCACAGGCATACTTTGGACACCCCCCAGGTACCATATTTAAAGGAAAATGTCACTTTTTTTTTTTTCACTTTATGCATCATTAAAATGACTGCTCCCGAAAAAACGTTAGTTTTTAAAAGTTCTTTTTGCATTGATATATGTCCCCTGGGGCAGGACCCGGGTCCCCAAACCTGTTTTTATGACATTAACATGCATATTGGCCGTTGTAATTAGCACTTTTGATTTCGAACGTTCGCGTCCATTATAACGTATAGGGTTCGAAAATTCGCGCAAACTTTCGGTCCGTTCGAAGGTTCTGGTTCGAACCGAACCCGGGGGTGTTCGGCTCATCCCTACTCTGGAATAATGATTCCCAGGGCCTGGGGAGAGATACCTGAAGAGAACTTCAAATCCTGAAGACTTCTCCCTGTCGCCAAGTACCTCAACGTGGCAACAAGCCTCTGCTCCGGAGTAATGGCTTGTCTCATGCAGGTATCCTGCCGGCTGATAAAGGGGGTCAGCAAAGCCAAAAGACGGTGAAAATCGGGGTCCGTCATCCTGAGAAAGTTCCTGAAATCATCAGGATTATTCTCCCGGATCTCACGAAGCAAAGGCATGTGCGAGAACTGGTCACGCTGAAGCAACCAATTCTTGGTCCACATACTCCTCGTCACTCTGTTCATGGACGGGTCTTGGGTCAAAGCTAAAAGCCCGACACCAATTCCGCGTACAGCACGAACTCGGCGACGAGTACGCACGGGAAACATCGCTCAGAAGGTCACAAAAGGTCGGCTGGTCAGAACGGACAAACAGAAAGCACCGATAAACAGCAAGGCCTGAAAGAACGAAGTGAATACCAGCAACGAGCAGACAATAAGCAGTGCAAATCAAAGCGTCCTATATCAAGATATAGGCCGCAATGACCAACAAATGCGAACTGACTACACGCACTAATAAACAGATACGCACGACAAGCACAAACTGAAGAGCAGTAACGATCTGAGTCAGAAAACTGAGAAGCGCGAATCTTAAGTCACCAAACTTCCACTAACTCTCGATAAACACGGGATCAGCAGAAGGAGCCCAACGGGTGCCTGACGTGGTGCTGAACTTCACTTTTGTAATCTCGTGGACGACGACTTACGTTCTTCCGGACCGGATATTCCGACAACGTAGTCCGACCGTGTGTACGCAACGCCAACATCGGACAAAGTACGTCGGACAAAGTCCGACTGACCTGGTCCGCGGATTGTCCGAGCGTGTGTATGGGGCTTTACTGTGGCGAAAAGCAAGCAAGTCAAGTCGAGTCACTGCTAGAAGTCAAGTCAAGTCATTTATTTTGGTCAAGTCACAAATCAAGTCAAAATACTGATCTACCCCATTTCCACCTTTAAATGAGTTAATGAGTGCCTCACTGTGCCCGTGTCTCACTGTGCCCATGTCTCACTGTGCCTGTGTCTCACTGTGCCCGTTCTTCATTTGTGCCTGTGCTTCACTGTGCCCAATGCCTCACTGTACCAGTGTCTCACTGTGCCCATGCTTCACTGTGCCCAATGCCTCACTGTACCCGTGTCTCACTGTGCCCATGCTTCACTGTGCCCAATGCCTCACTGTGCCCATGCTTCACTGTGCCCGTCAGCCGTGTACCTGACCGGCGGCGTCCCGGCAGCCATTCCAGCATTCAAAAGCCGCGCCTCCTCCTCATCTGTGATAGGCGTAACAATCTCCCAGCATTCAGTGTTCCGCCTATCACGGACATCCGCTCATCCTCATAACACAGACAAGGATGAGAGGATGTCCATGATAGGCTGAACACTGCCTGCTGTAAAATTGAGTGTTCCGCCTATCACAGACGAGGAGGCGTGGCTTTTGAACACTGCAATGGCCACTGTCTGTCTGCATGACACGCTGATCAGGTAGGCAGATGGCGGCTTGCGGTTAGTGTTAGTGGGTTAGTGGTAGTGCATACCTCCCAACTTTTGAACTTCAGAATGAGGGACACTTGAGGGAGGAAGTGTCCCTACACACGCCGTGGCAAAAAAACGGTATGGCCTAATGATTATGAGTGGGAGTGGCTTATGGGGCGTAGTTAAACCAAACTCGGGCTTCCTGCTTTGATTGCTCTGCCACAAGTAAGAGTCTCACAGACACAAACCCCAGTACAATCATTTAAAAAAATTAATAAAAAGCTTCCATTACAAATGGTTTTGCACACACTATGGAAAAGTGTGTTACACAAAGTGTGGAAGGATTCAGGAGTGCATTATGTACAGAGTGAGAGGTTTAGGAGTTCGTTATGTACAGAGTGTGAGTTTCAGAAATGCGCTATGTACAGAGTGTGAGGTTCAGAAATGCGCTATGTACAGAGTGTGAGGTTCAGAAATGCGCTATGTACAGAGTGTGAGGTTCAGAAATGCGCTATGTACAGAGTGTGAGGTTCAGAAATGCGCTATGTACAGAGTGTGAGGTTCAGAAATGCGCTATGTACAGAGTGTGAGGTTCAGAAATGCGCTATGTACAGAGTGTGAGGTTCAGAAATGCGTTATGTACAGAGTGCGAGGTTCAGAAATGCGCAATGTACAGAGTGCGAGGTTCAGGAGTGCGTTTATATACAGAGTGCGAGGTTCAGGAGTGCGTTTATATACAGAGTGCGAGGTTCAGGAGTGCGTTTATATACAGAGTACGAGGTTCAGGAGTGCGTTTATATACAGAGTGCGAGGTTCAGGAGTGCGTTGCATACAGGAACTTCTAATTTCCCTGCAACTCAGAATATGCTGGGAGTTGTAGTTCCCCTGTCATTATGGTCATACTGGCAGTTGTAGTTCTAGTCACCCTGACCACCTTGGGAGTTGTAGTCCCCCTGTCACTCAGTAAATGCTGGGAGTTGTAGTCCCCCTGTCACTCAGTAAATGCTGGCAGTTGTAGTCCCTTGTCACTAAGGCCATGCTGGCAGTTTTAGCCACTCACCTTTGCAGCTCTCTAACGATCTCCCCAGTCTTGGTGACGATGGGCTCCCTCACAGCATTCTCCACTGCCCGCACCTGGAGTTCATGGCCTGCAGGTTGAGGATCTGGTTCGGCACCGCGGGGGCTACCACACTACTCTTGGCCCTCCTGGGGGCCCCGGCATCCACCCTCCTCAGTCCGCTGCAGAGCACCAATCTCACCCGACCCCTCATGACACTGGAATATCCCGCTCTATGGTGGGCGGATTCAGGAGGAGGGGCCGGGTGCCGTTCTGTGGTGGGTGGAGTCAGGAGGAGGGGCCGGATGCCGCTCTGTTGTGGGCGGAGTCAGGAGGAGGGGCAGGGTTCTGGTCTCTGATGGCTGGAGTCTGGTGGAGGAGCAGGGATGTGCTGGTGAGGTAGGCGGTGTCAGGGAGGGACAGGGCGGCTCTCTGTTTGTGGATCCCCGGTGCCAAGTCATTGCAAGTCATTGCAAGTCTCAAGTCATATAGCCCAAGTCAAAGTCAAGTCGCAAGGCATTAGTTGCAAGTCAAAGTCAAGTCGAGTCATTTATTTAATTCTGAAATCAAAATAAACCGCGCTAAAAAAAGTGATAGGGGAAAAAAAAAAAAAAAAAAAAAAAGTATAAAAATAAAAAATCTTAACCTAAAAGGCTGCTGCTAAAAGTGGGATACACACACACAGGATATATAAAATGAATAAAGCTGCGCCAAACAAATATTTAAACATACATGAAAAAAGAAAAGAAAACCCAAATGACCAAATAATAATATACCAAAAAATGAATTACATACACAATAAGACTACAGAAGAGTGTGTAAGGTATAATGAATAAAGTCCAAATGGGAACCACATTAATCCTGATTAAGTGTCTTCCTTGGTACTAAGCCAGGTAGAATATAGTGAGTAGACTGCTGATTAGATGGTAAATGGAACACCGCTGTGACAGGCATACAAAAGTTTTGTGCAATCCCATCCACCATTTGAATTTGGCGCTTACCAGATGTCTAGTAATAAAAGGCACTGCCTATGAAGCCTGCAACATCCCAGATGGGGAGTAATTGATGAGACCGATCAGATCAAGGACAAACACTCCAGGGAACAAGAAGGACCTCCACAGCCTCTGCTCCGCTCAAGGACATCCAACTAATTATCTCAGGCACATAAAAACAAGGGACCGCCCATAGCGTGATACTGCTAGACACTTGTTTATTTAAAAAATTTAAAAACACTTACAAATATATGAAGAATAACGAGCACAATACACACACTGCCGGCCGGTCAGTGCAAACCCGTCCCCCGTTCACGATCTCCGTGGTAGCGTCACTGCGTGCCTTCCCATACGTCGTTTCGTCACAGATGACGTTGTCAATGGGGAACGGGCGACGCAGTAACGCACCACCCATATATAGCCCAACCTCCACCTGAATTGCATGGAGTTAGACAAGTGCAGCCATCTTGAGTGTGGGAAAGAATGCCCATACCCAATACTAATAAGCAGCACTATATAAAAAATAAATAAAAATAAAAACGATCGTAACTAATTAAAGACGAAGGTGAGTTTATTTAGTAGTGGAATTATAAAAAATTAATGGCAAATGGCCGTGATGCAATTAGTTAGACTACATAACGCTATCTATATAAATAAACCACGCCATGTGAATTAGACATGTTATAATGGTGAGAAAACATGATGGAAAATATACTGAAAAATAATGATAAGGGAAGTGCAAAGGTGAACCTATCAAGGAAAGGGAAAAAGTAGAGGAACTATAATGCATATAAGCAATATATGATAATACATATTTAGTGAAAATGGAATGTCCCTGTGTCATGGTGGCAGATAAGCCCATATATCACGACCACAAATGAATATTAAGAAATTAACTCAAACAAAAATTAGAATACAAATAACTGTATATGCTGTGAACTGAGCCCAGACTCAGTGAAATCAGTGAAAAAAAGTGAGAAAAATGTTTTTATTTAAAATATATCTATAAACCCAATAGTTACCAAGTATCCATATTAAGGTACCTATGGTAATAGGAAAAAATTTTTTTTGTAAATGAGATTCCAAAAAAATTGAATTAATAAGAATTAAAAGATGTAAGAATGCACATATGTTATACACATACCCCAATGAAGAGATATGGCACAACATGCATGCATTTAATACGCCCACTCTACATGCATCTCAGGAGGAGTGTACACATATGACAATAGCATAAAAAGAGGGAAAAAATTAAATTGAATAAGAAAATTTTTCCATTATTGTATAAACATAGCAGTACATACGAATAAAAAACAATAATAATATATAATTTACCCCTAGGAAAAAATTAACTATCCACATATTTAGGAATTATCCACAAACGCATTAATTTCCGCATATTTAGGAATTATCCACAAAGGCATTAATATCGGTGTCTATATTGAGTCCATGTGGAGTGTAAGATTTGAGGCGATGGATCCATGACATAATTTTTTCCTAGGGGTAAATTATATATTATTATTGTTTTTTATTCGTATGTACTGCTATGTTTATACAATAATGGAAAAATTTTCTTATTCAATTTAATTTTTTCCCTCTTTTTATGCTATTGTCATATGTGTACACTCCTCCTGAGATGCATGTAGAGTGGGCGTATTAAATGCATGCATGTTGTGCCATATCTCTTCATTGGGGTATGTGTATAACATATGTGCATTCTTACATCTTTTAATTCTTATTAATTCAATTTTTTTGGAATCTCATTTACAAAAAAAATTACCATAGGTACCTTAATATGGATACTTGGTAACTATTGGGTTTATAGATATATTTTAAATAAAAACATTTTTCTCACTTTTTTTCACTGATTTCACTGAGTCTGGGCTCAGTTCACAGCATATACAGTTATTTGTATTCTAATTTTTGTTTGAGTTAATTTCTTAATATTCATTTGTGGTCGTGATATATGGGCTTATCTGCCACCATGACACAGGGACATTCCATTTTCACTAAATATGTATTATCATATATTGCTTATATGCATTATAGTTCCTCTACTTTTTCCCTTTCCTTGATAGGTTCACCTTTGCACTTCCCTTATCATTATTTTTCAGTATATTTTCCATCATGTTTTCTCACCATTATAACATGTCTAATTCACATGGCGTGGTTTATTTATATAGATAGCGTTATGTAGTCTAACTAATTGCATCACGGCCATTTGCCATTAATTTTTTATAATTCCACTACTAAATAAACTCACCTTCGTCTTTAATTAGTTACGATCGTTTTTATTTTTATTTATTTTTTATATAGTGCTGCTTATTAGTATTGGGTATGGGCATTCTTTCCCACACTCAAGATGGCTGCACTTGTCTAACTCCATGCAATTCAGGTGGAGGTTGGGCTATATATGGGTGGTGCGTTACTGCGTCGCCCGTTCCCCATTGACAACGTCATCTGTGACGAAACGACGTATGGGAAGGCACGCAGTGACGCTACCACGGAGATCGTGAACGGGGGACGGGTTTGCACTGACCGGCCGGCAGTGTGTGTATTGTGCTCGTTATTCTTCATATATTTGTAAGTGTTTTTAAATTTTTTAAATAAACAAGTGTCTAGCAGTATCACGCTATGGGCGGTCCCTTGTTTTTATGTGCCTGAGATAATTAGTTGGATGTCCTTGAGCGGAGCAGAGGCTGTGGAGGTCCTTCTTGTTCCCTGGAGTGTTTGTCCTTGATCTGATCGGTCTCATCAATTACTCCCCATCTGGGATGTTGCAGGCTTCATAGGCAGTGCCTTTTATTACTAGACATCTGGTAAGCGCCAAATTCAAATGGTGGATGGGATTGCACAAAACTTTTGTATGCCTGTCACAGCGGTGTTCCATTTACCATCTAATCAGCAGTCTACTCACTATATTCTACCTGGCTTAGTACCAAGGAAGACACTTAATCAGGATTAATGTGGTTCCCATTTGGACTTTATTCATTATACCTTACACACTCTTCTGTAGTCTTATTGTGTATGTAATTCATTTTTTGGTATATTATTATTTGGTCATTTGGGTTTTCTTTTCTTTTTTCATGTATGTTTAATTTTTTTTTTTTTTGGTTTTTTTTTTTTTTTTTTTTTTTTTTTTTTTTTCTTTTTTTTTTTTTTTTTTTTTTTTTTTATTCATTTTTTTTTTTTTTTTTTTTTTTTTTTTTTTGTTTTTTTCTTTTTTCATGTATGTTTAAATATTTGTTTGGCGCAGCTTTATTCATTTTATTTATTTAATTCTGTCAAGCAAGTCGCAAGTCCTAAAAAAGGTGACTCGAGTCTGACTCGAGTCAAGTCATATGACTCGAGTCCCCCACCTCTGCTAGCAAGGGACTCAAAAGAAAACATTGCTAAAATCAAATATATTGGAGATCAAATATCCCCAAGGTTATCTCATTACAGACCCAAAAATTACACAATCATTTGAGGATTGCTAAAATAGTGATCAATAAATTGCTACAACATACACTTTTTTTTATTAGACCTTCGTGAAGCAGGCATTACACCTAACAGAGAGGTGAGGGAGACCCCTATAAAGACCCTTTTCATTGTTGATTTCATGAGACAGAAGAATATTGGGGGCATTACTCTACCTACGGACATGGAAACGACTTTTGACAGGGTTGTCAGGAATTTGCTAAACTGCAAGATTTGCCTTCTAGGTCTTCTACCAAACACAAGCTAAACCTTCTACTAGAATGAAAAGAAATTACTTCCTGTTTTATGAATGTTTTGTTTTATGAATTTGTTATTATTTTTTGGACATGATGAGGTTTCCCTCTGCCCCTCCTCATTTTCATTTTAAATATTGAACCTTTCATTAGAACTATTATCAACTCTACCAGTATTAGAGTTGTTAGAGTGGGCTTTAATGACTACCATATAGTCTACCCAGATGACTTGATTTTCTATATAAAACAACCTTTAACCACTGCCCATAATCTTCTAAAGTTATTTGAAGAATATAGGTAGGTTGATATCCGTTCTTAGTGTAGACTTAGCATCAGACAGCAGCTGAACACCATAACCCAGATACTGGGCACAAAAATACAAAGAAACGAAAAAGTGCAGCGCTTATGCCATAAATAATGAATAATCACAGTAATTAAAAGTGCAAAAAAAAGTGCAAAACTATTGTCAAATTTACATATAATCAAAAATTACAGCCAAAATATCATATAAAGTGACATATGAAAAATAATATATACAGTGGAAGACTGGTGAAAAAATTATTAGAAAAAGTCCATATATTATTATTGTTAAAGAAAGTCCATAAACGTAACAAAAAACTTGAAATGAATAATGTGACTTAATATTTGCTTGAGCTCGTGGAACCCGTCACCTCTAATCACCTCTAGTAAGATGGAAGGCTTACCAGATCGCCAGCGACCCCCCTGTCAAGGGAGGTCAAACAGCGCAGATTGGATCACAGATCCCCACCACAGAAATCCAGATGTCAAAGGCTTCCCAGATCTCCCGGGTGTCTCCTATCGACAGACTCTGCAGCTCAGGTGGTCAGTCACGGCAAACGTCCCAAACATTTGTCAGTGGAAAAGTTCATGCAAAAATAAAAAGTCCTCCAAATCGTGTAATATTGTAATGCCAAAAAGTACTGTTTGAGGACTCCAACGAGTCCCGAATGAACAAATAGCGATATAAAAACGAAGAAAAATGCTAGCAGATAAAAAACCTATGCATGTAGGTTTAAAGTGCGATCACACATGCGATCATTTGAAGAATATGTCTGCCTTTCCAATTTCAAAATCAATTTTCTAAGCCAGAGGTCCTGAACATAACAACCCTACTGGCAACACCAGATACCCTTATATTCTTCCCCTTTCCCTTCCAGTGGACATCCTCCAATATACAATATGTAGGTGCAAATATCAAAACTAAACTTTACAATTTGGTGGCAGCTAAATTTATACCATTACTTCAATGTACTGTATTGCCCAAGATCTCAATAAATTGGACATTACACATTTCTTATGGCTTGGTAGGATGGCAACAATTACAATGAATGTCTTTCTTTGTTTTTTTTTTATATCTAATGCAAATGCTCCTATCAGCCTACCTTCCTCATCTCTAAAAAGAGCCCAATCCATTATCAGTTGGGTGGCATGGAAGACAGTGAAGACCAAGCTACCTCTTACTTGTCTTCCTAAATTATACCACTTGATCTCTGCCTATGTAATACTCCTCTTTTCCTTTTCATGCATCCTTTTTCATGCATGTCTCATGAAGTGTTGATGTATGTTAAATAAAAATGTAATTTATTAAAATAAAAAATAAAAAAATAGGAATGGAATGTCAGACAAAAACCGGATGAAAGAGTCCTAGATAATTTTAATTGTTGGTAACAACATAAGAGCAGCAACAACATAAGTTGTTGAGTAGCAATGGCCTCCACTAGTTCTTCTAATACAGATTTGTGAAGTCACTGTCCACCCAGGTTTTATCCTGGGTTGAGCTCTGATGAAGGGGGAGTGTTGTTGCCCCTGAAACATGTTGACTGTATTTTTATGACTTTTTTTTTTTACCAAAAACTAAAATTAACTTAAACTTTTATCCTATTTTGGTCTGGTGATCCTTTCTGTATTTATATAGTTTGATTTACCATTTGGTCCCCATCTAGGGAAGCCTTGCTGTGTGGTATCTACCTTACCAGAAGGTTTGAGCTTGTCTGACATTTTTCTTCATCTGACTACACTTGCAAGCCTAAAAGTTCCCAGCTCCTCTTTTGAGTACGTTTTTCTAGATTTACGGTATCTACCCATGGCATCCATACTTTAGTGTATTAAGTGTTCCTATCTGAAAATATTCAATCTTTTTATGTATCATTGAGTGATCTTGTTTTTGCTTTAGTTGAGGCAAGGACATGGGGTTTTTCCATGCCTTGGCTCTTTTGTTTTTTTGGCTGCCATGATTCCTTTCATTTATTTATTTTTTTTAATTCTTTATTTTGTATAAATTTTCAAATACAACATTGCCAATGAAACAGACTAAATTTCATCATATGTCTTCACTTCATATTAAACATAGTTCCCCCCCCCCCCGACCTTGCATAACACACATAGAGGTATAATTATGTTTTCCCGATTTTAACCAGATACTCCCAACCTACAACGCGTCAGAAATGTTTATTTTGTCAACTCGGCAAAATATCTCCATGAATTCTTAAATTTATTACATTCTGTCCATTTATTCTTCTTCTCTATTTGTACCTCTCCTCCCTCCTCGATCACTTCAATATTTTCTACTTTCTGAATAGCGTTTACGCCAAAAATCCAGTCTCGAAGGGAAGGGCTACCCATCTCTCGCCATCTCCTCGGAACTAGGTTTTTCGCTTCGTTAAGAAAGATCGGGATCAATGATGCTTTATATTGTCTCAATGGGGTCCCAGTCCCATGAAACAAACACGTCCATGGGTCTTCTGGAACAACTTCCTTTGTAATTTCAAAGATTAACTCTAATACTCCTTTCCAAAATGTTTTAATTACTGGACAATCCCACCAGATATGAGCCATCGTACCTCTAATGTTACAACCTCTCCAGCACTCGGGGGACACCTCCGCTTGGTACCTACTTAATTTGTCAGGGGTTATATACCACCTGGAGAGACATTTAAAGTTTGTTTCCACTGTTTTTATAGAGAAAGATGAACTATGTATTACTTTAAAAAAAATTTCAACCCTCATTTTACTACACTGTATTCCTAAGTCTTCTTCCCATTTCTTGACATATGGAGGTATGCCCGAATCCTCATTTATTAATATTTTATAAATTTGGGATATATTATTCCTGGTACTATCTCGAATGCAAAGTCGCTCCAGCTGTGTATAGTCCTCCCGTGACAAATCAGACGGGGAAGGCTCTCCACAAAATGTTTCAGTTGGGCGTATCTCCAGATGTCAATCACCATCAATTCCGTGTTCAAACATAACTCGTGAAATGTGTAAATTTTTCCATTTTTAATTATATCCTTCACCTGTGCCCCCTTTACCTTAATCCAGTTCCCCCAGACCTCACTTCTTCCTGGTTCAAAAAAAGTGTTGTCCTTTAAGTGTATTAAAGAGGAATTAAACTTCCACTTATTTCTTTTATATAAGCTATCCTAAATGTCCAAAGTGACCCGTGTTATTTCATGTGCATTATTTCCTAATACTCTAAATTTGGGTGGGTTCCATATATCATGTCCTAAATATCTATTACTAATTGTGTTTTCTAACCTAATCCATCTCTTATCATTCCCTTCCTTTACCCATTCCATAACCCGTGATAGTCCGGGATAGCCAGTCCCCCCTGCTTTTTTCCCCTACTCAGAGTCCTAGCTGCAATATGCAGCTTCTTATTTGACCATATAAACCTGGAAATAATTTGCTTTAAAATTTTTAAAAACTCATTAGGAATCGCTATTGGGAGCATCTGAAATTTATAGTTAATCTTTGGGGCGACTATCATTTTTATTGCATTAATTCGGCCAATCCAGGAGAGAGGTCGTAGAGACATTTTGCAGCATTCTTTTCTAATCTCGTCAAGCAAAGGGAGGTAATTTGTTAAATCAATTTTTTGTGGTATCTGCCAGTCTAATCCCTAAATATTTAATATCTTCTCTCCAGGGGAAGTTAAATTCTTTTGAAAGCAAATCGACCTCCTCCTTTTTTATATTAATACTTAATATTTCTGACTTGCCTACGTTGATTTTTAGATTTGAGATTTTACCGTATGTTTTTAACACGGAAAGCAAGTTTGGGATAGTAATCCTGGGATTAGAGATGTAAAAGAGAACATCGTCAGCGAAAGCTGCTAACTTGTGTTCCTCCCCACCCACTCTAATCCCGGTTATATCGATATTTTTACGTATTGAGGACAGAAGGGGCTCCAATGATAGAACAAACAATAGAGGTGACAAAGGACACCCCTGACGCGTTCCATTTCTCATTCCGAAAACTTCAGAGGGAATCCCATTAACCCTTACCGAGGCTTGAGGCTGATTATACAACATTTTGATCCACTGTATCATCCTCTGACCTATTCCCATTAATTCCAATGTTTCCATCATAAGGCCCCCGTCTACCCTGTCAAACGCCTTCTCGGCATCAATTGACAGGAGTAGACTGGGGACCTTCACCTTTTTAGCAGCATGAAGCAGGAGCAGAGACCGAACCCCATTATCCCGGCCTTCCCTCCCGGAGATGAACCCGACCTGGTCCGGATGTACCAGTTCAGGCATCTTCTCTTTTAGTCTATTGGCTAAAACTTTTGCATACAACTTTGTGTCTGTATTTAACAGAGCTATCGGACGGTAGCTAGAGCACAGGGTTTTATCTTTGCCTTCCTTCAATATAAGAGTAATTGAAGCCCTAAGGGCATCTCCCCCCATTATGCAGTCCACTCCCAATTGGTTCCAGTAATGACATAATTTAGGGACCAAAATGTCTTTATATTTCTTATAATATGTTATTGTATAGCCATCAGGGCCCGGACTTTTACCTACTGGGGAACTCTGTAAAGCAGAGAAGATTTCTGCATCAGTAATGGGTCTATCCATGGTAAGTCTGTCATTCTCTGTAAGCAAGGGAAGTGAGCTGTTTTTCAAAAATTTTCTGCCCTCTTCTCCTATGTCCAGGGTGTGCTGTTCCATCTGTCTAACATCATAAAGTCCTTCATAGTACGTTTTAAATACCTTTGCTATTTCTTTAGTAGAGTTAACCATCTCCCTGCATTTATTTTGTATTTTCTCAATAAAATTTATTTCTCTCTTTTTTTTAAGCATCTTTGCTAAATATTTACCAGACCTATTTCCCCACTGGTACTTCTCCCTAGCTACTTTATGAAACCACTTCCTAGTTTCAAGCTCTATAACCATCTTTAATTCTTCTCTTTTATTGATCAGCCTATGGTATAAATCCTGCTTTGAATTCCCGTCCCTTTTGTGTTCCCGTTCTAACCCCTGTATCTCTTCTGTTAACCCCAAAATCCTTGCCCTTTTTTCCTAGTTCCGATGGAGATGAGGATCCCTCTTATATAGGCCTTATGAGCCTCCCAAAGTATCGCAGGTGATATTTCTCCAGTATCATTCTTCATGAAAAACAATTTGATTTCCTTTTTTACTATGTCTGCTGTTTCCGTGTCGAGAACAAGATGCTCGTTAAGACGCCAAGAGAATGGTTGTCCTTGGGGTTCCGGGATCCTCACCCTCATTGAGACCGGGGCTTGGTCCGACAGTGTTGTTATTTCTATCTGTGATGAGACCACTCGTTCTAATAGTCTATGATCTATAAGAAAGTAGTCCAGACGGGAGTGTGTACCATGAACTGGAGAGAAATAAGTATAGTCTCTTACTTTTGCGTGAAACACCCGCCATATGTCGATCAACTGGCTTTGGAACATTTTAAGCTTAAGTTTTTTTAGTTGCGTAAAACTCGACCCCCGTGTCCTTGACGTACTGTCGAAGGGGGGGTCTAAACAGAAGTTTAGGTCCCCAGCCAAAACGACCTCGCCCCTCTTAAACCTTGACAGATGTCCCAGTACCCGAATCAAGAATTTAACCGGATTAGTGTTTGGGCAATAAACATTTACAAACGTAAAGTAGCTCTTTCCCACCCTACCCTTCAAGAAAAGGAACCGGCCTTCAGGGTCCTCCTGCCTATTTGTCAGCGTAAATTTAATATTCTTAGCGAATCCAATTGCCACCCTCTTAGATCCCCTCAATGGGGAATCGCTGTAATACAACACAGGAAAGTCTCAGGAGTAAATTTTTATGTTACCCTCGTGACTTAAGTGTGTTTCCTGTAAAAACACAATTGCTGCTTGATGCCTCTGAAGCTCTTTTATGATCTTATGTCTTTGAGCGGGAGAATTTAACCCTCTCACGTTGTATGTTAGGACTTTTTTATTCGCCATTTTGTATTTTTCCCAAAAGGGTTTATCAGAGCTCTGAATGATTTTACCTCTCTTCCTTATCCTCATAGTTGCAAGGTAATCTTCCCCTCCCACCCCAAGCCTCCCTCCCCCCCTCCTCCCGCCTCCCTCCCATTTTCCACAGGAGGATTAAACCTCACCAACCAACAGCCCCCCCCCCCCCAAGAGTCCACCGCATAATCCCGGACAATGTCACAACCACTCTTGTCTTTCCTTCTTTATCATCCGTCATGGTGAGATATTGGGGGTAGCAATCCCCAAAGCCTGGCAGAAGTCAGGGAGTTCATCTAGAAACTTCATCCGGAAGGTTTTCCCCGATCTGGTGACTATTAATGACGCAGGGAAACCCCAACTATATTTTATATTTGCTGCTCTTAATGCTTCAAGTAGAGGTCTCATCTGATGCCTACGTGTTAGGGTCCCTGCCGAAAGATCCGAAAAAATCTGAAGGTCCACAGAGTTGAATTTCAAAGGAGGACTGGCTCCTAACTTTGTCCATATTTTGAACTTATCCTCATATGAATGGAATTTAATGATTACGTCTCTGGGGATCTCCCCGCTAAGTCCCATGGGTTTCCGGATGCGATGAACCCTGTCAATTTTAAGGACCGCACCCTCGGGCCTCCCCAGTAATGGATTAAAAATGCTTTGCATTTTCGGCACCAAATCCTCTCCCTGCTGCTCCGGCAGGGATCTGATCCTGAGATTCTGCCTCCTACTTTGATTTTCCTGATTTTCCATTTTATATTCTATGTCTCTGTATTTATTCTCCATTTTATTCATTTGTGATTTAAGTTCAAGAATTTCTTGTGCTTGTATTACTACCAGATCTTCTACTTTCTCCACTCTATTTAACAACTGGCCCAAATCTGACCTGACGTTCGTTATTTCTGTTTTTATTACGCTTTCTAATTTGGAAAACATTTCTTGTATCTCAGTCTTTGTAGGAATTAGAGCCAAATTCCTTTGTTCCAGAGATAAACTGAGATCTCTGGCCCCTTCCAATTCTCCATCCGGCCTGAAGAGGTCAGCTTGTTCAGCTTTCTGCCGCTCAGTGTCCCGTTTTTTTTCCTTTGGGCCCTGTTGTTTCTTATCCATTTCTGGACTTTTTAAACTGATGTCCTTAAGATATTTCTGTATGGTGCTTGTGTTTACATTTTCTTTAGGTGTCTTAGCCTCCGTACCCCTATGGGACCTTCCTTTCATCTTTAAAGTGATTAACGCCTGGCCATCCACCACCATACTGTATCGAACTTCTCTATGAGAAGGGAACACTTCTATTTGTGACAAATCTCTTCTCTCTTCCTCTCCAAGGGACACCTTCACATAGTTACCACTCTCTTTGGTTCAATAACCCCCAATCCGGAACTTATGTTACCCCCCCCCCCCCCCCCCCTCAAAGACAAGGGTGGAGAGACGTTTAACAACTGCGTCCCGAACAGGGGATTTAGGAAAACATTCCTTTCATCCAGCACCTGTCCCAATCTTCTCCTAATAAATTCTCCAGGACTGGTAAGGAAAATTCCTTAGTATTTGGTCTCTAAACAATTTCCACCGAGACTGTTTTTTCACATGCACTATTTTCATATATTGTGGAGGCAAAAACAAAAGGAGAAAAAAAAAAACAGGACCAACAAATAGGGGCCAAGAAATACTTCACTTTGGTTATCCAAATGGAGTGGGATATTGGGGGGAGGTAGACAAACATGGCAGACAATTTTCATGCAATCCAGAAACTGTGTCTGCAGACACTTCACATGTTTTTTTTTTTTTTTTTACCACTGTGATTAATTTCAGACTTCTTATATGGAGAAAAAAGAAGACAAGTTCTCTTGCGTAGATTGCAGAAAGCGCCTTATATCATTTCATGCTATATTGTAGAATTTATAGCCAGGCAAAACATCAGCAAAATGTAAAGAGAAAGGAGATTCTCCAAGAAACCGTCCATACCTGTGGGGAGCCCGCCACGGCCCCCCTTATTGAACCTGTTCCCTTCCTTTTCCACACCTTTTCTGTTGAGGGGCTGGAGAGGAGGTGAGAAGGACGGAGGCGCTGGAGGGTGGCGTGTACCTCTATCTTCATATGGTGGAGGAAATCAGGTGCCGAGCTGACGGATCAGGGGTTGCTCAAAGGATAGCGGTGTCTTAAAAATCTGGTCCCCACTTCTCCTCCGCTTCTTCCGTTCTATCTGGCCTCGATGGTCGGGCCTCGATGGTCGGGCCCAGTGTCAGATCTGTCTGCTAGCGGGGATGGGAGGCGTCCGGCGGGATCTCCCCTGTTGAGGCGGCGTGGGCTCTCACTTCCACGCCGTCTCCGCTGGCTTGTTCCGTCATGTCGCAGGCGCCAGGCCCCTCCCCCAGTGCTGACGTCTCACGTCAGCATCCTCCTTGTGCGAAGCTGATTGGTGTTATGCCATGATTCCTTTTAATTGAAATCTATTTACAAATCATTTCATAAGATTTTGCACAGGTGTTTAAATATTTTGGATAATTGGTTGAGTAAACAAGCCTTTAAAATTTAATTTAAAGACTACTAAAAGGAAGAGGAACTGTTTGCACCTTGGCAAAGCATGACACTCGAAAAAAGTATAAAGATCTATCCTTTCGCCTTAGCTAATCACTCAAAGCTAGTCTCAGACAAGTGACTACAAGACAGGACTCGCAACTCAACTATCAGCCTTCAAACCTGAATCGGGGCTTCCATAACCATGAATAAAATCTTCGTCTTTTTGATCTTGAGCTGTTTGGTAATTGCAGGTAAGAAATACTTAAAATTGTATTTTATTATTTATTTTGTGCCAACATACTAAGCAGAGTATACTTTCACATAAGTGCTTGTCTTTTGTATGAAAACTTAAGTTTAGGCCCTCTACTTACTGATATGCTCTCTAAGGCCCCTTTCACACTGGGGCGGTGAGCCGTGGGGACGGTAAAGCAGCGCTATATTTAGCGCTGCTTTACCGTCGTTTTCACCGCGGTTTTCGGCCGCTCGTGGTGCGGTTTTAACCCCCGCGAGCGGCCGAAAAGGGGTTAAACACCCCCCGCAGAGCGCCGCCGTAGCGGCGCTTTGCGGCGGTATTCCCGCGGTTTCACCGCGGTGTCCCATTCTATTCAATGGGAAGGAGCGGTATAGGAGCGGTGAACACACCGCTCCTATCCCCCTCCAAAGATGCTGCTAGCAGGACTTTTTTTGTCATCCTGCTAGTGCACCGCTCCAGTGTGAAAGCCCGCCGGCTTTCACACTGGAGTTAAAGGGGCAGGATTTTTTCATGCGGTGAACAGGCGCTATTTTTAGCGCTGCACCTCATGAAAAACGCTTAGGTGTGAAAGGGGCCTTAAGGTAACCAGTTATAGTACACGTAGACCCTAACAATTAACTTCTCTTATTTGCTCCTACATTGCCTGTTAAAATGGAACTAAACTCTCTCAATCAACATTAACTATTTTAATCTTCTAGCATTCATAAATGTATAAAAAGGTAAGTTATACTTACTTGTTTTAAACTTTTTTTATTACATTTCTTCAGTTGCTTCTTGGTTTTTGGCCTAGGCCAAAATAATGTCATACATCCCAAGAGCCTCTTATTATACACTCGGGCAGCACACGGACACAGGGACGGTGGATACATTCCCCCTGTCTCTCCATTTGGGACATTCCTTCATTTATAAGTTCATATGATCCTCAAACGGATTTTATATCCCACCTCCTCTGGATATTAATCCAGCTCTTTGGAATTTTGTGGCGAACTTCACTTATGGGTTCACCCAATTTCTTCCTGTGAGGTTTCTTCATAACATACCTCCCCATTTAAAGGAGGGCTCATTGGGACAACGTTTGTGGGTTTCCACACATTCTACCCTATGACTATTCACCTAGGATTCAATCTTGTTCCTGCTCCTGGGAGGTACATGACCCTCTCACCTTGGAATTTCATCACATACTGAACTATCGGCTCCATTATGAGTGATATTCACAGTAGAAATTCAACCACTCTCTTCTCCTGATGAAGGTTCCCATATTCGGGAAACTGGAAACGCGTTGAGTATTCAGGGGTCATTTACCTCCACGAGAGCTCCAGTATCATAGTTCTGTTTTTTTGTAAAGTGTTTTTCTTTTTTGTTTGTGAATATCTTTTTTGTATTGTTATGTATATGCTGTACTGCATACCCTGTCATTGGACAACTAGGTGATTATGATTAACATTCGAACAGATTATGCTCGTAATCCGAGGTTCCACTGTATATAAAATTCACTTTTTATCTATCAGAAAGTGTTTTCCAGTGCTAAACTTTTCATCTGATTTCTAAATTGCTGCATTTGCAAATTCCAAAAGCCAATATAAAGGAATAGTAGTGGTAATTGAGTGGCACAGTGGTGTACTGGGTAGCACTCTCGCCTAGCAGTAAAAATGGTCACTGGTTTGAATGCCAACCATGACACTACTTGCCTGGAGTTTACATGTTCTCCCTGTGTCTGCGTGGGTTTCCTACGGGTACTCCGGTATCCTCCCACACTCAAAAGACACAGTATAATAGGGGGACATCACTAGCTGTAACTGGGGATACTCCACTAGGGGGTACTGGTGGTACTGAACTAACCACCAATGTAACTGGGGGACAATACTGACCCCAAAAGTGATAGTGGCACTACACTAACTGTAAGCAGGGGTACTACAGTGAGCATCAATGCACTTGGGGGTACTAACCTGACCACCAATTTAACTGGGGACAACAGCAATATTACAGGGACCCTACATTAACCACCAAGGTACATAGGGACAGTACACTGACCCCAAGTGTACTAGGGGACCGTCACTCACTGTAGCTAGGGACCTTTCACTAGAGCAATGTAACTAGTGGTAGAAAACTGACTGCCAATGTAACTGAGGGGACCATATTGACCCGTAAAGTAATAAGGGCACTACACTAACTGTAAGCAGGGGTACTACAGTGACCATCGATGCATCTGGGGGTACTAACCTGACAATCAATGTAACCGGGGACACTCCATTGACCACCAATATTATGGGGACCCTACATTGACCACTAATATTATGGGGACCCTGCATTGACCCCCAATGTAATAGGGGACCGTCACTCACTGTAACTGGGGACACTTCGCTAGACCAATGTAACTGTAAACTGACCGCCAATGTAACTGGGGGGACTATATTGACCCGTAAAGTAATAGGGGCACTACACTAACTGTAAGGGGAGGTACTACACTGACCAGCAATGCAATTAGAGGTACTAAACCAACTACCAATTTAACTGGGGCACTATATTGATCACCAATATTACAGGACACTACATTGACCACCATTGTAACTAGGATACTTCACTGACCCCCAGTGTAATAGGGGAACTGCACTGACTGCAACAGGGTACACTTCACTGTACTAATGTAACTGGTGGTACTAAACTTACCACTAATGTAACTGGAGGGGCTACCCTGACTCCCCCCCCACCCCATGAAGTAGGGGCAGTACCCTAACCATAGGTGTGTGCAGCCTATTGCATTAGGGTGTGCATCCCAAAGCTCAAACACACCTGCATGTGTGTGCGTGTATATATAACACAGTTTACTAAGCTTCAGTTATGTATGAACACAATGAGTGATCGGTACTGATCAATCACTGTGTTCATTCAGAAAAGGAAGGGACTGGTAAATGACATAGGGGCCCAGGCAGCAGGGGGAATCTGCACCACATGGGGTGTTTAGGGTGTGCTCAGGCACATCCAGCACACCCTGTGCACACGCCTATGACCCTAACTGTAATTGAGGACATTACGCTGACCGTCAATGTAACTGGGGTACTACACTGACCAATAACATTACAGCAACACTTATCAGCAATGCAACTGGGGGGAACTGGATTAAATGTCAATAAATTGGAGACCATTTGTTATACATGTACATAATGGCATTTCTGTTGCTGCAAATTATTTCATATGATTACATTTTGTACTCTGACAATTGTGTTGTTAACCCCTGTGTCTTACCTTTTCCTATTTCAGGCCAGCTGACCACCACATGCAATCGGTGCTGGAATATTGGCTCAACCAAATGCTGTGATGAAAGAAAGCTTCAATGTGATGGAACAGGATGCATGACCTCGTCCGAGTACTGCGATATCAGTAAGTGGGATTGTGTTTTTTTTAGCCGTGGCTCTAGAACCAGTAGAAGTCATGGGCACATCTTCGCTTGTTTAAAGGGTGAAATGTATTTAAAGGAAAACTATGATGATGGCATTTGGTCAATTTAGAATTTCTAGAATGTTTTCAAATATATAAATGTACATTCTTTAAATTTTTTTTAAATTCATTTTATAACATTTATTTTAGAAATAAAAGGGTGCTTTCATGGTGTTTCCATGACAACCAACCATACTAGCCAAGGGATAAACAAGAAGAAATAAAATAGACTCCTCCATCCATGCTGTTTACTTAACCACTTTCAGACCGGACCATTTTGCTGGCTTAAGACCAGAGCACTTTTTGCGATTCGGCACTGCGTCGCTTTAACTGACAATTGCGCGGTCGTGCGACGTGGCTCCCTAACAAAATTGGTGTCCTTTTTTCCCACAAATAGAGCTTTCTTTTGGTGGTATTTGATCACCCCTGGGGATTTTATTTTTTGCACTATAAACAAAAAAATAGCGAAAATTTTGAAAAAAAAACGCATTATTTTTTACTTTTTGCTATAAAAAAAATATCCCCCAAAAATATATAAAAAAAGTATTTTTTCCTCAGTTTAGGCCGATACGTATTCTTTTACATATTTTTGGTAAAAAAAATGGCAATAAGCATTTATTGATTGGTTTGCGCAAAAGTTATAGCATATACAAAATAGGGGATAGTTTTATGGCATTTTTATTAATAATTTTTTTTTTTACTAGTAATGGCGGCGATCAGCGATTTTTTTATCGTGACTGCGACATTATGGCGGACACATCGGACAATTTTGACACATTTTCGGGACCATTGGCATTAATACAGCGATCGATGCTATAACATTGCATTGATTACTGTAAAAATGTCACTGGCAGTGACGGGGTTAACCACTAGGGGGCGGGGAGGGGTTAAGTATGTCCTAGGGGCGTGTTTCTAACTGTCTGGGGGATGGGCTTGTGTGACGTGGACACTGATCGCTGCTCCCGATGACAGGGAGCAGATGATCAGTGTGCTGTCATTAGGCAGAACGGGGAGAGGCTGTTTACATCGGCATCTCCCATGCTTCTTGAGCTCTGTGACACGATCGCGGGTATCCCCGTGGCGATCGAGTCCGCGGGTCCCGCCGGCACGGTTAGGCGGGCGCGCACGGCGGGAATTTCAAAGTAACGTACTGGCACGTTACTTTGCCCAGCCGGGCCATTCTGCCGACGTATATGTGCCGACAGCGGTTGGCAAGTGGTTAAGGTGACAATGCTGCTCCTCCATAGACACAGTACACTGAAGGACAACAACTGTGTTACTGGCAGGACCAGAACCATCAGGTAAAAATAAAAAAACTGAAAAAAAAAAGAAAATTTGGTTTTCAAGTTTAAGTACATTTTAATGTTTATTTTATTTATTTATCTTCTTCCATCAGGCGGTGTGAAATATCAAACAATAATGAAAGGCTGTTCAATTCCATCAATATGTAATGTATGCTTTTCTGTAACAACCAACGACAGCTTTGTAGTCCGAGTGAACAATGCATGTGGGGAAGGAGATGACAGCAATGCAGAACTGAACTATAACAGTAAGTTAATGTATCCTGTTCTATGAAAATAATAAAAAATGTTATAATAGAAAAATTACTTTGACATAAAAATTACTTTCCAAACCAAATATGCTGATAAAGTCAAAGGGAATAGTCAGAATTCCTGGAAATTTTTGAAAGGCGTGCCAGACCTGCCAAGTGGTTCCAATTGGTTAGTTCAATACTGGTTCTAATATACTGTAGGTCGGTGAAGTCTATGCAAGTTTTATTCTGTGTTGAGCCCCGATGAAGAGGGTGTGTGGCTACAAAACATGTTGGGTGTTTTTATATATCCTCTTTTTACCAACCATAAAAATAATTTTGGACTCTTTGTCTGGTTTTAACCCCCCGTACACACGGTCGGAAATTCCGACGGAAAATGTCCGATTGGACCATGTTGTCGGAAAATCCGCCCATGTGTGAGATCCTGCTCTCAAATTTTCCGACAACAGAATCCGATCAGACTTTTTCCAATCGTGTGTAGAGAATTCCGATTGACAAAGTGCCACGCATGCTCAGATCAAATTACGAGACCAAAGCTATTGGCTACTGGCCTCTACGTAGTTCCGTCGTACGCAACGAACGTCACCACGTTCAGAATGATCGGATTTTCTGACAACTTTGTCCGACCGTGTGTATGCAACACCAGTGTCGGACAAAATCCGTCGGAAAAATTCTGATGGATTTGTGTGTACGGGGGCTTAGTCTGGTGCTTTTTTCTATAATATTATGGTTTGAGCTAATTTTGGATTCCTATCAGGGAAGCCTCATTGTACGGGAACTAACTAGCCAGAGCTATTGAGCTTGTTTGAAGTCTTCCTTCACCTGACTACACATGTAAGTCTAATGCCGCGTACACACGATCGGAATTTCCGGCGGACCAGAGTCCGTCGGACAATTCGATCGTGTGTGGGTTCCAGCAGGAATGCCAGGAGGGAAGATTATGTGGAAATATGTGAAGGGTTGGAATAGCAGCGAGTGTGTGTTGGAGCCCTGCAGAGTTTGCCGCCCCCCAAGCTAACATACATCTCCTAAGCAGGAACACATCACTATCTCCCCAAGCATTCTGTCCAGATAATGTGCACTTCATTTATGACCTTTCCGTTTAACCCTGTGTTATCCAAACTCTGTTCAATGAAAAGTGTAAACTCACCACATAAACACTCTATATACAAAATAAAATTCCCCAATAAAGATCAGAACATGATGTTCACATTTGCATGGAAGCACAATTGAATGAATGCGGATTATTTAGAGAATTACCGTATTTATGTTTATTGAGGATTTTTTTTTTTTTTTTATGTACTAACAGTTAAGCTTCATACACACAATATGAAAATTGGATGAAAAATACCACTTTTAAAGTGTTCGTGCATATGAGCGTATAATTATTATATTTTTTTGGTGGGCGAGGGGATCTTGGGTGGGAGTTCCCACACTTTTTTCCCCAGGACTTGACCCCTGCTTACGGGTCTATACAGTATATAAAACATTCCTTGAATGGCAGAAACATTAGTGCAAGCTGAATAAAATGTCACCATATGTTTTCTATTAGATTCATTCTTGTATCATCAGCTCCATCTAGTGGTCGATATATGCAGTATAGTTTTCTGAAATAATTAACCACTTCAATATCGCTGTATAGTCATATGACGCCCACAAGGTGGATCTACCATCCTGGGTGGGCGTCATATGACGTCCTCGCATTCCCGGCCGCCTGGGGGGCGCGCGCACGCGCCCGCGGCATCGCTCGGGACCCGGTGCGAGTGCCCGGCGGCCGTGATGTCCGCCGGGCACCCGCGATTGCCCGTTAAAACAACGGGACCGTGCGGGACCGTGGAGCTGTGTGTGTAAACACACAGCTCCACGTCCTGTCAGCGGAGAGGAGACCGATCATGTGATCCCAGTACGGAGGATCACTGATCGGTCTCCTCCCCTTGTGAGTCCCCTCCCCCCACAGTTAGAATCACTTCTATAGGGACACACATTAACCCCTGCAGCGCCCCCTAGTGTTAACCCCTTCCCTGCCAGTCACATTTACACAGTAATCATTGCAATTTTATAGCAACGATCGCTGTGTAAATGTGAATGGTTCCAAAAATGTGTCAAAAGTGTCCGAAGTGTCCGCCGCAATGTCGCAGTCACGAAAAAAAATCGCAGATCGCCGCCATTACTAGTAAAAAAAAAAAAAAAAAAAAAAATTCAATAAATCTATCCCCTGCTTTGTAGACGCTATAACTTTTGCGCAAACCGATCAATATACGCTTATTGCAATTTTTTTTACCAAAAAATATGTAGAAGAATACGTATCGGCCTAAACTGAGGAAAAATATAGTTTTTTAAAAAAAAAATGGGATATTTATTATAGCAAAAAGTAAAAAATATTGTGTTTTTTTTCAAAATTGTCGCTCTTCTTTTGTTTATAGCGCAAAAAAATAAAAACCGCAGAGGTGATCAAATACCACCAAAAGAAAGCTCTATTTGTGGGAAAAAAAGGACGTCAATTTTGTTTGGGTGTAACGTCGCACGACCGCGCAATTGTTAGTTAAAGCGACGCAGTGCCGAATCGCAAAAAGTGCTCTGGTAAGGAAGGGTGTTTAAAAGCCCTGTATTGAAGTGGTTAAAATAAGAATTTATACCACATTCTGGCCACTAGTTGGATCTGATGATATAGGGATTATTCCATTAAAAAAACATAAAGTGAAATTTTGTTGTGCTTGCAAATTTTTTTTTTTTTTAAATAGTCCCGTTAATTATGAATAGTTTATTATTTTCCATTTTTTTCCCCTCTAGAGGACGTTTGTGAAAGTCAGTTAACACCAAACAGCTTGCAGTGTCCAAGCTGCTTCATAGTTGGCAACACCGATGCCTGTGAGAGCACAGGATTTGTGGACTGCCTTGGATTGGAACAGGAATGTGTGGATTATGGTGCAACTATTATTCTGTCTGGTAAGTACCTATTCCTACTATCAATGTTTGCTAAAAGTCATATTAAACCCTGAATATGCAGCTGCTTTATCTTTTAATCCTGATATACACTATATTGTCAAAAGTAGCCTTTACACGCACACATGAAATTTAATGGCATCCCAGTCTTGGCCCGTAGGGTTCAATATTGAGTTGGCCCACCCTTTGCAGCTATAACAGCTTCAACTCTTCTGGAAAGGCCGTCCACAAGGTTTAGGAGAGTGTCTATGGGAATGTTTAACCATTCTTCCAGAAGCGCATTTGTGAGGTCAGACGCTGATGTTGGACGAGAAGGCCTGGCTCGCATTCTCCGCTCTAATTCATCTCAAAGGTGTCCTATCGGGTTGGGGTCAGGAGTCTGTACAGGACAGTCAAGTCCCCCCCCCCCCAAACTCGCTCATCCATGTCTCTATGGACCTTGCTTTGTGCACTGGTGCGCAGTCATGTTGGAACAGGAAGGGGATGAGGGGCAGGGGCGAGTCATTATGGGTTGTGGTGGTCCATAAGTCCTGGATTATACCCCTTGTTGCCCACCGTGTAGGGAAGCCTGTTGAAGAGTAGAAGAACTCTGTGTGTAAAGAAAAGGAGAGAGGAGCAGCGCCAATCTGAGTGCACCAGTAAAACAATCAGCTTTTAATGACAGGTAATGCACTTACTAGAAGGCAGGTAAGTGTAGGCACAGCAATGGTTGACAGCCAAGTGGGGTGCAGAGGTCAGTGATATCAGCTGGGAAGCGCGGTGTCATCGCGCCCAATGGCGCCGGTGGGTTCCAGGGTCTCGGGCTGGATGGCGGAGGCGCAGGAGGAAGCTGTCACTGGTCTTCTGATGTTTCACAGGCCTGATGAAGGAGCATGCATGCTCCGAAAGCGTGCATCGACACAGCCTGTTAAACACCAGAAGACCAGTGACAGCTTTCTCCATGCGCCTCTGCCATCTAGCCCGAGACCCCGGAAACCACCAGCTCCATAGGGCATGATGACAGCTTAAATCATGGACCTCTGCACCCCACTTGGCTGTCAACCATTGCTGTGCCTACACTTACCTGCCTTCTAGTAAGTGCATTACCTGTCATTAAAAGCGGATTGTTTTATGGCCTCAAATAGACTCTGCCTGACCCAAGATGGCTGCCAGTCATATGGGGCTGCAATATCCAATCAGATAGCTTTCCTAGTGACCCAGGAAACCATAGAAGAACCAAGAGCGACGTCTGACCTCACTTCCACCTCTCGGCCTTAAAGGTTTTTTTTTTTCCCCCATCTTAACCACTTCCTATTCTGACACTCTCCTACATGTAAAAATCATAATTTTTTGCTAGAAAGTTACTCAGAACCCCCAAACATTCTATATATTTTTTAGCAGACACCCTAGGGAATAAAATGGCAGTCATCTTGCACAGTATTTGCGCAACAATTTTTCAAACGTGTTTTTTTCTTTGAAAAAACTGTTTCATGATTTAAAAAATAATAAATCAGTAAAGGTAGCCTAATTTTTTTTTTATAATGTGAAAGATGATGTTACGCTGAGTAAATAGATACCCAACATGTCACGCTTTAAAATTGCGCACACTCATGGAATGATGCCAAAGTTCAGTAAAAATCTCCATAGGCAACGCTTACATTTTTTTTACAGGTTACATGTTTAGAGTTACAGGGGAGGTCTAGTGCTAGAATTGTTGCTCGCGCTCTAACGCACGCGGCGATACCTCACATGCGTGGTTTGAACAGCATTTACATATGTGGGTGGGACTAACGCGTGCGTTCGCTTCTTACCGGGGCCATAGGCCGTTTACATTTTTTTTTTATTATTATTTATTTATTTTTTTTACTTTATTTTTTTATTTTTACTTTCTCTTACAAAAAATTTTTTTTGATCACTTTTATTCCTATTACAAGGAATGTAAACATCCCTTGTTATAGGAATCATTCGTGACAGGTCCTCTTTATGGAGAGATGCGGAGTCAATAAGATCCCACATCTCTCCTCCAGGCTGGAAAGCATGAGATCGGTAAAAAAAAATCCACAATCCCATACTTACCAGCCGCGATCACGGCTTTGTTCACATCGGCGGCCCGGACATGACGTCATAAAAAAAAAAATATATATATATATATATATATATATATATATATATATATATATATATATATATATATAATGTTTAGGGTTTCTAAGTAATTTTCGAGCAAAAAAAAATACAGATTCTTACTTCTTAAGCCCCATACACACGGTAGGATTTTCGCATGGATTCTGTCCGATCGGACAATGTTGTCGAAAAATCGGACCGTGTGTAGGCACCATCGGACAGTGTACGTCGGATTGTCCGACGGACAAAGTCCTATCTCCTGCTGGATAGATTTTTTGACAACAAGGTCCGATCACACCAAATCCGATCGTGTGTAGCGTTGTCCGACGGACAAAGTGCTACGCATGCTCAGATCACATTACAAGACCAAAGCTATTGGCTACTAGCCTCTACGTAGTCCCGTCGTAGGCAAAAAACGTCACCACGTTCAGAATGATCGGATTTTCCGACAACTTTGTCCGACCGTGTGTACGCAAAACCAACATCGGACAAAGTACGACGGACATGATCCGACGGACCTGGTCCTCGGATAATCCGAGCGTGTGTATGGGGCTTTACTGATTCTAAATTGCTGCTCACTGTCAAACTAATTTTTTCTTTTCACTTTTTTTTTCTTTTTCCCACCAAAAAAAAAAATATCTTTTCTATGTTATTTGTTCCCACCAAAAAAATAAATATCTTTTCTATGTTATTTGTTCCCACCAAAAAAATAAATATAGTTTCTATGTTATTTGTTCCCACCAAAAAAATAAATATCTTTTCTATGTTATTTGTTCCCACCAAAAAAATAAATATCTTTTCTATGTTATTTGTTCCCACCAAAAAAATAAATATAGTTTCTATGTTATTTGTTCCCACCAAAAAAAAAAAATATCTTTTCTATGTTATTTGTTCCCACCAAAAAAATAAATATCTTTTCTATGTTATTTGTTCCCACCAAAAAAATAAATATCTTTTCTATGTTATTTGTTCCCACCAAAAAAAATAAATATCTTTTCTATGTTATTTGTTCCCACCCAAAAAATAAATATCTTTTCTATGTTATTTGTTCCCACCAAAAAAATAAATATCTTTTCTATGTTATTTGTTCCCACCAAAAAAATTAATATCTTTTCTATGTTATTTGTCACATTTTATTTGTTCCAAAAATCTTCCTCCATAAATCTTCCTCCAAAAATCTTCTACACCTTTTTCTAGTTTTCTTGCTGAATTTAATCACATACAGTAAGTTCAATGGTTGACAAAAGAGACCAAAAAGCTAAGGAATATATTATCACAAATTGTAAATAATAAAAATTGTAATAATACATTTTTTCCGGGAAATTATAAACAAAAATATTGCTCTTTGAGTATTGTTATGCCGAGACAAGTAGTTTTATTCATACTTTAGGTATTATGGAAAATAAAATGTTATTTCAATATCTGAAATTTGACTTGCAGATGGAATAGCAAGGAATGTGTCAGTTAAAGGATGCATTACCAGCGGTGGCTGTGCAATTGGGTTTGCAGGAATACCCGGAGGCAAGGAACTGAAAAGGGTTCGTCTGGATTGTACAGAGGCAATACCAAAAGACTAGAATGTGGTATATCACCATAGAAGAAATGCACATCGGACCCTGAATCATTAAGGAATAGCAAACATGTATAAGAGATGAAATGTAGAAAAAATACGCTTTGCCTAGAAAGCTGTCAATTAAATCCATCACTGAAAAGGAAATGTGCTTAATAAATACTAACAAAATCTTGGACTCCTTGTGTCATTTTTTTTCTTCACATGTTTTTGCTCAGTATTGTACACTATATTACCAAAAGTATTGGGACACCCGCCTTTACACGCACATGAACTTTCATGGCATCCCAGTCTTAGTCCGTACGGCTCAATATTGAGTTGGCCCACCCTTTGCAGCTATAACAGCTTCAACTCTTCCGGAAAGGCTCTCCACGAGGTTTAGCATAGCTCCCAACTGTCCCTGATTTCGAGGGACCGTCCCTGATTTGGAGCAATGTCCCTCATTCTTCCTCATTTGTCCCTCATTCTCATTTTGGTCTGATCTATATAGATGTACAGTCGAACCTCGGATTGCGAGTAATGCGGTTAACGAGCATTTTCGCAATACGAGTACTGTATTTTAAGAAATCGTAACTCGGGTTGCGAGTGTTGTCTCGCAAAACGAGCACAATTCAGGCCAAAGCGGTGTGCAGTACCGCGTTTGGCCTAAGGTGTGGTGGGGGCGCCAGAGCCAAGCATTGTCGATCAGCGCCGTTCGGAAATACACGGAAAGGCCCGAGGACAGCTCTGCTGACCTTGGCAAATCTCGGAAACAAAGTCTTTCCGAGGTTTGCCGAGGTCAGCCGAGGTGTCCTCGGGCCTTTTTGACCGTTTCTGAGGCTCTCCAGTGCCCCCCCAGCACTGGCCGCATGCGGTATTGCATGCCATTGAAGTCAATGCGGACCTAATTATTTTAGTTTCCATTGACTTCAAAGGGGAAACTCGCTTTGATATGCGAGTGCTTTGAATTACAAGCATTCTCCTGGAACAGATTTTGCTCGTAATCCGAGGTTCCACTGTATATAAAATTCACTTTTTTTTTTTCAAATTTTTTTTTATTTTTATTAGTAACAGAAACAGAATTACAAAGAGTCATATAAACTGTGTAAGTGCGGATGCAGCCGCTACAAAGATCAGAGAAATGTCAAAGGTCAACAAGAAAACAAGATACTAGCTATCAATGGAAATGTACAAGTTGACAAGGGTATTGTAATTATATTGAAGCGTCTTATACCTTCGTCAGGTGTAGTTTTGGAAATAGTAATATCCAATTAGGAACAGTAGATTGTATAGTGAGCTAAAATTCACTTTTTATCTATCAGAAAATGTTTCCCAGTGCTAAACCTTTCACCTGATTTCTAAATTGCTGCATTTGCAAATTCCAAAAGCCAATATAAAGGAATAGTAGTGGTAATTGAGTGGCACAGTGGTGTAGTGGTTAGCACTCTCGCCTAGCAGTAAAAATGGTCACTGGTTTGAATGCCAACCATGACACTACCTGCCTGGAGTTTGCATTTCTCCCTGTGCCTGTGTGGGTTTCCTACGGGTACTCCGGTTTCCTCCCACATTTAAAAGACATGCTGGGAGGTTAATTGGCTTCTGTCCAAAATTGACCCTAGTATATTAAAGTGGGGTTGCGGGCAAAAAAAAAAAAGTGGCTTAAAAATCATTAAAAAATGTAAAAAAAATTATTTGGAAAAAAAATTTTTTTTACTCACCTCTAAATGCCTGTTGCTAGGGGGTCCCTCGTAGTCTGCCACCTTCATTGCCCAGTCTAAACGTTACTTCCTGTAGGAGCCGCACAGTCATCTGGGACCTGTCATGGCGCCGCTCGCGCATGTGCAGTGGGTGCCCGGCTGTGAAGCCACAGCCGGGTTCCCACATTAAGAATGCCGGCGCCGCAAGCGGAGCGGGGAACGAGGGGGGGTCTCGTTCCCCCGCATCGCTGGACCCCGGGACAGGTAAGTGTCCGATTATTAAAAGTCAGTAGCTGCAGTATTTGTAGCTGCTGACTTTAAATTTTTTTTTTTTTTTTTTTTGGCACTCCTCTTTAACCGCTTCAGCACCGGGCCATTTTTTACCCTTCCTTACCAGAGCACTTTTTGCGATTCGGCACTGCGTCGCTTTAACTGACAATTGCGCGGTCGTGCGAAGTTACACCCAAACAAAATTGACGTCCTTTTTTTCCCACAAATAGAGCTTTCTTTTAGTGGTATTTGATCGCCCCTGCGGTTTTAATTTTTTGCGCTATAAACAAAAGAAGAGCGACAATTTTGAAAAAAAACACAATATTTTTAACTTTGTGCTATAATAAATATCCCATTTTTTTTTAAAAAAAAACAATTTTTTTCCTCAGTTTAGGCCGATACGTATTCTTCTACATATTTTTGGTAAAAAAATCGCAACAAGCGTATATTGATCGGTTTGCGCAAAAGTTATAGCGTCTACAAAATAGGGGATAGATTAATTGCATTTTTTTTTTTTTTTTTTTTACTAGTAATGGCGGGGATCTGCGTTTTTTTTTTTCGTGACTGCGACATTGCGGCGGACACTTCGGACACTTTTGACACATTTTTGGGACCATTCACATTTACACAGCGATCGTTGCTATAAAATTGCATTGATTACTGTGTAAATGTGACTGGCAGGGAAGGGGTTAACACTAGGGGGCGCTGCAGGGGTTAATGTTTTCCCTAAACGTGTGATTCTAACTGTGGGGGGAGGGGGCTCAAGGGGAGGAGACCGATCATGTGTTCCTCCGTGCTGGGTTTACATGATCGGTCTCCTGCTCGCTGACAGGACGTGGAGCTGTGTGTTTACACACACAGCTCCACGGTCCTGCACGGTCCCGTTGTTTTAACGGGCAATCGCAGGTGCCCGGCGGACATCGAGGCCGCCGGGCACCCGCACCGGGAATGGGAGGACGTCATATGACGCCCACCCAGGATGGTAGATCCACCTTGTGGGCGTCATATGACTATGGGCGGGTATTGAAGGGGTTAATGTGAGTTGGGAACCTTGGATTGTGGGCTCCTTGAGGGTAGCGACCCGATGTAAGTGTGCAATTTATGTGTGGAGCTCTGCGTAAATTGACATATGGGTACTTTAAATAAATAATAATATAATAGATGAGCATCTTAATGAGACACAATGTTCAGGGATAGGGACCATTGTAGAGACCCACCCACACTCACACAGGATGGACTGGTGTCTTTATTCAACCTTGCTAACTATGTAACTATGTAAAAAAGCACTTATGGGTTTAACCAATCTTGTTTTTTTGTAAAATTCTCCTTTAAGGGGGCGTGGCCAGGGGTGTGTCCTATGCCTGTATACTTTGGCTGATAGGTGTCCCTCATTCCCATCTCAAAAAAGTTGGGATGTATGGTTTAGGAGTGTGTCTATGGTTGGAAATAGTTTGAGGTTATGGCAACATTTGGTCCTCGGCCTTGGGTTGAGCATGCCTGCCATAAGAATGATATGAGGATAAAGGGCTTGATTTACTAAAGGCAAAAAGGCAAATAGATTGTGCACTTGCTCCAGAGCTTATTCAATAAGATAAAGCTTCACTTTGCAAAGAATACCCAATCACATGCATGGAAATAAAAAATAAAAAAAACCTGCATTTTTGTTTGCACATGATTGGATAATGGAACCCAACAGAGCTTCTGCTCATTTACTAAGCTCTGGAGCAACTCTTTGCAAAGTGCACATTCTCTTTGCTTTTAGTAAATCAACCCCATAGTATCCGAGAGTGATGAAAAATCATAGCATTGATTCTCGATACATCGTGACTGTTCCCCAGGATAGTCAAAGTTAATTCAAAAATGTATCAGTGGAAATACTGGGGAAGGAGTGAATCCATTTTCTGAGGCCAACTACTGGCTGAGACTAAGCCACAGGTGTCCTATTAAAGTTGCAAACATTTGAACTTATTAGTAGGATTAGGATGGGGTAAAAGGCTATTTAGAGCACGGGTCTCAAACTGGCGGCCCACCAGCTGTTGCGAAACTACAAGTGCCATCATGCCTTAGGGTTGCCACCTTTTCATCAAGCCAAACCCGAACACTTTAGTGGTGCGCACAGCATTTTTTTTTTTTGCAGTTTACACTATAGGATTGTAAAAGATCTGGGACACCTTTGGGTGTCCCAATAAGAGTAGTATTGCTGCGCATGTAGCGTCCTGTGATGAACAATGGGTGTGGCCAAATTGTGTTACTAATTGGAGAAGCTTAGGGAGCATAGTTAAATCAAACAAGGTCAGTCTGTCCCCCAGTACAGTCCCCTCCCCAGGTCAGTCTGTACCCCAGTATATTCCCCTAGGTCAGTCTGTCCTCCAGTATAATCCCTCCTTGGTCAGTCTGTCCCCCAGTCAACCCCCCCGCCCCCAGGTCAGTCTGTACCCCAGTACATTCACCCAGGTCAGTCTGTCCTCCAGTATAATCCCTCCTTGGTCAGTCTGTCCCCCAGTACATCCCCCAGGTCAGTCTGTCCCCCAGTATAATCCCACCAGGTCAGTCTGTCCCCCAGTATAACCCCCCAGGTCAGTCTGTCCCCCAGTATAACCCCCCAGGTCAGTCTGTCCCCCAGTATAATCCCCCCAGGTCAGTCTGCCCCAGTATAACCCCCCCAGGTCAGTCTGTCCCCCAGTATAATCCCCCCAGGTCAGTCTGCCCCCAGTATAACCCTCCAGGCCAGTCTGTCCCCCAGTATTATCCCCCCAGGTCAGTCTGTACCCTAGTTAAAGCCCCCCCACCAATATAATTAAAAAAACTGGAAGCCGATAGGAGGGGAGAGGGAGATAGGAGGAAACAGTTAGAAACACTAACTAGGGATTGGGAACACATTTAACCCAGTACATTCCCCCAGTATAATCCCACCAGGTCAGTCTGTCCCCCAGTATAACCCCTCCCCCAGTCAGTCTGTCCCCCAGTATAACCCCCCAGGTCAGTCTGTCCCAGTATAACCCCCCCCCAGGTCAGTCTGTCCCCAGATATAACCCCCCAGGTCAGTCTGTCCCCCAGTATAATCCCCCAGGTCAGTCTGTCCCCCAGAATTATTGCCCGGGCCAGTCTGTACCCCCGTATAATCCCCCCAGGCCAGTCTGTACCCCAGTTAAAGCACCCCATCAATCAATTTAAAAAACGGGAAGCCGATAGGAGGGGAGAGGGAGATAGGAGGACTGGTGCTGCAGGGCTGCCACTGATTTGTCCGGGTTTCAGCCCAATTGGAGTACACAATATCTAAAACCTGGACTGTCTGGGTGAATCCCAGACAGGTGACAACCCTACTCTGCCTGTGGGAGTCATGATTGTAACTGTCAGTCTTGCAATGCCTAATGGGACTTGTACTTTCACCCCTGATTTGGAGGATTTAACCAATCTATCTGAGCTAAAATAAATTATTATAGAGGTGATTTAGGATCTAACTTGCTTAACCACTTCAGCCCCAGAAGATTTTACCCCCTTCCTGACCGGAGCACTTTTTACAATTTGGCGACGATTGTGGGAAAAAAAACAATATTTTTTACTTTTTGCTATAATTAATATCCCCAAAAATGTGTTTAAAAAACAAATTTCTTCATCAGTTTAGGCCAATATATTTTTTTTACATATTTTTGGCAAATAAAAACACAATACGCGTATATTGATTGGTTTGCACAAAAGTTATAGCGTCTACAAACTGTGGGAAAGATTTTTCTTATTATTATTTTTTTTACTAGTAATGGCGGTGATCTGCGATTTTTAGCGGTACTGCGACATTGCGGCGAACAGATCAGATACTTCTGACACATGTTTGGGACCATTGACATTTATACAGTGATCATTGCTATAAAATGCACTGATTACTGTGTAAATGTCACTGGCAGGGAAAGGGATTAACACTAGGGGGCGATCAATGGGTTAAATGTGTTCCCAATCCCTAGCTAGTGTTTCTAACTGTATGGGGATAAGACTGATTGAGGGAGGAGAGAGTTTAATGTTCCTTCTTACTAGGAACAAATAATATATCTCCTTTCCCCTGGCACGGGGATTTGTGTGTTTACACACACAAATCCCGTGCTGGCTTTCGCGCCCACGATCGTGAGTGACCCGCCATGCAGCAGGCGCACGCACCTATACGTTGTTTTGCGCAGCTGTGCCATTCTGCCGAAGTATATCGGTGTCAGACGGTCGGCAAGTGGGTAAAGTCCATTTGAGATAGATTTTTTTTTTTTATTATAAGGTTGATGTAAGATCCTATTTGCTTAACCACTTAAGCCCCGGACCATTTTTCTGGCCAAAAGACCAGAGCACTTTTTGCAATTCGGCACTGCGTCGCTTTAACTGACAATTGTGCGGTTGTGCGACGTGGCTCCCAAACAAAATCGATGTCCTTTTTTCCAACAAATAGAGCTTTCTTTTGGTGGTATTTGATCACCCCTGCGGTTTTAATTTTTTTGCGCTATAAACAAAAAGCGCATTCTTTTTTACATTTTGCTATAATAAATATCCCCCAAAATATATATAAAAAAAGGTTTTTCTTTGTGTAGGCCGATATGTATTCTTCTACATATTTTTGGTAAAAAATTGCAATAAGCGTTTATTGATTGGTTTGCGCAAAAGTTATAGCGTTTACAAAATAGGGGATAGTTTTATGGCATTTTTATTAATATTTTTTTTTTTTTACTAGTAATGGCGGCGATCAGCGATTTTTATCATGGCTGCGACATTATGGCGGACACATCAGACATTTTTGACACATTTTTGGGACCGTTGTCATTTACACAGCAATCAGTGCTATACAAATGCACTGATTCCTGTGTAAATGACACTGGCAGTGAAGGGGTTAACCACTAGGGGGCAGTTAAGGGGTTAAGTGTGTCCTGGGGAGTGATTCTAACTGTGGGGGGGCGTGGCTACGTGTGGCACGTCACTCATTACCGCTCCCGATCACAGGGAGCTATGATCAGTGACACTGTTTATAGGCAGAACGGGGAGATGCTTGTTTACATTAGCATCTCCCCGTTCTTTCTCTCCGTGAGACGATCGCGGGTATGCCTGCTGACATTGAGTCTGCGGGAACCGCAAACCGACTCACGGAGCTGGCCGCGCACGCCTGCAGGCCGCCTCTTAAGGGGCAACGTACAGGTACGTTATGCAAAACAGGGGGAACTAATGCGCAAGCCACAGGGGAAAAATTAAAGGAACCTAACGATGTAGCAGCCAACATAAAAGTGTTCTCACACCAGACAATAGTAAAAAGTAAAACATAGTAATGTGGCGCTTACTCAAAATGGCATTGCAGCCATTAAAAACTAATTGGCAAAAATAAATCCTTTGGAGACTCCAAAAGGATATATCCAAAGAAATAATGCGTCCTTATGTTGATTTCTTCATCAAAATTGTATAGTCAGAGATTAGTAAACCAATGCTATAGCAAGTATTGAATACCCTTCCTTCAAACAGATGTATAATGATAGCTCAGGCAATAAAATAATAGGTAGCTAAAATCCTCAAATCCAATAAAAATCCAAAGTGCAAAATAGACAATCTGTGCAAATAAACAAAAAATATGTCCAATTGTGACAATCTCTTTTCAATATGCGATACAGTTCAACAGCTACTCGAGTGACCTCGTCAAACACTCTCCAGTGTATATGATGAATAGTGTTTCCCCCAGCCTCTCACCTTAATGTGCAATAAAAACAGCCTTACAAATAAATACAATGGCCGATCCGTTCCCAGGCTCCCCTGATAACACAGCTCCTGTGCGTCTCTATCCTCCGTCAAGTCTATCCAGGGCGTTCCAGACACTCAGCCAAGTATTTTAAAGAAAGGAGAGGGAGGACTCCATAGTGCAGTATTTAAAATCTGACAGTTTAATTAATGGTCAAACACTTACAATTAGATGATTTAAAACAGCATAAAATGAATAATGTTACTGATCCCGGCCGTGATCGGAAACAAGCCTTATCCGACTCTCTTCCCTGACACGTTGCGTCACCGTTCACATGACTTTATCACGGCCGGAATCGGTAACATTATTCACTTTATGCTGTTTTAAATCGTCTAATTGTAAGTGTTTGGCCATTTATTAAACTGTCAGATCCACATCCTGGAATCCCTCACCCTATATGGGTGATACCCCTGAGTGCACCAACCTATACCCCTTAAAGGGACCACAACCAGAACCACCCTTGGTATCCTGTACAATATTTATTTAATTGTAGTCAGGTCGCTGAAGGCATATCTGCAAGGGTAAAACATAAATCCATAGGCTGCCCACCTTTCCACATCATAGGGGGGGATGGCAGGTAGCAGCAAATAGGAGAGGGGAATCTTACAGCTGGGAAGAGCAGGCAGTAACCCTATACTATACTTCTCCCTTTCCTCCGTCAGCTCTTCCTCCTCCAACGTTTCTAACTTCTATGTGATTATGGCACAAGGAAAAGCTCTGGGCATCCGGGTTTTTCTAAACCCACCAGTAGCTCATCGTCTAGGATGCTCATATTGGCCCCTTTAAAAGAGGTGACCAAAATGGTGCCCTGCAATAAGATGGGGGTAAGACTAAGAGCACACATTGCATGGCCTATTTGATGGGTATACTCATATAGCAAGGTCCCAGACTCTCTTCACTCTAATGAGAACCTCCAGGGCCATCGATAGCTGACATCTTTCTGTATATGGTGGTAACATGTTGGTAAAGCTGAAGATACCAGGGGGGCGGAGCCGGCAGCCGGAGCGCATTGGTGGAGTGATAGGAGAGCTCTGCCACAGCGGACGAAATACAGCGGCTCACATCGAGCCCACGGCCATAAAAATAACCCAGGCACGGGAAGACTCTGTAGCACACCCCGATCAAGATGAACAAATGCAAGGATCGGGAAGGACCGAGGAAACTGACCGATTTCATTCCTCCAGCTGCCGGCAGAGAAATCCAAGATGGCGCCCGCGATGTGAGAAGCACCTCGGCCCCCCTGCACACACTGACGGCAATCCCTCGCCATCCATGGGTGAGTCCTGTCCATCAGCTCATCCGCTGCCACCATCCCCTTTTGTCAGCCCAGTCAAACAGAAAATACGGCTAGGGGGGGACAGAGACCCCCAAACGGACACAGAATCAGGGGGGGGGGGGGGGAAGGGATGGAGGAATCCCCCTCATATGCCCAGCAGCTGGATGCATTTCCCACAGCAGGCCAGCCCATCCTAGATTCCACCATGAAAGAGATGTTACAGACACTGCGGGGGGCCCTCCAGCAGGACATAACATCCTTTATGCATAACACCAAAGTAGAAATATCAGCAGTCAGCAGCAGAGTGCAATATGTGGAACGTAAAATGGAAGAATTTACGATTGCACATGAACTTGTAGATGCCCATTTTGATATTGATGACGAACTTAAAGCAATGCGCCTCAAAATGGCGGACATTGAAGACCGGGCACGCAGAAATAATATTAAGTTCAGAGGGATCCCTGAATCCATCAAACCGGCAGAGCTGACTGCCTACCTCCAAAAGCTTATGACTACTGCCCTCCCATCTTTGGGCCCTGCGGATGTCATCATAGACAGAGCACATAGACTGCCTAAACCATCCTTTCTGCCTGATCAATTCCCCAGGGATCTCATAGCAAGAATTCACTTTTATCACATAAAAGACCAGCTAATGCACTATGCTAGACAGCACCCTGCCCTCCCGGACCCCTATGCAGGCATTGCACTATATGCCGACCTGCCACAAGCTACACTGACAGCCAGACATAATCTGGTCCCAATCACCAAAATACTACGCAACCACAAGATCTTATATAAATGGGGATTCCTGGCTAAATTACTGCTTGAAATGCACAACGAACCCCACACAATTACCTCCCTGGAAAAGGGTATGGATCTCCTCAGAAAATTGGGTCACCTCCCTGCGGATGGTGAAGCAGCAGACCCTGAACCTCTCCAAGACAGGCGCAACTACCACCGCCAAAACAGAAGAAATAGATAACTGATGCCCTCATCCTCTCTTATGCTGTTTTCTTATTGATGCTCTTCTTATTTTCAAGAAAGGAAAAATAAGTTGCCTCTTCCCTGTGCCTTTAACCCACTTGCCTGGCTAGGTAATGGCTCATATTTGCATGCGCTGTTCGGCTTTTTCTAAAAACCTGTTTCCCCCTTCTTCATTTGCAGGATGCATCCTGTAACCGAGTTTAAACAACGACAGTTGTATACGTTTTCCCAGTTGTTCTTAGACCAAGAATGGTCTTACTTTGTTCATGATTGCTCACTGTTCTATGAGCAGACGACATCACCCCAAACTTTTCAATTTACTAAAGTTTTTCTTCTGCAAGGTACACTTCTAACTTCTACCACTGGATGGCAGCAACTCACCTACCTGTTTGACTATGACCATTAAACTAATGACTCACAATGTGAGAGGCCTAAATAGCCGTTATAAACGCAGGGCGCTCTGGAAATCAGCTCTAACTATGCAATGTGATGTTCTGTGTGTACAAGAGACACATTTTGCTAGCAATAATCCTCCAAAATGTACGCACAGCAAATTCCCACATATCTACTACGCAAATGACTCTGTCAAAAAAAAAAAATGATTAATGAGTAATGATTGTCATCAGGGACACAGTAACCTTTTCTCTCTTACAGGATGCACTGACCAGCGTGGACGCTTCATCATCTTGATTGCAGAAATTAATAAGATTGTCTACACACTGGTAAATCTCTATGCACCAAATGTTAAGCCACTGAAATTTGTGCGTAAAGTGGTAAAAATAGCTAGATCTATGCAACAGGGAAATTTAATTATATGTGGTGATTTTAATACTGTTCTAAATGCAGACCTTGACTCCTCCTCGGTGGCTCTCCGACAGAAACCATGCTTAAGCCCATTTTGCCATGAAGAACGTCTCTTTGACCCTTGGCGCTGCTCCCGAGCCACTGAGAAGGACTATTCATACCACTCTCCTGTTCACGATAGCTATTCTAAAATCTATTTTATTTCTCGTATTCTTATCTTCCCTATGCCCACCACTTACAAATGTCCTCTTTAAACCGGACATCCCAGATAGTTTGTCTTATGAACGTATGCTACATTGGACCCCGGGCGGGGATTTTTCAGTTGCGGCAACTAGTCAATCCAGCTACAAGACACCTCTTATCTTTCTCTGACCTTCAAAAACAACACCAAATCCCTAAAACACTCTTCTATTCTTACTTTTTTCAACACTAGGTCTCCTACCCTGTCCCTAGACAAACCATCAGATTTTGAAATGTAATGCGCCAAGGGGCCCTACGAGCCCCAATTAATCTCCGCCATATATCAAATTTAACTTAACTTAAGGGTGGACAGCAGGGCTGGACTGGGACAAAAATTTGGCCCTGGACTTCATCATGACCGGCCCACTTTATTTTTGAGTGTCTCCATCCTGTGTAATCATGTAACCTATATTAAATCAGAGTGTCCCCAACAGCGTCCCCCCTACATCAGAGTGTCCCCATCAGCAACCCCCTTCACATCAGTGTGTCCCCATCAGAGTGTCCCCTTCAAATGAACTCACTGTCAGAGAGAAGTGGCTCCAGGACTGCACCTGACCGGCCCACTGAGCCATCGGCCCACCGGGAAACTCCCGGTAGTCCCGATGACCAGTACATGCCTGGTGGACAGTCACCATTACATGAGGAGATGGTCTCAGATACTCCAGCATGACATCTCCCTGTTAGATTGGGAATGTATCTGGGAATCCACCTCTAAAATTTCTCGCTGTCTTACACATAAGGAATCCACGTATAAAATCCTATTAATTTGGTACACAACCCCAGAACGTCTACACGCCTATGACCCGGCATACTCAAAAATATGCTAGAGATGTAATAAAGTGGTGGGCTCACACTTTCATATTTTCTGCTAATGCCCTCTAGTCATCCACTTTTGGGTTCAGATCCAAACACTTTTGGAGAAGCTGCTAGAGACCCCCATCCTTTTAAACCCCATGCACTATTTACTAGGTCAACCTTTCCCAGGTATCCACAAAACCGGATGTCCTTTATATTACTAGCTGCTAAAAGAGCAATCCCTAGGCTCTGGCACTCCACTTCTCCCCCTCCACACTCTTACAAACCCTCTCTGTTTTAGCAGATATTTGTACGTAGAATGGAACATCTAACTGCCGTTCTTAATGACTCAATACAGAAGTTTTCACAAATATGACAGACGAATCTGAATATAGCCCTGAGACAAACTGTTCCAACTGAATGGTAACTGACATATACATTACTTCTCATTTTATTCTTAATGTTATTGCTGACTACATTCACAGATCTCAATGCTCCCACTCCCCTGTACCACTGTTTCCCCTATAGACATGGAACACATGCCCTGCTGAAATAAAACCGTATGTGTATAAAAATGTCACGCTTTTCTAGATTACATTCTAGATAACCTTTACATATATAGCCAGAAAAAACTATGCCCTGTACACACGTTCGGACTTTCCGACGTAAAATGTACGATCGGAGCTTATTGTCGGAAATTCCGACCGCGTGTAGGCTCGATCAGACAGTTTCCATCGGAATTTCCGACGCACAAAATTTGAGATCTGGTTCTCAAATTTTCCGAAAACAAAATCCGTTGTCGGAAATTCCGATCGTGTGTACACAATTCTGATGCACAAAGTTCCATGCATGCTCGGAATCAAGCAGAAGAGGCGCACTGGCCATTGAACTTAATTTTTCTCGGCTCGCCGTACGTGTTGTACGTCACCGCGTTCTTGGCGTTCGTAATTTCCGACAAGCTTTGTGTGACTGTGTGTATGCAAGACAAGTTTGAGCCAACAACTGTTGGAAAAAATCCATGGATTTTGTTGTCGGAATGTCCGATCAATGTCCGATCGTGTGTACGTGGCATAAGGAGAATGTACCTGGGAAGAAGGACAAAATCTGCATACCCACGCTGCTATTCCTGAAGAGTATGATTTGTGCCCTAAGAAACACTCATGCCACGTACACAACAACCGGACTTTCCATCAGACTAGGTCCGAAGTGATTAGTCTGTCGGACAATCCGATCGTGTGTGGGCTAATCCGATCATTTTTCGGGGAAAAAAATCAGACGGACCTAGAAATAGAACATGTTTCAAACCTATCCGACAGACTCAATTCCAACGGACTGAAAACCGTTCGTCTGTGTGCTGGTCCGATGGACCAAATATGACACAAGGAAAGCTATTGGCTACTGGCTATTGAACTTCCTTTTTTAGTCCCATTTACGTCATCACGTTCAAAACGAACGGACTTTCGAACGGACTTAGTGCGTTTGTGTGTGGTCAAGTTCGTTTGTTTTGAAAGTCCATCGGAACTCCGCCGAAAGTCCGCTGGGAAGACCATCGGATCTAGTTTGCCAGAAAGTCCGGTCGTGTGTACGCGGCATTAGAGGCACTGGTTTTATAGTAGAATTGAACCTTTGTTGCAAGATGCCACATAAAAAATATGTAAACCAAAGAATAAAAAGGTAATATATTGCAGCTTACTAGTTCTCTGTGGCTCCATGATTTAAAAATTTCAGGCTTCATTTTTCTTTATTTTCACATGCAAATTCTGTGAATAACAAACTTCTTCTCCCTTGGTTGTTCACACTCACTTTCGTCATTGTACGAAACGTGATGTTGCTGCAATCAAAAGTGACGGGGATCATACCCGTGGATCATTGGAGGGTCATATGGACCCAGGCATCCAAGACCTCGATCTGTACACTTTATAAAGAGAATATATATAAGATACTACATTTCTGGTACATGACCCCTGATGTATTACATGCCATCCCCCCGACCAGCACAGACCGTTGTTGGCGATGCCTGGGGGCCAAGGGAACGCTGTATCATATCTACTGGGAATGCCCGCTGATAGCCCCAATCTGGAACTCAGTCCACCGACTCCTAAGTCGCCTTTTTTGAGAAGGAGGTCCCCATCACGCCTAAATTTTTCCTACTCGGGCTCTCACCACTAAAAGTCCCAGTCCCACATAAAAAGCTAGCCAGACACGTCCTCACGGCAGCTCGCTGCCTAATAGCACTAAACTGGAAGAGCCGCTCGCCTCCCCCAGAGGGAGCACTTTATGCCAGAATCAGAGATGTAGAGCTAATGGAGAGGATGACAGCGAGGATCCAGGACCACCTGGACGAGCATAACATGACTTGGGAGCTTTGGCACCGCCGGGAGGAGCAAAACGATCAGGAGACTGACACGGGACGATGACAACCTATCCTTCCCCCTCCCCTTCTTATCCACCTCTCCCCCTCCCTCCCTCTTTCCTTCTTATTTTTCTTTCCTTAGGAGTCCACTAGAGACCCTTGAACACACTCACTGAATCAGTCGGAAGGTTTGGTTGATAGCACTTTAGGTAACTGTTATGCCGCGTACACACGTGCGGACTTTTGCCGGCGGACCTAGTCCAGCGGACAATCCCGTCGGACTTTCCGAGCGTGTGGACTTGCCCACACACGTGCGGACTTGCCCACACACGCATGGACGGATAATCCGCCGGCCAAAGTCCGCGGGACTTTTGAAAATGAACGGACTTGCCCACACACGGAGCAGTCCGTTCATTTCGAACGTAACTTCAGGTACGTAGCTAGCGTAGGCAGTAAATGCCGGCGCGCTAGCTCCGTCACCTGTCATGGATTTAAAGGGAATCCCCACGCCGAAAAACGGCGTGGGGGTCCCCCCCAAATCCATGTCAGACCCTTATCCGAGCACGCAGCCTGGCAGGCCAGGAAAGGGGTGGGGACGAACGAGCGCCCCCCCCTCCTGAGCCGCACCAGGCCGCGTGCCCTCATTATGGGGGGTGCCCTGGGGAAAGGGGGGCCGTGCGGCCCCCCCACCCCAAAGCACTTTGTCCCCATGTTGATGAGGACAAGGGCCTCTTCCCGACAACCCTGGTCGTTGGTTGTCGGGGTCTGCGGGCGGGGGCTTATCGGAATCTGAGAGCCCCCTTTTATAAGGGGGCACTCAGATCCCGGCCCCCCACCCTATGTGAATGAGTATGGGGTACGATGTACCCCTACCCATTCACCTAAGGTGTAAAATGTAAAGTACAAAAACACACACACTTTTGAAAAAATATTTTATTGCACTGCTCCGGGGGTCTTCTTCCGTCTTGGGGGTCTTCTCGCCGGACTCCTCCGCTCTCTTCTGCTCTTTTACCTAGCTCTTTCACGAGCGGAGAAGTCCGGCTACCTTCTTCGTCGTCGCCGCCGTCGTCTGGGGGTCTCGATCCGCCTTCGGGGGTCTTCGGGGGTCTTCCGGGGGCCTTTTCTGTTCTTGCGGCGGTCGTCGTCTTCCGCGCCGCCAGCGCCTTCTTCTTCTTCTTGTCCTTCTTCTTCTTCTTCTTCCGATGTTGACCCGATGCTCTCTCTGCCCGGAATGGCAGAGGCGCGCTGCGCTGGGACTTATATAGGGACATGGGGACAGGGTGACATGCTGGGACTGTGACATCACAAGGGGGCAGGGCCACCATGTGACATGAGCATGTGACCCTGTCCCCATGTCCCTATATAAGTCCCTATATAAGTCCCAGCGCAGCCCATTCCGGGCAGAGAGAGCATCGGGTCAACATCGGAAGAAGAAGAAGAACAAGAAGAAGGACAAGAAGAAGAAGAAGGCGCCGGCGGCGCGGAAGACGACGACCGCCACAAGAACAGAAAAGACCCCCGGAAGACCCCCGAAGACCCCCGAAGGCGGATCGAGACCCCCAGACGACGGCGGCGACGACGAAGAAGGTAGCCGGACTTCTCCGCTCGTGAAAGAGCTAGGTAAAAGAGCAGAAGAGAGCGGAGGAGTCCGGCGAGAAGACCCCCAAGACGGAAGAAGACCCCCGGAGCAGTGCAATAAAATATTTTTACAAAAGTGTGTGTGTTTTTGTACTTTACATTTTACACCTTAGGTGAATGGGTAGGGGTACATCGTACGGCCAGGGTTGTCGGGAAGAGGCCCTTGTCCTCATCAACATGGGGACAAGGTGCTTTGGGGTGGGGGGGGGCCGCACGGCCCCCCTTTCCCCAGGGCACCCCCCATGTTGAGGGCACGCGGCCTGGTACGGCTCAGGAGGGGGGGGGGGCGCTCGTTTGTCCCCACCCCTTTCCTGGCCTGCCAGGCTGCGTGCTCGGATAAGGGTCTGACATGGATTTGGGGGGGACCCCCACGCCGTTTTTCGGCGTGGGGATTCCCTTTAAATCCATGACAGGTGACGGAGCTAGCGCGCCGGCATTTACTGCCTACGCTAGCTACGTAACCTGAAGTCACGTGCTAAATGAACGGACTTGCCGATGAGCGGCAAGTCCCTTCATTTTCAAAAGTACGGCGGACTAGCCTACTAACGGCGGGATTGTCCGCCGGACTGCCAAGTCCAGCGGATAATTTTAAAACCAAAATTAAAACTTTGGCGCCAAAAAGTCCGCCGGCGCCTACACACGAGGGGATTATCCGCTGGACTTCAGTCCAGAGGATAATCCCGCGGGATTGTCCCTTCGTGTGTACGCGGCCTTATAATAACCTGACATTCAGAGAAATAACATACATATGCACGAAAAATTATAGCCATGTGACTTGTATGAGAAAGCATTTATTATGTTTGCTGTAAGACTACTGCACTATAACTGTATTTGTTATAATCTTAAATAAAAACGTTATTGAAAAAAAAAAAAAGTGACGGGGATCGTATCGGAGTACCAGGAAGTGTTCTACTTCCTTTCCCCTGGACGCCATTTGAAGCTCTGGGCGCTAAAATGCTTATTTGTCTTTTTCTTGTCATGTGACAGCCTCTTCCACCCCCTCTGGGCTTTATAACCTTTGGGCAGCATCAGTGGTTTGTTTTCATTGGTTGGGGTCCAAGGGTGTGTTTTAGGGGAGCAGTGGAGCTGATGTTATGGTGTTCTTTTCAATAATGAAGTGAGATCTCTAATCTTTTATAGTTTTAATTATATATTCACAAATATATTTACACATTTTTGGGGGATCCATACTAATTGCATGTCACAATACACACCTTATAGCATATTATATCTTGGAGGACACTTAGCGAACCTTGTGTCTCATACCTACTCCCTGATGGGATTCGTGGTAACCTTTTGGACCTCCTTTTTTTAATGGCAAACTGACAACATACCCCATGTGATACAGTGTGCTATGTACTATAAGTTTTATGTGCAATGTTTGCATAATGCAAAATGATGTGTAATATTTATTGTTGTTAACATCTATCTTTACATACAGTGCCTTGAAATAGTATTCACACCCCTTGTAATTTTCCACATTTTGTCATGTTACAACCAAAAATGTAATTGTATTTTATTGGGATTTTATGTGATAGACCAACACAAAGAGGCACATAATTGTGAAGTGGAAGGAAAATTATAAATGTTTTTCATTTTTTTTTTTACAAAGAAATATCTGGCAGCACTCATAAGTCTATTTCCCAAATACAACCTCTGGATATGACGCTGAGCATGTGCACTCAACTTCTTTGGCCGGCCATGGCAAGGCCTGTTCTGAGTGGAACCTGTCCTGTTAAACCACTGCGTGGCCACCGTACTCAGTTTCAGGGTCTTGGCAATCTTCTTATAGCCTATGCCATCTTTATGTATAGCAACAATTCTTTTTTTCAGTTACTCAGAGAGTTCTTTGCCATTAGGTGCCATGTCGAACTTCCAGTGACCAGTATGAGAGAGTGAGAGCGATAACACCAAATTTAACACACCTGCTCCCCATTCACACCTGAGACCTTGTAACACTAATGAGTCACATGACACTGGGGACGTTTTTTTTGTGTGTATGTTCATGGCAAGGCCCTGCCTCCCCTGACTGCACTCCCCTGCTTTATAGCCTACTAGCTGAGGGAAATCGTTGAGAGGAGACATCTCTGGAGTAAAAAACAAAAACGAGTGAGGCAACTGTGGCCATTATAAGTTGGTAAATGAGAATTTTTGCCCTCACAGTGGTGGAGCACAATTTAAGTGAATTTATGTCAAATCTGTTTGAGGCACGTGATTGGAAGAAACTTGGAAGATTCATTTTATGGACAGATTTTATGTTGTTTTGATTCTTCACAGTTATAGATTTTTTTGGGTTAATATGTTTATTATATGCAAGTAGCACATTCCATTATTCATATATGTTTTTTATGACGTTCCTTGAACTATGGTTATTTTACCTCCAATTTGATGATGCACGAATAGTCCCAGGGCCAACACCACTTGGCAGAAATAGCTACAGAACACCAATGATCTTTTTAGCTGTCTGTAAGGGTGGCATTCTGGCCACCACTGTACACAGGAGCATTATTTACACTGGCCACCAATGTAAGGGGAGTTTTTCCCACTCACTCCCAATGAATTGGTTTTAGCAGGGGTTCCTTGAGACCTACGAAAGACAAAACCAGAGAAATTCCCAGCTCAACTCACCAACTAGTCTGCTTACCAACCAAATTAACCTGTCACACATTTGCAAATGCATGCATAAGCTGCGAGGCCTCGTCATGGCACCCTGTATTACCTGTAGTCCTAACTCCTGTAAATTTATGAGAGTCTCCACAGTGGAAGCACATGCATTCTAATGGATAGATAGGGTGCAGGTGGGCCTGGAGGTAGCCCAATCCTCCTTAAAGGAACAGAGGCACACTAAACAGCCAGCATATAGCACAATGGCAGCAAAGATGTCCAGTGTGTCCCCTCACCAATATGACATGAGTAACAAACAAAATGGCCACTGCCTCCACCTATAACTGGCCTTCACAGCAGGGAGCACATGGAAGGTCAATGCATGAAAGTCAAAACCAGAGAAATTCCCATCTCAACTCACCAACAAGTCTGCTTACCAACCAAATTAACCTGTCTAAGCCCCCGTACACATGGAAAGGAAATTCCGACCACAAAATCCATCTGATTTTTTCACACTGGTGTTGCATACACATGGTCGGACAAAGTTGTCGGAAAATCCGATCATTCCGAATGTGGTGACGTTGGTTGCATACAACGGAACTACCTAGAGGCTAGTAGCCAATAGATTTGGTCTCGTAATTTGATCTGAGCATGCGTGGCACTTTGCCTGTCGGAAATTCTCGACACGCGATTGGAAAAAGTCTGATCGGATTTTGTTGTCGGAAAATTTGACAACATAATCATTCAATCAATCATGCATTCTAATGGATAGATAGGGTGCAGGTGGGCCTGGAGGTAGCCCAATCCTCCTTAAAGGCACAGGGGCACATTAAACAGCCAGTATATAGCACAATGGCAGCAAAGATTAATATTCCTTGAGACATAAACTGATTTCAAGGGTTCCTCCAGGGTAAAAAGGTTGAGAAAGGCTACTGCAGGAATTAATTCTTGATGACACATCATTGAGGCAATGACATTGTGCAGTGTATTGCATATACTAATTACTGTGTGTAAGTAATAATGACAAATGCAAATTGTCTTTGAAAAAACAAAGTAACACAGATGAGTAGTTAAAGATTTTATTAACATGCATTTAGCGCATCTACTGTTTGATGCAGCTCAATGCTGTTTTCAGCTGTCATTGTTTCCAAAGCAACCAACACTTATGACGTTTAACACATGCATCGATGTCCTAACAAAGACGCAGGCTTGGCTTGCAGCTGCTTTGGTTGGTTAGTTATTTCCAGCAGAATTAACTGGTATTGCAGGGGTACAAGTCATCTCCACTGCTTTTAATTCCTTTGCTCCGGGGACACCTCCAATCCCAATGTCACAACCACCTTTTGTAATGCAGCCTTGAACTGACATTGGTACCATTCTACCATCTGCAAATCAAGACAAGATTAAAATTTTACCAAATAATACTTCTAAATAGGGTACAGTGAATAATGTTGCTAAACTTGATTTGTTCTGAGCCTTGTCACCCTAATACCGCGTACACACGATCGGATTTTCCGACAGCAAATGGATGTGAGCTTGTTGGCGGAAAGTCTGATCATGTGTATGCTCCATCGGACATTTGTTGTTGGACTTTCCGCCAACAAATGTTGGCTAGCAGGTTCTCAAATTTTCCACCAACAAATGTTTGTTGTCGGACTTTCCGATCGTGTGTACACAAGTCCATTGCGCAAAAGTCCACACATGCTTGGAATCAAGTACGAGCCGGAAGCGTTCTGTCTTGTAAAACTAGCATTCCTAATGGAGATATCACGTACGTCTTGTACGTTACTACGTTCGTAATTGTTGGCCAACATTTGTGTGACCGTTGTGTATGCAAGACAAGTTGGAGCCAACATCCTTCAAACAAAAATCCACGGTTTTGTTGTCGGAAAGTCCGATCGTGTGTACGGGGCATAAGACAAAGGTTGTTACTGGAAGCATCCCCGGGTAAAAATAAAGGAAAAAAATGCCTAAAATAAGGCAGAATAATGCAGCCACCACATCTAAAGATTGGTAAGCTGCAATATTTTTCATTTTTGTTTTTGGATTTGGTTGTTCCAAGCTGGAACTACATTAGGGTGGACAGGGGCAGATCCTGAAATTATAGTAATGCCGCGTACACACGGTCGGAATTCTCGTCGGAAAAAGCTCTGATGGTTCGCTCAAACTGTCTTGCCTACACACGGTCACACCAAATTCCGACGGTCAATAACACGGCGGCATAAAACACGTTCAACGGCACTATAAAAGGGAAGTTTAATGCTTCCGAGCATGCGTCGAATTGTTTCCGAGCATGCGTTGGAATTTTGCGTGTCGAAATTGCATACACACGATCGGAAAATCCGATAGAAAGGTTTTCCGTTGGAAAAATTAAGAACAGGTTCTCAATCCAAAGTCCGTCGGAAATTCCGACAGAAAAAGACTGATGGGCATACACACGGTCAGAAAATCCGATTAAAAGCTCCCATCGGACTGTTTCCATCAGAAATTCCAACCGTGTGTACGCGGCATAAGGAGATCTGACTGATGGACTCTTCATTGGGTTAAACAATAGAGAGTGAATCAACCCACTAGATTTTGCTTCTAATCAAAATATTACTTTGGGGGGGATTTGTACCTAAAACATGCAGAATTCCTTACATGATTGGATGGTTCAAGTGACTTGGGACAGAAGAGACAGGAGGGATCATTCCCTTTCCCTATCACAATCACATACAGGGCAGCACAGTGGTGTAGTGGTTAGCACTTTCACCTAGCAGCAAGAAGGTCGCTGGTTCAAATCCCAACCACGACACCTACTGCCTGGAGTTTGCATGTTCTCCCTGTCCCTGCGTGGGTTTCCTCTAGGTACTCTGGTTTCCTCCCACACTCCAAAGACAAGCTGGTAGGTTAATTAGATCCTGTCGATAAAAATTGGCTGTGTATGTTGTATGTGTTTCTAAGCGTGCCGGGACCCCACAGGGCAAGGACCGCACTATACCACAGATGGACACCAGTGGCAAAAGCACCCTGAGGCGATTCAGTTTGCATAGGTATAGGTAGCGCTATACAAGTCATTCATTCACATACAGTATGTATAGTTCTCAAATTAAGATAGAGATGATAGAGGCTCATTTGTTTGATGTTCAATAGTAGCAAAAATGTGTTATTATTGATTGATTTTTTTTAAAAAGAAAAAAAACCGCCCCCCCCCCCCCCCCCAAAAAAAAAACGGTTGACTGCTATAAAATGCTGTAAAATATTGTACATGTGCTCTAAACTATATAAAGGGTTCACTTAATATTTATTTCAGTTAAATAGGCAAAGGAACTCTGTGTTGCACCTTAAAGTAAAGAGGATCTTTGGAGCCTTATACCATTCTTATGGTCAGTGAACCTCAAAGTGAATCAAAATGTCTTCACAATGTATGGCAGGGAGTACATCACTCCATATATATTTGGTAATCACAATAGAATTTAAATTGAGATAGATACATACCGGACAGCTGAACAAGTGACCTTAACTTCAGACACTCCAATTCGTTCCCACGGCACAATACCATTTCATTGCTTTCGCAGCCATCAGTAGATGTATTCACATAGCAGCTTGGACACATAAAGTTGTTGAGTGGCATTTTATCAGGACATAGTTCTGAAAAAAATTTAATAAAAAAATAATACATTTGCTCTCTGTCTATCTATCTACTGTATCTATCTATTTATCTATCTAGTTATATATCTATCTATCTATCTACATACCTGGGAACGTTCCAAAGTCGGTAAACCCAAGACTGGGGCAGAGTGAGGGTGGAGCATAGATGGAGCAAGGGGAGGGACTAATAATGGTGCATTTTACTTGCTCCGGCATAGTGGCAGCAACAGTTTAATAGCAAGCACATAGGACAAGCTACTTGGGATGGCCACGACACATACAATATATTACTAAAAGTATTGTGACACCTGCCCTTACACACACACATGAACTTTAATGGCATCCCAGTCTTAGTCCGTAGGGTTCAATATTGAGTTGGCCAACCCTTTGCAGGTATAACAGCTGCAACTCTTCTGGGAAGGCTGTCCACAAGGTTTAGGAGTGTGTCTATGGGAATGTTTGACCATTCTTCCAAAAGCACATTTGTGAGGTCAAGCGCCACTCTAATTCATTCCAAAGGTGTTCTATCGGGTTGAGGATGGGGCTCTGTGCAGGACAGTCAAGTTCCTCCACCAAACTCACTTATCCGTGTCGCTAAGGACCTTGCTTTAGGCACTGGTCCAAATCATTTGGTGGAAGGGGGATTATGGTGTGGATTTGTTTTCCAGGGATTAGGCTTGGCCCCTTAGTTCCAGTGAAGAGAACACTTAAGGTGTCAGCATACCAAGACATTTTGGACAATTTCATGCTCCCAACTTTGTGGGAACAGTTTGGGGATGGCCCCTTCCTGTTCCAACATGACTGCGCACCAGTGCACAAAGCAAGGTCTATAAAGACATGGATGAGTGAGTCTGGGGTGGAGGAAGTTGACTGGCCTGCACAGTCCTGACTTCAACCCAATAGAACACCTTTGGGATGAATTAGAGTGGCGAGCCAGGCCATTTCGTCCAACATCAGTGTCTGACCTCAAAAATGCGCTTCTGGAAGAATGGTCAGTTTTCTGCAATAATCACTTCCTCTACCAGCTTCTGTATTCACAAGTGACAGGGCACCTTTTCTGGTGGTGTGCTCGGAACCCTCCCTGCCCTGCACATCCATATAATATCAGAGGAGGAGGTGAGGAGATTTACACAGCCATACAATTCTTGCGGAAGTGGATCTCTCCACTCCTTCTCAGCTCTAGTTATAGCTGCTCTTCTGCAACTGCCTCTTTCTCTGCCACTCTGTGGGAACAGGAATTTGGGGGTGAGGAGATTCGCTCTGTGGGGGGGGGGGTCATTGTGGTTGTACAGTTGCCTGTGTGTTACCTACTTTCTGTATGATGCACACCCTTGATAAGAATCTGGTATGTATTTGGCAGTGCGTGGGCCCACCTCATTTGTTAGCAGATGCAGTTTGCCTGTCTACCACTAGATGGCTCTGTTGCAATTTTGGCATGGTAAGGGAAAAGTTATATAGCAGGTGTTAGCTCCCTCGCTAGGGATGCCAAGATGTAGACCTATACTGAGATGAGCTAAGGGGTCCTATGCGGGCTGAATTTCCAGGCGAGGTGGTACAGATCAGGGTTTTTCAAATGGGGTGCCGTGTACACATCCCAGTCTGATCGCTACTCTGTGTTAACTCCCGTGCATTACGACTCTGTGAGGAGAGAGACTGCTCCTCAGCAGTCCAATCCCTGTACCTTTTGCAAAAAATCAGTCTGTCCCTGATGTGTTTCCTAGAGAAAAGTGGCTTTTTGCTGCACTTCTTGACACCAGTCCATCCTCCAATAGTCTTCTTCTCACTGTGCGTGCAGTAGGGTTGCCCACCTTTTCTTCAAAAACCCGAACACTTTGGGTGCCCCAAGGACAGTAATAATGTGGTGCGCATAGCGTGCCTCGACGAATGGTGGGTGTGGCCAGATTACTCTTCCTGACATCATCAACCTGCCCTCCAGTGATGCCAAACTTGCCACCAGATGGCTTCTGGTGGTGCCCCCCTGGACTTTCTTGGGCACCCTGAAACCTTCATCACAAATGCAGCGGAAATGTTTTTTATGGGATTTTATGGGATTAGGTTCATTTTCAGGAAAAGAAGGACTTTGCAAATAATTGCAAGTCATCTGATCACTCTTTATAGCATTCTGAAGTATATGCAAATTGCTATCATAAAAACTGAAACGGAATTAATTTGTGTCAGTCTCAAAACTTTTGGCCATGGCTGTACTCTACCCAAAATTCCAAAAAAATGGGCCTTAAATATTTCAAACCTTACAGTTGTTTGCCAAATTACTGCACTTCTTTTTTGCTTCAAAAAATAGGACAAAAATAGGACAAAAAATAGGACAAAAATAGGACAAAAAATAGGACAAAAATAGGACAAAAATAGGAAAAAATAGGACAAAAATAGGAAAAAATAGGACAAAAGAAAAAAACAACTAAACTATAATTATTTTCACAGACGGAGAAAAATAAACTCACCCTTAAACTTCAGTTCGGCGTTACTGTAGTCTCCTTCCCCACATTCACCACTGACTCGGAGATTGAAGCCATGGTTTGTTGACGCAGAGAAACAAGTATCACACAACATGTCCACTGCACACATTTTTCTCACGGTATTATAAATCACATTGCCTGAAAAAAATATCACAAAGCATGAAAGTGAACATTTGTCTTACAAAAAATGACCAGTTCAAGACATTTGTATCAACAATGCTTTTTGGGATCCTCACTTGTAATTAAAAGTTTTATTTTTTGCATTAGGAAGGACAAAAAAAGTGACACTGCTTAAGGTAATGTCGGGACATTGTGTTGTTGCCGAAATACTGCAGCCCGGGTTTTCCAGCTTAGTGGTTAGGGTGAGGTCAAGGTTAGGTTATATGGGGCTAAAATGGTAGATTAAATATTAGGGGGCTGGTTAAATGTTGAGTGTAAGGCTTAGGTTTAGTAACACAACGGGATTGTGTTACGAAGACAGGATAGTGCAAAATCTGGGTCAGCTTTCCCCATTTTTCCTGTTCTGGTAACAACGTAAATTTTTGTTTTGTTCCCTCACTATGTGCCGTTGACATTGGTCATCAAAACTGGTTGTCTAACACTGCATCACTCTAACCAAAGTTGAAACAAAAAGAAAATTTGTCTTTGGTACACTTAAAGCGGAAGTAAACCCATCCATAAAACCGTTTCATCTCCGTCACGTGCTGGAAATGTAACACTCCCATTGGTTGTGCTCTCAACCAAACTGTCAAACCATCCAATGGCTGGTGTCATAACTGATCACATGTGCAGCATTATGGCAGTTGTAGATTAAGCAGAGGCAAAGATGGCGGCTTCCTTGGCTGAAAACGATAGGGGGGGTTTACTTACACTTTAAGGTTCTTTCACCATGCTTCTCAGATTTCATTACAGAGGACCATGTCTCCTCACTTGTTGTGTTCTGCATATGACTGAAGATAGATAAGCAGTTGCCTAGCCTGCATTCACATCTGAGCGTAGCATGTTTTTATGTGCGACTTACTTGTTTGTATACAACGTTCTTGAGCGTTGACATTTTTTTTATTAGCCAATAGGAAAAACAATTATCGGTTGCATCACTTTTTGCAAGGTATTTCAGATTTTTTTAGCTTTTTTATTCGTTTTTATTTCTCTTTTTATTATCTTTTTTTTTTTTTATTAGGGGCTGGAGTAGGGTTATGCCCCGTACACACGGTCGGATATTCCGATGGAAAAAGTCCGATTGGATTATGTTGTAGGAAAATCCGATCATGTGTGGGATATAGCCGACTTTTTCCGTCGGAAGTTTGAGAGCAGCATCTAAAATTTTCCGACAACAAAATCCGATCGGACTTTTTCCGATTGTGTGTAGAGAATTCCGACGCACAAAGTGCCACGCATGCTCAGAAGAAATTTAAAGACGAAAGCTATTGGCTACTGCCCTGTACGTAGTCCCGTCGTACGTTTTGTATGTCACCTCTTTCGGAATGATCAGATTTTCCGACAACTTTGTCCTACCGTGTGTGTGTGCAACACCAGTTTCGGACAAAATCCGTCGGATTTGGTGATCGGAATGTCCGACCGTGTGTACAGGGGCTTAGGGTTAGGGTTATTTATTTATTTATTTATTTATTTATTTTTGTTAGGGTTAGGGCACAGGTCTCCAGCCCTCCAGCTGTTTTGGAGCTACAAGTCCCATAAGGCATTGCAAGGCTGACAGCTGCAAGCATGACTCCTTCAGAGAGAGGCATCATGGGACTTGTAGTTCAGCAACAGCTGGAGGGACGCCAGTTTGATACCCCTGGGTTAGGGTGTTAATATTTCGAATAATATTACTACTACTACTAATAATAATAATAATATTAATAAAAATACATGAATAAGTAAAGGTAAAATAAATACAAAATGTGTAAAAATAATTATAAATAAATAATAAATTCAATAATTTCTTAGTAATAATAAATAAATTATTAACCCCTGACCCTTACAATAAATAAAATAATAGTAATAAATAACTAAACATCTTAACCCTAATTCAAAATAAATAAATAAAAATGATTATACATTTTTTGGGGGGTTTGGGTGTTTATTTATTATTATTATTATTATTATTATTATTATTCATAATAATAATAATACTTTATTTAATATTTTTAAGGTTATAGGTAAACTATTATTTATTTATGTATTATTACATATTATTAATGTATTTTATATATTCATGATGATCTTTAGTTATTTGTGTATTTTTTATTTTACATTTATTTATTCCTATATTATTACTAATTTATTTTTTAAATGTTTTAATTTGAGCAGACATCAACGTTCATTTCTATGGGGAAAAAAAGGCCAAAAATGCTGAAATCTGCCTGTTTCAAGCTACAAAAAAAGCTCCAGAACTTTTTTGAGCTTTAGGCGTTTGGCTTCATATCACTTGGAGTGGAGATGTGAACTATCTCCATAGAGAATACCGATAATTGATTTTTTTTCTCCTCCAGCGTTTTGGAGCTTCGAACGTCAAGCTACAAAACGCTGAGGTGTGAATGGGGCCCAAGGTAAATGTGTTTTGCCAATAAAAAGTTAATGTTTGGTGTCTCAGGGGTGAACAGCTTGTGCACCCCCCTGTATGACAAATTTCCTGCTTCTTAAGGTGATATATGCAGGAGAAGATCAGACCTTCTGTCTGTTTGTGTATAGGAAGGGTGCAGACCAGTGGCAGCTCTGCCCCCCTAATCCATGCATCCAGGCCCCTAATCTTAATGCAGGGCGCTGGACGCATGGATGCCAATGTTTATTTTTTATTTTTAGAAGAGGCTCTAATTGGCTTTAAAAAAGGGTGGGCTCTGGACCTGAACAGGGGCGGACTGACTATTCGGCCACTCGGGCACTTCCCGAGGGCCCCGGGCCACTAGGGGGCCCCATCAGGGTTGCCAGCCTCAGTAAAACCAGGCACAGTATGTAAAAATCTGTGGTTTTTTTTACATCTGTTTCTGAAATGTCCCTTACCGACATCCTTTTGGTCTAAAAATCCTGAGATTTTAGCTGCCCCACCTCTCCAGTACCTTCTCAGCCAATAGAAACATGTCTGTGTATACTGTGTGTACATGTATGTGTATACTGTGTGATTGTATACTGTGTGTGTATATACTGTGTGGCCCCATAATCTCCTATTGCCTGGGGGCCCCATGAGTTGTCAGTCCGCCCCTGGACCTGAGCTTACCTAGTTGTGTGACAATAGCAAATTAATATTCACTATTTACTCCCTGATTCTCCTCCTGACCAATCAGGAAGTGGGACCTGAGACCCGATTGGCAAGGGAGTCTTAGGACTTACTCCCTGTTCGGCTGGGAGGAGAAGCACCCAGATCCCAAAAGGTACAAAACCTTACATGTCTACTCTACATGGCTCTTCCCTTGTCATCTGCCTCCTAATGTAAGGAGGCCTCTGATCGTCCATCTAGGGGGGTCCCTGATAGTATTATTCGGTGGGGGTGCTTGGTTTGCCACCCCCACCAAAATATTGAGCTATAGCCGCCACTGGTGCAGCGAAGATGACCGTTGTAAGGTTGTAGCCAAAGTATGGCAATGGAGTTACAGTACCCTACAGCGGGACCTTTTTTTGGGTTCTGAGGACTGAGCCATCAGTGTTACTTTGTGGGGAGGCTATTAACCCCTTGGAGCAGTGACTGCTGAGGTTTTACATGCCGAGGGGTGGGGCTTAAGGTTATGTTACCGCTGTGATTGGCTGCCATGGCGGTCACATGATCAGAAAGCTCCTGATTGCAAGCAACAATCGGGAGTTTTCCGTTAGCTGCTGGTAACTGTGTCGGGAGTGCATGGGGCGTGCGTTCTTCGAAACTGCACTGTTTTTGCACCAATGCACACGAATATGCAGCCGCTCTGTGCCGAGAGGTCGCATATTTGTGTCCTGCCGGCACAAAGGAGTTAGTCTGCTAAAACGTATGAACAGAACCACACAGCACAGCCCAGCTAAAGCCTGGAAGGACAAGAATGTAAATGATTGCTGGATGTTGCACTACGTGTAATCCTGTGGAAAATGCTAAGAACTGTAATTTTTTATGTAAACTTTATTCCGTAAAGAAGTTACCAGTTAGGAGAAGTTGTCTGGAATTACTTTGGAAGAGAGTGTGCTTTACAGTGCATTGGGGAAACTGTGGAACAAAGTATACAATGCTAGGCAACCCTTGAGATTATGAACTAATGGAGGTTAGGTAGGGGTAGCCCGACACTTGGCATACCCTACCACATGGCAGGTTCCTTATATAAGGGTCCGCTGTAGAGCGGAACAATCCTAGGGACTGGGCCTGGAACCAGGGTGTGTGAGGCCTCGCAAAAGTAACTGTAGGGGTTCACCTCTTTGCATTTAGGCTGAATATGAGGAATTCCACAGAGTTTTGAAGACCTGGTGGAGGAAAATCAGTGCTCAGTGCTATCCCCTCAAAATGTCTTTGTAGTCAGTGCCCGGACAGGCATCACTGGCAGGTGTAGAAGACATATTTCTGTATGTGGGGCCTTGGTAAATTAATTTGGCATCTGACATGAGGTGACGCTAACCCACATGTGAGATTATCCAAGTACACTATATTACCAAAAGTATTGTGCCGCCGGCCTTTACACGCACATTAACGTAAATGGCATCCTAGTCTTAGTCCATTGGGTTCATGAATGAGGTCAGGACTCTGTGTAGGCCAGTCAAGTTCCTCCACCCCGAACTCGTTTTAATGATGTCTTTGTGGACCTTGCTTTGTTCACTGGGGGGGATTACGGTGTGGGGTTGATTTTCAAAGGTTGGGCTTGGCCCCTTAGTTAAAGTGAAAGCAACTCTTAAGGCGTCAACATACCAAGACATTTTGGACAATTTCATGCTCCCAACTTTGTGGGAACAGTTTGTGGATGGCCCCTTTCTGTTCCAACATGACTGCGCATCAGTGTACAAAGCAAGGTCCATAAAGACATGGAATGAGTGAGTTTGGGGTGGAGGAACTTGACTGGCCTACACAGAGTCCTGATCTCAACCCGATAGAACACCTTTGGGATAAATTAGAGCAGAGGCTGCGAGCCAGGCCTTCTCATCTACATCAGTGCCTGACCTGATAAATGCGCTTCTGGAAGATTGGTCAAAGATTCCCATAGACACACTCCTAAACCTTGTGGACAGGCTTCCCAGAAGAGTTGAAGCTGCAAAGGGAGTGCCAACCCAATATTGAACCCAACAAAATAAGACGGGATGCTATTAAAGTTAATGTGCGTGTAAAGGCAGGTGTCCCAATATTTTTGGTAATATAGTGTAGATCAGCATGCAGTTCCCCCATGCTAACAAGCGTACCTTCTTCCCAGTAAAGAGATATGCCACTGGTAATAGATGCAACACAAGAACATAACCCATACTTACTGACATTGCAGTATTCTGACAGCATCATGCATTTGGATCCATCACATTCAATCTCCTTTTCTGTGCAGCATTCAGTTGAGTCAATATTCCAACATCTTTTGCATATGGTTGTGAGATGCCCTAAAATACAAAAAGGCAAAATGATGGAAGTAAAGTGAAAATCCAGTGATTTTTCCCATTCAGGCAAAGGTATCAGTTCACCTGTTGCTTCTCCTCCCCCAACTACTACCTCCCTCCTTTTGTCCCTCTGGCTGCTTTGCAAAAACTGTGTCATAGGTGCAGCTCTTAATTGGTAAAATTAAAAGGGTCACTGAAATCAGTAAGCCATGCTGAACCCCTCTATGGAAGATGACAGCTGGCGGTGTTCATGGCACTGCACAGACATGGTATAGCACAGAGTCTCAGGAAAGAGTGAGTGGCAACATGTTTCAGGAGCACAGCCCCCTTTGCCAAGCCTGCCCAAATGAAAATATGCACAGCTTCAGTAAGAGGAACAGAGTGGGGAGAGCACTGCAAGTGGGACTTAAAGTGTCCCTAAACCCACATAATAAAAAAAAAATATCAATAAATGGTGTATTACATGCTGTTCATACTCACTCAGTCACTATGGGGTTTATTTACTAAAGCTTGCTAATGAGCAGGCCGGGAAGCCGGCCGATGAGTCATCAGCTGTCAGCTGACAGCTGAATGTAAAAAAAAAATTGCCGGGAACCCCGCTAACAGCTGAAACAAAAGTCCCCCACCCTTTCCAGAAACGCACAAGCCGCAAAACGCATAGTTGTGAAATTGTACCATAGGAAACCATGTTAAATGGACTGTGGTGCATTTCTGCAAACTGCAAAATGCACTAAAAACGCATAGGTGTGAACCTAGGGTCAAGGAATAATAATGTAGAGTAAATAATAATACAGGGTAAAAAAAGTAAAAGTAGGATAGGTCAAAACGAGAAGCATAATGTCACTAAGTGTGCAGCTCAAAAATGATTCCCCAAAATTTGCTAATAATCAACTACAATGTTCACCTTAAAAATATAATAAAATTACATGAGAGAGATGAGGAAAATAATAATACACGATGAACTAAATAATATTAAATATTGACAAAAAAATGATAACATTTATATAACCTAAGCTAATAATTACTGATAAAACAGTTAATGTCAAATTCAATATTGTGGCCTAGCATATGAAGGGTCTGCATCTCATGTATCCCAAAAGATTATGTCATTTTATTACTTTCCCTTCAATGGGGGTAATATTTTTCAATTCCCCAAAAAATTAGGGAGGAGGGGTCTTTATTGTGATGAGTTGCATCATGGTTTGAGATGATATGCTTAGGGTAACCTTTTGTAATGTTTTGGATATGTTCCCTAATTCTCTTCCACATTGGTCACCCAATATTTTGGATCTTGCATGGGCACTTGAGGGCAAAGACTACTCCCTCCATTCTACATGTATTGCAATCCCTTATCTGAGAACAATAGCCAAAGCTTTTTTTAGGCTGTTCTTCTCCTATGGATCATAGGAGTGCAGTTCATTCTAAAGCCCGCTAAAGTAAAGTTCTCAGTTCTTGGTCTTAGAGCTGGAGGGGGACAGATGCAGGATCGGACCAATGCTGCATCCTCCTAAGTGAATATAGATTTTTTTTTTTTTTTATGTGAAACCCATACTTCTCTTTTAACATATATCTGGGGCCATGTGTCTTTATTGTTAGCCCTGGATGGACCAGTAAGACAATTTTGGTGAACCCTCTCTATAAGTTCAGGGTTATATCGCTTATCAACAAACTTTTTTTTCAGTAACTGACATTGTGAAATATTATCAGCTCTGTATCTCTGGCAGAATCAATGGGTATTCTATTGCATTTTATAAATATTATAATATAAATATAAAATAATATATATAATATATAATATAACATAAATAATATATAATAATATTATAAATAATAAAAATAAATATATAGATATATATATATATAATATATATATATATAAATATATATATATATATATATATATATATATATATAATATATATATATATATATATATATATATATATATATATATATATATATATATATCTACCTATCCATCTATCTATCTATCTATCTATCTATCTATCTATCTATCTATCTATATATATATATATATATATATATATATATATATATATATATATAGATATATATCTATCTATCTATCTATATATATATATATCTATATCTATCTATCTATCTATCTATCTATCTATATATATATGTACTAAGTTTTAGCAACATGCTTTCAATTATATGGGAAGCACAGTGGTGTAGTGGTTAGAAATTTCACATGGTAGCAAAAGGGTCACTGGTTCAAATCCCAACCATGACACCATCTGCCTGAAGTTTGCATGTTCTCCCTGTGCCTGCGTGGGTTTCCTCCCACATCTAAAGACATGCTGGTAGGTTAATCAGATCCTGTCTAAATTGGTCCTAGCATGTATGAATGTGTGTTAGGGACCTTAGATGGTAAGCTTCTTGAGGGCAGGGACTGATGTGAAGCGCTGCATAAATAGATGGCACTAAGTACCTGAAATAACTAAATAAAAATTATATATTTAACAGACACATTTGGAGTAAATAAGACCAGTTCATTGTTAGGATATACATACTCTGTAGCTTCCAATTTACAATTAGAGTACAAACATTTAGCACAATGGAGCAACATAAATGTAATAAAAAATACAGTTTTATGCCAAAAGTATTTCTTACCTGTAGTTACCATAGAACTCAAGACTAAAAGGACGAAAATTTTATTCATGGTTATGGAAGCCATCTGCCTGGAGTTTGCATGTTCTCCCTGTGCCTGCGTGGGTTTCCTCCCCCACTCTAAAGACATGCTGGTAGGTTAATCAGATCCTGTCTAAATTGGCCCTAGCATGTATGAATGTGTGTTAGGGACCTTAGATTGTAAGCTCCTTTCACCTGGTAGCAAAAGGGTCACTGGTTCAAATCCCAACCATGACACCATCTGCCTGGAGTTTGCATGTTCTCCCTGTGCCTGCGTGGGTTTCCACCCACACACTTAAGACATGCTGGTAGGTTAATCAGATGTGTTAGGGACCTTAGATTGTAAGCTCCTTGAGAAGAAGGACTGATGTGAATGTATATGTGAAGTGCTGCATAAATAGATGGCACTATCTAAGTACATGAAATAACAAAATAAAAATTATATATTTAACAGACACATTTGGAGTAAATAAGACCAGTTCATTGTTAGGATATACATACTCTGTAGCTTCCAATTTACAATTAGAGTACAAACATTTAGCACAATGGAGCAACACAAATGTAATAAAAAATACAGTTTTATGCCATAAGTATTTCTTACCTGTAGTTACCATAGAACTCTAGATCAAAAGGACGAATATTTAATTCATGGTTATGGAAACCATCTGCCTGGAGTTTGCTCCCACACTCTAAAGACATGCTGGTAGGTAATCAGATCCTATCTAAATTGGCCCTAGCATGTATGAATGTGTGTTAGGGACCTTAGATGGTAAGCTCCTTTCACCTGGTAGCAAAAGGGTCACTGGTTCAAATCCCAACCATGACACAATCTGTCTGAAGTTTGGATGTTCTCCCTGTGCCTGCGTGGGTTTCCTCCCACACTCTAAAGACATGCTGGTAGGTTAATCAGATCCTGTCTAAATTCGCCCTAGCATGTATGAATGTATGTTAGGGACCTTAGATGGTAAGCTCCTTTCACCTGGTAGCAAAAGGGTCACTGGTTCAAATCCCAACCATGACACCATCCACCCACACTCTTAAGAGTAAATAAGACCAGTTCATTGTTAGGATATACATACTCTGTAGCTTCCAATTTACAATTAGAGTACAAACATTTAGCACAATGGAGCAACACAAATGTAATAAAAAATACAGTTTTATGCCATAAGTATTTCTTACCTGTAGTTACAATAGAACTCAAGATCAAAAGGACGAATATTTTATTCATGGTTATGGAAGCCATCTGCCTGGAGTTTGCTCCCACACTCTAAAGACATGCTGGTAGGTTAATCAGATCCTATCTAAATTGGCCCTAGCATGTATGAATGTGTGTTAGGGAGCTTAGATTGTAAGCTCCTTTCACCTGGTAGCCAAAGGGTCACTGGTTCAAATCCTGACCATGACACAATCTGCCTGAAGTTTGCATGTTCTCCCTGTGCCTGCATGGGTTTCCTCCCACACTCTAAAGACATGCTGGAAGGTTAATCAGATCCTGTCTAAATTGGCCCTAGCATGTATGAATGTGTGTTAGGGACCTTAGATGGTAAGCTCCTTTCACCTGGTAGCAAAAGGGTCACTGGTTCAAATCCCAACCATGACACAATCTGTCTGAAGTTTGCATGTACTCCCTGTGCCTGCGTGGGTTTCCTCCCAAACTCCATAGGTTAATTAGATCCTGTCTAATTTGGCCCTAGCATGTATGGATGTGTGTTAGGGACTTTAGATTGTAAGCTCCTTTCACCTGGTAGCCAAAGGGTCACTGGTTCAAATCCCAACCATGACACAATCTGCCTGAAGTTTGCATGTTCTCCATGTGCCTGTGTGGGTTTCCTCCCACATTCTCAAGACATGCTGGTAGGCTAATCAGATCCTGTCTACATTGACCCTAGCATTTATGAATGTGTGTTAGGGACCTTAGATTGTAAGCTCCTTTCACCTGGTAGCAAAAGGGTCACTGGTTCAAATCCCAACCATGACACCATCTGCCTGGAGTTTGCATATTCTCCCTGTGCCTGCGTGGGTTTCCACCCACACTCTAAAGACATGCTGGTAGGTTAATCAGATCCTGTCTAAATTGGCCCTAGCATGTATGAATGTGTGTTAGGGACCTTAGATTGTAAGCTCCTTGAGGGCAGGGACTGATGTGAATGTATAATGTAAATGTGAAGCACTACATATATTGATGTTGCTATCAAAGTACCTTAAATAACTAAATAAAAAATTATATATTTAACAGACACATTTGGAGTAAATAAGACCAGTTCATTGTTAGGATATACATACTCTGTAGCTTCCAATTTACAATTAGAGTACAAACATTTAGTACAATTGAGCAACACAATTTTTTTAAAAAAATAAGGTTTTATGCCATAAGTATTTCTTACCTGTAGTTACCATAGAACTCAAGATCAAAAGGACGAAGATTTTATTCATGGTTATGCAAGCCCCAGTTCAGGTTTCGAAGACCAATAGTTGAGTTGCCTGACAGGTCTGGTAGCTGAAACTAGATTTGAGTGAGGGTTTGGGAATATAGGAGAGATATTTATGCTGCTTTAAGTTTCGCGTTGTGCCAAGGTGCAAACATTTCCTCTTTGGCAAAATCCATATTTTATAATTGCATTTTATTGTTAGCTCAAGGAAGGATCTGTAATGTTTAGACACCTGTGCAAAAACTTGGAATGATTTGTAAATGTTACTTTGTATCCAAGAACAATTTCAAGAAATGAATTAACCCCTGTCCTCAAACTAACTTACAGTGAGAAATGAGTAAAGCTCATGTACCCAGGCAGCAGGGCAACATTTCCATACCCCGCTGCTATCTAAAGCCCCATACACACGGTCGGACAATCCGCGGACCAGGTCGGTCGGATCCTGTCCGTCATACTTTGTCTGATGTTGGTTTTGCGTACACACGGTCGGACAAAGTTGTCGGAAAATCCGATCATTCTGAACGTGGTGACGTTTGTTGCCTACGACGGGACTACGTAGAGGCTAGTAGCCAATAGCTTTGGTCTTGTAATGTGATGTGAGCATGCGTAGCACTTTGTCCGGTCGGACAACCGTACACACGATCGGATTTGGTGTGATCGGACCGTGTTGTCGGCAAATCTTTCCAGCAGGAGATAAGACTTTGTCCGTCGGACAATCCGACGTACACTGTCCGATGGTGCATACACACGGTCTGATTTTTCAACAACATTGTCCGATCGGACAGAATCCATGAAAAAGTCCGACCGTGTGTATGGGGCTTAAGGGTGTTATCGGTAACACAGGAATAAGTCTGAGGCATTGATTTGACGGCAGGAATGTGTGCCACAAAATACCTCATAAAACATATCTAAAACCAAAAATAAAAATGTAATATATTGAAATTACTGAGCTGAGGTGACTGTGTGAGTTTTAATATTATTTTTAAAATGTATTTTCTCTTAATAATCATGGAAGTAACACGCTTCCTCTACCCTGGTGGCTAATGCCCCCCAAGCATTTTTTGACACCTCCTTGCCTATTACCTGGAAAATTAAAATTTTTAATTTGACAGACTTGGCCCATTGATTTCTGTATGGTGAATCACCTTTACTTCTCTTTTAGGGCATGACTTTTTTTTAATTGTATTTATTTATTTTTTGGACAGATCTTATTTGGGGAAGGGCAGGCAGCCTTTAGCTGTATTATTCCATGTTAAATTTTTGCTGTTGCCTGCCCTTTCCCCAAGCTGTTGAATTCCCCTCCACCCCCTTCCATTTGCTGCTGCAGCCAAAACTATTCTCCTGCATTGTGGAAGGATGGGCAACCTATGACTGTAGGTTTTCCAGCTCAACGAAGCTGCCCCCCCTACAATCAGCACCAAAAAAACTCAAGTATGTTTCTTTAGTGCTACATTTGTGCTGTTTTGTGCCGTAAAAATTTACATTTGTGCTTCTTTTTTTTTTTAAGATATTAGCAAATGTTTTTTCCAGACTATGACATCACCCAGCCCCCCTACAACAGCCAAATGGCACGAAACCAGGCTGGTTGGTAAGTGTCACGTTTGTGCTGGTTAAATCTCAGTTCTACCGCTTTATGTTTTTCATTTATTTACTATTTACTATTTATTAAATGTCACCAAAGGTCACTCAGCCCCCTGCACATGAAATTGGGGTGGTTGGTTAGTGCTGCGTTTGTTCCAGTTTGTGCTGTTAACCACTTTAAGACCGGGCCTCTTTTTTAGATGTGGTGTTTACAAGTTAAAAACTGTTTTTTTTTCTTATTTATTTCACTTTTTACTTTTTATTTTTACACTGTTTTTAAAAAAAAAAAAAAAAACGTGTCACTTTTATTCCTATTACAAGGAATGCAAACATCCCTTGTAATAGAACAAAAGCATGACAGGACCTCTTAAATATGAGATCTGGGGTCAAAAAGACCTCACATCTCATATTTACACTAAAATGCAATAAAAAAAAAAATGTGTCATTTAAAAAAATAATCAAAATAAATTGGCCCGTTAAGAGCTATGGGCGGAAGTGACGTTTTGACATTGCTTCCACCCAGCAGTGTCATGGAGACGGGTGGAGGCCATCTTTCCCTCACTGGTCTCCATATCAGCCCAGGGAACAGACGTGATCGCCTCCGCCGCTGCCGACGGCTCCGGTAAGCGGTGGAGGGCACCGGATTGCGGCGCCCCTCTCCCGCCACTGATAAAAGTGATCACACGGAGAATCTGCTGCAGAGACCACTTTTATCTTGTAGCCAACCGCTGGCCGAACACAGGGATACTGGGGTTATGGCAGCTAGCTGCTGCCATAACAACGATATCCGTCCCCAAAGTAGGGACGTACATCGGCGTGCGGTGGTCGGCAAGTGGTTACAATTATTATTATTATTTTTTTTTTTTTACGTATAATTCTTTATTCAAAGATTTTTTCAATTATAACCAATCATAAAAAAAAATAAAAATGACAAACAAAGAAATTAACTTATAACAAACCAACTTCGCTAAGCATATATAACAAATAAGCCAACATTGACACATATTCAATTTATAGACTAAAGATAGGGGGTTAATGCAGAATTAAAAATGAATACGCCACCCTAGTGCAAATTCACTTCAAATCAAACAGTAACCCCCAAAATAAGTCAATATGCAACAATTACTACAATTGTTAACCTACAGTATTTTACATATACCTTAACTTAACTACCGTATTTATTGGCGTATAACACGCACTTTTTTCCCCTTAAAATCAGGGGAAAATCGTGGGTGCATGTTATACGCCGATCCCTGCCGATTCTGAGCCTCTCGGCCATTCTCGTGGCTTTCGACCGCTCTAGGAGGCTTTTGGCTGCTTTCGGACATTCTCGGCGGCTCTCGCAGTGAGCAGTGAGCCGGCGAGAACAGCCAAGAGCTGCCAAGAATGTCCGAAAGCGTCCGAAAGCCGGCGAGATCGGCCGAAAGCCGCCGAGAACTATCGAGCGCCGCCGAGATACACAGGACATCCGGCTCTGTATCTTGGCGGCCCCATTTTTAAATTCTGAAAATTACACTGGGGCAAGGCTGCAGGTGGAACTGACAAGGCTGTTGACATGGCTGCAGGTGAAACTGACAAGGCTGCTGCCAAGGCTGTAGGTGGAACTGACAAGACTGCTGACATGGCTGCAGGTGGAACTGATAAGGCTGCTGACAAGGCTGCAGGTGGAACTGACAAGGCTGCAGGTGGAACTGACAAGGCTGCTAACAAGGCTGCAGGTGGAACTGACAAGGCTGCTGACATGGCTGCAGGTGGAACTGACAAGGCTGCTGACATGGCTGCAGGTGGAACTGACAAGGCTGCTGACAAGGCTGCAGGTGGAACTGACAAGGCTGCAGGTGGAACTGACAAGGCTGCTAACAAGGCTGCAGGTGGAACTGACAAGGCTGCGGGTGGAACTGACAAGGCTGCAGGTGGAACTGACAAGGCTGCTGACATGGCTGCAGGTGGAACTGACAAGGCTGTTGACATGGCTGCAGGTGAAACTGACAAGGCTGCTGCCAAGGCTGTAGGTGGAACTGACAAGACTGCTGACAAGGCTGCAGGTGGAACTGACAAGGCTGCGGGTGGAACTGACAAGGCTGCGGGTGGAACTGACATGGCTGCAGGTGGAACTGACAAGGCTGCTAACAAGGCTGCAGGTGGAACTGACAAGGCTGCAGATGGATACTGATGTACGTTTTTTCCTTAAACTTCCCTCCTAAAAGTTTTTTTCCTTAAAATTCCCTCCTAAACTTGGGGTGCGTGTTATACGCCGGTGCGTGTTATACACCGATAAATACAGTACTTTAAGATGAGAAAACCTTTCTCCTGACCCCATCAATGGGGATCCGGGGACAAAATCTACTAAAAAAAGAGAGAAAGAGAAAAAAAAAAAAAAAGAGAAGCTAACTAGCTCAAACTCAAAACCTTCACTGCTTCCACCCCCCTCCCGGAGTTCCCCCATCAGGGCCCAGCCTATCCTAATAGATCCACCCTCCCAACCTGGACAGAAATACAATCAACATATTGGGAGTACCCGAAAAGGTCACTCATTGCCACCATGTATCCCTACACTCCTCCTCTCTACCATAGAGAGACGCTGTTAAAATTATTAAGTGTGCTTCTTTGATTTTTTAATTGTAAATTTTTTTTTATTCTTGATCAAACCCCACCCACTTGGCATCCCATGTTATTAGATACGATAACAAATACAGCATTCATTTGTGCTGCATTTGTGCTAATTTGTGAAAAAAATTACATTTGTGCTGGTTTGGTTTTTGGAGATATTGTAAATTATATTTGATCAAACCCCCTCCACATGTGAGAAAAAACTGTTATAACTTAAAGAGGAAGTAAACCCTAATGTGTTTACTTCCTCTTTGTTTCCCTGCAAAGGTAAAGCATAATGGACTTCTATGCACCGCATAGTAGACCATTATGTGTCACTTACCTGACACAGGAGCCAGCGATGTCACCGATGTCCCCTGTTGCACGAAGCGTCCATCTTCCTTCCGGGTATCGCTGCTCTGGCGCTGTGAGTGGCCAGAGCAGTGATAACGTCACTCCGGCGGATGTTTGCCTTCACTTGCGGCGTGCCTACTGCGCCTGCACCGTTGTCTACAGTGTGCATGCGCCGTAGACAGCGGTGCTCTTTGTTTGTAAAATATCTCCTTAACCGTGTAGGTATTTCTTGGACCTACAGGTGCCTTAATCTAGGCTTACCTGTAGGTCAAAGTGGTCTGTAAGGGTTTACAACCACTTTAAAAATGTAAATTTAAACAGCACAAAGGTAGCACTAAAGAAGCACACTTGGGTTTTTATTTGTGCTGATTGTAAGGGGGCAAAGTGGATGGGGTTTTTATAAAAAAAAAAAAAAAAAAACTGTTATAACTTAAAAAACCAAAACAGCACAAATAAAAATGTTAGCAGCTCAAACCAGCACAAACTTAACACTAGCCAACTAGAACAGTTTTATGTCTTTTGGCTGTTGTAGGGGCAGCACAAACCAGCACAAACCTAGCACTAACCAACCAGCCAGGTTTCGTGTCATTTGGGTGTTGTAGGGGGGCTGAGTGACCTTTGGTGACCTTTAATAACGCAAAAAACAATAAAAGATAGAACAGAAATGTAAACAGCACAAAACAGCACAAACGTAGCACTAAAGAAACACACTTGAGTTTTTATTTGTTGGGGGGGGGGCAAAGTGGGTGGGGTTTGAAAAAAATAAATAAACTGTTATAACCTAAAAACCGGCACAAATAAAAAATTTAAGCAGCACAACGTAGCACTAACCAACAAGACCAGTTTTGTGTCCTTTGGGTGTTGTAGGGGGGCTGAGTGACCTTTGGTGACCTTTAATAAATCATGAATAACGCAAAAACGATAAAAGATAGAATGGAATTTTTAAAAGCACCAATTTAGCACTAACCAACAAGACCAGTTTTGTGTCTTTTGGGTGTTGTAGGGGGGCTGAGTGACCTTTGGTAAACCTTTATTATAAATCATTAATAACACAAAAACGATCAAAGATAGAACGGAAATTTAAATGGGACAAACCAGCACAAACACGGCACTAACCAACCAGCCTGGTTTCGTGCCATTTGGCTGTTGTAGGGGGGCTGGGTGATGTCATAGTTTGGAAAAACAATTGCTAATATCTTAAAAATAAAAGCAGCACAAATGTAAATTTTTACGGCATAAAACAGCACAAACGTAGCACTAAAGAAACACACTTGAGTTTTTATTTGTGCTGATTGTAGGGGGGGCTGCTTCGCTGAGCTAGGTTTTCTCCCTTTCAGCTATGCTTCTAGGATCCTGACTATAATGAAATCAATAGCAAATAGTACAGAAAAATACAAATAAGCAATACTAATACATATAAAAATATACTATAGGCTAATAAATATATTGCAGATAGAAATCTGCCATTCTGTGACAACTCAGTCCAGGAAATGTCCCCTAAATTGCAGTGGACAAAGTAGGGATTAGATTGCTTATTTGGGGGTGGTTATAGAGCAGATTTTTTTTTTGTCCTCAGCTCTCTCCCCAATCAGTAAATTTTTGTGCCATTTACTGTATAAAAAAAAAACATGCTCTGAGATCAACTTCTCCCAACCATCCAAGAACAGTTTGGTGATAAACAATGCCTTTTTTCAGCTTGATGGAACACCTTGCCATAAGGCAAAAGCAATAACTATAATGTACACGGGACGTTTTAAAACCTCTACTGAATGATTTAACTTGACAGATAGTAACCGACATTTAAAACCATCAGTTTTGCCGCATTTACATACCTAATTTATCTACGTTTGCATTTAGAAGCATTCAAAAAAAGAAAATAATAATTTTTTTTTTTTTTTTTTGCAAATAGTCAAAAATGAAAAACACCTGTAAATTAAACGCGGCTAAACACCTGTCACTGCGTTTACACACGTTTACAAGCTGTTACACTCATTTGCCATTTCAAATGCCTTTAAACATCCGTCCTGAACGCATTTTTTTTTCTTTCCAAAAAATGCTTCTAAACTCAGCTGCCTTGAAACAATTATAAACAACCCTGTGTACATGTACTGATACGATAACATAGAGTTGAGTTCAGGGGCAGCTGAAAAAAACACCCAACTGCTCTTAAATGTCCGTTTACCAGCAGCAGTGTACATGAAACCTTTGTGGCTTGGGGAACAAAACATCAACATTTTGGGTCCATGGCCAGGAAACTCCCCAGACCATAATCCCATTGAGAACTTGTGGTCAAAACCATCGTGAAGGCCTGGAGATCTCCCCACCTTAGCATCACAGAAACCAAAAATATCAAAACAGGGTCACCAGAGCCATGATCCTTGCCAAAGTGGAAGCAATTCTCTTGGACAAAGTAATAAAATATGAACGCCTGTGGAAACCATGGGTGGGCCACTATATGCCTTCTGACTTTGATAAAACATCACTGTCCCCTTGACCCCCTATACTCATGTTGCTAGAGACCATTGGACGAAGATCCCTAATCCTCTCTCCCCCATTCACCCCACGGAACCTATCCTTACTTCCTTCGTCTCCCCCTCCTCTCTTCGCTCCTCTACCCCCTTCTTTCTCTTATTTCCCCCTGCCTTCCGGCCCCCTTCCCCACCTCCCCTCTAGCTTCCCCCTTCCTCTTTATTTTCTCTCTACCTAATCCCCTCTTCTTCAGATTGCTCAGCCCCAGCCAACCAGGGACTACCCTAAACTACCCCAAACAGGGATAACATGAACAAGACGATAGCAGCACTTAACGACACGCAAACTTCACTCTATTCATTCTTTCTAAAATTGTTTTTCTGTATTGTTCCCCCTAAATCTTGTTCTCCCAAAGGGTCCAGCCCAATACCCATACTTACACACCCCAATTGTTTTTTGTTGTTTTTTTTTTTATGTTATCTTGCAAAACAATTCATATGTGTTTAGTTGCCCTGAAGGGTGATCTTTCCCCCTCTGTCTCCTTCTATGTACGACCTAGTTAAACAGTTGGGGTTAACCATACCCCCATATACAGTGGTACACTACAGTTATCTCACCTTTATCATCCGTTATGGACGCTTTCCTTATCAAACTAATATGGGCTATGTCCCCACGCAACTGGTGTGCTACTATGCACTTTGTTACCCTCTTTTTTTTTCTGTACCAATACAATTATTTGAATAAGAGAACTTACCTATTTACCTTTAGAAGCAAAAATAAATTTTGACTTAAAAAAAACAAAAATCTTGTTTATTTGCTCAAGAATCGGAAGTGGCATCGGAGGTCACTGTGGTCCTCCAAAGGCATAGAGCCAGGAGGGGGCCTCACTCGAATTCCTACCTATCCAGCAAACAGATTGGATCGTTTCCGGGTTTACCGATGACTCTGGTAAACACAAAAAGGGGGAGGCGAGGGAGCACCTCTCCCGCCACCCCCTAAAGGTGGTGAATCTGCCACTGGGATCATTTTTAGTAAATGCCGAATTGCCCACAGAACAAAATGATACCAGCTAGCTGCTGCCATAACAACGGTATTTAACGTCATGATGTAAATGTACTGTGGACGGTGAGAAAGTAGATAGACACATAGAGCGCAGCTCAGCCCCACCCCCTGCTCCCTCCTAACTGGCTGTGATTGACAGCAGCGGGAGCCAATGGCTCCTGCTTCTGCATCTCAACTAATGAGGTGCAAGTGACCTGGGAGAGCCTCAGCTCTTGTGCACATCACTGGATCAGGATCAGGCTTAGGTAAATATTAGTGGGTGCTGTGGGGGGAGCTGGACACTGAAGGTTTTTTACCTTCATGCATAGAAAACATGAAGGTTAAAAACCTTCAGCCTTTACAACCACTTTAATTTCAATTTTTTTTATTGATTTTGAAAATAGACAGTTGACATGTGACATCATAGTATGGCATTGATAGGGTAGGCTGTACTCATGAAGCTTACATCAGACAGTACAAATACATTATTACTTGTATACAGTATGGTAAGTTATCAATTGTATACTACTGTGATGTTCTAAACGTGTATAACTATCTTAAGCTTAAACTAAAACGAAGAATAAGAAAAGAGCATAAGTATGCTCTAAATAGAATTTGAAAAGAAATGTGTAAATAAGGTGAACACAAAGAAAATAGAATTGTTACACGGTCTAACTTGTTCAGAGTGTATCGCCCTCATTGTCATTTTATTACTAGTTTCAGTCTTTATCATTAGGTTGGTACCACTTGGACCAAAGTTGCCATCGGGGACTCGCCCTAGCATAGTTACCCTGGGCTGCTGCATACATTAGCTCGTAGGTGGCATGTGTATGAGTTGTCTCCACTACTTCCTTCACCGAGGGTGGTTTTGTATCCTTCCAGTGTCTCATTATTACCAGTCTTGCACTGAGTAGAATGTGAGTCACAATGGCTCTCCGAGCTGCTGGTATGTGGTCTATGCCTATAGATAGTATGGCCAGGCCAGTGGAGAGGGGAACCTGTGTCCCTACTATATTTGAGATTATTCTAAAAAATTTTGACCAAAAATGACGTAACATTGGGCAAGTCCATATTATGGGGTGTAGTGCCTATACACCCGCAATACCTCCAGCAATGTGGGGAAGTATGGGTCAAATTTCGATATTCGGTAAGGTATCAGATACCACGTAGTAATATTTTGTGGGTGAGTTCCTATAGGTTGATACATTTGGTTGCAGCATATGAGATGCTCAATGCCTTTTGCCATTGGTCTATGGTGTAAAATAAATCTATGTCTCGTTCCAATGCTTTTATGGGTGTGGATTTTGTGAAATTGTTTTTATTGTTCAAGGTGTTATAGAATAATGAGATACCCTTGATATTTGTGAGGGGGTTTGTGAGATATAAGACCATTCTCCACGGAAGCATTGTGGAGATTTGGGAATCGCTGCGTAGGAAGTGGAGAATTTGGAGGTGTCTATGGTGGTTGCATTCCTCTATGTCATATTCCAGTTGTAAAGCTCTGAATGTTTTTGGTGTAGGGCCCACCATAAGGTCCTCTATTACTCTCATGCCTTTAGATACCCAGTGTGAAACGTGTAGGTCTGGAATAATCAAGGCTAGCCTTGAAATGGTTAGTGGAAGGGTTTTTGTTGCATCGTCTAGACACTGCTAGGGTGAGAGGGTCCTCCATGCTTGTAGTGTAGCTAATATCGTAGGTGACAGGATAGTTTTTGCATGCGTATGGAGATTGCAAACTAAAAGACGGTCATATAGGTTATTACCTGGGACCTGTAGTGCCTCTAGTTCCAACCATCTGGTGCTATGTGCTTGAGGGAACCAAGACTTCACCTGTGATAGAATTGAAGCTGTGTGGTAGTCTTTAAGTAATGCATGTCGCTCTCCCCCGACTCTCCTTGACGTTATTAGCTTTCTAAACACACATCTAGCCCTTTTACCTTGCCACAGATACCGGTAATCATGGCTTGGGCTCTGAGGAAAAAGGATTGTGGGACTGGGATTGGCAGGGTCCTGAACAGATAGAGAAATTGTGGTAGTACTATCATCTTGAACGCTGCCAGCCAGCCTAACCACGACAGCTCTACCTTAGCAATGTTCTTAAAGAAGAACTAAACCCTGATGGGTTTTACTTCCTCTTTGTTTCCCTGCAAAGTTAAAGCATAATGGGCTACTATGCATCGCATAGTAGCCCATAATGTGTCACTTACCTGAAATCGAAGTCTGCAATGTCCCTGATGTCCCCGCTGGCTGGAAGCGTCCATCTTTAGCCCTCTTCCTTCCGGGGCCATGAACTCTGGCTCTCCAACTGTCCGGATTCGAATGCGTGTGGGAGCCCCCAGTCATGGCATGACCCCAGCTAGAAATGGCACAGCGTGCCCTTTCTAAAGTGTGCATGCGCTGAATACATTGGCGCATGTGCAGAAGAACTCATCGTACGCGGAATTGTAAATATATCCTAAACCGTGTAGGTTTAGGAGATATTACCAGCACCTATAGGTAAGCCTTATTCTAGGCTTACCTGTTGGTGAAAGTGGTTGTACAGAGTGTACAACCACTTTAAGGCTCTTACTAAGTGATCCCAGGAATGGGGTGTAATTGGTCGTAACTAAGTTTTCGGTGGATGCTGTCAACGTTATCCCCTCATTCTGCCAGGTTTATGGAAACCTTGAGCTAAGTTTATTTTGCAGAGGTGGATCAAGGTCAAGTAATTTACGCTCATTAACTTTATAGTATGATATCTGATTAAACAGTTTTAATGCTGAATGTACCGAAGTCTGGGAAGTTTCCACGTCAGTGAGTATCATTTTAATATCATCTGCAAATAAACTGATGGTATGGGTCGAGTTATTGAGTGGGAATCCTTTGATATCTGGGTGTAAACAGATATGGGTTGCTAGGGGTTTCATTAGTATATTAAACATAAGTGGCGATAAAGGACATCCCGCTCGGGTGCCGTTAGAGATGTTGAACAGCTTGGATAAGACTCTTAGGGTATAGAACTGGGTGGAGGGTTTAGAATAAAGGGCTAGAATTGCTGTTAGGATTGTGCCAGAGAACCCAAATTTCCCCAGTGACCTGTGCAAGGTATTGCCAATAAATTTGATCAAAGGCCTTCTCTGCGTCTAATGCCAGCAGCAGAGAAGGTATTTTATGTAGTTTTGCCAAATGAATAATATTTCTCAATCTGCGGGTGGCATCAGAAGTCTGTCGGCCCTTTGTGAATCCCGTTTGGTCTGGGTGATTGAGAAGGGGAAGTATATCGATTGTGCGTGTGGCAATTAGTTTGGTGTATAACTTCAAGTCTATATTTAATAGAGATATGAGTCTGAAATTTGGGGGTGAGTCTGGTTCCTTCCCTGGCTTCGGTAGTGTCAGTAGTGTCACTATCAGGGCTTTCAACATCTCAGGTGGGAAGGAGGCTGAGGCAGCAGCAGTGTTAAAAGTGCGTGCGGGGTTTACGAGTAATTTAAAGGTTTTGAAGTAGTCCCCAGAGAAACCGTCGGGGCCCAGGGAGTTATTTGCTGGGAGGGAGTCGATCGCTTTGTGGATCTCACTCTGATACACTAAATGGTAGGTTCAGTCTTTTCAGTTGTTTTTGGGACAGCTTAGGTAGGGATACTTTTCGAAGAAATTGAGTGATTGTGTCAGCAGTTGGTTGGTGTGTGTTTGCATCTTCTTTTACATTGTAAAGTGTACTATAGTAGTGACTGAAGGCGTCTGCTATTTCCTGGAGATGGTATAGCTTGGTTTTGGTGATGGGGTGGAGTATATAAGGGATATTGGGTTTATATCTTAGCCACCTAGTTGTATAAACATGCCTCTCATATATGCTTTATGAGCATTCCATAAAGTAAATTGGTCTTGTACAGAAAAATCATTATTGCTTAAAAACTCTTTCAAATGCTTTTCAAGATCCTTTCTGAATTCCGCTTTTTGCAAAAGTTATGAGTTAAGCCTCCAAACTGGAGCTGCGGTGTTAGCCGCTGAGTCCTCTATAGAGAGAGTAATGGAGGCATGATCTGACCAAGTGATTGTAATTATGGATGCAGAGGTAACTTTAGACCGAGTTCTTTGGTCAACCAGGAATAAGTCAATTCAGGAGTAAGTTCCATGTGGCGTAGAAAAAAAAAAAGGTAAAGTCTCTGTCTCCTGCATGTAGGCATCTCCAGGCATCGAATAAGTCCTGGTTGTGAAGTGATGTTAGGAGAGATGGACTCAGAATCTATAGAAGGGTCTGGTGTCGTGTTAAAATCGACACATAGGACTAGTCTTCCTTTCTTGTGGGTATGTACCTTTCGTAATAGCTTGTGGAAAAAGCGCACTTGATGTTGGTTGGGGGAATATGCATTCACAATGGTATAAGTGACCGAGTTGAGGTCACACACTAAAATAAGAAAGTGGCCATGGGAATTTCTTTACCTCTTCATGTAGGGTGAACGCCACTGAGTCTTTAATTGCAGTAAGTACCCCTTTTGTTTTGTTTTCCGCGTTAGCAGTAAATATGTGGGGAAAGTTCCTGTGGGAGCAAGTTGGTGGTGATAAGGACTGGAAATGTGTTTCCTGTGTACTTAAAATGTCACATTTGTTAGAGAGTGCTTCCTTCCACAGGGACTTCCTCTTTGCTGGATGGTTGAGACCTTTTGAGTTTATAGAGAATAAGTTTTATTCCCATTTTGGAGGGTTTAATAAGCTAGCTCAGTGTTTAGAGAATACATTCAATGTTATGCTTAGGGCTCCCTCTTGTGGCCTCCTTGAGTATGACGTGAAGTAAGTCGTATGTGTGAAATGAAATTTTGCATTGTACTTACAAATCGTAATAAAACTGTGTGTTGGCAGGGTCGTGAATTCAACCATAGGGGAGAACCGTTGTGGGCATCCGCTGTGTAAAGATTCCTTTTCTTCATGAGAGTTCTGAGGTCGTTATCTATGTTCATAGGTGAAGATAGTAAAGAAAGATCATAGGAATAAAAAAACGAAAATAAAAATAAAATGAGCTAACCATGCATCTGGTGCAAAAACAACATATGTAAGGGTGTCTCTTAACAGTGATGGGTAATGAAATACGTGAATGCAGCGGTTGCTGCTCAAGTTAGACTAGGGGTGAGTTCAAGACCATAAGCCCTCCCGGAGCTCCTTCCGGGGATTAAAGTGAGCTGCGATCCCCAGCCGGGGTTAATCGTGCAATTTGGCATTTTTATTTGTAACCCGTTTCCAGTCAGGTTCAATCTGTCTGGTGGGTCTGTTATGCCGCGTACACACGATCGGATTTTCTGATGGGAAATGTTGGATGTGAGCTTGTTGGTGGTAAGTCTGACCATGTGTATACTCCATCGGACAATTGTTGGAATCTCCTCCGATTCCGCAACATGTCTGGTTGACGAACGAACGAACTGAAAAGCACGAATCAACACTCACCAAACTTCTACTAACACGAAATTAGCAGAAGGAGCCCAAAGTGTGGCGCTAAAGAGCTGAAAAACCATGTAGTACGTCTAGTACGTCACTATGTTCGTAATTGTTGGCCAACATTTGTGTGACCGTGTGTATGTAAGACAAGTTTGAGCCAACAACGTTCAAACAAAATTCCACGGTTTTGTTGTCGGAAAGTTCGATCATGTGTACGAGGCATAAGAGTTCTGGACCTTTATGCGTTCAGGAAGGATCTTCGATTCTTCCAGGAGAGAAATACCTTTCTCTAGGTATTCTACTGTGTACATGCGTCCTTCCTTTGTAATGGAGAGTTTGGTAGGGTAGCCCCATCTGTAGGTCATTTTGTGACTTTTGTAATAGTATTCACATTTTTCCGCTTTTGCAAGGTATATTGGGACAAGTCGGCATAAAACTGCAGGTTTTGATATTTTGCGCTGGAATTTTCGGGAAATCCCGCTTACGCATTACCATCATATGTTGCTCTTTGGCATGGTAGAAATGTAAACGTAGAAACACATCTCTGGGTATTTGATCAGGTAGATGAGCTGGTTTTGGTAAACGGTGGATTCTTTCAATGGTGACATCTAAGTCAGAGAGGTCAGGGATGAGCGACTTAAACAGGGAAGAGGCATAGGTGCACAGGTCAGGTTGTAGAATGGATTCAGGGACCCCCTTAGTTTCATATTGTTCCTCCTGGACCTGTCCTTAATGTCTGCTAACTTAGCTTTAATCCATTCAGCACCCCCCTCTCTTTCTTCATTGCAGTCCACTAAGTCATTAATGGTGGTAGCATATTCCTCCATTTTATGTTCAATGTGGTCCACTCTGGATTTCAATGCTTGTATGTCATTATTGAATCTATGCATGCATTTGACCATATCAGCCTGCAGTGAGCTTCTGAGAGACAAAAGCATGCTGCACACTCATCGGCTGCTCCAGAGATGTGTGAACCAGCTTCATTGAGAGACGGTCACTGTCTCCTGTAGTGAGAATTGGATGCAGGGAAAGCCGCATCCAATTTTCAATAGTGTGAACCCAGCCTAAAGGTGAAACGGGGGGTTGATTTACTAAAACTGGAGAGTGCAAAATTTGGTGCCGCTCTGCATGGTAGCCTTTGGTGAGTATAGGACCATGCATTTTTGGACCCTCTTGACTAATTGTCATGATACCATGTCTGTGTTGATACTTATTTGGTTCATTATTCCGCTTGCCGACCAGCTGCGGTCATTTTACTGCGGCAGGTCGGCACGATCCCGTGAACCGTCGTAGCTATACGTCGGCTCGCGGGATCGGGATAGCAGGTGAGCGCGCACACCCGCAGCAGATCGGGGGTGCAATGCTCGTGCTCAACGGTCGCGATGACCGCCGGACATGAGCGATCGTGAGCAGGAGACACAGAACAGGGATGAGTGTATGTAAACACACACTTTCCTGTTCTTTTCTGAGAGGAGTGACAGATCGTGTGTTCCTATTAGCTAGGAACCACAATCCGTCACTTCCTCTAGTTAGTCCCCTCCCACTTCAGTTATAATCACCTCCCAGGGAACACAGTTAACCCCTTCACCGCCCCCTAGTGTTAACCTCTTCACTGCCAGTGACATTTTTACAGTAATCAATGCATTTTTATAGCATTGATCGCTGTATAAATGCCAATGGTCCCAAAAATGTGTCAAAATTGTCCGATGTGTCCGCCATTATGTCGCAGTCATGATAAAAATCGCAGATCGCCGCCATTACTATTACAAAAAATTAATAAAAATGCTATAAATCTATCCCCTATTTTGTAGAGGCTATAACTTTTGTGCAAGCCAATCGATATACGCTTATTGCCCTTTTTTTACCAAAAATATAAGAATAAATATCCGCCTAAACTGAGAAAAAATTAGCTGAAAAAATGAGATATTTATTATAGCAAAAAGTACAAAATATTGTGTTTTTCTCAAAATTTTCGCTCTTTTTTTGTTTATAGCGCAAAAAATAGAAACTTCAGAGGCAATCAAATACCACCAAAAGAAAGCTTGATTTGTGGGAAAAAAAGGACGTCAATTTTGTTTGGCTACAGCGTCGCACGACCGCACAATTGTCAGCGACGCAGTGCAGAATCTCAAAAAATGGCCCGGTCATTCAGCAACCAAATCTTTCGGGGCTGAGGTGGTTAAACCCCCTACAGGTGTACTACACACGTATCTACCCCTGATGAAGCAAGCATGGTCTTGCAAAACGCGCTGCGATACTTTTTATGCATGTGTACTCTGCAATTTACATTTTAGAGCTGCAACTAATGATTATTTTGTCTGTCGACTAATCTAGCGATTATTTTTTTGATTAGTCATCGACTATAATGATTATTTTTATTTTATTTTTTTACTTAATCTAGTGTTCTTTTTTTTTTGATTAGCTAATTAATCCTTTGGATACCTTTACAAAAAATGATAAGTACATAAAAAAAAAAAAGGTAAGATAAAAGAATATAACTACATACATATATATATTATATACATACAATATGTATGTAGTTTTATTCTTTTATCTTACCTTTTTTTTTATGTTCTGTTTTTCTTGTCTGTTCAGAAGTTCATGAATGTTTATAATTTATTTTTATTTTATTTTTTTTATTATTTATTGCAATGTTTTTTTATCATCCCTGTTGGGGGGCTATGGTGGGTGAGATATCAGGGGTCTGACATCACCCATTTGAGACAGGGAAAGGGAATAGGGACACAGATTCCCCAGTCCCTTTCTCTGTAGCCTCCGCTGCACTGACAATGAATGGAGAGAAGACAGCAGCTTCTCTTCATTCATTAACTGAGACATAATCCCAGGAGGTTACAATGTTTCAGTTATGTGAATGGACAGAGTCAGTGGTCACTGACACTGTCCATTCAGAGAACTAAGGAGCCGGGTTTACCGTCTCCTACCTCCGCTCTCCATCCTGAGATACCGAGGGGGATGGCAGCACGGAGGGGGAGAAGAGAGGGGGACAGATACATGGAGGGGGACACGGAGAAGAGAGAGGGGGACAGCAGCATGGAGGGGGACACCCACAGAGAAGTGAGGGAGACACGGAGCAGCATGGAGGGGGACAGCAGCATGGAGGGGGACACGGAGAAGAGAGGGAGACATGGAGCAGCATGGAGGGGGACACGGAGAAGAGAGGGGGACAGATGAACGGAGGAGTGCGGTAGACACAGAGCAGCATGGAAGGGGACAGCAGCATGGAGGGGACACGGAGAAGAGAGGGGGACAGATGAACGGAGGAGAAAGGTAGACACAGAGCAGCATGGAAGGGGACAGCAGCATGGAGGGGACACGGAGAAGAGAGGGGGACAGATGCACAGAGGAGAGAGGGAGACACGGAGCAGCATGGAGGGGGACAGCATCATGGAGGGGGACACGGAGAAGAGAGGGGGACAGATGAACGGAGGAGAGAGGGAGACACGGAGCAGCATGGAAGGGGACAGCAGCATGGAGGGGGACACCAAGAAGAGAGGGGGACAGATGCACGGAGGAGAGAGGGAGACACGGAGCAGCATGGAGGGGGACAGCATCATGGAGGGGGACACGGAGAAGAGAGGGGGACAGATGCACGGAGGAGAGAGGAAGACACGGAGCAGCATGGAGGGGGACAGCATCATGGAGGGGGACACGCACTTTCACGCACGTCAACATATTTTTGTAGTCGACGTAATCGATTACGTCGACTCGTCGTGGCAGCCCTATTACATTTTATACCTTGATATGTGTAATGACATTTTCTACTGTATGTATCATTTCAGTGGCTTGGCTATGATTCATGTTTATGTTTGCATGACTATTTCAATAAATTTTGAGACTGCATTTATTCTGTCAATTGTTGGCTAACCACATTCACCTCATTTAAAGTCCCAGGGCGATTTTCTTTCTCTTTTTTTTTTTTTTCTGCATGGTAGCCAATCATCTTCTAACTCCAGCTTGTTCAATTAAGCTTTGACAAAAAAACCTGAAATGATTGATTTCTATGCAGAGCTGCACTAAAATTTTAGTAAATCAACTAAATCCCAGCGAGTATTTACACAAAAAGGCAAACAAGCTGCTTATACTCCGCTATTACAGAGGGGAAACATCCCATTACAGCAATGCTTAAAACATTATCTAAAAACCACAAGCATTGAATGTTAGCTGTTCTGTCTCTACCCTTACCAAAAATAAATTAATAAAAAAAAAAAAAACAAGAGATTTTTGCCATGAACTTTATTTATTGCATGAAAACTATTAAGCTCTTATCTAAAATAATGATTAGGTTGGTAAGCATATAACGATGTACAATACAGGTAACTCGGTGGAGGCTGTGTATAATAGTACAACATCAAAATAATTCCTCTTTCCATAATTTTTTTTTCATTTGTATCCCCTTTGCAGCTTGTAAATTCATTTTCAAAATTTGTGTATTACATATTCAGGCTGTGCTTCCTACAGAAAGATCAAGATCACTTGATATATAAGTTGTGCAGCAAAGACAGCCAATTGCACTGTTTGATACACAGATATCCACTTTAATAAAATTCCAAATCAGTCCTTTCTCCAAAGGAGCTTACAATCTAATATCTGTACCACAGTCATCCAGGCACCCTTTGTTATAGTTATAATTGTGAGAAGAATCCAAAGTATCCAGAGGACTCTCACACAAACACAGTGGAAATACAACATTCATTACATATTTACTATATGACCAAAGGTTTTATAGGATGACCAACAAGCCTATATAGGTGACTGTTTCATCCCCATGACTAAGCTTCCTGGGAGGAGAGAAACATGTTGGGGGCGTTGCGGTGTGCTGACAGATTTCCTCCATAGATAGAGCAATGTTCTTGGCTTTGCCTTGCTAACACTGCCCTGTCCTGATCCTGTCTGACATACTAAGGCAGGCTGCATGATGGGCACTGGTAGGCCTCTGGGCACTGGTGAGGCACAGGCAGGCTGCAAATGATGGGCACTGGCAGACTGCATTTAAAGAATCTGGTGAGGATGCATTGATCTCCTGTACCATGTCCGCAGTCTCTGTCCATCTCCTGTACCATGTCCGGAGTCTCTGACCATCTCCTGTACCATGTCCGCAGTCTCTGACCATCTCCTGTACCATGTCCCCAGTCTCTGACCATCTCCTGTACCATGTCCGCAGTCTCTGATCATCTCCTGTACCATTTCCCTAGTCTCTGAGCATCGCCTGTATACATTTTTTTTTAAAAAAACAGTCATTTTCGGTATCAGTCATTTTCGGTATCAGTCATTTTTGGTATCGGTTTTTGGCCTAGTGCATTTTTCATTTTCGGTATCAGTTTTGGCACCCATTCGGTGCACCCCTAATATATACTATATGGCCAAAGGTTTTATGGGATGGCCAGCAAGCCTATATACTTTTATGCTGTTACATCCCCATGACTAAGCTTCCTGGGAGGAGTGAAACACGTTGGGGATGTGGCCTGGTTGGAGCCCAGGCTGAGGCTGTCATATACCTTCTTACAGGGTTTTGCAGAGATGTGCGACTTCCAGGACTTTCCCCTTTTCCATTCGATGTTTCACCTAGATAGTCTGATTGACTGCCCCATTCTAAATCTGTGGACAGTTATATGGAGTTGGACAACTCTTTGCACCTACTGTATAACAGTCTCCATTCTTCTGGGAAGGCTTTTCTAAAGATTTTGGAGTACTTCTGTGGGAATTAGTATCCATTCAGTCAAAAGAGCATTCATGAGGTCAGGTACTGGTATTGGATGAAAAGACTGATGTTGCAATTCATTCTAAAGCCGTTCAGTGGGGTTGAGGTCAGCATATTGTGCAGGCAACTCAAGTTCCTTCCACACCAAACCCATCACACCATGTCTTTATAAAGCTGAATTTGTACAGTCATGATGGAACAGAAAAGGGCCTTCACCAAACTGTTAATACAAGGTTGCCACAATGATCTAAGATGTCTTTGCTCACTCTAGCATTTACAGTACCCTTCACTGGGAATAACTGAACTTTGTACAGTCATGGGAGTTCATATATTTTTGAACAAATAGTGTAGAAGGCGGTACGGTGAAGGTAAGTTGGTCAGGTGTTTACCAACCTTTTAGCCATATAGCAAACCAACCATAGTGGAAAATGAATGCAGCATTCCAGTGCTACATGGAAAATATGTGAACTTTTTTGAAAGCACATTTATGTTTATGCCTATCAACCAGCTAATCTTACAACTGTAAGATTATTTAATCATGATATCTATGACTTATAACTAATGCACTGCCTTTACTAATAATTATACAAATTTGCTTTGCATTTCTTGAACCAGGGCAATTCAGTTGTCTGGATATTATTCATGGATGAGAAGCTTTAGGTTCATAGCACGTGAATTCTAGTTGCTTAGTTATTTTCACACCAATCAGCGCGCTGTAGTCCAAGCCACAAGCAGCTTTAGAACTACACCCTTGTCCGGAGAAGTCAACAGCGTTCAGACCTATGAAAAGAAAAAACTCATCAAGCCTTATTTGCTAAAAGAAATGCACACAAACAAGGACATCACTATAAAGATAATCAGCATGTTTCTCTTGCAGGTTAGCATGTGATGTCACCCAATCAGCAGGGCAAGGCTGGGAGGAGCTGCAGATCACCGCCTGCCCTGTTGATAGGATGACATCGTCGGGTTGGCGGGGTAGCCGGGAGTGGACACACAGACTGTTCACAGCCTGGAGTCCTGTGCAGGGATGGCAGAGGTTAGCGATGTGTGATGTTAGAGAGGAAAGGGGGGGCAGACTGAAGGGGCACTGTGATGGAGGAAGCTGTGATTGCTAGGGGCACTGTAATATAAAGGGGACTGCACTGTAAAGGGGGAATTGTAATCATTACAGTGCCCCCTTTACAGTACAGTCCCCTCTAGATCAGAGCCCCCCTTTACATCACAGCGCCCCCTTTATATCACAATGCCCCCTTTACAGAGCAGTTCCCGGTACATTAATTTAAAGGGGCCCTGTGATGTAAAGGGGATTTTTTTATTTTTTATTGTTGTTAACTATTCTCAATATATTTAATTGTATATTCATTGATGTTTTTCTATACAACATATCTATATAACCTTGCTCATGTATTATATTTCATTCTTAATAAATAAAAATATTGTGACCCAAATTAATTTACAATAAAAGTCAACAACAGATGTTGAAAAACCAGTGAATCCAACAATCATGGCCACCTCCACCAGGACTTCCAAGGGTGTATTCTCACCTTTTAGTTTGACCCCCCACTACGGAGGTCAAATAAGCATTGAAGGATGGATATCTCTAAGATATATCCCTCTTGAACGCTTCTAAAGATAATGGAGGCATTTTCCACCTTCTTCAAAGTGCCACATAAGTTAATCAGCTAGTAGAAAATACATATTGCAGCTCTGTATGTCCAAAGGCTCAAAGCGAAGAAAAAAATCATAGTGCTCACTGCTAACATATTTTATTGAAGCAAGCACATGTAAAATGCGCTCAAAATAAATGAATAAATGAAAGCATGAAGAGATAGTGTCTATTGAACCGCCACAGGCTGGGATCACTCCCATATAAAATCAGAAGCCAGCAGCCCTTACAACTAGCTTTACCTCTCCTGGATCGTTGTAGCTCATGCTTGTTTGACCTTTGTAATGGGGATCAAACTACAAGGTGGTAACACACACTTGGGAGTTCTGGTGGAAATGGCACATTAATGTTGGATTCACTGGTTATTTAACATTTGTGATGGACTTTCATTATAGATTACTTTACACATTATTCATTCACTTCTTTTAAACAAGATCACCATTATTGTTTTCATTTATTGCGTGTTGCCAAAGTTACCAGTTTGGAATAATTGTTAGGTTGTAAAATTGTATTATTGAGCTCATGGGACAGCCCAGTGGCTTAGTGGCTAGCACTCCTGCTTTGCCAGAATTGGTTTGAGTCCCAGGTGTCACACTGTCTACAGCTACGCAGACTTTGCATGATCTCCCATTGGTTGCGTGTTGGCCTTGTATGTGTATGCATGCATGTTAGGGTCTTTAGATTGCAAGCAGGGAATGATGTAAATGTACAATACAGTGAAACCTTGGATTGAGAGTAATTTGGCTTAAGAATGTTTTGCAAGACAAGCAAATTTTTTTTTTATACATTTTGACTTGATATACAAGCAGTGGCAGAATTATAGGGGTCGCCGAGATCGCCATGGCGACCAGGCCCCTTGCTGCAGGGCCCCCTGTACTCTTTGATAGGAGGGGAGGCTGAGAGGAGCTCCCGATCGTCAGCCGAACTGTAATCGGCACTGTGCAGGGAGCTCGTCCTCACATACCTAAAGTGAAAGCAGTGTGTGCTGTGCTGTGCTCTTTGTCTCCCCCTACAGTACAGTACCCGGCAGGAAGAAGGTAAATGTCTGCCTTTTTTAAAATAAGACTATCTACTGTATGTGTGTTTATATGTGTGTGCATGCATGTGTGTGGGGGTGTGCATGCATGCATGTGTGTGTGTGGGGGGGGGGGTGTGCATGTGTGTGGGGGTGTGCATGCATGTGTGTGTGGGGGTGTGCATGTGTGTGGGGGTGTGCATGCATGCATGCATGTGTGTGCGTGTGTGTGTGTGGGGGGTGCATGTGTGTGGGGGGGTGCATGCATGCATGTGTGTGTGTGTGGGGGGGGTGTGCATGTGTGTGGGTGTGTGCATGCATGCATGTGTGTGGGGGGGTGCATGCATGTGTGTGGGGGTGTGCTGCATGTGTGTGTGTGTGTGTGTGTGTGGTGGAGGGGTGCATGTGTGTGGGGGTGTGCATGCATGTGTGTGTGGGGGGGTGTGCATGTGTGTGTGTGTGCATGCATGTGTGGGGGGGTGTGCATATACAACCACATTGCTATAATCTTTATATCTAGACTATAAACTGAAGGATTTATGAATAAATGGTTGTGAAACGAATCATCTGAGTTTCCATTTTTTCTTATGGGGAAATTCGCTTTGATATACAGTATCTTACAAAAGTGAGTACACCCCTCACATTTTTGTAAATATTTTATTATATCTTTTCATGTGACAACACTGAAGAAATGACACTTTGCTACAATGTAAAGTCGTGAGTGTACAGCTTGTATAACAGTGTAAATTTGCTGTCCCCTCAAAATAACTCAACATACAGCCATTAATGTCTAAACCGCTGGCAACAAAAGTGAGTACACCCCTAAGTCAAAATGTCCAAATTGGGCCCAAAGTGTCAATATTTTGTGTGGCCACCATTATTTTCCAGCACTACTTTAACCCTCTTGGGCATGGAGTTCACCAGAGCTTCACATGTTGTCACTGGAGTCCTCTTCCACTTCTCCATGATGACATCACAGAGCTGGTAGATGTTAGAGACCTTGCGCTCCTCCACCTTCCGTTTGAGGATGCCCCACAGATGCTCAATAGGGTTTAGGTCTGGAGACATGCTTGGCCAGTCCATCACCTTTACCCTCAGCTTCTTTAGCAAGGCATTGGTTGTCTTGGAGGTGTGGTTGAGGTCGTTATCATGTTGGAATACTGCCCTGTGGTCCAGTCTCTGAAGGGAGGGGATCATGCTCTGCTTCACTATGTCACAGTACATGTTGGCATTCATGGTTCCCTCAATGAACTGTAGCTCCCCAGTGCCGGCAGCACTCATGCAACCCCAGACCATGACACTCCCACCACCATGCTTGACTGTAGGCAAGACACACTTGTCTTTGTTCTCCTCACTTGGTTGCCACCAAACACGCTTGACACCATCTGAACCAAATAAGTTTATCTTGGTCTCATCAGACCACAGGACACGTTCCAGTAATCCATGCCCTTAGACTACTTGTCTTCAGCAAACTGTTTGCGGGCTTTCTTGTGCATCATCTTTAGAAGAGGCTTCCTTCTGGGACGACAGCTATGCAGACCAATTTGATGCAGTGTGCGGCGTATGGTCTGAGCACTGACAGGCTGCCCCCCACCCCTTCAACCTCTGCAGCAATGCTGGCAGCACACATCCATCTATTTCCCAAAGACAACCTCTGGATATGACTCTGAGCATGTGCACTCAACTTCTTTGGTTGACCTGTTCTGAGTGAAACCGATGTATGGTCTTGGCCACCGCGCTGCAGCTCAGTTTCAGGGTCTTGGCAATCTTCTTATAGCCTAGGCCATCTTTATATAGAGCAACAATTTGTTTTTTTTCAGATCCTCAGAGAGTTCTTTGCCATGAGGTGCCATGTTGAATTTCCAGTGACCAGTATGAGAGAGTGAGAGCGATAACACCAAATTTAACACACCTGCTCCCCATTCACACCTGAGACTTTGCAACACTAACGAGTCACATGACATCGGGGAGGAAAAATGGCTAATTGGGCCCAATTTGGACATTTTCACTTAGGGGTGTACTCACTTTTGTTGCCAACGGTTTAAACATAAATGGCTGTGTGTTGAGTTATTTTGAGGAGACAGCAAATTTACACTGTTATACAAGCTGTACACTCACTACTTTACATTGTAGCAAAGTGTAATTTCTTCAGTGTTGTCACATGAAAAGATCAAGATGAAGAAAATATTTACAAAAATGTGAGTGAGGGGTGTACTCACTTTTGTGAGATACTGTATGAGTGCTTTAGATTACAAGCATGTTTCCGGAAAGAATTCTGCTTGCAATCTAAGGTTTTACTGTATATGTAAAGCACTGCATACATTGTTGGTACTATATAAGTACATGAAATAAATTAATATTTTAAAATTAGCGGTAGCCTTTAACAAATAGTATTGAGCAAACACTTACCAGGTGGTTTAATAGTTCCTCGAAAACGTACACACTCATCATCTTCTGCTATACAAACTGATGATTTTGTTGCATTACAGCCTTGCAGGGTGTTATACGCAAAGCAAGTTGGACATAACCTGCCTTTTGGTTCAGCCTGATTATCGGTTGGCACTAAATAAAAGGAATAATATGTCTTTTTAAACAGATTTGGTGAACACAGTGTCAGAAGAAAAAAAATGTAATGAAGTGTTATATGCAGTTTATACTATATACCCCCTCAGTAATAATAGATCTCCCCAGCAACAAAAGATCCCTTTGATCAACTATAGACTCCCCAACAACAATAGAGCAACCCCAACAATAATAGACCCCCACCAGCAACACTAGATCTCCCAGGAGCCAGTATTAATTGACTCCCCAGCAGCCAGCAACAATAGACCCCTCCCTCAACAGTAGATCTCTCTCCATCAACAATATATCCCCTCAGCAAGAATAGACCCCCCCACCAGCAGCAACAGACCTCCCCAGCAACAATATATCCCCCAGCATCCAGTATCAATAGACCTACCAGCACACCCCAGCACCCCTTGGCATTATATACATTCAATACAGCCAGCAGCCAGCAACAATAGACCCCTCCCTCAGCAGTAGATCTCTCACATTAACAATATATCCCCCCAGTAACAACAGACCCCCTCATTAATAATAGATCTCCCCAGCAACAATAGATCCCTCTGATCAACTATAGATTCCCCACCAACAATAGATCCACCCTAGAAATAATAGACCCCTACCAGCAACACTAAATATCCCAGGAGCCAGTATTAATTGACTGCCCAGTAGCCAGCAACAATAGACCCCCTCCCTCAACAGTAAATCTCTCCCATCAACAAAATATCCCCTTAGCAAGAATAGATCCCCCCCACCAGCAGCAACAGACCTCCCCAGCAACAATAGTTCCCCCAGCATCCAGTATCAATAGACCTACAAGCACACCCGAGCCCCCCTTGGCATTATATACATTAAATACTGGAGGTGCCAGGACTGTGTTCCCCCAAGTTTCCACTGAAAATAAGCCCTATGTAGATATATACTGTATACACCCACAGGGCACAGGCCCTGACTATACCATTGCTTTGTGTCCTCTACCTTGCTAGACAGAATCCATACCTCCAACCATTGTGGGTGGCAAGCCTGAAGTAGCAGCCACTGTCGTCAGGATTGCTAGTAAAGAGGGATCCAAAATTTTCAGTTGTATCAAAAACAGAAATAGAGGAGAAATCTTACAGTACTTACTTATAATAAGTCTTGTTTCAGTAACCACCCAGAGGGAATTTACATTTGGCGAGATGATCTGCCTTGTCACGCTCAGGGTATGGCGGGGAACAGGAGGTGGATCCCCTATGCCAGTGCGGCGATAGCACGGGTTGTATTGGAGGACCGGTTCTAATGTTGCTACTGGTTTTCACCAGAGCCCGCCGCAAAGCAACCAGGTCGTGTCTTCCAATAGCAACTCGACCACACTGACAGCTGAGACAGGCGAGGTACACAAGAACAAGGCAGAGGCAAGGTCAAACTTAGCAAAAGGTCAAGGCAGGCGGAGAATGGTTCGTAGTCAGGGGCAACAGCAGAGGCCAGGATACACGGAAGGAGCAAAACAGTAACGCTTTCACTGGGCACTATGGCGACACAATAACCGGCGAGGGCAGGAAGGGGAGGTGTAAATTTATATGGTGCAGGTGTGCCAGTAATTTGGACCAGGCACCAATCAATGGTGCGCTGGCCCTTTAAGGAGGACAGCTGTGTGCGCGCGCACGCCTGGGGAGCGGGGACGCGCGCGCCGGGAGGAACAGGAGGGGAGAGGTGAGGAGAGAGAGAGATGCGATCCCCGGGCGGACCGAGGCCGCCACGAGGATCGCATCTTGGAGAACGAGCAGCGCCTGCGGTCAGCGGCGCTGACCGGGGCGCTGCAGGAGAGAGGACGCCGAGGGCGCTCCGGGATGGATGGGGCACCCGGAGCGCTCGGCGTTACATGCCTGTTGTGTCTATGGGACAGAAAGTAAAGGAATCCCCCCCACCCTCACAGATGGCAAAAAAATATGGGGGGGGGGGGGGGGGTTAACCATTCCCTACTCCATTCAAAAAAAGTAATATAACTTTAGATATGCTTTATCCGCCTTCAGGCAGGAACATAGGCATGCGCAGGTGCATATTCCCCCTGTTTAGACCCCTGATATTTCACCAAAGCCCCCTAAAGAAGCTCCTAATAAAATTGCAAGAAATAAAATAATATTAATAAAAACTACTGACACTGCCCACTGTCCTAATGACACCAATCTCTACCCTACTGACACCGCCCACTGTCCTAATGACACCAATTTCTGCCCTACGGACACCGCCCACTGACCTACTGACACTAATCTCTGCCCTACTGACACGTCCACTGTCCTAATGACACCAATCTCTGCCCTACTGACACCACCCACTGTCCTAATGACACCAATTTCTGCCCTACGGACACCGCCCACTGACCTACTGACACTAATCTCTTCCCTACTGACACCGCCCACTGTCCTAATGACACCAATTTCTGCCCTACGGACACCGCCCACTGACCTACTGACACTAATCTCTTCCCTACTGACACCGTCCACTGTCCTAATGACACTAATCTCTGCCCTACTGACACCGTCCACTGTCCTAATGACACCAATTTCTGCCCTACTGACACCGTCCACTGTCCTTCTGACACTAATCTCTGCCCTACTGACACCGTCCACTGTCCTTCTGACACTAATCTCTTCCCTACTGACACCGTCCACTGTCCTTCTGACACTAATCTCTTCCCTACTGACACCGTCCACTGTCCTTCTGACACTAATCTCTGCCCTACTGACACCGTCCACTGTCCTTCTGACACTAATCTCTGCCCTACTGACACCGTCCACTGCCCTAATGACAACAATTTCTGCCCTACTGACAACGTCCACTGCCCTACTGATACTGTCAGTATATAAACACATGTGTTTGAGCTTTGGGGTGCACACCTAAGAACATTGGAAACATAGACAAGAACAAAAAAGTGCACATACGCCATACTTACTTTTATAGTTACCAGAGTTACACAGGGGTCCGTCACAACATTCTGTATTCAAGTTTATATAAACATCCCGGCCTGTATATACATGATAGGTTTTGTTGCAAGGCAAGTTCAGTGCACATCGTTTATAGATTGAGTGAGATTCTTTACCTGTCCAAAAAAAAAAAAAGAATAGAGAATGAGGGGTATATAAAAAAACAAAGTCTTAAAATTTTGGGGATTTTAAAGCCCTCTTAATTTATTTAATTTTATTTAATTTATTACTGTAATGCATTCAGGTTGCATATACAATAAGTAATATACATTTTATCTTACTTATTTATTTGCTAAGTGCATTAGAAGAGTTGGATTGCTGCTCTAACACACAAGGCAGCTCTCCCATGGCTCAACAACCCCCCCCCCCCCTTTAACACTGCTCCAATCAACAGTGCTGCACAGGGAGCCAGATAATTGCTGATTGGAGCAGTGTCCAGGGGGAGTGTCAGGGCTGTGTGAGAGCAGTGGTCTCCCCAAGTATTTTAACTCTTGGAACAGATAAAGAAAGTAAAAAAGAGGCATATTTATTACTGTATATGTAGCCTGACTGATACAGATAATATACACAAAATGAGCTGGCGTGTGTGTGTGTGTGTTTTTTTTTTTTATTCTTTGTTTATCTCCCCCCTCCTTACAACCTTGTCTCTATTTTTAGATATCCATATGTACCTCTCCTGAGGAAGTCTTTATCTCACGAAACGCGTAGAGAATCAGTACACAGTATTCATCCTATGAAGTTCAGATTTGATGTATTCAATGATGGTGATTTATTTATAGATCTTTTTGGACAATTATGTTCTAAGATGATTTTAACTACTTCCCACCCGGCCACTGTATATATACGGCCGGGTGGGAGCCGCCTACTTCTGATCGGACGTTCCTGAACGTCCATCAGAAGTAGGGGGATCGCGCGTGCCCGCGCAGCGGCGCGATCCCAATGCGCTCGTGTCACACGGACACGGCGCATCTCGGATCGGCAGGAGGGCTCTGTGATTGGCCCTCCTGATCACATGACGGCCGTGTCCAATCACAGCCGTCATGTGATGTAAGCAAACAGCCGGTTGCTAGGCAATCGGCTCTCCTCTCCTCACACAGAAGTTGTCGGTGAGGAGAGGAGAGCTGATCACTGCAGCCGGCTGGTGATCAGTGAGTATTAGCTGTTTTTTTACTCACTGATCACAAGTCTAGTGTCACCAACACCTGTAAAACACTGTAAAACACACATGTCCCCACACATGTCCCCAAACAAAAACACATGTCCCCAAATAAAAACACATGTCCCCAAATAATAAAAACACATGTCCCCCACATATGTCCCAGTAAAATCACATGTGTCAATGATTATCTGCACACATATGTCCGTGATCACCTGCACACATCTGTACATGATCATTTGCGTACATATGTCCGTGATCACGCAAACCAATTATTATACACTTAACGGATTTTTTTTTACTAAAAACATGTAGCAGAATACATTTTGGCTTAAATTTATGACAAAATTTGATTTTATTGGATTTCGTTTAAAAGAGAAAGGAGAAAATATTGTTTTTTTTCAAAATTTCCGCTATTTTTTCGCTTATATCGCAAAAAAAAAAAAACGGAGTCGTGAATAAATACCACCAAACTCAAGCTCTATTTGTGCGAACAAAATGATAAAAATCTCATTTGGGTACAGCATTGCATGACCGCGCAATTGTCACTGAAAGTGCGAGAGCGCTGAAAGCTGAAAATTGGTCTGGGAAGGAAGGGGGCGAAAGTGCCCAGTATTGTAGTGGTTAAATGAATGTCATTTTTGTCTCTTGTATTAATAAAATATCTTTTATAAATCGTATTCGTTGGTTGTGCCTCGTTAAAGTCCCGTGGGCAATTTTTCTGTGCATATGACACAGATAATAACTTACTTTATGTTGAGTAAAGACCTCAGAAAGACTGTTTGTGCTTTCTTATTAGCGCACTGGAGCTGGATCAGGTCAAGATGTGACGCTTCACGGGATCTCCTTTCTGGTATTTGCAACAAGGGCTCCAAACAATCAGGGGACCTCTTGGAGGCCATATTTGAGGCTCGGATCCATGTTGGTGGGAGTTTTACCCAACCCCCCACACTATTAGGGAGGTGGTGGATCTTTAAATTAGTATCCACACAAGCCTGCATACTCTGTGGAGGGGCGTACCAATCTCCTGAGTGTGATTCACTAGGGATCTTGTTCTGGGGTCCAGCTGCATCTGCATCTGATACGTTTATATCTTATTGGGGATTGGCTCCATCATGAGCTGTCATTACACTGTATCTCATCTTATTTTCCACCCCTGATGAAAGTTTTCAAGCAAAACGTGAAACGCGTCGGGTTTTGGGGTGTTCTACCCCTATGAGAGCATAAGTGTTGTTGTGATGTTCTAATATTTTTTTTCTTGCACTGTATTGTTTATTGCTCAGATGGTAGTTGTCTGTTTTTATATTTTTTGTATTAATAAACACTATATTTTATAGTTTCATTGCATGTGTTGGTGGTCTGTCAAAGTCCCATTCAGGGGGTTCTTCTTGGTCTATATATAGGGATGGGACCACCACACTGCCATTGCTGACACAGTGGAAGCCCTCTTTTTCTTGACTGAAAGTGACAAGGACACTGGATTTCTGGCCACATCAACAGGTGTTCCCTGTACCAGCTGGAAATTACCGGGCAGAAATAAAAGGAAATGAGCCTGAAAAAAAGGAAACTAATGCATCCACCACATCAGAGGACTGGTAAGCTGCAATATATTAAATGTTTGTTTTTGATTTTAAAGTGTAAAAGTAAAAGTGTAAACCCACAACAATAAAATCAGTCTGTATATGCAGTAAAGCATGCTTGTTATACTCACTGTGGAACATAGGGGGTTAATCCTCTGCATTATGTAAAAAAGCCTTAGTGACATCATCGTGGCTATGGGCCAATCACAGTGCCGGAGCCCCGAACCCGGAAGTAACTCCGGTGGAAGATGTCCGCCGTGTACTCGGAGTGCCGACGCCGATTCAGGGCATCGTTCTGAGGTAAGTACTATATATACTCGAGTTAAAGCCAACCCGAATATAAGCCGAGGCACCTAATTTTACCACAACAAACTGGGAATACGTATTGACTTGAGTATAAGCCTAGAGAAATGAAGCAGCCTCAACATGCTCATTTGCAGTCTCATTGTGCCCATTGGCAGCCTCACTGTGCCCATTGGCAGCCTCACTGTGCTCATCTGCAGCCTCACTCTGCCCATTTGCAGCCTCACTGGGTCCATCTGCAGCCTCACTGTGCCCATCTGCATCCTCACTGTGTCCATACTGTGCCCATTTGCAGCCTCACTGTGCCCATTTGCAGCCTCACTGTGCCCATTTGCAGCCTCACTGGGCCCATCTGCAGCCTCGCTGTGCCCATCTGCATCCTCACTGTGCCCATACTGTGCCCATTTGTAGCCTCATTGTGCCCATCTGCAGCCTCACTGTGCCCATCTGCAGCCTCACTGTGCCCATCTGCAGCTGTACCTTTGATAACTAAAACAGCGGGTATCTCCGCTTATATTAGCTTATACTCAAGTGTATACAGTATTTCATAATGAGCTAGTATGCGTTGCATACTAGCTCATTATGCCTTTGTCTTGCAGGGTTTGTTTTGTTTTGTTTTTTTACAGAGGCTTACAACCTCTTTAAAACAACAAGAGCAGAAGATTTCATAGATGGAAAGATGAAAAAATGACCAAAGTTCCGCTTTAAAATAAATTTGATAAAAATGTAAAAGAAATCTGTTTTTTTTTAAATTTTTTTTTTAATAAAGTAATTGATTTTTATCCACCGTGAGCACAATTACTTATGGCAGCTTGTAATTACTAGTGTGCATCACAAATATTAGTAGTGCAATAGTAAGTGTACTTTTGTGGTAAAACCAGTCATTCCTGCCATCTTCATCAAAAAGTGATTAAATGCCTCATCATGAGACATCCCACCTGTCTCACCTTCTTCAGAATGGCCTTGCCGCCATTACCTTCCCACCCCAACCACCACACACATTGACTAAGACCTAGCTCACCTAGCCTAACTACAGCCAACCAGTGGTATCTAATGGGTATGCTGCTTGTAACAATGCAGGTGGCCATTGGGCACAAATCTCCATTGACAATAGTTCCCTAAAAAGGACATAGAATACAATATAGTGCTTCCTCATTAGGGCAGTGATGTCACCCATGGGATAAGTTACAGGAAGTCAAGGGTGTTTGCTTAGGACTCAGGTAAGTCTAGGTTTGCAGCGTGTTACAATGTTTTGCTGCTAGAGCTCACTATAGCTATTCTCAGTGGCGGCCTCTGCATTAAGGGCGCGCGGGTGCCGCCCCCGCTCTTCAGCCACCCCCTCTATCACCAATAGATAGATTCATGCATTGCGTGAATCTATCTACGGCTGCCGCTGCCACCTTCTATTCAGGCGCCCGGTCCCTTTTCGGGCGCGGGGTGCCTGAATTACAGCCACGGGGGTGTTTTTGAAGCACCTGATTAGAGACAGTGGCTGCAGTTGATGGCACAGTGGCAGAATTTGAGGGCACAGCGGTAGCGTTTGATGGGCACAGTGGCAGCGTTTGATAGGCACAGTGGCAGCATTTGGCACAGTGGCTGCATTTGATGGGCACAGTTGCAGCGTTTAATGGGAACAGTGGCAGCTTTTGGCACAGTGGCAGCATTTGCTGGCACAGTGGCAGCATTTGCTGGCACAGTGGCAGCATTTGATGGGCACAATGGCAGCGTTTAATGGGCACAGTGGCAGCTTTTGGCACAGTGGCAGCATTTGATGGCACAGTGGCAGCATTTGATGGCACAGTGGCAGCAATTGATGATTTTTTTTCAAAATTTTTTGCCCCCCCAACAAAAAAATTTTGAGCACCAATCGCCACTGGCTATTCCCCATTTTTTATCTCCAGAGATATTAACTATATGAACTTCAAGCAGTCATTGGTGAAGGACACCAGGAGTCGGGTGCCTGAATTACAGCCACGGGGGTGTTTTTGAAGCACCGGATTAGAGCCAGTGGCTGCAGTTGATGGCACAGTGGCAGAATTTGAGGGCACAGTGGCAGCGTTTGATGGGCACAGTGGCAGCATTTGGCACAGTGGCAGCGTTTGGCACAGTGGCTGCATTTGATGGGCACAGTGGCAGCGTTTAATGGACACAGTGGCAGCTTTTGGCACAGTGGCAGCATTTGATGGCACAGTGGCAGCATTTGATGGGCACAGTGGCAGCGTTTGATGGCACAGTGGCAGCGTTTGATGGGCACAGTGGCTGCAATTGATGATTTTTTTTCACATTTTTTCACCCCCCAAAAAAAAATTTGAGCACCAACCGCCACTGGCTATTCCCCATTTGTATCTACAGAGTCCTCATCTCCAGAGATATTAACTGTATGAACGTCAAGCAGTCATTGGTGAAGGACACGGTCAGTGTGTGTAGGTTGCAAAGGTTGGATGAAGTATGAGAGAGAATAAATATTTAAAACTTACCAGAGCTTCCAAATGCTTCAGAGATGGTCATGCAAGCACTGCCTTCTTCACATTCCTTTTCTTCTTGTTTACAGGTTTCGGAATCAACACCATGGCAGGTATAGCACTTTTTTTGATCAGCTAGAACTACAACATATGTATGAAGGGTTAATAATGTATTTTCTCATTGAGTGTATATTTGTATACCGTAATGTGGTTTTATTTACTGTATGTACAGTATAGTGTCTTGAATTTTTAACAGGAATATAATTTATGATGCATCTGGCTATCGCAATACAATTGTCTGGTTTGTTTTCTATTTTTTTCTATATTAGGTAATAATGCATAGCAATTGGTCCCTCTGTGTCTTATCCTCCTGAGGAAGCAGGTGATAAGCCCTGCGAAACGCATAGAGAAATACTAATTTGTATTAATGAAGGACAACATATTAAGCGGAACTCAGTCGCTTTATTTTCTAACAGTAGAGCTGGATCATAGATGATTGATAAAAAAGGAATGACCTATGCATGTTTTAACCATTTAATCCCCAGAAGGTTTTATCCCCTTCCTGACCAGGCCATTATTGGGCTTCTTTTCCTTTCTCCGCCCAATCACATGTTGGGGATTGCGTCCGGGATGACCCAGGTTTAAAGTAAATAAGTTGGATGATGCTAACCATCAGACTGGGGACATAATCTCTGGATTTAAGGTAATTTGTTCAAAAGCTGGTTATGTTTATTATCTTTTAATGGGCGATTCAGTTTTATTTTTGTTGACTTTGTTACTCACATTAAAGTGATTGTAAAATAACAAACATATCATACTTACCTCTACTTGCACAGAGTGGCCTCGAACACCCTCTTCCGGGGGGGTTACCTTACGGGTGCGATACCGAGTCCAGCATTTGCGTCCACAGACAAGAAATGCCGGACTCGCCCCCCGCGCCTGCATCATTGGATTTGATTGACAGCAGCAGGAGCCAAGGGCTACGCTGCTATCAATCTATCCAATCAAGACCCCATGGAGAGAGGGACAGCACGTGATGGAGATGAAGGGGCTTAGGTAAGTAAAACGGGGGGGGCTGGGGGGCTAGTGACTGCCAGGTGTTTTTTCACCTTAATGCATAGGTTGCATTAAGGTGAAAAAACATGAGAGTTTACAACCACTTTAACCTTTCTAAAGCTCAAAAAGGCAACCAGCATGGCAGCCACTCTGCTCACCTACATGCAGGAGAATTGTATGCACTATAGGATTGTTCAATGACTGGTGGTCAAATAACCGTGCCATAGGCTTGTTTAGTTAAAGCGGAGGTTCACACAAAAATTGAACCTCCGCTTTTCAGAAACCCTCCTCCCTCCGGTGTAACATTTGGCACCTTTCAGGGGGTGCAGATACCTGTCTAAGACAGGTATTTGCACCCACTTTCAGGCATAGACTCCCACGGGAGTCTACGCCTCTTCCCGTCCCCCCGCGCTGTCTGCTGGGACACACGCGGGTCCCAGGATATAGCGGGGACTATTTAGGACACACAACGTGACTCGCACATGCGCAGTAGGGAACCGGGAAGTGAAGTCACAACGCTTCACTTCCTGATTCCCTCACCGAGGATGGCGGAAGCAGCTGCCGAGAGCTGAGTGATTGATTGGCTTCGGCTGCCAACATCGCTGGACCCTGGGACAGGTAAGTGTCCATTTAATAAAAGTCAGCAGCTGCAGTATTTGTAGCTGCTGGCTTTTAATATTTTTTTTTTTTAGGTGGACCTCCTCTTTAACAACATTTGAATTATAAAGTAATAGTTTTGAAAATATGATATTGTTTAATAAAAAACAGTTTTTATCCTAAAATGTTGGGTGGTAAGCTTTTAGGCTGATCTACTGACATCAAAGCTTCTAAGTCACTAACCCGACCAGGAGTTCTGATTTTTCTTGCTACTGTACATTCTAGTTGTGGGTGGTCACAATATTAAAAGTGTTGAATCCACAGAATAAGTGATACTAAATAGATATATCTACGGTATATATAAGTAATACAAAATATATACAATGCTAAAAATATATGATTTCAAAAGAGAATACTTACTGAGTGGGAACAGGAATAAAGACAGAAGGAAGACACTGAAAATAATAGACTTCATTTTTTTCGTTGGGTTCCAGTTGCTCGGTGGTGTTGAGCTTTGGGTGCTTCTCCAATTGTGGAAGTCCTCTTCGGCTTCTGATATTTATATGATGTTTTATGGTTTCAGGATATTGTTACAGAACAGTACGTAATTTCAGTGTGCAATATTCTATATGTACGCATAAACATTTGCAATTAGCCAGTTTCCTGTACAATACACTCAATGTAAAATTTATGTTGACAATACATTTGTACCTAGTTAAACAGTGATACTCCCAGAGTTAGCTAACAAATATTTAGTTGAAAAATAATTGCTCATGATTTGTTTGATAAGCCTCAAGCTGTAAAGTTGTTTTTCCATAGGACAGATAGTCACGTAGCCTGTGTAGACCATACAAACAGATTCCAAAACCTATTCTAGTGTCACAAATGTGAAATCTGGGCTGACCATTCCACCAGAGGCCTGTTATCACAAATGATTGACTAGGGCCTTGCTGCTCTGCCCATATACAGTCCACAGCTCAGGCAGAACTCTCTTTCTTCAATGTGTGCATTAATGGCAAGTTATAAACCCTTCACTTACCATTCTCCTGGTTACCATAGCAATGACCCACCAATGGCTGAGGCTCTATGTACAGGCCCCTGCATCTCCTTCATGGTTAAAGGATAGGGCTTAGGTTGTCTGCTTAACATGTGACATGGGGGCCTAGGTCACTTGTCGCATGTTATATGGAGGTGGTCTGCTCCTCATTGACAAAAGGGTGACTTTGTCCCCTATCCACAATCAGCAACAACCCAACCAGGTTTGCACTTCTGTAATTTTCCTCGGGATCCTGTATCTTACTGTGTGTGTCCTACATGAGATGTGTCCTGTCTAGTTCTGTGGCCTGATTATGTGCTTTCCCAACTTACACTTCACAGATAGCATGTGTCTACTTGAATCACTATAATTCAGCCAGAGGCTCAGTACAAGTCCATGTTATTAAAATTTTCCAAGTATCATATAGGAAGCAGTCTTTAGTATTAAATGTTCTCCATAAATTAACAAACAATAAGTGCTCTTTAAGTCAGCAATGTACCTCTGTCAGTGTCACGCTTTCTCGATGACTTCTGCGCATGGCTACCCTTTTTTCTCTCACCTGAAGTACCTGCCATCATCCTAGATGACTTTAACATTCCAATCAATGTTAACACTAATCAACTTAACCTCCTGGTTTAACCTAACACAATGGATGTAAACTACCACTCACTCCAGAGGCAACACTCTTGACATCATATTCACCTCTGCACTCCCTGCTACCTCTCTAACACCCTTTTTCCTTTCTCCAATCACAACATGATCAATTTCACATTTTCTCCTACCTCCCATGCTGCCAACCTGCAAACAGTTACTTGCAGGAAACTTCGCCACTAGGGAAGAGCTAAACACCCCCCCATTCGGTTCGCAGCAGAACATGCGAACAGGTAAAAAATTTGTTTGAAAACGCGATCACCATTAAAGTCTATGGGACACGAACGTGAAAAATCAAATGTGCTAATTTTAAAGGCTTATATGCAAGTTATTGTCTTAAAAATTGTTTGGGGTCCCGGGTCCTGCCCCAGGGGACATGTATCAATGCAAAAAAAGTTTTATGGGAGCAGTGATTTTAATAACGTTTTTTTGGGAGCAGTGATTTTAATAATGCTTAAGGTGAAACAATCAAAGTGTAATATTCCTTTAAATTTCGTACCTGGGGGGTGTCTATGGTATGCCTGTAAAATGGCGCATTTTTCCCATGTTTAGAACAGTCCGAGAGCAAAATGACATTTCTAAAGGAAAAAAAGTAATTTAAAAGTACTATAATGAATTGTCGGTCCCGGCAATACACATAAAAGTTCATTGATAAAAACGGCATGGGGCAGGGGAACCCCGAACCAAAATTTAAAAAAAATAAATGCGTGGGGGTCCCCCCAAATTCCATACCGGTATGGCTAATAAGGGGAACCCCATGCCAAAATTGAAAAAAAAAATGTGTGGGGGTCCCCGTTGAAATCCATACCAGGCCATACCATAGGCGGCCACATGCCCTCAACATTGGGACGGTGCTTTGGGGTAGCCCCCCAAAGCACCTTGTCCCCATGTTGATGGGGAGAAGGGCCTCATCCCCACAACCCTTGCCCGGTGGTTGTGGGAGTCTGCGGGCGGGGGCTTATCGGAATCTGGATGCCCCCTTTCATAAGGGGGCCCCCAGATCCCAGCCCCCCTGTGTTAAATGGTAATGGGGTACATATGTACCCCTACCATTTCACCTAAAATTTGTGAAAATGGTAAAAAAAAGACAATACACGCCTTGGGACAAGTCCTTTATAAAAAAAAAAAACTGTCCCATGAAGTCCATTCATCTTCCTCGTCTCTCGCTCCGACAGACCGAAAAAAAAACCCTGCAAAACTGCCTACGATCTGTGTCCGTAATGACGGGCCTCTCAGGTGACAGTTCTTTTATAATTGAGGGCGGCGCCACACGATGACATCGTCGGGTGACCCCGCCCCCCTCTGACGCACGCGGACATCCCTATGGCTTCCCCGTAGCGTCAGAGGGGGGCGGAGCCACTCGGTTACAGAACCCCCTCTTTTCCTGTGGCCTGCCAGGTTGCGTGCTCGGAAAAGGGTCTGGTATGGATTTTCGGGGGGACCCCATGCCATTTTTTTATTTTGGCGCAGGGTTCCCCTTAAAATCCATACCAGACCCTTATCCGAAGGGTCTGGTATGGATTTTGAAGGAGACCCCCACGCCATTTTTTTTCTATTTTGGAGTGGATTTCCCCTTAATATCCATACCAGACCTGAAGAGCCTGGTATGGAATCTGGGGGGACCCCCACGCATTTTTATTTATTTTTTGTTTCCCTGTGGGGGAATCCCATGCTGTTTTAATCAATGAACTTTTATGTGTATTGCCAGGACCGACAATTCATTATAGCCGCGAGTACTTTTAAATTACTTTTTTTCCTTTAGAAATGTCATTTTACTGTCGGGACTGTTGTTAAAACGGGAAACATGCGCCACTTTACAGGCATACTATAGACACCCCCCCCCAAGTACGAAAATTAAAGGAATATTACACTTTTATTACTTCACTTTAAGCATTATTAAAATCACTGCTCAAGAAAAAACTGAAGTTTTTAAAACTTTTTTTTGCATTGATACACGTCCCCTGGGGCAGGACCCAGGTCCCCAAAAACACTTTTTGTGACAATAGCTTGCATATAAGCCTTTAAAATTAGCACTTTTGATTTCTCCCTAGACATTTAAAGGGTGTTCTGCGGCTTTCGAATTTGTTCGCTATTTGGCGTACAGGTGAACACCCGATGTTCGAGTCGAACTTACGTTTGACTCAAACATCGAGCTCATCCCTATTCGCCACCTCAACCCTTCCCTTCTTCATTCTGCTACTGACTGCCATCACAATAAAATCGCACCCCCTGTCCTGCCCAGACCTGACCACTTCCATCTACAACAACATACTATCATCCTCCCTGGACACACTCGCTCCTCTTTCTACATGCAGAACCAGGCTGCTGCAACCCTGGCAAACAGATGATGCCAGAAGTCTCAAGAGACACAGCTGTGCTCTTGAGCATGCGTGGTCTAAAACGAAATTCCTGCAAGACTTCACCTTCTACAAATCAGCCTTTCTCAAATACAACTCCTGCCTCCACACTGCTAAAAAAACATGCTACACCACTCTCATCAAACTCTCTCATTCAAACCTTGTCAACGCTTTTCTACCCTTAATTCCTTTCTTCACCCCCCACTACCTCCATTCACCAATTTGCTTACTGCCCAGAAGATTTCCAATAATTTCATTGGACCCCACCTGTTTGAGTAACTTAAGACACATCTCCTTCTCCCGTTTGCCTTCAAGCTTCTTGAATGCCATGTCCACAACCGTATGAGCCCCTACCTCACTGGCAACAACCTTCTCGATCCCCTACAGTCCGGGTCCTGCCCACAACATTCCACTGAAACTGCCCTACTAAAACTCAAGCAGCTTAGGGTGCAGCTACACCAAGCATAGGTAGTAATACAAATTAGTTTTTTACACACAACCAGACCACTGATCAACACAGGATTAATGTGCTGCAAGCACTTGGCCCTCTAGGGCAGGGGTTATCAACCCCCGGGCCACGGCCCACTGCCAGGCTGTGTCCTGTTTGCAGCAGGGCCGCGAAGGCTGCACTGTCTGACGAGCGGCGGCGGAGTGAGCAGAGAGATGACATCATCTCTCACCGCCCGCATCACCGCTGTTCCATGCTCACAGCGGGGCCGCTATACTGAGGCGAGCGAGCAGAGAGATGAGATCATCTCTCACCGCCCACCTGCATCGCCACTCTTCCACGTTCACAGCGCGACAGAATACCAATACACTGCTGGAGATGAGGCAGGGGAGCAGAGAGATGAGATTGTCTCTCACTACCCGCCCCCCCCACATTACTGCTGTTCTCCCTCACTACCCACTACTCCAGGCTTGCCTCTGAACTAATGCACACACCTGTGCTGCCACCACTGCAGAGACAATCTTCATGTGGTGGCAGGTGACGTGGCAAATGACAAGCTGCATCTGATGGCAGGTGACGTGGCAAGTGACAATCCGCATTTGGTGGCAGGTGACGTGGCAAGGGACAATCTGCATCTGGTGATCTGGTGACAGGCGACATGGCAAGTGACACTCTGGCACATTCCGCATTATGGTGAGTTGAACTATTGCATTGTATATTACAATGTAATAATCGAACTAATGTGCTTCAATCTTCCTGCTATTATGATGGTGCCGGGATGATTGAAGCGCCTACACCAGCCGCATACACCCCCCCGGGCTTTGGCACAATTTTCTTTAACAATGCCAGTCCCCGGTGGCAAGAAGGTTGGGGACCACTGCTCTAGGGGATTCAACTAGGAAATTTTATGTCGTGTTCATAGTCCTTCTGTAAGTGAACTAATTTAACTCAACTTAAGTTAACTGAACTTTGCTCAAGATATTTTCTTCAAAACTTCTGTAGAAAAAAAGCAGCATTGACCCGATATAATTATAGTTAATTCATTAATTAATAATTATCTTTTGTGGTTTCCTCACGTGAAGTTGTTCTAATAAAAAGATGTATCAGGGGTTTTTAATTAGGCTTCAACAGTATCCATAACAATTAATCTGTTTCAAGATATTGCTCATCTCGAAATCTCTTTATTAGGTTGGAACTATCACATTTTTAGAAGGCAAGATCGAGGAGAACAGGGAGAACAGGGAGGTTTAAAACATTCAACGTTTAGTCATAATTTCCTTAGAAGGCAGGTATGGACAGTCTAAAACAGTGGTATTGAATTAAAATTCATGGAGGTCCGATCAGTAAAATTTTCTTCCAGCAGAGGTCTAAATCGCATGTTTGTGCAATGTCTCAGACAGGGGTGGACTGACAGCTCATGGGGCCCCCGGGAAATAGGAGATTATGGGGCCACACAGTATACACACAGACAGTATACAATCACACAGTATACACAGACATGTTTCTATTGGCTGAGAAGGTACTGGAGAGGTGGTGCAGCTATAATCTCTGGAATTTTAGACCAAAAGGATGTCGGTAAGGGACATTTCAGAAACAGATGCAAAAAAAACCACAGATTTTTACATACTGTCCCTGGTTTTACTGAGGCTGGCAACCCTGATGGGGCCCCCTAGTGGCCCGGGGGCCCTCGGGAAGTGCCCGAGTGGCCGAATGGTCAGTCCGCCCCTGGTCTCAGACCCTTCCTATCACAGCCCCCTGATTTTATATCATATTTTATGTCATCCTCAGTCCACTGCACATCACAGTCCCCCTCTTCACATTTGTGTGCACTGCCCCTTCACATCAACCCCCCCCCCCCCCCAGCACTGCTCCTTTTTTTACATCACCCCTCCCTACAGCACTGCAACCTTGTTATGTCACCCCCCAACAGCTTAACACCCCCCCCCCCCCACAACACTGCTTCCCTTTACATCTCCCCCCCACAGCACTACTTCCCTTTACATCTCCCTCCCCACAGCACTGCTTCCCTGTCACATCACCATCTCCCCCACCCCACAATAATGTACTCTGGCCTATTCACAACTGCCCCCTTTAGATCACTATCCCACACACACATCTTTCCCCCCATGCAACTTCACAGCCATGTTCTCTTGCCAATGGTCTCTTAGTTTACACAGAGCGGAGAGCAGGAAGTACAGCAGCACTGAATGGAGGGCGAAAGCGGGAGCTGCAAGGGGTTATCTTTTCATATTTACAAGCTGATGATAGGTTGCTAGGACTGCCCAGTACTTAGCAACCAATAACATGCTAGTTAATCATGGAAAGTTAACTCTTGCAGTTCCCACCCCCAACTTCCATCCAGTGCCTCCTGCTCTCCTTTCATTGGTATCATGCCTCCCGCTCTGACTTGAGAATGATACCAGTGGAGGTCAGGGGGAAAGAAGCGGTTCCTAAATGGCATGACCGTGGGTCTGGATGGGACAGTGACTCGGTCTAGATCTGGACCACGGTCCAACATTTAGTGCTGCCTCCTCTAAAGGTAGTTACAACCTTCCAGAGGCAACAAAAATATTTTTTTTTATTATGCCATTTTAACTTTAAAATGTAGTTGTATTTCTGTTTCACAAATTGTTGCAGAAATCTTTCTGGATTTATTTTGAAAAATCTTTATTTAAATTTTTCAGAAAATGGGAAAATAATACAAACATTTTTAAGAGTGTTACAAAAATATTACGTAAAGAAACATCATCAGGGTTCTACAAACAAGATGGGATGGGCATAAAAAACTATCAAACTAATAGCAGAAGAAAATGCAGAGAACCCAACCATGAATATGGAGAGGTGCAGGGGGGAGATAAAAGGGGAGAGACAGCAAGAGAGGGGGAGTATAAGAAAAAAAACACCATTATTGTATTATGGAATCAAAGCCCATCCAGCTCCAAGGAAAAAAAAAAAGTATGCATGACATTTCCTGGTCAGCAAGCCTCAGTATGAAGCATAAAAAGCAAAACATAACTTAACAATTCTCTGTAGTTACAACGTTAATTGTTTGTACAAGTCTGAGGAATGAAATATATCTATAAGGCCCAACATTTGTAGAATTTTGAGGAGATGTTGGTGCAACAATGCCTCCCCCTCCATAGTATCCTGTATTCTCAATCGCCATTCCTTGACTGCAGAGGCCACCGATGATTTCCAGTGGATTGCGATAAGATATCTGCCATCAATCTGGTAGTTTGTCACCTTAATAATTAGGTTATGATTTTCAACCCAAAAAGGTCGGATAACAGGATATTCCCACTACAAATGTAAGAAGGTGCCTTTCTGTACGCAATCCCTCAGACACTGATCAGACACTGTTGGAAATATGCAAGACAGTTTGTCAGGTACCCTATACCACCTTGACAAGAATATATAACAACATTCTAGGGCTTTAGAGTTGACTGAAGAAGTGTGAGCTAATGTTGTAATCTTCTCAATGCTACCATCAGATAGCCCTCTTCCTCAATTCCTTCCTCCATTCCTTAATGTAATAGGGGGTCCTAGTGGTTAGCTTCTCTAGTAAAAGTTTATACAATTTGGAGTGTAAGTGGGTTGAGTCATCTCTATCCAGGCACATAACCTTGAGCCCAGTTAGGGAAACACTGGGTTTACGTAAACGGGTGACCCCACCCCGCTCTGACACCAGGGGGAAAGCCATAGGGAAGTCCCCGTGCGTCACCACTGAAGGGACTGGTATGGATTTTAAGGGGGACCACCTTGCCATTTTTTTTTTAATTTTGGCGTGGGGTTCCCCTTAATATCCATACCAGACCTGAAGGGCCTGGTATGGAATTTTGTGGGACCCCCACGCATTTTTTTAAAATTATGGTTCGGGTTTCCCCTGTGGGGAAATCCCATGCCGTTTTTATCAATGAACTTTTATGTGTATTGCCAGACCAACAATTTATTATAGCCTGTACTATAGCTAGCGCTAGTACTTTTAAATTACTTTTTTTTCCTTTAGAAAAAAACATTTGCACTCGGACTGTTCTAAACACGGGAAACATGCACCACTTTACAGGCATACTATAGACACCCCCCAGGTACGAAGTTTTAAGGAATATTACACTTTTATTGTTTCACTTTAAGCATTATTAAAATCACTGCTCCCGAAAAAACAGCCGTTTTTTAAAACTTTTTTTTTTTTGCATTGATACATGTCCCCCTGGGGCAGGACCCAGGTCCCCAAACACTTTTTATGACAATAACTTGCATATTAACCTTTAAAATTAGCACTTTTGATTTCTCCCATAGACTTTTAAAGGGTGTTCTGCGGCTTTCGAATTTGCCGCGAACACCCCAAATGGTTCGCTTTTTGGAGAACAGCCAATGTTCGAGTCGAACATAAAGCCCATCCCTATTAACTACTCCACTTTTCTTCCTTAGCGTACCAAGTCACCTTCTAGGATTGTTTTTATCTGTCAACACAAGTGTATGAACAGAGCACTAGTAATAGAATTTCACAGAATATAATATAATAATTTTTGCCTGAACCTGTAACAGATTTCATTATGACACTAAGCACTGTGGCCATTCTATTTTCTGCCACTATTTTCGGATAAAAGAGGGGCTTGAAAAAGATATTATTCTATGGAATTATTGCAGGTTAAAGAGGAAGTAAAGCCAATCAAAAAATAAAAAATAAATGCACCCTGCAAGGCAAAGGCATAATGAGCTAGTATGCATAGCATACTAGCTCATTATAAACAACTTACCTGAGAACGAAGCCCCCGAAGCGGTCCTCCTTCTTCATCTTCACCGCTGCCATGTATCCCGGAGTGACTTCCGGGTCTCACGGCTCCATCGCTGTGATTGGCCAGAGCCGCGATGATGTCACTCCCGTGCATGTGCACGGGAGCCGCGGCATATTGCCGTTAGCAGCGGCGTGCTCAGTGCGCCTTTGCGCCGATGTCTACGGCGCATGAGCTCTAGACAGTGGTGTCTGTCTTTTTGCAAATATCTCCTAAACCGTGTAGGTTTAGGAGATATTTCTTGGACATACAGGTAAGCCTTAATCTAGGCTTACCTGTAGGTCAATGTGGTTTGTAAGGGTTTACAACCACTTTAACAGTGTGTGGGACTGTACTCATATATCGAAATCAATGAACTCATTTTGTAATGAATAGCATTTATATTTGATAAACAGTTAGGGATTTCTGGAAATTTTGGAAGCTTTCCATCACCTTCCAACCTCAGTATTCTGCCACCACAGATGTCAATCATTTCCCAGTTTAAAGCAACAAATCACTTGATAATGAAGTAGAATTTTAAAGGCTTTTCAGTTGGCTGAATCTTGTTTTTTATCAATTTGCACCACATTTTTGATACCCTTTTTTCTCCTAACATGCCCTGTACACACGTTAGGATTTTCCGACAACAAAACCGTGAATTTTTTTCCGAAGGATGTTTGCTCAAACTTGTCACGTACAACGAGCTGAGAAAAATTAAGTTCAATAGCCAGTGCAGCTCTTCTGCTTGATTCCGAGCATGCGTGGACTTTTGTGCATCGGACTTATGTACACACGATCGGAATTTCCGACAACAAGTTTTGTTGTTGGAAAATTTGAGAACCTGCTCTCTCAAACATTTGTTGGCGGAAATTCCGACAACAAATGTTCTATGGAGCCTACACATGGTCGGACTTTCCGACGACAAGCTCACATCCAACATTTGTTGTCGAAAAATCCTATCGTGTGTACGGGGCATAAGGGTGGCAGAGAGCTGTAATTAAAGCTTTCAGAATTAACACAAATTATGGTGGCCAAACACAAAGTTATATTAATTAAATTTCTAACAATTTTGATAATTTCTAATTAACTTTTGATCCCAAAAATGAGCAAAAGATGTTAGCTCCCACCAACAGTTTTATTATACACTGTAACTAAATTGTTTTCCTCCTTAAACTTGCCCTGGTCTTGACCTTTTTTTTTTTTTTGCTTTGTCCCTCTCTTTCTGTTGGCAGTGAGAAGCCAACACTTGGTTACATACACAACCCCAAGAAAAAAATGTTCACGTACGCACCTGTTGGTATTTGGTATAAGGAGCCAACGCGCCAGGCTATTTATGCCAGAAGATATTGTGCCCTTATGAGAACATATTTATTTGGCACACAGAGCCACACAACAGGGAACAACCACAATCTGCCCCATGAAATTGGCTTGGATCTGCTTTGAATAAATACCAAGATTTGTTTTTTGTTTTTTTAAGGCCACAGGGTCTGGATGCACAAATAGCCTACCAAGCTGACTTCTTAACATGCTATTTGAGCTTTTGCTGTTTTTTTAGGGCTTTGTATGAGGCATACACAAAAACAGATACACACGCACTTGCAAAAATATGCACTTAAACGATATGATCTTTCCTGAAATTTTAACTATTTTTCATTCATTCTGTCAAAAAGCAGTATTATACTTACCAATGGAATGTATGTCATATGATTCTGTGCTTTACCACGTTTGAGGATCTGAGGATGTCACTTGTCTTCTGTCCTCAGGAAAAAAGATTTGTACAAGAGATTTATAAGGAATTTAACATTTTCAGGACAAGCTTTTGGGGCCAGCAGTGCTGCTTAGATCAAGTAGGGAACACCACTTGTCCTGATGAATGTCAGTGCAAATAAAAAAAGTATCATGGACAGCATTTAGCTGTTTTTGTTGCAAGTGCCCTAATATCCAAGCACCACACGAGGTTAGTAAATCGCACTTTAAATCGTTTTTCTCATTTACTCTGATTGTTCAGTTACCTTGTAGGGTCAGAAGCTCAATTATTATTTTTGTATTAAAAAAATAAACTTTCTGCGTTTAGTGTGTTCCTATATGACAGGAGCTGCACTCACAATTATGTGAATATTAGATAAATAACAATTGGTAAGCAGTGTTGGTCATCTTACTTTAAAAAAGTAATTAGTTAAGTTACAAATTACTTCTCCCAAAAAGTAATTGCGCTAGTAACTCAGTTACTACATAGGAAAAGTAATTAGTTACGCAGCAACGTAACTGACTTTTTTTTTCAAATATTCTATATGTGTAACTAAGGGGCGGGTCTAGTATTACTGTAACCAAGGGGCACATTTATTATTATTGTTATATATCGTGTAACCAAGGGGCTGCTCTATTATTACTCTAACCAAGGGGCAGATCTGTTATAGCGTGTAAGCAAGTGGCGGGTCTATTATTATTATATCGTGTGAGGGGCGGATGGCTACAGAAGAGGGCGAATGTTAAATTAATGGGCAGAGCTCGATATATAACAATAATAATAAATGCGTCCCTTGGTTACAGTAATACTAGACCCGCCCCTTACTTACATGATAGATGTCCCTTGCAGAGTAGCACGAGCATCAGGAGCGTGCGGCATCGCCTCGTACAATTACATGTTAACTGCGCCTGCGCTGTGTAGAGTTCACTCAGAGCTGTTTAGGTTCGGCAATTTTCGGAAGCTCTGTAGTCCTTCGTACTGCGCAAGCCCTGCGCCTGCGCAGTACAGGGGGTCCTTATCCGGCAGGGGAACTTTTTCGTCAGGACACCGGAATTACACTACTGCCATCTAGTGGCGGTAGATGTAATTGGGGTGACTAAGCCAAAGTAATGGGAACTGAGTTACCATGAGGGGAAAAGTAATCAGTTAGATTACTAGTTACCCTCTAAAGTAACTGCGTTAGGTAACTCAGTTTATTTTAACTCAGTTACTTACATCACTGTTGGTAAGTAGTTACCAGTGCACATCCACACATATTCAAATTCCAACAAATGTCCACAATCTCTGTGTAACAAGTACCAGAACATAGGGTATCGTGATTAGACTCCAGAGCTTGCCACATCCCTAAATATGTATATAAACATAGAGGTTCCCCAGTTGTGGGACTTTATAGGCACTTCGATCACATAACAGATAAATTGATAAAAACAGATATTTATTATGAATCATCAGTAAAAGACAGGAAACATATACATGATATGAACAACTGAAACAGCAAGATGATGATACAATCTGGTATGCTCTACCTGATGTGTTTCAGAGGCAATGTGGCTCCTTCATCAGGGGTATAAGAGGTAACCTTTTAGTCATTCATTGGTGTATCAAAGAACATTGGATGTTTGGTTTAAAAACAGAGTCTCAGAACTTTCTGCCCTTCCGCCCAAGCTTGGAGGTAACGTATGTTGTACTGGATAGAAGAGCCAACCATAAAGAAGAGCATCCAAAAGGTGCTACACACAACCTGGAAACACCAGGGGACACTGAGGCCTGGCAAACAGGATCCTGCACCTATGGACCCATTATGGAATGGCAGACCTCACATTGAACAGAAATATGTGTATGGGCTGGCTTTAGACAGCACAGCTAAAATGATGTGCAGCACAGTGGTTTAATGGTTAGCACTTTCACCTAGCAATAGGTTTCTCTGGTTCAAATCACGACCATGACACCATCTGCCTGGAGTTTGCATGTTCTCCCTGTGCCTGCGTGGGTTTCCTCCTACACTCCAAAGACATGCTGGTAGGTTAATTAGATCCTGTCGAAAAAACTGGCCAAATATGTGTATGTTGTATGTGTATGTGTTTGTAAGCGTGTCGGGACCCCATGGGGTAAAGGATCATGCTATATCGCAGATGGACACCGGCTGCAAAAAGCACCCTGAGGCGATTCAGTTCGCATATGTATTCATGTGTAATCCATAAAGGTGTGCAGCAGGACCAAACATGCACCAAACCAGCCTGTTCAATTGTCCTGCACACGGCTCACCTCACGTGAGCTTCCTGATGAAGCTGACAAGCGAAATTGAGACTGCGCGTCCGCCATACGTGACATCATTTCCGGGTTTTGATCTGGTATGAACATTCGCCATCGAACCGAGCAGTGTGCAGGACAGTCGAACAGGCTGGTTCTGTTGGTGCTGACTATAGCACCTTGAAATGTGAGTGGCAAATTTATATTTTTAATCCTTGTTTTTACTTTTAATAAAACGGTATCACACTATCCTGGATTATTATCTCTCCCTGAGTCTCGGTTATTGATATTTGAAGAGATCAGCTGGTGGTGGTTTCCCATATAGCATTCTTAAGGTGGGACATTGTTAAAACAAGGTGCAAAAAGGATGGTACTCTATGACACCGAAGGCGCATATCATAGATGCTGTTGGTAAGCGTGCATTTTGTACACTTTGTGGTGAAGCACTTATATGACCTTTGTGGTGGAACACTTTAAGACCAGGAGCACGGTGATTGGAGCTTTTGTCAGCAAGATTTAGGAACGTTTTTTGGACTGTGCAATATTTATTAATAATTCTTATAAATAAAAAAATTTTTCACCTTTGCACTCTCAAGTATATTTGATTAATATACAAATATTAATTATCACTAAGTCTGCTGCTTCCGTGTTTTTAGATCTTTTTGTCAGATGTTACCATGGTAAACTGAAGTATAATTACAAGCATTTCATAAGTGTCAAAGGTATTTATTGACACATACATTAAGTTTTTGCAAAGTAAAAAAAAATGTCCCGCGATGTCCATCCATCTTCAATCACGCCACACGACCGACCTGAAAAATAGAAAAAAAAAAAAAAAAGCTTGATGGGAGGCCTCCCGCTGTCTCTTGGCTGTGACAGGTATTATATAGGCAAGGGTGGGGCATCATGTGACATCAGAGGGGGCCAGGTCATCCGGTTACATTGCCTATATAACACCTGTCACAGGGAAAAGACAGCAGTTGCCGGGAGGCCTCCCATGGAGGCAGAGTATTTTCTTTTTTTTTTTCTATTTTTCGGGTCCATCGGGGGGCATGATTGACACTGGATGTAAATTGCGGGATACTTCTTTTATCAAAGAGATTGTCAAAAACTGTCTTTTGTGGTTTTTACTTTTGGACAAATTTTTTTGTGAATGCGTAGGGATACAATATACCCGATACCCATTCACATAGGGGGGGCGGGATCTGGGGGCCCCTTGTTAAAGGGGGCTTTCAGATTCCGATAAGCCCCTCGCCCGCAGACCCCGACAACCAATGGCAAGGGTTGTCGGGACGAGGCCCTTGCCCCCTTCAACATGGGGACAAGGTGCTTTGGGGGGGACCCCAAAGCACCCTTTCCATGTTGAGGTCATGTTGCCTTTTATGTTCTCCAGGCTGCATGCTCGGATAAGGGTCTGGTATGGATTTTGGGGGGGGGGGGGGGGGGCACACCAATTTTTTTTTTAATTCTGGCATGGAGTTCCCCTTAAAATCCATACCAGACACGAAGGACAGGGAGGGAACCCACGCCAATTTTTTTTCCTTGATTTGTATCTATATTGCCAGGAGCTGGTAGGGATGAGCTGAACACCCCCCTGTTCGGTTCGCACCAGAACCTGCGAACAGACCTAAAGCTCGTGTGAACTTTAGAACCCTATTAAAGTCTATGGGACTCGAACGTTCAAAATCAAAAGTGCTAATTTTAAAGGCTAATATGCAAGTTATTGTCATAAAAAGTGTTTGGGGACCCGGGTCCTGCCCCAGGGCACATGTATCAATGCAAAAAAAAGTTTTAAAAACGGCCGTTTTTTCAGGAGCAGTGATTTTAATAATGCTTAAAGTGAAACAATAAAAGTGTAATATTCCTTTAAATTTCATACCTGGGGGGTGTGTATAGTATGCCTGTAAAAAGGCGCATGTTTCCCGTGCTTAGAACTGTCCCTGCACAAAGTGTAATTTTTGCAGGAAAAAAAGCTATTTAAAATCACTCGCGGCTATAATGAATTGCCGGATACCGTAATACAGAGAACAGTCATTCATTGAAAGTCATTGATAAAAAAAAAGCGGGGGGTTCCCCCAAATTCAATTACCAGGCCCTTCAGGTCTGCTATGGATATTAAGGGGAACCCTGCGTCAAATTAAAAAACGTGACGTGGGGTTCCCCCTGAATATCCATACCAGACCCTGCAGGTCTGGGATGGATTTTAAGGGGAACCCCCACCAAAAAAAAATAAAAAATGGCGTGGGGTCCCCCTCAAAATCCATACCAGACCCTTATCCGAGCACGCAACCTGGCAGGCTACAGGAAAAGAGGGGGGGACGAGAGCGCCCCCCCTCCCTCCTGAACCGTACCAGGCCAACATTGGGAGGGTGTTTTGGGGGTCTGTGACCCCTCAAAGCACCATGTCCCCATGTTGATGGGGACAAGGGCCTCGTCCCCACAGCCCTGGCCATTGGTTGTGGGGGTCTGCGGACGGAGGGCTTATCGGAATCTGGAAGCCCCCTTTAACAAGGGGACCCCCAGATCCCGGCCTCCCCCCTGTATGAAATGGTAAGGGGGTACAAAAGTACCCCTACTATTTCACCAAAAAAGGTGACAAAAATGTTAAAAATGACAGGAGACGGTCTTTGACAATTCCTTTATTAAATTCTTCTTTCATCTTCTTTCTTCTGGTCTTCTTCCTTTCTTCATCCTTCGGTTTCTTCATCTTCTTCTTCCATCCTCTATCATCTTCTTCCATCTTCTTCTTCCTCCGATCCGCTTCTTCTTGCTCTGGTCTTCTCGTCCGGCATCTTCTTCCACGGCGTCTGTTATGGATATTTAGGGGGAACCCCACGTCATTTTTTTTTTATTTGACGCAGGGTTCCCCTTAATATCCATAGCAGACCTGAAGGGCCTGGTAATTGAATTTGGGGGAACTCCCACGCTTTTTTATTTTTTTATCAATGACTTTCAATGAATGACTGGTCTCTGTATTACGGGGGCCGGCAATTCATTATAGCCGCGAGTGATTTTAAATAGCTTTTTTTCCTGCAAAAATGACACTTGGTGCAGGGACAGTTCTAAGCACGGGAAACATGCGCCCTTTTACAGGCATACTATACACACCCCCCAGGTACGAAATTTAAAGGAATATTACACTTTTATTGTTTCACTTTAAGCATTATTAAAATCACTGCTCCTGAAAAAAACTTCAATTTTTAAGGGCCGGTTCAGACTACTGCGATGCGGGAACGCTACGAATCTACTGCGGGTTCCCGCATTGCATGTCTCCCAGCGGCAGTTCACACTGCCCTATGCGAGCTGCTGGGAGTGTCAGTTAAATGTTAATGACACCCCCGAATCAGTTCGCATATCGCAGTGCGACCTGCAAACTCGGACAGGAATCGGATCGCATGGTGTGAACACCCATGCGATCCGATTCTGCTGCGGACCAAAAAAAGGGTCCTGTACGAGTTTGGTCCGAATGCGATGCGAATTCAGCCCTACTATCTGTATGGCTGAAATCGCATCACACAGAGATCGCATGTGATTTGCCCTGCAATGCAGTGAGAATCATATCCGATCTCAGACTTCGCAGCAGTCTGAACCGGCCCTAAAACTTTTTTTTGCATTGATACATGTCCCTTGGGACAGGACCCGGGTCCCCAAACCCTTTTTGTGACAACTTGCATATAGGCTTTTAAAATTATCACTTGTGATTTCTCCCATAGACTTTTACAGGGTGCTCGCGGCTTTTTCGAATTTGCAGAGAACACCCCAAATTGTTCACAGGCAATGTTCGAGTCGAACTTGAGTTCGACTTGAACTCTAAGCTCATCCCTAGTAGCCGGCAATACATTACAGTCTTAAGCAATTTCAAATTACATGTTTTCCTTTAGAAATGTCCTTTTGCCACGGCACTGTAATACACATCACACAGATGCGCCACTTTACAGGCAGACTAGGGGGACCTCCAGGCACGATATTTAAAGTATAATTTAATTTGTATTGTTTCGCTTTAAGCATTATTGAATCACTACTCCTGAAAAAACGGTTGTTTTAAAAACCTTTTTTTGCATTGATACATGTCCCCTGGGGCAGTACCCGAGTCTCCATACACTTTTTATGGCAATAACTTCCATATAAGCCTTTAAAATTAGTACTTTTGATTTTTCATGTTTCGTTTCCCATAAACTTTAATAGGGTTCAAATGTTCGCACACATTTTTTGCCTGTTCGCATGTTCTGGTGTGAACCAGGGGGTGTTTGGCCCATCCCTAATGATAACTATAATACTGCTTTTTAAAAGCATGAATGAAAAATGAATTACCTTTTTAGAAAATATCATACAATTATCATATTGTGCGTGACCTTTACAATACCCTAAAAAAAAACAAAAAAAAAACAGCAGAATTTCCAAAGGCATGTTAAGAAGTCAACCTGCTGGGCTGTTTGTGCAGATCCTGTAGTCTTAAAAAAAATGTATACTTGGTATTTATTCAAAGCAGACTACAGCCAAAGGTCAGGAGGCAGATTGTGGTTGTTTCCTACTGTGTTCTTGTAAATTTACAATGCCTTGGGGCATAAACGGCCTAGTGAGTTGCCTCTGTATGCTAACAAGTGCATGCAGAAAATGCTTGGCTTCCCTGGGGTTGTGTATGTATACAAGTGTTGGCTTCTCACTGCCAACAGGATAGAAGGCTGAGAAATGATAAATGGTCAAAAGTGGTAGAAATCAAATTTAATTGAATTTAATTAAATTGAATTGAATAGCTTTGTGTGTGGCCACTATAACGCTGGTCATACCCTTGGCAAATGTAAGACCATTCTGAAAGCTTCCAATCACATCTCTCTGCCATCTTTAGTTGATATTGTTTCTAGTTTATGAACAAAGAGCCTACTAAGAAATGTTGTGTGAATTGATAAAAAGACGTTTTTTGGATGGTTCACATATTGAAGGAAGGCACATATACCGTATATACTTGAGTATAAGCCAACCCGAATATAAGCCGAGGCACCTAATTTTACCACAAAAAAACTGTGGAAACGTATTGGCTCAAGTATAAGCCTAGGGTGAGAAATGCGCAGCTACTGTAAGTGGAAAAGACGGTCAACAATGGCCATTTGCAGCCTCACTGTGTCCATTTGCATGCCTCAATGTGCCCATTTGCAGCCATAGGTCCCCCGAATTTCAAACTCGGTAGTTAAGGGTTCTTAGATGCCCCCTAGCTGCAGCCAAAATTTGGGGTTTCTGGACCCAAAGGGTCCCTAAATGACATTGCTGAAGGTGGACACATTTGACCGACTTTGGGGCCCCGTATGTCAGGACCACTTAGTTCTAGGAACCCCAAATTTGATGTACAAACCCAGTGGAATACTACAACATATCCGTGGTTCCTAGCACCAAGTGGCCCTGTATCTCTGGATATGTTGTAGTGCTAGTTTTACTGGGTTTGCACACCAAATTTGGGGTTCCTAGCACCAAGTGGCCCGAGATACGGGGCACCAAATTCGGTTCGGAAAATGTAATTTTCTGCAGAAGAAAAAAGCTTGACTCGAGTATAAGCCGAGGGGGGCATTTTCAGCACAAAAAAATTTGCTGAAAATCTCAGCTTATACTCGAGTATATACGGTATGTTTATATTTTCAAGGACTGTATTATTTGGCTAATATATACTGAATTTAAGGATTGAAGTCACACATGAATGAAGAGCACCGGTCACTTTATATTTAATCCATTTAAATATTGATTAACTCATTCAATACTAGTGATCAATTTTGGCACCAGTTTATTATTATTTATTATTTATTATGATTATTGTTTGCACGTGCTGAATTGATAAAAAACAAGACTGTACCAGCTGAAAGCATTTAAAATTCGACTTCAGTATTGAGTGCTTTGTTGCTCCAAACTTGTAAATGACTTACATTGTTGGCGGGAGAATACTGAGGTTAGAAGATGATGAAAAGCTTAAAAAATTGCAACAAATTTCCTAACTGTAAATTAATTATAAATTCTATCCATTACAAAATTAACAAAATTAGTTAATTGATTCCTAGGGGATACTTGTGTACACAGTCCAGCACACTGTTAACCTGCAATAATTCCATAGAATATCTTTATTAGGCTTTTATCCTAAAATAGTTGATAAAAATAGAACAGCCACAGTGCTTTGTGTCACACTGAAATCAGTTACAGGTCCAGGAACAACAAGAAGTATTACAGTGCCTTGAAAAAGTATTCATACCCCTTGACATTTTCCACATTTTGTCATGTTGCAACCAAAAACGTGTATTTTATTGGAATTTTATGTGATAGACCAACGCAAAAGTGGCACATAATTGTGAAGTGGAATGAAAATGATGAATGTTTTTCAAAATTGTTTTTAAATAAATATCTGAAAAGTGTGGCGTTTATTTGTATTCAGCCCCCTTTACTCTGATACCCCTAACTAAAATCTAGTTGAACCAATTGCCTTCAGAAGCCACCTAATTGATAAATAGACTCCACCTGTGTGCAATTTAATCTCAGTATAAATACTGCTGTCATGTGAAGCCTTTAGAGGTTTGTTGGGGAACCTTAGTGAACAAACGGCATCATAAAGGCCAAGGAACACACCAGACAGGTCAGCAATAAAGTTGTGGAGAAGTTTAAAGCAAGGTTAGCCGTTTCAGCCCGGAAGATTTTACCACCTTTCTGACCAGAGCACTTTTTGTGATTCGGCACTGCGTCGCTTTAACTGACAATTGCGCGGTCATGCGACGTGGCACCCAAACAAAATTTTCCCACAAATAGAGCTTTCTTTTGGTGGTATTTGATGGCCTCTGCGGTTTTTATTTTTTGCGCTATAAACTAAAAAAGAGCGACAATTTTGAAAAAAACACAATATTTTTTACTTTGTGCTATAATAAATACCCCCCAAAAAGATATAAATGTTTTTTTTTCTTCAGTTTAGGACGATATGTATTCTTCTACATATTTTTGGTAAAAAAATTGCAATAAGCGTATATTGATTGGTTTGCACAAAACATATAGCATCTACAAAATAGGGGATAGTTATGGCTTTCTTATTATTCATTTTTTTTTTTACTAGTAATGGTGACAATCTGCATTTTTTTTCGGGACTGCGACATTATGGCGGACATATCGGACAATTTTAACACATTTTTGGGATCATTGGCATTTTTACAGCAATCAATGCTATAAAATTGCATTGATTACTGTAAAAATGTCACTGGCAGTGAAGGGGTAAACCACTAGGGGGCAGTAAAGGGATTTAGTGTGTCCTAGTGTGTGTTCTAACTGAAGAGGGATGGGACTGTGCAGGGGAGATGACAGATCACTGTTCATACTCTGTATGAACAGACGATCTGTCTGTTCTCCCCTCAGAGAACCGGAAACTGTGTGTTTACACACACAGATCCCGGTTTTCGGTGTGCCCCGAGCGATCGTGGGAGCCCGGCAGTGATCGCGACCGCCAGGCACTAGCATCAGCTCCGTGAGCGAGCAGGGGGTGTAACATGACAGTGATTTGCGCAGCCAAGCCATGTTGCCACAGTACAACTGTGGCAGCTGGTCGGCAAGCGGTTAGTTTATCAATAAATATTCCAAGTTTTGAAAATCTCACGTTGCACGAATCCATCATCTGAAAATGGAAAGAGTATGGCACAACTGCAAACCTACCAAGACATGGCCGTCCACCTAAACCGTCAGGCCGGGCAAGGAGAGTTCTAATCAGAGAAGCAGCCAAGAGGCCCATGGTAACTCTGGAGGAGCTGCAGAGATCCACAGCTCAGGTGGTAGGATCTGTCCACAGGACAACTATTAGACGTGCACTCCACAAATCTGCCCTTTATGGAAGAGTGGCAAGAAGAAAGCCATTGTTGAAAAAAAGCCATAAGAAGTCCCATTTGCAGTTTGTGAGAAGCCATGTGGGGGACACAGCAAACATGTGGAAGAAGGTGCTCTGGTCAGATGAGACCAAAATTGAACATTTTGGCCTAAAAGCAAAACGCTATGTGTGGCGGAAAACTAACACTGCACATCACCCTGAACACACCATCCCCACCGTGAAACATGGTGGTGGCAGCATCATATATGGGGGTGCTTTTCTTCAGCAGTGACTTTATACAAAATACTAATGTACAATTAAATAAACATTTATAATCTTTCTTGGATATCATGAATTCTATTAAATATGAATTATAAATACATATTTATAAATATTGTAACCAAAGATGAGCCAACTGATTCAGTAAAAATATATTTTGTTGCAAAATTACTAACTTCACTACTAGCAAAAATTAGCTTAAGTGGAAACTCAATTTCCCTCATTAAAGAGCAAAATTTGCTTGAAAAAATCCCCATAACCTTGTATTAAGGATAGCTTAGTTAACTTTTTATAGTCTTCTTTGTATTTGTGTTTTTTTTTCTTTTGATGTGTTTTTGATATAAATGTAAATAATATAGTACAGCCTAAGTTTACAAAGTCTACAAATAAAAAAAAACACAAGGAACATTGCTTAATGTGTGGTGTCCTTTGTGATTCTGTCTTGTAGTTCATTAGAAATATTCTATTCTCCAATACCCCCACCCTCTTCCCCATTCCCACAATCTTCTTGTGCGGGGAGCAGTGGCGGCTGGTGCTCAAAATTTTTGGGGGGGCGCAAACAAACAGCCTCACTGTGCCATCAAACGCTGCCACTGTGCCCATTAAACGCTGCCACTGTGCCCATCAAACGCTGCCACTGTGCCCCAAGTGCTGCCACTGTGCCCATCAAACGCTGCCACTGTGCCCATCAAACGCTGCCACTGTGCCCCAAGTGCTGCCACTGTGCCCCAAGTGCTGCCACTGTGCCCCAAGTTCTGCCACTGTGCCCCAAGTTCTGCCACTGTGCCCCTTAAGTGCTGCCATTGTGCCCCAAGTTCTGCCATTGTGCCCCTTAAGTGCTGCCATTGTGCCCCTTAAGTGCTGCCATTGTGCCCCTTAAGTGCTGCCATTGTGCCCCTTAAGTGCTGCCATTGTGCCCCAAGTTCTGCCATTGTGCCCCTTAAGTGCTGCCATTGTGCCCCTTAAGTGCTGCCATTGTGCCCCAAGTTCTGCCACTGTGCCCCTTAAGTGCTGCCCCAAGTTCTGCCATTGTGCCCCAAGTTCTGCCATTGTGCCCCTTAAGTGCTGCCATTGTGCCCCTTAAGTGCTGCCATTGTGCCCCTTAAGTGCTGCCATTGTGCCCCAAGTTCTGCCACTGTGCCCCTTAAGTGCTGCCATTGTGCCCCAAGTTCTGCCATTGTGCCCCTTAAGTGCTGCCATTGTGCCCCTTAAGTGCTGCCATTGTGCCCCTTAAGTGCTGCCATTGTGCCCCAAGTTCTGCCACTGTGCCCCTTAAGTGCTGCCATTGTGCCCCAAGTTCTGCCATTGTGCCCCTTAAGTGCTGCCATTGTGCCCCTTAAGTGCTGCCATTGTGCCCCAAGTTCTGCCATTGTGCCCCTTAAGTTCTGCCATTGTGCCCCTTAAGTGCTGCCATTGTGCCCCAAGTTCTGCCACTGTGCCCCCTGCCTGCCCTCTGCACTTACCTTGTCCCGGTGTGCAGCTGGTGACGGCGTCAGGCGACGAGCGGTGTCTCCGTCGGATGTCTTCTCCCGCGCTCCTCCTGTCTTCTTCTGCTGTGATTGGACGCTAGGTGATTGGACGCCTAGCGTCCAATCACAGCGCCTGTGACTTCAGCCAATCAGGTGACAGGTAACAGACCTGGCAACCTGATTGGCTGAGAGGCGGGTCTGTGTTAGGGAAGCGATGTATTCGCTTCCCTAACACAATACTGTGTAATCAGCGAACGCACAGCCGTGCGCCCGCTGTTTACACTTAGGGAAGCCTATTAGAGCACACCGCTCTAATAGGGTCCCCTATTAGAGCTTACAGCTCTAATAGGGGCGCTTCCAGCAACACCCCCCCCACTGTAATTCAGATGCCCGGCGCCCGATCAGGGGCCGGACACCTGAATAGGGGGCGGCAGCGGTGACAATAGATAGATTCATGCAATGCATGAATCTATCTATTGGTGATAGAGCGGTGCAGGAGAGGGGGGGCGGCGCTCCTGCGCCCTCTATGCACGCACCGCCACTGGCGGGGAGGGTTAATAGAACAAAGGGGCTGTTAGAAGCACATGATCTCTGAATGAAGGATGGGCAGACTCGATGGACTACTCAGTCTTTTTCTGCCATCACTTTTCTATGTTTCTATGGATGATTGATAGGTCTGTCTCCTACGTTCATAGATGGTGTTTCATCCATAGAAGCTGTAGTAATAGCTTCTATGAATGGAGGAGCTGAACAGAAAAGGTGGGCAAAGTTAGGCACTATTGATGAGAGCCTGGAAAAGCCCCCTAGTTGTATTAACCCCGGCTGTATTGGAACAATACAGGAGTGGGGGCACCCAAGGATGGATATTTTCTACTGAACTATAAGACATAAGCATAAGGGACATATCACACTGTACCTTTGCTGTTGAGCTAGTCTCTTTCTCACTCTGCTCTCTTCTTCTATCAGTATGCTCTGTTTTTTTTGTTTGTTTTTACAAGTTTACATTGTTTTCAGAGAGAACATTTTTAACAAATAATTATTGACCAAGTGGAAATAAATGACTTACAGAAGGACCAGCAACACAACATAAAAATTCAAAGCTGAATACCCCAGGGGACCAAGTGCATGTAACACGTATTAAAAGCCAAATTTTATTCCTGTCTTTGATTGGTGTAGCTGCACCCTAGGCTGAACCCCAATTTGTGGGTGTTCACTCACTCTCTAAAAAAATGGATTTTGTGCAATGTGCTAGCTTATCCTATTAGTGCTGACATCATTTGCAATGAAAGTACTAGAAAAATGTAATTCAGCACTGTTGGAGCTATGTGATCTATCTGCAAGTGCTGTGTATTTTAATAATCAACTGCAGATAGATCACACAGGCTGGACAACAACAGCCCTGAATGATATTTTACTTTTGTGAATGAGTAGTCAGCACAGGTGGGGCTGTGTGACAGATCTGCCAATAGATAGACCACACAGCCCTGACAAGGCTGATTACTCATTCACAAAAGTAAAAGATCATTTAGCTATGCATAGCTTTGCATAGCTGTATGACTGGATGGATCCCACCTACCTATGCTCTGATCAGCAGCTTCTGCTTCCAACTGCTCCATTCTCTCCCAGTGGCATTGAAGCCCTCCCACGACTCCAGCAAACTCACCACTTGCAGGACTACTCTGTACACAGACTCTGCAACTGAAAACAAAGGCTCCTGGCCATTCTGTACAAGTACATGTATGCACCTGCACGACCCTTCACACAGCCCAGCAGCACTGCATGATCTTTTATCTTTGTTAATGAACATTTGGCACTGTCCAGGCTTTGTTATCTATCTGCCAGCTGCTTATCAACATACACAGCACAAGCAGATAGATCACACAGCCTCAACAGTGCTGAATGATTTTTACCAGTATTTGTGTAATGAATGGAGCTGACCCTACCCCCTGCTTTACTGGTGGCACTTGTCTCCAGCATGCACCTGCTGCCAAAAATAACCACTGTCCTACTGTCCTTCAGCCCACATTAGTTATCCATCCACCCATTATCATGGTTGGACACTGGTTGTGGTTGTGGTGGTGGTGAGGAAGCTGTTGACCACACTAGCCTAGCAACGGGCTCCAAATCAGAGAAGGACCAAGTGCCTAAGCATTGATTCACTGGGGGGATTCACTTCTTCTTTCATCTTGGTTTGTTATTTTTTATCTTAAAGCTAGTATTTAAAAGCCATACTCTAACAGGCCATATGAGGAACTTGGTATAGTACGACCAACACAATGCTTTAAATATTCCTTGAGGTTTTAATCTAAGAAAGGGAATAAACGTGCGTGTTTCTGCTTCATTTAAATGTGTTTCTCCTTTTTCAAACAAGGGACTTGGTCTGCAGAATGATGCATAATGCCCCATTCACACGATCGGAAACTCCGCCAGCAAAAGTCAGATGAGAGCTTTTGGTCGAAAAATCCGAACGTGTGTATGCTCCATCGGACTTTTGCTGGCGGAATTCCTGCCAGCAAAAGATTGAAAGCAGGTTCTCTATTTTTTGGTCGGAAAAAGTTCCTATCCGAAAATGCGTTCGTCTGTATGCAATTCCGACGTGCAAAAAAACATGCATGCTCGGAAACATTTCGACGCATGCTCAGAAGCATTGAACTTAATTTTCTCGGCTCGTGGTAGTGTTGTACGTCACTGCATTCTTGATGGTCGAAAGTTCAGCGAAATTTTGTGTGACCGTGTGTATGCAAGCCAAGCTTGAGCAGAATTCCGTTGGAGAAAACATCCAAGATTTTTCGGACCAAAATTCCGCTCGTGTGTACGGGGCATAAGTCCCACTGTATAATGGAACCCCATTTGTGGTGCTAGTATATGTCTTGGATCCCGTTGGTATAGTCTATACAGGCTACGTGACTACCTGCCAATACAGAAAAACATCCTTACAGCTTCAGGGCTTATCAAACAAATCTGGGCCAATTATTTTTCAACTAAATATTTTGCTAGACAAATCTGGAGGTATTGCTGTTGAACTAGGTCAACATAACTTTTGCATTGAGTGTTTTGTACAGGGATTTGTCTAATTACAAATGTTTATTCATACACAGAGTATTGTATATTGATATTATTGCCCTGTGACAATATCCCAAAGCCATAAAACACTGCATAAATATCATAAGCTAAGGGGGACTTCAACAAATTGAGAAGCATTCAAAGCCCAACACCACCAAGCAACTGACAACCCAAGAAAAAATGAAGTCTGCTATTTTCAGTGTCTTCCTTCTTTTATTATTCAAGCTATCAACCAGTAAGTATTCTCTTATAAAAATAAATATATTTTTAGTAATATATATATATATATATATTTTTTTTTATATATTTATTTATATTTAGCATCTCTTGAGTTCAATTATTTTTATATTTTTGACCTGCAGCTAGAATGTAGCAATTCAAATCAGAACTCAGGACAGTGACTCAGAAGGTTTGTTGTAATTGAATCAGTCCAACTTTTTGGGACAAATACAAGTTTTTTTTTTTTTTTAATATATAATATTTTCAAAACCATCACTTTATAGTTCATATGTTGTTAAGTAAACAAGCTTGTGACAAGGGTGTTCAAAGTCCTTTTTGTTATTGACATTAGTTCTCACCAGCTCCTTAGGTCCTCCTCAATCACGAAGAAGTTACATATCAAGACACAAAAGTCACTTCAAGTTATTACAGGTCTGGGAAAGAGTACAGCCCTTCAAATAGCCTAATCAATATTAACATCAACCATCCCTGACTTAGTTGCAAGTTTAACATATGCACAAAAATGTTGTTTTATTGCTAAGGCTTCTTTCACACATGCCAACCTACCACCCTCTCCAAAGTAATCTGCAGTAGTCTTTTTTTATAATTTTTTGCCAAATGCCAATTTTACATTGTGGTTCCGTGCATAACTGCGAAACAGGAGTTCGAGTGTGGGAAGAAGAAGTAGCATAAAGAGCCAATCAATTGATATGCTGACAAGTCCATCACCATGCTGCTTTCCCTTTCACTGTCCAGTCACAGAATGCAGGGGGGTCCAGGATGACTGGTGTGACGGATCCTATCCAACACTCCGCTTGAGTGCTTCCGTCAGTAATACCACTTCCTCCAGTTTGACCATCAGAGAGATCAGATATTATAGCTGCATTGAATACAAGGCTAGCCGGTAATACAAGGGTTACAAGCAAGATAGGGACTGTAGGTTTGTTCTTAAGTCGAATCTGTTTGTAAGTCGGAACAGGTAAATTTTTTAAGTGTAGCTCCAGCCCAAAAACTATTTTTAAGCTTTTTGGATAGCATAGGGAAGGGTTAACACACCTGTAATGTTTGTTTTGCTGTCTGTGCCACTGTTCAGAAGATTTCACCTCACTTTCTATACCAATGACCATTGGATTTTGAAAATTTGGGGTTGTTGTGGAAGCAAGGATTGGTGATAAAGCATCAGCGGAGATACCTTTTTCCCATAATATCTCTTACAGGAGTGAATTTACCTTCCTAGGGGTAGGTTTCCTCTCACTTCCTGTTGTCTCCCTCCGTTTGTAAGTAGGAGTCACTTGTAAGTCAGATGTTTGTAACTAGGGGACCGCCTGTAGCTTGTATGAGTCTTGACTCATTTAGTGGACAGGATACAGGCTTTTTATACACTATTTAACACAACGGGTTAGATAACGAGGTAGGACTGATTCATGGCTACCCCCCTGCCCCCAAGCAACAACTTAGCTAACAGTAATATAATTAACATTTTAATTAACGCAGCACTTAAGGTAGCCCAGGTGAGCAGACTGCCCAGCAACAAGAGTGAAGCTTATTAAGCAGACAATAGCAGGCGATCTCAGTAGCAGACTGTCCAGCTCCGGAGGCCAGTGTGGCCAGCTCTTTCAATTAACATGTATATTTCAGAATTAAACAAACTAAGAATAGTCTTTGGGCAAATCAAAGAAAATTGTCTCTCAAAAATGTAACAAAAAGAGGAATATAGCAATAACAAATAACAGGGTGAATTTGGGCAGAAAAGGTCCCTGCAGCCAGTGTCCACGACAACTGGGATCAGAGGAAGTGGGTCGAATGATGCTGGCAATCAGACTGAGGACATCTAGCAGCAAAAAAAAAGTACTGCGGGTAAAATCTTTTGACTGAAAGCGAATATTGCAGCAAAGACAGAATTTGTTGTTTTGTTTTTTAATTGGCTATTAATTTAATGTTTTTAATTTTTATTTTGCTGAAGTTCAACTTCAAAGTGATTGAATGCGAGAACATTTTTCTCAATAGGTCTAATGTATCTATGTGACAGTAGTTATACACACATATACAATAGCAATATTAACCCTTTATACATTTTCTACAGTTTTAGCTCATAAGAACGTGTGCTATACTTGCGATGCCACCAATTCCGAGATCTGTGAACACAAAGAAAAAGAATGCCCAGAAGGCAGTGAGTGCATGACCATCTCTGAAGAATTTGTAAGCCTTGGTGAGTTTTAAGTATACTTTTTCTTTTATACTTTACCCAAACATTGCAGCCAACTGACCTTGACCATATACTGCACCAATGGCATAATTTTGATGTTCAGAGCGTACGTCTCTGAACACATATGGCCCTAAATGCAGCATGTACTTCAGTCTTTCATAGATTTTAACAGGCTGCTGGCAATGGGGCTGGATGCTGCACCTGTGCCTCCTGGGTGCCCAAGAACACGAGAATTAGATGCTCATGGGCCAAACTATCCATATACATGAAGCCTCAAAGTAACCTGACAAGTAAAAAAAATGAAAAGATTTTTTTTTTATAAAATATGTTCCTTTTTCCCTTATTAATCCTTAGTTTACTCTAATTAGCCCCTATTAACCTCTTCTTTCTCTTCACCCCTAAACTATTGTTCTTCATGTTATTATTTACATTTTTTTTAATGTTTTTATTTATTTTATTTATTTTATTTTATTCATTCACTTCTTTAATGTCATATAAAAAAAGTGCAAAAAGTGTAAAAAATAAAAAGCCCTAATTTTATTTGTAAATATTTTTGCAATGCTTTGGACCAGAATCATAATTTAGCATGATAAACGAAACAAATTTTAACGTATTTCAATGAAATTCGTTACTATTTCATTTGGAGATTTGGCATTAGTCCGAATTTGTATTTGGACCGTTGCACATGTCTAGGAGTCAACATATCATTTCATGCTCCCAACTCTGTGGGAACAGTTTGGGGATGGCCCTATGAACAAGAGCAATTTTTACATGAAAAGGTAACCCCTATGTATACTGTCCTATATTTACTGTATATACTCAAGTATAAGCCGACCCGAATATAAGCCAAGGCACCTAATTTTACCACAAAAAACTTGGAAAACGTATTGACTCGAGTATAAGCCTAGGGTGAGAAATGCGCAGCTACTGTAAGTGGAAAAGAGGGTCAACAATGCCAATTTGCAGCCTCACTGTGCCCATTTGCATGCCTCACTGTGCCCATTTGCAGCCATAGGTCCCCTGGACTTCAAACTTGGTAATTAAGAGTTAAGGGATGCCCCCTAGCTGTAGCCAAAATTTGGGATCTCTGGGCCCAAAGGGTCGCGAAATGACATTGCTGCAGATGGACACAGTTGACCGAATTTGGGGCCCTGTATCTTGGGGTCACGTTGTAGTGTTGATTCCACTGGGTTTGCACACCAAAGTGGCCCCAAGATACGGGGCCCCAAAGTCGCGTCGGGAAAATGTCACTCTGCTGCAGAAAAGTGCTTGACTCGAGTATAAGCCGAGGGGGCACTTTCAGCGCAAAAAAATGTGCAGAAAAACTCGGCTTATACTCAAGTATATACGGTAACCTCTACTACCCATTTTTACATCCCCATATTGTAGCCCCTTATTATTGCTACAACAAATAGTCTGACACCAAAGGTTGGGATAAAACTGGCCACTTAACGGCCCCTTTAGTAAAGTAAAATAATTAACAATACCAACAAAAACAAGGCATAAACTTTTTGGTTGCCGATCCTTGGAGGCACTACATATCCAACTCTTTACCTTATATCTGCTTAACCATTTTATGGTCCCTGTCGCTTTGCACCGACTCGGGGATGAACCACCTTCAGCAGATACACCATGCACTCCCAGTTAACCACGTAACTGGCATTCACCGGGGACCCATACCTCATACCTCAAAAAATTGAAAAACACAAAAGGAAAAACAAACACCGAAAAAAAACCCCACCAATAACAGCAAACATATTACCCATTGCTACCAATCTCAAAATTATTAGGGCAAGCGGGCAGGAGCTTTTCCTTTCCTTGTGTGCTGACCTGATGTCTGCACCCCTGACCTCTCCTCTGCACTGCCTCCCCCTCTCACTGCTCTGACTAATCCCGTGTGAGCCAAGTTACCTTCAGGAATATTTAACCCTCACTGACCCAGCCAACAGGGTACCAATTTCATGTAGCCCTGCGCTTATTTTTCTTCTTTTCTTTTGCTGGGGTATTTTCTTTTCTGATAAACCTATCTATTTGGCAATAATTTTGTCATTGCTTAGGATAACATATTATTATTTTGGAAAAACAAGGATTCCTTCCTATGATATAGTCTTGCAAAAATGATTAGATTTGTTTAAGCTGCCCATTAACTAAAAATATAACAAAACTAAACAATATATACTTTTTTTTCTACTTTGATTTGTAATAATTAAAAAAAAATGTGTTACTGTGGATACACATGATACATTCTTCTATTATTTGACACATCTACTTGAATAAGGTAGATATTGTAAAATATTACAATACTAACTCAAAAGGAAAAAAGTGAAAAGCTGGTACATAATATGTGACAAAGATACATAATATTTAGAATATTGTTCCGAAAGCCTGAATATACTATATTGTTAAAAATATTGGGACGCCTGCCTTTACACACACATGAACTTTAATGGCATCCCAGTCTTAGTTCGTAGGGTTCAATATTGAGTTGGCCCACCCTTTGCAGCTATAACAGCTTCAACAGAGTGTGTCTATGGGAATGTTTGACCATTCTTCCAGAAGCGCATTTGTGAGGTCAGGCACTGATGGCTTCCGCTCTAATTCATCCTAAAGGTGTTCTATCGCGTTGAGGTGCAGGTCAGTCAAGTTCCTCCACCCCAAACTCGCTCATCCATGCCTTTATGGACCTTGCTTTGTTCACTGGTGCACAGTCATGTTGGAACAGGAATCCCCAAACTGTTCCCACAAAGTTGGGAGCATGAAATGTCTTGGTATGCTTACTCCTAGACATGTGCACTTCGTTTTGGTCCGAATACAAATTCGGGCAAATTCCGAATTTCTGAATAAAAAATAGTAGCGAATTTCTGAAATCTAAAATGAAATCTGTTAAAATTTGTTTTGTTTATTCGCTTTCTAAGGAATTCCAACTTTTCAGAACAATTAGAATTCGGGTGGGTCAAAAAACGGTCAACCCATTTGAATTCTGTGTGAATAAATAGTTGGTTGTTAAGCAACGGGCCGTGAAGCTGGCCACCCACATCCTTAACAACCATGAGTCTTCCCCACTGACATATGAATGTAAAGAAAAGAATTCTGGTGAATGCCCAGCAATAGTCCATACCGAAGGGCCTGGTATGGACTGGGGGGGACCCTTACGCCGTTTAAAAAAAATGAAAATCTATTGCTGGGTATTCTTTTCTTTACATTCATCTGTCAGTGGGGAAGCCCGCTGACAGATAATGACTCATGGTTGTTAAGGACACGGGCGGCCGACTTCCTGGCCCGCAGCTTAACAACTAGCTATTCTTCACACAGAATTCAGAACGGTCGCTCGTTTTTTGACCAAACCGAATTCAAATCGTTCTGAAAATTGGTTAGAAAATGAATAAAGGAAACAAAATTTAATGAAAACTAAACCAAACTAGACAAATTCCGAAACCAAACTAAACTAATTCCATAACGAAACGAAATTAGTAACATAAAAAATCTATCCGAAATGAAATGAAACTGATTTTTCCGTTCTGCACATGTCTTACTCCTTTTTATTGCTTGTGGTGCATGGCTCATGTTTGATGATTGTACTCCCTACTAAGTATAACATGCTGCATCATTTTTGCTACTCTGCAAAGCAAAGCATTACATACTAGCCCCCCTGGCTGCCATTGCACATTTTAGGTGGGTGGTTGGGAGGGGTACAAATGCAGATCAACCACATATTTTACAGCCACCAAGGTCTTAGTGTAATGCAATCAGGTTGCATATACAGTAATAACTATGCCTCATTTTTACCCTTTTCTATCAGGTAAATACTGCTACAAAAGTTAAAGTGGTTGTAAAGGCACAAGGTGCCATATCTCCATATCTTGCACAAATGCGGATCTTAATCAACAATGTGAATTCGAAAAGATAATAGCTAGGAAAAATATTCAACTAATCAAATTTTCTTTACAATGCCATACCTCCCAGATGGGAATGAGGGACACCTACTGGCAAACGTATGTAGGCATAGTACACGCCCCCTGCCACACCCCCTTAAAGGAGAATTAACCAAGAAAAAGGTTAATTAAATCTACAAGGACTTTTTTTTACCACTACTATTCCTTTATATTGACTTTTAAAATTTACAAATGCAGCAATTTAGAATTTGGATGAAAGGTTTAGCACTGGGAAACACTTTTTTAAAGATAAAAAGTGCTTTTTTTATACAGCTATATAGATCTGATCAAAATAAGGGACAAATGAGGAGGAAAGAGGGACAGATGGACATTGTTCCAAATCAGGGACAGTCCCTCAAAATCTGGGACAATTGGGAGCTATGCAATGGTCTTATTGGTTGACACATCCAAAATGTAAAGTTCACATGTGAATTGTTCTGTTCTTGACTGTTTTGAACCATATTGTTCTATACTGTTTTGAAACTTCCTCACTTGATGTGCTGGTGACACCTTCCCCCTTACTTCCCCCATTCCCTAGTTCCCCCTTCCCCTACTATAACCCCCTCTCCTCTTCCCTCCCCCACCCCCCTATCCTGCCCTTCCTCACCCCCCCCCCCCCATTACCTTCCTACCTGACATCCCCCTCCGCCTGCTTACATATATTAACAAACATAATCATGTATGCCAGGCGGAACCTCTGTTTTTGTTTTGTCAATGAAAATCTATTTAAATAAAATCTCATTAACTTATATTTTTTTATTTGCCGCTCATTTTTTGTTAATTTTTTTTTTGGACAGGCAAAACATGCCGCTCCATCTCTAAGCGATGCACGCGGAACTTGCCTAGCAACAAAACTTTTTATGCATATGTAGGTCTGGATGTTTCTGTAAAAGTTTCCTACCAAAGTTGTAAAGGAGAACGGTGTAACACCGGTTTCTTTCAAAGTAAGTACATAAAAGTCTACATGTATATATAATTTCTTATTTGTATTTCTCTTGCATTATGGTTAAAAATAAAGTATATAATTTAGATAGAGTTTGGTCTTAGATATACTTCAAAGCTGAACTCTGGGAAATTTCAAAACTACCATTACAGTGGGGCTACTGCCTCACAACAGGGATCAATTGCACATTTTTGTCTAGGTTAACTTTATATGCAGTTTTACTTCTCTGATCTTAGACTTGTAAAGTTTCTGAAAGGTTCACTTTAAAGGCTAGTTCCACCTATTGGACCATGTTGCATGTTACACCCACCCACCTGGGACCTCCCACCTCCAAACTTCCCTCCATCCCCCATGACAGTTTGTGCAGCCCCCCCAAAGTAGCTGTAACAATTGAAATTTGCACTCACACGGCCATATCATTTACTCACGGAAATCTGGAGCAACTGCCCTTGCAAAGTGCAAAGTCTATTTGTCTTTAGTAAATCCACCCCAGTGAATGAAAGGTGCTATGATGACGTTTCCCTAAGCATTGCATCTCATGGCACCCTGCATACAGCAGAGTCCCTAGTCTTCCAGATTGAGTGATGATTGGTGTCATTCAATCTGTAGTACTGAGGATATTTTGTTGCCAAAAAAGGTCCTGCATGGGGCAGCTCCAGACTGAGGTTAGTATTGCAACCCAAACTGGTTTTATATTTTTTACTTTATCATCACTTTTTTTCGTCACTATTGTACAAGCAATACCTAACTCTAATGCCGCGTACACACGAGCGGATTTTCCATCGGAAAAATCTTGGATCGTTTTTCCGACGGAATTCCGCTCAAGTTTGGCTTGCATACACACGGTCACACAAAACCGTTTTCTGAACTTTTGACCGCCAAGAACGTGGTGACGTACAACACTACTACGAGCGTAGAAAATAAAATTCAATGCTTCTGAGCATGCGTCAAATTGTTTCCGAGCATGCGTAGGAATTTTGCGCGTCGGAATTGCTACAGACAACTGGAATTTCCGATAGAAACTTTTTCCATCTGAAAAATTGAGAACATGCTCTCAAACTTTTGTTGGTGGAAATTCGGCCAGCAAAAGTCCGATGGAGCATACCTGCGGTCGCATTTTCCGACGAAAAGCTCTCATCGGTCTTTTGCTGGCTGAAATTCCAATCATGTGTATGCAGCATTACTATTCCTTAAAAATGTTCCTGTGATGGAACTGTCCAGCACCCAGCTTGGGTGCTTCTATCAAGATATAGCTTCCTTCACTCTGGACATAGGAACCAGATATTATAGCTGACAGCCAAGACTAGCCGGTAATAGCTTAGATGCAAAACTGGAACTGTTTATTGAAAATTCACAGAGAATTTATATACCACCCAAAATCAGATAAAAGCTTGATCTCATTATCGTATGCAAAGGAAACTGTATACAAAAATATAATTAACATACCTAAGTGTAACACTAACCCCCGAAGGAGCTGCTGGTTTTGTTTGGACTTACCGTTACCTCACCTGCTTGCGTCTCCGTCTTAGGGGTCCCGTGGAAAGTGGCCCAAAGAATGTTAAATCCGACACTTAGTCCTTTTTTGCTTATTTATTCAAAATAAAGGCAAAGTATTTCAATAAAGGGTTAAGGGTGAGTCCAGGCACTTGGTAATTGCGGGGTAGAAGTATCAGAGGAATCCAGAGGCCTGAGGAAGGAGTGTAGCTCCGCAAATGCATCGCCTATGCCCATTCGTTCTCACTCCCGGAAGTGACCTCATCATCCTGGTTGTCGGTCGCAGCCTGCGTTCCACCTGCAGGAAGTGTCAGCACACTTTGTATCCAGCCTGCCACACAGACACCGCTGCCATCCAGTACATCAAACCCATCGTTCTCATCTGGCATTATATGCCTATATGCTGATTATGCCTGTACCCTTGTGAGTACCTTGTTTTTAGCCTGCTATTAAAATCCAGAATTTACTGCACTTAGAGTGGCGCATTTGTTTTATCTACTGCACACAATACTAGCAGACAGACAGAAACAATAGGTGGCCCAATTAACAATGGAAGAGACACACACTTTCGTATTCTTTCCACTAGACACGTCATCAGAAGACATACAATGTGCCAGCAGTCTAATACAGTGGATATACTTTATCTTCAAGAACTCTTGAGGATTATGGTTGATAAATATTTCTGTCCCAAGTGAAGGAGCCTCTCCAACCGAGTCTGCAGGAGGGCCACCATATTCCCTCTGACCATTAACCTGTACAAGATTATTATTACACCTTTCCATCCACTCTGGAAGGGAAACTTTATTGTCCTTTTACAGAGAAGTAATCCAGCGTCCATTAGTTGGTAGTCAATCATTAAAAAATGATCTTCTCTCTTCAATGGCCATAATCAGTGGGTAGGAAGCTTGCCCCTAGTCCTCACCAAAAGCCCCTGTCCTGGTTGGGTTGGTCATAGTTCCCTATCCCTCCTCCTACCTATCCTGCCTACCCTGTATAAAAAGATCCATGTGCATGCCTATTCTTAATCTGGTCTGGACACGGGATCCCGCAACTGCAGCTCCCCTGTGTCAGTGAGTGGCTGCTGCAGGGGAGAGGAGGGAGCTATTGGGAGCCTATGTGTGATGTCATATCTCTGGAAATTCACAGCCGTTGTCGAGTGCTGCTTTACACAGGGATCCAGAGCTTCAGGATCATGTGACGAGAGTAGATTAAAAATAGCTAAAAAAAACACACACAATTTTTATATTTACAGGATAGGCAGGATAGGTAGGAGGAGGGGAAAGGGACATTTTTAAGAATAGTTAAAGTTCAGTTCGGCTTTTTTTTACACTTTCATTTATCATCTCCCTAAGCTTCAACTTGACATTAGAAATTGGTAGTTGTAGCAAGTTTGTATTGCTTCAAAAGAACATTGATTAACATTTTGCATCCCCTAAACATACAATTCAAATACTGACAGCAAATAAAACAAAAAACAAAACAAAAAAAAAGATAAATGAATTATTCAACTGTATATAGATTGCAATGCAAGTGCAGTTGCTCCAGAGCTTAATAAATGAGAGGAAGCTCTGCTGACTTTCATCATCCAATCATGTGCAAGCAAAAATGCTGTTTTTTTTTTTTTTCCCCTTGCATGTGATTGGGTAATCTTTGCAAACAGAAACCTTTCCCTTATTTACTAAGCTCTGGAGCAATTGCACTTGCCGAGGGCAACTGCACTTTGCAAAGTACACAGTCTATTTGCCTTTAGTAAATCAACCCCATAATGCCCTATAACTTTATGATTATTATTATTTTTATTTTATTTATTTTTTACACTTTTTTATCAAATCTATTTATAAAGACATTTTATTCCTTTTCTTAGTGCCAGACATTCCAAATCAAGCGAAAGGTATTGCATGTCCAGCTTGCTTTGCATTTAATTCCACGGGTGGCTGTAATGCAACAGGAACACGAATTTGTTTAGGAGAAGATGATCAGTGTATACAGTTCAGAGGAACTATGAAGCTTCCTTGTAAGTTTTTTTTATTTCTTTATTTTTTTAAACTCTGCCATTTGTTAAAATTTGTTATTAAAAAGGATGGGACGGAGCGCTAGATTTATAGCATTATAGAATGCTATAAATCTATCCCCTATTTTGTAGACACTATAACTTTTGCGCAAACCAATCAATATACGCTTATTGCGATTTTTTTTTACCAAAAATATGTAGAAGAATATTGGCCTAAACTGAGAAAAAAATTTGCATTTTTTTAAAAAAAAATGGGGATATTTATTACAGCAAAAAGTACAAAATATTGTTTTTTTGTCGCTCTTTTTTTGTTTATAGCGCAAAAAATAAAAACCGCAGAAGTGATCAAATACCACCAAAAGAAAGCTCTATTTGTGGGGGAAAAAAAGGATGTTTGGGTGCAATGTCGCACGACCGCGCAATTGTCAGTTAAAGCGACGCAGTGCCGTATCGCAAAAAGTGCTCTAGTCAGGAAGGGGGGTAAATCCTTCCGGGGCTGAAGTGGTAATAAATTATATATTTATAGCAGCAAAAATCACTATAGCCAGATCTTGGAAAACAACAACCCTACTCCTACTACTAATTGTCCTAGATTATGATTAATGAACATCTTTCAGCCATATTAAATGATGAGGTTCAATTATTTGAGAAATCCTGGGATCCATGGACTAAATATCAAATTGATGGTTCTAGAACTGTTACTACTTGAAATTACTTAAAAAACAGAAAAGTCGGCACAAGACACCTTATATCTTTAACCTTTTTCCTTTCTCATTTTTTTCTCTCTTTCCTTTCCTTTTTTTATTTTGGACCCGTAAAGTCTCTGTTGGACCTATTATAATATTCACCTACAATATTAGGATGACAAACGCATCCTCTTGTACATTTAAAGGGGTTGTAAAGGAAATTAAAAAATAAATAAATAAATAACAAACATGTTATACTTACCTCCACTGTGCAGCTCATTTTGCACAGAGTGGCCCCGAACCTCCTCTTCTGGGGTCCCTCGGCGGCTGTCTCGGCTCCCCCCCCCTGCAAGTGCTTCTCACCTAAATGCGCGCTCCCTCGCATGGTGAGAAGCACTTGCGGGCGCGCTCCCGTGATACAGCCGGCGGCTATAGCCGCTCGCTGTATCACTCGGCCCCGCCCCCCGGCGCGCTGCGTTATTGGATGTGATTGACAGCAGTGCGAGCCAATGGCTGCGCTGCTTTTAATCCATCCACTCTAGCCAATCAACAGCCAGGGTGAGCGGCAAAGAGGATGTCGGGGGCGAGTGCGGGACTTTCGAGGGGTCAGGTAAGTAAAACGGGGGGGGGGGGGCTGGGGAGGCCGGTATAGTCAGATGTTTTTTCACCCTAATGCAAAGAATGCATTAAGGTGAAACATTTTTTACCTTTACAACCCCTTTAAGGGTACTTTTCTTTAACAGAATTTGAAAAAGTATATCTAATATAAAATATATCTATTAGATTTCCATGTTACAGTATATTATTTTACTTGCAAATTTTGAAAATATTTATCTATTTAGTGTTTACAATATATTTGTATAAACTATTATATATTGTACCCTTGCTGTACTATTCAATGAATTTCATTATTTGTACATTCTATTTGTGGGGAAAAAAGGACGTCAATTTTGTTTAGGTGCAACATCGCACGACCGCACAATTGTCAGTTAAAGCGATGCAAATCACAAAAAATGGCCTGGGCATTCTGCAGCCAAATATTCCGGGACTGAAGTGGTTAAGAAAATGAATTATTAATATTCTTTCAAGATCAAATTAATATTATTTTGATCCGTTGTCTTGGGGTCCCTTAACCTCCCTGGCGGACGGTATTCCCGAGTCTGGCTCGGGGCGGAATTTCAATACCATAAGCGGTAACCCCCGAGCCCGACCCGGGATCGCATTGCAGGATACAGGGGAAGTTACTTTCCTTGTCCCCTGGATCCTGCGATGTCTCCCCGCTGTGTGTGCGAGCTCCTCCGCTCGATTCACACAGTGCCGAGTGCCGCTGAGCTCCGTTCCCTGCGACGTTACGACGCACGGGAGCGCAAATCGGCGCCAAATTCAAAAAAGTAAAATCACACAATACACATACAGTACTGTAATCTTACAGATATCAGTACTGTATAAAAACATTACACATCCCCTTTGTCCCTAGTGGTCAGTCCAGTGCCCTGCATGTAGTTTTATATTAAAAATACATTTTTTTCTGCCTGGAATTTGGAGATTGTCCATAGCAACCAAAAAGTGTCCCTTTATGTCAAAAGTGTTTTTAGACCAGCTAGAAAACAGCGATAACAAATTAGAATCACAATTCGTCATCAAACACTAAATCTAATGAGAGCGACAATTTCAGTGTTTTTCATTTGATTACATTATTGAATAGTTTTTATAGTTATTTATTATATTATAATTTATGATTTGATTTTGTGTTTCAAACTTTATCATACCCGGGGTGTCTAATAGACTCTTGTTTGGACAGAGTTAAGTGAGTTATTCCTAAGAATTGCAGGTCTACAATATAAAACGGCAAATTTCCATGCAAAATAATTGTACCACTTTTGGTACAACATTCCTGACATAATCATACCGCCAGGGAGGTTAACAGTGTGGATCCGGTGTCTACTCTATCTATTTGGTAATCTGCCAATGCAACTGATCCTTAAAGCAGTAGAGTACACTCACAGAATTACAGAGTTTATCTGTCTTTTTGTATATAATTCTATATATATATATGTGGATTATTATCTTTTCACAGGTGGAGGCGAGGCTGACTTCTCAGCACAAGGATGCAGTTCTAAGACGGTTTGTGAATACAGCCACAGTGAGATGATTGGTTTGAGAATAACTAAGCAACAAGAAAACAAGTGCTATTTACCTACAGCTTCTCCTTCATCAAACATAAAACCTCAAAGCTGAGTTCCATGGTTCAAGAAAGTGAAGAGCAAAGGCAGTGCATTAGTGATAAGTAACAGATAGATCGCCGTGCTTACAAATTAATAATAGCATTGTATGTTTAGCTGTTCGATAAAAATCAAGCAGGTGAATCAGCGCTACAACCTACTACCATCTATGACTGTAAGAACCAGAAGCACAGGCAGACTTACTTCTGATAGCTTCCAATATTGTACACTATGCAATTTCAGTCAAAACGCATTGGAGTTTTTTTATCTGCTGTATTTCACCATTTTTGCAATAAAGGATATTGGTTTGCTGTTATACAGGAGTGCTGGATTTTCTCTGAATATCATAAAAATAAATGTGCTTCCAAAATACATCACATATTTGCAATGTAGGTGCTGCATTAATTTCCCACCAAATTTGCTACAATATATACCAAACATTTTTTAACACTTGACCATCCTACCCACACTATATGGTCAAAGGTATATGAACGCTAATGATTGAGTTCAGTTGTTTCCAGTGAAAGGTACTGTTAATGATAAAGCATGTTAGCTAATCATGGCAACCTTGTGGTAGGTCCTTTTCTGTTCCGATATAACTGTGCCCCTGAATGAATTGTATAGCGCTACCTATTCAAACTGAATTGCCTCAGGATGCTTTCTTGCTACTGGTGTCCATCTGTGGCTTTGTGCGGTCCTTCACTCTGTAGGGTTCCAACGTGCTTACAAACAAATACACATACATATATTATGGCCAATCTTTAGACAGGGTCTAATTAACCTACCAGCATGTCTTTGGAGTGTGGGAGGAAACCGGAGTACTCGGAGGAAACCCACGCAGGCACAGGGAGAACATGCAAACTCCAGGCAGATGTTGTCGTGTTTGGGATTTGAACCAGCAACCCTATTGCTGCTAGGTGAAAGTGCACCACTATGCTGCCTCTGTGTACAAAGCCAGCTCCATAAAGACATACTGTAGTTTGACGAACTTGGTGTGAAGAAATTTCAGTGGCCTGCACAGAGCCCAGACCTCAACCCTACTGAACACCTTAGAAATGAATTGGAATGAGCCAGGTCTTCTCAGCCTACATCTCTATAAAGACATGGTTTGATGAGTTTGGTGTGGAGGAACGTGAGTAGTCACACACCACCCTGGCCTTGACCCTACTAAGCATCTCTAGGATGGATTGGAAGACTGCACTTGCAAGCCAGGTCTTCTCATTCAACATCAGTACCTGATCTCACAAATGCTCTTTTGGCAGAATGGGCACAAATTCCATCAGACCCAAAACCTTCTGAGAAGAGTAGAGACTGTTATAGTTGGCTAACTCCATATTAAACCATTGATGTGGACCGCACGCATATATGCAGCCGCTCGGTGGGTGGGCCTTTGCGCAGAGCAGCCGCATATATGTGGCCCTATTAAAACATCTTACCCTGCTGAGAGCATGCTCCTTGCGCTCTCCCAACATGGTAGCCATCGGGTACCGAAAAGCTCCCGATGCATACTAGCGTTTGGGAGCTTTCCGATTATGTGACCACTATAATAGCCAATCACGGTGGTCACATGATCAGAAACCCTGCCCCACCTCCTAGCATCTGAAACCCCTTAAAGAGCCAGGGAAGCACTGGCACCAAGGAGTTAATACCTATGGATTTGGAATGGGATTGCCAACAAGACTTTATAAGTAAGATAGACAGGTGACCACAAAAACCTTTTCCATTAATATATGTATATGTAATTAGTTTTGTATTTTCCCTGTGTATGTGTGAGATCCCTCTGGGTTCATTGGACTCACCCCACGATTATAATTATAATGAAGTGTCCATAATGTATGTTCTGTATCTGGATAACTGTTATAGAAATATTAGATTGTAAACTCCATTGGTGAAGGGCCTTTTATACATGTGGAATGAGGAGGATATCTATATATATGTGATCGGCTTCCTTGATACATAACTGCTATATTGGATACCATGTTCCAGAAGCCAATGACAGTGCTCTATCCATTCACTAGACCTGAAACAAGAGATGCAGCAAAATTGAAATAGAAGGAAGCAGAGCCTGAATATTTAATGCACAAATGTGGAAAAAATATTTCCAAAAAGGCAAAAAAGAGAAAAACGAAAAAGAAAAAAAAACTTGAAAGAGGAATTTTTTTTTATATCAAACTATTATACACAGCCTCCATCAATTTTCCTTTACTGAATTGCACATTGTTATAAGCTTACTTTGTTTCTATCCAATCTAAAGATGATATTTGAGATAAGAGCTTAATGGCTTACATGCAATAATTATAGCTAATGGCAAAAATCTCTTGTTCTATTTGTAAGTGTGTAGACAGAACAGCAGGAAATAGGATGCTTATGGTTTTAGATTACATTTTAAACATGGCTACCCTATGCAATAGCAAAGTATAAGCAGCTTGTTTGCCTCTATGTGTAAAAGCACATCATTTCAGTTTTAGGGATTTTTAGATGCTACCGGTGCAATTATCTGTCTCTAAATATTTTGCTAGCCACATCTGGAGGTTTTATGCCTTGTACACACGGTCGGACATTCCGACCACAAAATCCGTCTGATTTTTTCAGACAAATTTTGTCCGAAACTTGTCTTGCATACACACGGTCGCACAAAGTTGTCGGAAAATCCGATCGTTCGGAACGTGGTGACGTACAACACGTATGACGGGACTACGTAGAGGCCAGTAGCCAATAGCTTTCGTCTCTAAATTTCTTCTGAGCATGCGTGGCACTTTGTGCGTCGGAATTCTCTACACACGATCAGAAAAAGTCTGATCGGATTTTGTTGTCGGAAAATTTTAGATCCTGCTCTCAAACTTTTTCCGTCGGAAATTCTGATGGAAAAAGTCCGATAGAGCCCACACACGATCGGATTTTCCGACAACATAATCCGATCTGACTTTTTCCGTCGGAATTTCCGACCCTGTGTACGGGGCAATAGTATTGACCTTGGTAACATTCGGGGTCCATTTAATCGTTGAGTTGTATTAAATACATGGCTGCGTTGTGGTGTCATTTACAACTGATGACATCATAAGGCAGCAATGTAATTATCACAAGTAGGGCACATGAGTTATAGTGCACCATAATGCACTATAGTGCATTGTGTTAAAAATGCTGTGACACATCAGATTTTGGGGCCATTTTGTATATAGAATAGCTCAATTCTAGTGGGGAATTGGAGAAATCACCCACATCCCTATCAAAGCATACAAATTGCAAAACAAGCACCCTCTGGCGGGACTTTAAAAGGTGATGACTCAGAAAATTGCGAAAGCACACAAAGGAAATATAAAAAATATATAAGTTTAATACAAAATTTCTAAAAAGATAGATACATGGAGAATTTGTATCACAGGTTGGTCAATATAGTGTAACCAAATGAATTTATAAAAAAAAAACACTTCGTTTACATCACTCTTGTGCAAATGTACAGAGTGAAACCCTACGCGTTTCAAGATTATGCATCATTCCTCTTCATCAGGAGTAAGTGATTTAAGAGTTTATGATATTTACAATTCAAAAAATACACAGTAAGTACAAAATATATGCATACAACTGTTTGAAAAACAGAAAATCCCCTTATCTACAAGCAGGCAGTTGATTTTATAGATTTGGAATTAGACATTAAAAAAACATATCTACTAACCAGTTGTAGAAACAGATATTTTGAGTACGAAGACAGGGGGTAAAAAGATTCAACACAAAGAGAAAGATGGCTGCTTGAACTCCACGATGCCCCAAGAAAACAGGGGCAGGAATGGCCAGGCAACAATGGAGATCAAAAGGGGGGAGCAAAAATAAGAGGGGAGAGACCCAGCCCAATGCCAGTCCGTCCATGGCAGAGGTGTAGATGGCCCAAATCTATTGATCACATAAAAGGCATAAATTAAGAAGTAGAATCCAGCACTTACAAAGAAGGCATAGTATCAAAGGAGACATAGTATATTCAAACATTTATGACATCGAAACCTACCTCACTTTAAGGAAATTGGTGGGCTGAACTTGAAATATTCAGATTGGACAGAAGGCGGGAAGAGGAGGGGGGGGAGAAGAGCACCCAAAAGGGGGAAAGGGCTAATGAAGGATGGTAGATTAGATGATGTTACTGCCCATATAGGAGAAGAAAAGAAGAGAGAAAAAACACAAAGAACAGGAGAAAAAAAAAAGGAAAAAAGAAGCAAATAAAATTAGGAAGAGGAGAGAAAGGAGGGGAAAGAAGGGGGGGGAAGGAAGGGGATAGAGGGAAAAGGAAAAAGGGGGGTGAGAAGGGGAAAAGGGTGAAGCGAGGGTAAGGAGGGGGGAAGAGAAAAAAAAGGAAGAGAGGAAGAAAAGAAGGGGGGGAAAGAAGAGGGGAAACGCAAGGAAGAAAACAGGAGAAGGGGAGGGAAGAAGAAAGTGGGGCTAGGGGAGGGAAGAAGAAAGGGGGGCTATGGCAGTTTGAAAAAGTATATATATAATATGTTGAAGAAAAGTATATGCTTACTTATAGATTACTTTTGCCAACCTGTGGGATAAACACCAGAGGAGGAGGGGGTCACCCAAATAGATAGAGGTATCAACCTTAAAATAAGGGCATAAATCTATGATTTTAAGATAGAGAACATTGCATACAGGCCATGATGGCTAAGGGGAATATTTGGATTAGGTAAGCGCAATGCTCCTCCAAAGTCCCAAGTGTTGGGGCCATTTTGGTGCTTTGGCAGACCATTATTTTTATGGGCTTCCCTAACGCAACAGGCATTAATACACAACATAAAATGCATTATCAAACAAAAAAATTGTAACTGGGCCCTCAGTGCAAAGCTTTACATTGCATATACACTATATTACCAAAAGTATTAGGACACCTGCCTTTAAGCGCACATGAAATTTAATGGCATCCCAGTCTTCGTCCGTAGGGTTCAATATTGAGTTGGCCCACCTTTTGCAGCTATAACACCTCCAACTCTTCTGGGAAGGCTGTCCACAAGGTTTAGGAGTGTGTCTATGGGAATGTTTTTTTTTTTTTTTTAATGTTTTATTGCAGTTTAAAATTTGTAATACAAAACAGAGCCTAGGGGTGTGGCCTGGAGCGGAATGCAGTAGGACGCTGGTGAGCTTAGCTCCGCCGGCCCAATATCCTTACCGACATATCCTGGGACCCTATCACCCACGATCCACCAATTTTTCCTGCCTAAAAATCCGGTGCCTCCAGGGAACATGTCCAAGCAAAAAAAAAAAAGAAAACTTGGCCTCTCCCGGTTCTACTGGGTGAAGTAGTATGTGAGTTGAAAAAGGAGAGAAAGTGAAAACATTAGCCACAATGATTGCTGGAACACACACCCAGTGTACGTGGATATTAGAGATGAGTCCACCCCCGATCAACAAAGTGAATGCAACTGTTTACAAGATATTAGGGATGGGGAGACCTACCAGTTGACCACATCATAGGTTCTTCTCAATATGTTTCTTAGGCCACAGGTCTGTTGCATCTTACGTAAAGCTACACACGTATCCAGTAGCACTGCCATGAGCCATTTGGATTGTTGTTATATTTACGATCATACCATGTATGCGGTTACATTTTTCAATAAAAACGTTTTTGGAAAAAAAAAAAAAAGAAAACGCTGAAGCAGCAGCCAAGCTGGACAAATATCGCCGGACAGACCAGGACCCCCCGGAGCAAGATGGCGGCGCCATGCTGGGAGAGGGGACTGATGCAGGAACTGACACAGTGAGACTGCTCAATGCTATCACTGCCTGACAAGAAGCCATAACGTCCTGCTAAACCACCCTGATCGCCAGAATTGATGTGTACATCTCCCTAGTAAGACAGGAGTTTCAGAAGCTAAGAGACAGAGTTAAGGACATAGAAACTCGGCTGAGCACTGTGGAGGATCCCCCCTCCAAATTTCCACAGACAGCATGCAGCTACAAGTGAACCAACTGCTCCAAAAGCAGGATGAAATGGAGAATAGGCTAAGAAGGAGCAACCTGAGATTCATCGGACTGCCTGAGGGATAAGAGGGAGCAGACCCAGCCTCATTCTTGGGACAACTTCTGTGCACCACATATGGTAAGGAGGCCTTTTCCCCTACGTTTGCTGTTGAACGGGCCCACCGCATGTCTGAGAGACCACCCCCGGTCGGGGCCCACTCCGCACTTTCATCGCAAAATTCTATATACTATAGATAATTCTATATTCTATATACTATAAACTATAGAGACCGGGACACCATATTGCGCCTAAATAGAGAGAAGGGAAATATTCCCTATGGCAATAAGATGTTTGCGGTGTTCCTGGATTTCTCTGCAGAAGTGCAGCGAAGATGCAAAAGCTTTACTGAAGCTAAAAGACGCCTCCGTATTAAGCACATTAAGTATGCCATGCTCTTGCCCGCCTGCCTCTGTGTGGAGGGTGACGACAAAGTGCACTTTTTTGATGATCCAAAAGCAGCCGTCTCCTGGATTGAGCGCAGGGAAACCCACAGCTAAGTATGTCTTCTGCTCTTCTTAGTATTCTCCCTAAATCCTCATCTGACTAACTTTTGTAATCTATGGTCTCTGGAACCTAGGCTCTACATCAACCCCCTATTCATTTTATTCCCCTTGTTGATGTTTGACTGCTCTCAGATCTCACTACCTCCTACGCCACATGGCTACAAGGGCATGGTCCACAGCCTGTTTTGTCTCCATGCTGTCTTTTTAAGAATACATGCCAGATCTATATTCATACAACTGTACGTGCAGGAGCTATATCCTTGGAACTTACCTGCGTTTACCACTGGAGGTCACTGTAGCCTTACATTTGCTTGCACTCGAGTTGCACAACCTGATTACAAGATGCCTGGAAATGTTCAGCTTTTTCTCAGGGTCAGTTTTTTTCTTACCCTTTTGTGATGCCAGTCCAGATTACATTTTTTTCCGGCGGAAGCGGACCAGCAATTTACCAAGCTGCCCACTGAACATGTGGGCTGTGTCCTATGTTGTGTTTCGTTAAATAACAAAGTTTTGCCCCCCGACTCTTTAAACAACCTGTGCTGGAATGCATTACTATATATATATACAATGTATACAATGTAATACTGACATATAATCACACACATAGGTTGGACTTGATGGACTTGTGTCTTTTTTCAACCTCACCTACTATGTAACTATGTAACTATATATTCTGCTTCATATCCTTTTTAGTCACAGCTGCGGAATGCCTAGGGGCACTTGTTTATGTACCATGCACACAATGGTTTCTACGCTTTCCCTCCGCAGGTTGGACAATGTTTTTCCTAAGTTGTCAGTTTGGGTATTATGCCCACACAAGTTGGGGACAGTGCAGGGCAGGGTGGGAGGGATTGTTTTTTTATATTGGTTAGAGACATATTAATAAACTATATACAGGTCGGTGACAAATGGTACAGTAAACGTAATAGGATATTACTGAGTGTTCTTCTGCTAAACTTTTCATGCATGGATATAAGATGTGGTATTAACACGGATAACCCTGGAGCCTCACAATATTTCTTACACAATCTATGGCTTCTTTGAAACTCCTCACATGAAATATTCGGGGCACGAATAATAAAATTAAGAGATCAGCAATATTCTCCTTCCTTAAGAAACAAAGAGCTGACATTATAGACCTGAGAGAAACTCATTTAGAAGGACGCCTGCAGCTGGCACTCAAACGTCCTTGGGTGGGATGGGCGTATCATGCCACCTATACTTCTCACTCTAGAGGAGTCACCATTCTTATTGCTAAATCTACCCACTTTGAGCTCCGGGGTTCTAAGGCTGATCCGCTGGGTAGATATGTTTTTATACATGCTATCTATGGGGAACCGATGTTGATATTGGCAATATATATACCTCCACCCTTTAACTCTGCACACTTATCAGAGGGTTTTGGCTACATGGCATTGTACCCTGCTGTCCCGGCTATTTGGTTGGGTGACTTCAATATGACCCTTAACCCTGGCCTGGATAGGTTACATATTAATTCACCTACACCTAATCCACCCCAGTCTACCAGGTTTGCAAAACGTGTTGCTGGTTTTCACCTTATCGACACATGGAGGTCTGTGCACCCTGATGCCCATGCCTTCTCGTGTTTTTCTTCTGCTCATCACTCATGTCGAGAATTTACCTAATTAGAATTTCCAACTGCTACCTAGATTGCAGGATGTAGGTATTTCCCCGAGATCATTCTTGGACCTCAGCCCCTGTTGGACCACGCTAGCGTTACCATATGGCCGGCCTCCAGTTATGTGGAGGTAAAACCCCTTCTGGCTTACACTGCTACCCGACGATGATGACATCCTGACTGACTGGGGACACTACTTCATAGGCAATGAAGGGTCGGCCCCAATGCATATGGTCTGGGATGCCTTTAAGCTACACGCCAGAACTACCCTAGTCATGCGCATAAATAGATTAAAATGGGCTACAGAGACTGACCTGGAGAAAGTGATGTCAGACTTAGTGGAGGTCGAACGAGCATTTCTGGGTGAACCGATTTCTGGGTTGAAAAAGCTAACTTAATTAGGATACAATCCAGGGTGGTTACACAACTTCAATACGAAAAGTCCAAACGTAAACTATTCTTCCACAAGCAAAAACAGTTTGAACATGGTGAAAAGGCAGGTAAACTATTAGCTTACTTAGTGCACTGTGAAGAGCGACCAGCAGTGGTAATTTCACTTAGATTCAGTGAGGGTACACTAGTATCTGAGCCCAGGAAGGTCACTGAGATTTTCAGGGATTTTTTTGCCTTACTATGTACCTCAACAGTAGTGGAAAATAACCCCACTATCAATTCTTTCCGCCTTTCACGGCGCAACAAACGGCGGAACTAGAAAAAACACTCTCACCAAAGAAAATAGCTGAAGCCATAGCGAAATCACCAAGCTCTGATGGCCTCCAGGTGGAACTATACTCCATATATTCTGAATTCTTGGTTCCTGAACTCTATGTCTTTATGGACCTTGCTTTTTGCACTGGTCCAAATCATTTGGTGGAGGGGAATTATGGTGCCTGACCTCACAAATGCGCTTTTGGAAGAATGGTCAAATATTTCCAAGGACACACTCCTAAAACTTGTGGACAGCCTTCCCAGAAGAGTTGAAGCTGTTATAGCTGCAAAGGGTGGGTCAACTCTCTATATATATATATATATAAGGGCTTTAAGGGCTCTGCAAGTATAGAAAATACTAGCCAAACTGCCAGAAATGCACGGAGCAAATTTCTATCCTACAATGGGTTGCAGGAAAGAAACTTGCTTGATTCCCCCATCAACGCAGACAGTGCTGACAGGGGAATCCCTCCTGCTGGGCCATTGTCTTCTTCTGGTGGGGGTGGCTTCCCCCGCCCGCCCGACAGAAGAAGCCATTGTATTCTCCCGACAGGGAGGTGGGGAAGGCGTCCAAGCTGGGTGAAGAGAGCGATAATCACAAGAGAATCTGGCAGGCTGGTTGTACCCAAGTTAATTGATCACTCAACTTGGTACATTCAGCCTGCTCATAAACTATTTGAATCTTGGCTAGTTCCTTACCAAATGGTGTGTCCAGGGCTTTAGACATGTTATGTTATTTGAGGGAGATAACTGGACAATGGAAACCTCATCAAAAATTGCAAAGGTTGAGAGGTAGCTGGGGTGTTAGCATCAACAGAGATGTTAAAGTTATCAAGAATGATAGGGAGTACTGTATGTCAGAAGAAAAACATTTGGGTAGCCAAACAGAGAAGTCATCAAAGAAGCATGACATCTGTCAAGGAGGCAAATAGATCACAGTAATTCCTAGAGAGACAGGCAAAAAATACAATGAGCTTCAGAAGAGGAGAGGGAAAGAGAAGGAGTTGTAGGAAGAACTTGCATAAAGTGCTTTGTGGGGCAAGAAGAATTCCAACTTAACCTCCTTTCTGTCTATTTGATCTGGGCGAGTAAATCTAGTGGAGGCCACCATGGGAGAGAGCAGCTATGCCATGATACTTCATGTCAAGATGGACACTTTAGTTGAAATTGACATGACAAAAGTTCTAAACCCTGGTAGAAAAAGTGTGTTGTTTATTAAAATAGGTTGATTTTCAAGGTCCTAGTGATATGAAAAATTCTGGTACAAATATATATTATTTGACAACGCTATTGTAACGGAACGTCCCACACTGCGCTGACGGAGTGCTTCCGTCAGTATATCACTTCCTAAGTTCTGAAACACAAGACCAATTGATCTGGCTATAGTTACCCCAAAAAACAGACAACACCAGTCTTGCAATGTACTAAAATAAGAACTGATTTATTTGAGATCACACACAAATATATACAGCAGGCTGAAAATACAATCTGTAACCAGAAACCTATTTAACATGAGCTAGTTTACTAATAATTTACCCAGACTTTGTGACTCAGAGATATGACCTTTCAGGATAGACCTGCTATCTCCTCACTCATAACTTACAATACACATAAGTATAAACACATCCCCCAATAGTTTGCTAGGAGACAAAGGTGTGTCAATGAGCATAAAAAAACTATTGGGTGAAAGACCCGGGCTTTTCAGATCTCATTAATCTGCATTCCTTTCACATACATCTGTCCACTGAGTCCAAAGCTGGCAGAGACCATCATGGCTCTTCTTAATAATGTCCTTTTGCATTACATAACAGAATATCTTCCTAAATGCTTGTAGCTCCCTCAAATGCCAGGGCCCATAGTCGGTGGGCAAGAGGCTAGCATTCCGTCCCCTCCAAAATCTTCTGTCCCGGGTGAGTCTGTCATAATTATGATTAAAAACGATATTCAGTATATGACAGGGAAATGCGAATCTGCCTGAGTTTTTGAAATTCTGCTTGAAATGTGCAAAACCTAAACTAAGCTTTGAAATCCATTAAATTCTATAAGAGGACTAATTTGAAACTAAGATTTGCCCATTTTCAAGTCTATTATTTAACCTATTCTCAAAAAGAGCTGTGCACTTACATGAGGGACACGTAACAAAGGATTTGAAAATATACAATACAGAAGATAGGGGGTCCTTTTAATGTATCTTCAGAACAACACAAAAAAAACAAAATAAAGGGGGAGATTTACTAAAACTGGAGAGAACAAAAGCTGGTGCAGCTCTGCATAGAAACCAATCAGCTTCCAGGTTTTATTGTCAAAGTTTATTAGAACAAGCAATTTAGAAGCTGATTGGCTACCATGCACAGCTGCACCAGATTCTTTGTGCACTAGTTTTAGTAAATACGCCCTATAGTCATTAAAGTATATACTTTGGGATGCCTTTGAGCTGTACATGGTGTTATGGAATGGTACAATTCTCAAAAAAAAGCATCGAGTGTGTTCAGGCATTATATATTTTGTACGTGTAATTGACTTTGTAACTTCTACATTTATCTTGGGTTTAATACACCAGCAGCACTTCAATCTGAATCATTTCAACTTGAAAAAAAAAAAAATGCTTTTTATGGTACAATATATTTTATTGAGATTTACAGAAAGGATAATAAATGCATAACAGAGCATTTATAATCTTAATTCATAAGAATATGAAAGTTATAAGATATTCAATAAAACAGGAAATTATTAGTAATTCAATGTCTTTGATAATAATATATTGACAATAGAAATATAGAAATAAGCAGTTAATGATGATGATTGGGTCAAAGGCAACTAGAGTTATAAATATCAAAATCTAATTCAGTTGGAAGATTATCGAAATTGGGTAGTGGAGTTATAGAGAGGAGAAAATAGGAAAAGAATAGATCCATGTGGTTACACGCCAGATATGATATACTATATTTTGATGTCATATTGTATTAGAGAGAGAGAAGGGAATGGTCAATGTTTAAGTGTCCAATATAATTTAGCCATGGACCCCAAGTCTTAAGATATATGTCATGGGTATCATTCAAAATGCATGTTAATTTTTCATGTACCATAGAGCCTAAAATGTGCAATTGACTTTATAACAAAATAGTTCTTTAACGAATTTCGACAAATTCGTTAATTCAGAAATATATGAATTATCAAAAACCCATTTAACAAATTTTTCAGAATATTTGTAAATTTGAATATTCGAAAATTCCTGAATGAGAAAATTCGCAAATTCGTAAATTTGTAAAATTTGGAGATTCTGAGATTTTAAATTCGAAATCCGAAAACCCAAAAATTGGAAAATCTGAAATAATAACTAACTAATAATAACTTAACTATTACTAACTATTACATTTTAGGTATTGCAATTTCTTTTCAAATTTGTCTGTTAGTGAACGTAATGAATATGAATTTATCCAAAGTTACCAATTATCCGAAATGACGAGTGCCATATCTAAACAAATGGAACGTAACAAATTAATAATAATAAATAACAATAATAATAATATATTTTTTTTTTTATTATTATTATTTTTATTTATTATTAATTAGTTCCGTTCCATTCGTTTAAATGTGCCATTAGTTATTTTGGATAAATTCATATTTGTTACGTTCACTAACAGCCAAATTTGAAAAGGAAATTGCAATACCTATAATTTAATAGTTAGTTATTATTAGTTAAGTTCGTTAGTTATTCTTTCGAATTTTCGGATTTTCTTTCTTACTTTCGGATTTTCAAATTTTCAAATTTTCAAATTTACAAATTTACGGATTTATGAATTTTCAAATTTACAAATTTATGAATTTTCAAATTTACAAATTTATGAATTTTCAAATTTACAAATTTATGAATTGCGATCATAACGAATGACCCGAAAAACGAAAAAAAAATAAGCGAATGAAACTAAAACAAACACATTTTTTGGCAGTGCACATGTCTATTGACTATTTTTTTATACTTCCAGATGTAGCTAACCAAATGTTATAAGATAAATAATTGTACCAGTTGTATTTTACATCCGTCCACTCCTTAAAATCATCAGCAAATCAGACCTATGCTTCCACTCATACGCGAATGGTACTCAACTCTACCTTCGGATCCCCGGACAAAAAGACCAATATCAGGAATTAGAAAAATTCCTCACATCAATAGATGAATGGATGTCCACAAGCTTCCTCAAACTTAATGGATCCAAAACAGAACTCCTTCTCCTAAATGCAAACCGAAAAACTAAATCTGCGACACCGTGGACTCCACCCACCATCCTTGGACATCCTTGGATCCCCCTAAGCATAAAAGCCAAAAGTCTCGGAGTCATCTTTGATTCAGAAATGTCAATGGACGCACAAATAGGATCAGTAGTCAGCGGATCCTACCACCTTCTACGCCTGCTACGTAGACTCATCCCCTTCATTCCAGAAAAGGAAAAAGCAATAGTGGTAGGAACAATCATCAACTCTCCACTCGACTACGCAAACTCCCTCTACATAGGACTACCTAAATTCCAGATTGCACGCCTACAAGTCGTTCAAAACACGGCAGCAAGACTAGACACAGGAAAAAAAACATGGGAATCCATCTCCCCTCCCTTAGGATCCTATATTGGCTAACCATAAAGGATCGGATCACATTCAAGACCCTCTGCCTGACCCACAAATGCACACAAGGAGATGCTCCTCAATAATTATACGAAAAAATAAAACACTACACTCCCAATTGCAACCTCCGATCAACCAACCAAAACCTCCTCCTCATCCCCAAGTCCCGGTACAAATCAAGGGGAGAACAAAGATTTGCAGTCCAAGGACCACGGCTATGGAACGCTCTACCTACGAACATCCGCTTGGGAAAAGACCATCGGGCCTTCAGGAAAAAACTCAAGACCCACCTCTTCTAAGAAGGAATCAACGCAGGTCGGATCAAGCACCTCAAGGCGATTCAGTTCGCAGTTGCAGCGCTATACAAATCATTCATTCATTCATTTATTTGAAAAGCAACATTGCTGAAATGGTGGGTCGATTTACTAAAACTGGAGAGAGCAAAATCTGGTGCAGCTGTGCATGGTAGCCAATCAGCTTCTAACTTCAGCTTGTTCAGTTAAGCTTTGACAAAAAAAAACAACTGAAAGCTGATTGTTTTTTTATGCAGATCTGCACCAGATTTTGCACTCTTCACTTTAGTAAAGCAACTAAATCCCAGTGAGTTTTTTTGCAAAAAGGTGAACAATTAGCTTTGACTATGCAATTACAGAGGGGTAACATCCCATTACAGCAATGCTTAAAACATTATATAAAACCACAAGCATTGAATGCTAGCTGTTCTGTCTTTATCTTTACGAGATAAAAAAAATACATTTAAAAAAAAAACAAGGAGATTTTTGCCATGAACTATATTTATTGCATGAAGACTATTGAGCTTTTGGTAAGCTTATAACAATGTGTAGTTAAAGCAATGGAGGCTGTGTATATAATAGTATGACATCAAAATATTTCCTCTTTTCATTTTTATTTAATTTTTTTCAGTTGTATACCCTTTGCAGTTTGTAAATACATGTTCTGTATTTGTATTTGTATTGTGTATTACATATTCAGGCTGTGCATCCTCCAGTTCTAATTTTGCTGCATCTCTTCTTCAAATAAATTGGCAGAGCAAGGTCACCTGATATAGAAGTTGTACAGCAAAGAGCCAATTGCAATGTTTGATACACAGATATCCACTTTCTCCAAAGGAGCTTACAATCTAATATCTCTACCACAGTCATCCAGGCTCAGTGCACACATTAGGAACCCTTTGTTATAATTGTGAGAAGAATCCAAAATATCCAGAGGAATCTCACACAGACACAGTGAAAACGCAACATTCATTACATATTTACTATATGGCCAAAGGTTTTATAGGATGACCAACAAGCCTATATAGGGGACTGTTACATCCCCATGACTAAGCTTCCTGGGAGGAGTGAAACACATTGGGGACGTGGCCTGGTTGGAGCCCAGGGTAAGGCTGTCATATACCTTCTTATAGGGTTTTGCAGAGATGTGCGACTTCCAAGACTTTTCCCTTTTCCATTAGATGTTTCATAGATAGTTTGGTTGGCCGCCCCATTTTAAATCAGTGGACAGTAATATGGAGTTGGACAACTCTTTGCATCTACTGTATAACAGTCTCTGCTCTTCTGGGAAGGATTTTCTAAAGATTTTGGAGTACTTCTGTGGAAATGAATGTCTATTCAATCAAAAGAGCATTTATTAGGTCAGGTACTGGTATTGGATGAAAATACTGATGTTTCAATTCATTCTAATGCCCCATACACACGGTCGGATTTTCCGACAGAAAATGTCCTATCGGACAATGTTGTCGGAAATTCCGACCGTGTGTAGGCTCCATCTGACTTTTTCCGTCGGATTTTCCGACAGACAAAGTTTTTTCTCCTGCTCTCAAATTTTCCGACAACAAAGTCCTATCGGACTTTTTCCGATCGTGTGTAGCGAATTCCGACGGACAAAGTGCCACGCATGCTCAGATCACATTACAAGACCAAAGCTATTGGCTACTAGCCTCCACGTAGTCCCGTCGTAGGCAACAAACGTCACCACGTTCAGAATGATCGGAATTTCCGTCAACTTTGTCCGACCGTGTGTATGCAACACCAGTGTCGGACAAAATCCGTCGGAAAAAATCCGATGGATTTTGTGGTCGGATATTCTGACCGTGTGTATGGGGCATAAAGGTGTTCAGTGGGGTTGAGGTGAAGGTACAGTGCAGGCAACTCAAGTTCCTTCCACACCAAACCCATCACACCATGTCTTTATAAAGCTGAATTTGTACACTCATGCTGGAACAGAAAAGGGCCTTCACCAAACTGTTAATACAAGGTTGCCACAATGATCTAAGATGTTTTTGCTCACTCTAGCATTCACAGTACCCTTCACCGGGAACACCTGAACATGGGAGTTCATATATTTTTGAAGAAATAGTGTAGAAGGCCATGCGTTTAAAATGCCCTTTGGCCGTACAGTGAAGGTAAGTTGGCCAGGTGTTTACCAACCTTTTAGCCATGTAGCAAACCAACCGTAGTGGAAAATGAATGCAGCATTCCAGTGCTACATGGAAAACATGTGAACTTTTTTGAAAGCACATTTATGTTTATGCCTATCAACCAGCTAATGTTACAACTGTAACATTATTTCATCATGATATCTATGACTTATAACTAATGCACTGCCTTTACTAATAATTATGCAAATTTCTTGAACCAGGGCAATTCAGTTTTGTGGATATTATTCATGTGATGGATGAGAAGCATTAGGTACATAGCACGTGTATTCTAGTTGCTTAGGTATTGTCACACCAATCAGCGCGCTGTAGTCCAAGCCACAAGCAACTTTAGAACTGCACCCTTGACTTGAGAAGTCAACTTCGCTCTCACCTATGAAAAGAAAAAACTCATCAAGCCTAATTTGCTAAAAGAAATGAACAAAAACAAGGAAATCACTATAAAGATAATCATCATGCTTCTCTTGCAGGTTAGCATGTGTGTTCAGATCTAGTAAAGCAGGGGTCCCCAACCCCCGGCCCGCGGACCACCTGTTGATGATCAGGCCGCACAGCAAGAGATAAGTGCCGTCCGCAGTCTGCACAGGGCTATCACAGACCACGCTCGCCGCTATCCTCCTGCTGTGCGGCCATGCCCCTGTGCCCTGGCTCCTCCGCCCACCCATCCATCGATGTACTTTACAGGAGAGGCAGAAGTTAGCGCTGTGTGATGTTAGAGAGGAAAGGGGGGGCAGACTGCAGGGGCACTGTGATGGAGGAAGCTGTGATGGCTAGGGGCACTGTAATATGAAGGGGACTGCACTGTAAAGGGGCATTGTAATCATTACAGTGCCCATTTTTATCACAGCCCCCCTTTACATTATAATACCACCTTTACAGTGCAGTCCCCTTCTCATCACAACACCCCTTTACATTACAGTGCCCCCTTTACAGTGCAGTCCCCTTCTCATCACAGCACCCCTTTACATTATAGTGCCCCCTTTACAGTGCAGTCCCCTTCTCATCACAGCACCCCTTTAAATTACAGTGCCCCTTTACAGTGCAGTCCCCTCTAGATCACAGCTCCCCTTTACATTACAGTGCCCCCTTTACAGTGCAGTCCCCTCTAGATCACAGCCCCCCTTTACATTACAGCGCCCCCTTTGCATCACAGTGCCCCCTTTACAGAGCAGTTCCCATTAATTTAAAAGGGCACTGTGATGTAAAGGGGACTGCACTGTAAAGGGGCACTGTATTGTAAACAGGGCGCTGTGATGTGTAGGGGAACTGAGCACACTGATATAATGGGGAGACTTTGCTGTAAAGGGGGGGTTGTAGTGTGAACGGAAGCTGAGGACAGACTCCATGAATAGCCCATCCCCCTACCTGTCCCCCCCTGCCCCCGGTCCTTGGGAAAACTAGCTGTCATTAAACCGGTCCCCGGTTTCAAAAAGGTTGGGGTCCACTGTAGTAAAGGTTGTTGGTTATGGCCACTGAGGATCCGAAAAAGGATGTTTTGTTCCTTGCATGTACTACTATTGCTGTAAAGGATATGTACACCCTAAGTATAAACTATATTTTTTATTTTATTTTATTTTATTTGATAATTGCACAAATAACTGTTGATTCTGCTAAAAACCCTGTAAGCTGATAACTTCTCCTAATAACTTGTGCTGTACTTATCAGTTTGCATTGTTCCCAGCTATCTATGTGAACTAAACATCACCTTCACCATATTTTTTATGGAGGAGTAGTGTTCTGTAGACAAAGTACAGTAAAAAAATCAGGTAAAAATAAACAAGTTTGAAAAAAGAGAACTAATGCATATGTACCGCTGACTCCTGACGAGCAGGCGCTATTGTTTTTGAAAATTAAGTTGCCTGAGGGCACAGTTGGGTTTCAGGATAATTCTTCTAAATTTATGGTCTCAGTACCAGTCTAGCTGGGTTGCACTGGGTTCTCCTTGACCGTAGGTGTCGCTGTCACCGCCGGCAAGAGTAGAAAGCAGTCTAGCTGGATGCATTAGATGCCACTTACCTCTCAGAACCAGCCCAGTGAGAGTGCTCTCCCACTGTGAATTCTGGGATTCTGGGGGGGTATTTAAGGTACCGACACCATGATGTGACCAAAAAAACATTGTTCTTTGCTGCCTCCTGGCCTGGGGTGCGGAACCAGGCAGCCTGTGTCTCGGGGCTTGCGGGCTCGAGGCAGCGTAACTGCAGGGGTAGGTCTGAGTGATTTTCGGAGCCTACAGATCCAAGGAAGGTCCGGTGCCGTCTCAACGGAATGGAGAGGCCCAGCAACTGAAGTACCCCAGGGGAGGACCCTTTCAGGGGAAGGCCATGCGCAAGGCTGGCTTCTCGAAAGGAGCCTGGAGGCTTAGTTGAAGGATGCGACCTGGAACATCCCTCATATGGTATCGCCGGATCGGCTGAGAGAACCTGGTACCGTATGACAGTTACTTAAAGTTCATTTAGCCTAAAGTGTAATCTACAAGTCTGCGGCAGAGACTTTACCGAGTATCCTACCGGCTGCTAGGCCTAGTGAGAGAGACCTATCCATGGTGCTGAATCCAGCTGTGAAACAGTTTAATCTCTGGATTCATCTGATATCTCCACCCTGCAATCTAGATACCTGAACTCCCCCCTAAACCCTCTACCCTTTATCGAGAGACTGTGTTCTATATTTTTCTGAATAAAAACCCTGAAAGAGGATTCAGTGTCAGTCTCAATCTTTTCTCTGGGTTGCTTTCCACGGGCTCCCCAAGATGGAGCTACAACAGGTGAGGTAACGGTAAGTCCAAATAAAACCAGCAGCTCCTTCGGGGGTCAGTGTTACACATATGTAAAGATGCAGCGAGACTTTGGGGTTGATTTATAAAGAATTTGCATAGCCGTTTGCCCAGTGTATGTACATTTGTTCTGTGCAAAAACCAAATGTAAATACTGTATTTTCCACACTATAAGGCGCACCAGATTATAAGGCGCAGTCTCAATTATGGGTCTATTTCTGCACTTAACTCATACATAAGGCGCATTGCATTATAAGGCGCATGCTAAAACATACGGTCTACAAAAAAGGCATGGCAGAGGCGCGCCGGAGGTAAGCGTACGTACTGCACTTATTACGCAATGTTCTCTGATTGGTTTATCGCTGCCAGTGTACGTAGTGTACGTATTACGTCCCTGTGTCAGCGGGAAATGGTCCGACAGTCAACCAAGCGGATCGCTTACCAAAGTCGCACAACAACATTTTTACAGATTTTGGAACTCAGTGCATACATAAGGCGCACCGGATTATAAGGCGCACGGCTGATTTGGAGAAAAATGTAAGGCTTTTAGGTGCGCCTTATAGTGCGGAAAATACGGTAGTCTATATCCTGTCTTGCACAAATGTAAACAATTGATTTGAAATGGAAAATACCACATTTGGCCACTGGAGTGTTATTGGAAATTTCTGTGCCCAATCTTGTGGCCAAATGCAGTGTTTTCTGTTTTAATTGATTGAAATTAAAAAAGCTAAGGATATAGCCTATTTACATTGTTTTTTTTTTTTTTTTGCCCCATCTGCACTGAACAAATTTGCATGCACTTTCACAAGGCAAAAGGCAATGCAAGTCCTTTATATATCAACTCCTATGTCTTAAAAAAAATTTTATAAATTATAATCTAACAACTACCACAATTGCTTACAAAGATATGCAAGTCTCCTAAGGCTGGGTTCGCACCTATGCGAATTGGATGCAGCTTACTCCGCATCCAATTCACAGAACATTTTAAAATCGGTTCGTTTCAATCAGTCTGGTTAACATATGTGCGTTGCATTCGCACTCTGCATTGCCCAAAAAACGTGTGCATTTTCTAGGCGGTGCTGTTCGAATCGCAGGCACAAATTCTTCTATGGGAACGCATCTGATGCGCAAATGTGTTCTGCTGTGACCAGGCATTCTCTTCCCCTCCTCACTACACCTCCACCTCTCCCTGCTCAGCTGATCCTCACCTACATTGGAGAGGAAGCGCTGAACAGCTGCTTTTTCTCTTCGCACAGAGAACGGAGCTGGAATTTGCAAAGGAGAGTCAAAGTCTGGTTTAGCACGGATTAACATGTGCTGTGGTGTAAATTTTACTTCCCATTTGGAGATGATATATACAGGTGGAGGTGGGGCCTGAAGGTCTTTTCCTTGTTCCAGTGGGAAGTTGGGAGCTGGACCAAATCTGTGAGATGTAATTGCTCGACAAGTTGGGGTAACTTCTTAAGCCTCTTACATAGAGTTGCCACCTCATCCCTTTAAACCCGAACACATATTAATTACACAGGTTCTGTGGTTGGTTAAGGTGGTAATTAAACTCACTTGTTGCCTTATCTGCAATTAATTAGCCTCAGAACCTGTGTAATTCATATGTGTTTTGGGTTTAAAGGGATGAGGTGGCAACCCTACTCGTACACATGATCGGATTGTTGGCCAACAAAACTGTGGAATTTTCGCAGAAGGGCGTTGGCCCAAACTAGTCTTGCATACACACGGCCACACAATTGTTGGCCAACAAATACGAACATTGTGACATAATACATTGTTTTTCAGCTCTTAACACCACCCTTTGGGCTCTTTCTGCTACAGTAGGTGCCGCCAATATTGTGTTTCCAGCGTGATCCCATCGCGCTGGTTCTCTGTGACAAGGTTCTCGAACCAGCGCGATCCCGTTGCGCTGGTTCTCGCGCTGGCTGCAATAGGAAAATGTCACATTTTCCTATAGCAGGGAGCGCGAGAAATAAGTGACAATGTCGCCTCACTAATAAGACCTGCATGCCTTCAGGGGCATACCAGGCCTTTAGGTGTGGTATGCATTTTAAGGGGAACCCTCTACGCCGAAAAAACGGCATGGGGTCCTCCCAAAATCCATACCAAACCCTTATCTGAGCACGCAGCCCAGCCGGTCAGGAAAAGGGTGGGGATGAGCGAGCACCCCCCCTGCTGAGCCATACCAGGCCACATGCCCTCAACATGGGGGGGTGGGTGCTTTGGGGAAGGGGGTTGCCCTGCGGCCCCCCCACTCCAAAGCACCTTGTCTCGATGTTGATGAGGACAAGGACCTCTTCCCGACAACCCTGGCCGTTTGTTGTCGGGGTCTGCAGGCGGGGGGCTTATTGGAATCCAGAAGCCCCCATTAATAAGGGGGCCCGAGATCCTGGCCCCCCACCCTATGTGAATGAGTATGGGGTACATCGTACCCCTACCCATTCACCTGGGGAAAAGAGTAAATAAAAAACACACACTACACAGTTTTTTAAAGTAATTTATTAGGAAGCTCCGGTGGTTTTCCGACTTTGGGGGTCTCTTCTTCCGGGCTCCTCCGCTATCTTCTTCCAGCTCTTTTACTAGCAGAGGAGCCCGGTCTCCTCCATCCTCTGTCCTTCTTCCCAAGATAGTGGGTTAAGAAGGGTGCGAGTCTGAGGCTGTGGAGGAATCTGCCAGCCATTTGGATCAAACCTTATCATATTTTTGAGGGCAACCCCTATTAGCAAAACAATCTTTATACAGAGGCAGGCTATTGTTGACCAATTGTTTCCACGGAGGGAGAGGAGGAGGAATAGGCTTAAGCCAACTAAGGGCTATGACTTTGCAGGCGTAAAAGAGAAGTAGCCCGATCAGAGTGCAGCTAGCCACAGTGGGAATTATTTGTTCTATCAGGCCCAATATACATATTGCTATGGAGGGTTGGAGTGATATGGTGGTGACCTGTGTGATGACCTTTGGTATCTCTTTCTAGTATTCGACAATGGCTGGGCAGGTCCAAAAAATGTAAGTAAAGTCACCCAGTATTGTTCCACATCGCCAGCAGCCATGGGGGGAGGCGGGGTTCATTTTGTGTAGCCTGTGTGGGGTAAAATATGCACGATGGACCATCTTGAATTGTATTAGTCGGTCTCTCAGGGAGACCAGGGATCTGAAAGGGAAGTCCCATAAGTCATCCCAATCGTCATTGTCAAAGTCAGGAATGTCGTGTAGCCATTTATTTCTGAGTTTTTCCAGAGTGGGAAGGGAGGTCATTATCAAATGAGAGTAAAGTTGTGAGGTGGGCTTATTTGCACATCCGGACCTGAGGAGGTCCTCTAGAGTGGATTGGACGATCTGGAGGGGAGGACTGGAGAATTGGTGACCGAAGGCATGGGAAAGTAGTGGATATCTAAAAAAAATAGCTCTGCGGGAATTAACTATGTTATTGTATAATAGTGCAGCACTTTTCTCAAATAACAAATACAATTGCCAGTTTTGAAGAATTGTTAGGTTATATATTTTTATTATTGAGCTCATGGGACAGCACAGTGTCTTAGTGGTTAGCACTCCTGCCTTGCCAGTATTGGGGGCATTGGTTTGAGTTCCAGCTGTTACACTATCTACAGAGACTTTGCATAACTGCATGATTTCCTATTGCTTGCATATTAGCCTTGTATGTGTATGCATGCATGTTAGGGACTTTAGATTGCAAGCAGGGAATGATGTAAATGTACAATATATGTAAAGCACTGCATGTTGGCACTATATAAATACATGTAATAAATTAAGATTTTTAAATTAGCAATAGCAAATAATAACAACTAACATTTAACAAACACTTACCAGGTGGTTTAAGAGTTCCTCGGAAACGTAGACACAGATCATCTTCTCCTAAACAAACTGTCGATTTTGTTGCATTACAGCCTTGCAGGGTGTTAAACGCATAGCAAAGTGGACATAACCTGCCTTTCGGTTCAGTCTGATTATTGAATGGCACTAAATAAAAGGAATAATTTGTCTTTTTAAACAGATATGATAAACACAGTGACAGAAAAAAAAAACATATATAAAGTGTTATATCTAGTATAGGCATACCCCGCTGTACGTACCCTTACTTTACGTACACTCACAAGTACGGACACATTGGCATCCATGGGAAATCTCAGTCAGCTTGACATGGCACTGCTCCCCAGTGGCGGTGCGTTCATAAGGGCACACGGGTGCCGCCCCCTCTCTCCAGCCACCCCCTTTATGTAAAATGGATAGATTCATGCATTGCATGAATCTATCCATGGCCACCGCCACCCCCTATTCAGGCGTCCGGCCCCTTTCTGGACGCCGGGTGCCTGGCAGGGGGGGTATTTTTGAAGACCATAGGCCATAGGCTCTAATAGGCTTCAAAAAAGGTGGACTCCCCCCCAGGTTTGTTAGCAAAGTAAATAAATATTTGCTTTGCTAACATTGAACCACTTCTCAGCCAATCAGGGAGCGCAGGTCCAGTACCCGTCACCTGATTGGCTGAAGGCACACACATCCCTATTGAATGCCTAGCGGAACGGAGGAGGAGATGCACGGGAACCATGGAGGATGCAGGAGCCGTCGCCTGCTCGTCCCACAGCTCGCCGCCATCACCCGGGTGGGGTAAGTGCTGGTCTGACAGACGGGCGGGCGAGCGGGAGGGGGTCACAGTGGCTGCATATAGTGGGCACCAAAGTTGCATATGATGGGCACAGAAGCTGCATATGGTGGGCACAGAGGCTGCATATGATGGGCACAGGCTGCATATGATGGGCACAGAAGCTGCATATGGTGGGCACAGAGGCTGTATATGATGGGCCCAATGGCTGCATATGATGAGCACAGGGGCTGCATATGATGGGCACAATGGCTGGTTATGATGGGCACAGAGGCTGCATATGGTGGGCACAGATGCTGCATATAATGAATGAATGAATGACTTGTATAGCGCTACCTATGCGAACTGAATCGCCTCAGGGCACTTTTACCACTGGTGTCCATCTGTGGTATAGTGCGGTCCTTGCCCTGTGGGGTCCTGACATGCTTACAAACACATACACATACAACATACACATATTTGGCCAATTTTATTGACAGGATCTAATTAACCTACCAGCATGTCTTTGGAGTGTGGGAGGAAACCGGAGTACCTGGAGGAAACCCACTCAGGCACAGGGAGAACATGCAAACTCCAGGCAGAAGGTGTCGTGGTCGGGATTTGAACCAGCGACCCTATTACTGCTAGGTGAAAGTGCTAACCACTACACCACTGTGCTGCTAATGGGCACAGAGGCTGCATATGATGGGCTCACAGGCTGCATATTATGGGCTCACAGGCTGCATATGATGGGCACAGAAGCTGCATATGGTGTGCACAGAGGTTGCATTTGATAGGCATAGAGGCTGCATATGATGGCACAGTGAGGCTGCAATTGATGGGTTTTTTTCAGTGTTTCTCCAAATTTTTCAGTTTAATTGCGCCCCCCCAAAGATTTTGCGCACCAGCTGCTACTGCTCCTCCCGATCTTTAACATTGGCTTCTATGGGAAATCTTGACATGGCACTGCTCCTGAACCATAAGTGACCGGGACATCAAACTTGGGGAGCACCGAGAGGGAAGCCCGGACTACAACATATCTAACTTTGGGGTCGGCCAGCTTGCCTAGGTAATCAGTTATGCTTGTAAATGTCTATTGCAATGCAGTACATGCATTGAGAAGTGAAAAAAAGGTATTGCTTCACTTTAAGTACATTTTCGTTTTACATAAATGCTCTGGTCCCATTGTGTACTGTATATGTGTTTGTGGATTTAGGTAGCAATGAAAAAGTATTTTATTACATTTTGCATTTAGGGGAACTATGATGGTATTCTATGTTCTTCTGAAAAGGTACTAATAAGGCCCCGTTCGCACATGCAGATAAAATGGATGGAGTTTCTCATCAGCTGCTCATCAGTTTCTCATCAGTTTTTCTACATGTGTTAAAGAACTGGTGGAAGAAGATCAGTGTTCTACTGAACACTGTCTTTATCAAAATAACTTCGTAGTCAGTGTCACTGAAGGGGAAAAATTATGTTATCCTTCTGATGTGGGGCCCAGTGTATCAGGTTGGCCTTCGGCCATGAGAGGGTGTTACTCACACATTAAATGGTATCCTCTTGCAAACACTTAAAAGGGGTTTTAGCCTGTTGGTTTACCCCATGCCAGTGGCAGCTTGTGCTAAACTTTTTGGGCGGGGTGACGGCAAACAACCCCCTGCCACCCCCCCCCCCAGGTCTGCACTCACGGCGCCGCAGCTTCTCCGGCTTTTCCTCCCGGTCAATCCGGTCTTCTTTAGATCCGCCTCCTGTCATGATTGGCCACGAGTGTCACAAGTGGGTGGGTCTGTGCCCCGTGCCCAACCTTTTTCAAACCAATTAAAGCCTGAGGCTATAATCATGTGCTTGAAAAAAAAAAAACTCATAGAAACCCCACAGGCAAAGGCTACTCTCCTTGTGGACCGGCCACTTCTGCCCCATGATATTGGCAAGTCCTAACAACCGGAGCAGAGTCATTATATCTTTTATAAAATTATCAGCTCACAAATATTCTGTCAGCATAAAAAAAAGATGTTTTGCACTTACAATTGCATGGATAAAAAGATACTTCAAATGGTGTATTTAAGAGGGTCAATGTGCTAGGATGTATGTTAGTGTCACATGCCTGGTTGAGGCCAAGGTGACGGGAGGGCTTTCCCTTCCACCTCCTGTCCTGTTTTTCCTGAAGGTGGAGACAGGATATAACAGGGCACGGAGTGGCATGGGTGCCTGGTTGGAGATCCTGGACAGAAGGTCCTTGCAGCAGGTGCCAAGCAGCAGGTGCCAAGCAGCAGGCGCCAAGCTGCAGGCGGGTTTGTGGACTGGCCGATGCGGATAAATGCCAACAGGTGCAGGACATCAGGCTGGTGGACTGGTAGGAGCAGGTACACAGCAGCAGGTGCAGGACAGACAGCGACCAAGCATGAGAGCAGGCGGATGCGGGGTCTCAGGGGGTCAGGCAGGCAGAAGTCTGTAACAGCCAAGCAGCATAGGTACTGATTCAGATCCAGAAAAGAGTCAGGGCTAAGCCAGGGTCGGTATCAAGTGAGCAGAGAAGGCACTGGAGCAGTAAGCAAAAGGCAGAGTCGGGTCACAAGCTGGGTCAGCAATCAGGTATCAGGAACAAGCAGAGACAAACAGGCCAGGTATATACAGGAACAAGCACAGCATCAGGTCATAGACAGTAGGCTGTGGGAATGGGGATGTGTGGAAGTGTATGTAGATGGGGATGTGGATATAATCAATGGGTTATTGAGTACAGTTTGACTGTTGGTATGCATGGAATGATGTGGGCTCCCCCATTTTGCACTTATCAAACAGATATAACAATGCTTCCAATGGTATATTGAACAGACAAAAGAGCACAAATAAGACGAAGTTCAATGTTTAGGTTTATATACGCTTAAATTGCAGTTTTGTCACAAGACTCCATTAGCCCTCCATTAGCCCCATCCTATGTGACATCCTCAAGCTCTATAGGGTTTTGTACCAAATGTGTCAACCCTTTTTTAATTTTGCAGTGGGGAGGGGGTTAGAACTTCTGTCAACTTAACATTTGGCTAATTGAACTTTGTTTTTTAGGGTCTACTAAATGCTCTCCATCTAGTGCGTATGTGCAGTTAAATCATTACCGTATATACTCGAGTATAAGCCGAGTTTTTCAGCACATTTTTTTGTGCTGAAAATGCCCCCCTCGGCTTATACTTTTCTGCTGCAGAAAATGAAATTTTCCGAACTGACCTTGGGGCCCCGTATCTCGGGGCCACTTGGTGCTAGGAACCCCAAATTTGGTGTGCAAACCCAGTGGCACTAGCACTAGCTGGGGTTCCTAGCACCAAGTGGCCCGAGATACAGGGCCCCAAAGTCGGTTCAGAATATGTAATTCTCTGCTGTAGAAAAGTGCTTGACATTTTCCGAACTGACTTTAGTGCCCCGTATCTTGGGGCCACATAGTGCTATGGATATGAGGCTTGCCAGCTATGGATATGTTGTAGTGTTCGACTGGGTTTGCACACCAAATTTGGGGTTCCTAGCACTAAGTGGCCCTGAGATACGGGGGCCCCCAAAGTCGGTCAACTGTGTCCATCTGCAGCAATGTCATTTCGGGACCCTTTGGGTCCAGAAACCCCAAATTTTGGCTGCAGCTAGGGGGCATCTAGGAACCATTGACTACCGAGTTTGAAGTTCGGGGGACCTATGGCTGCAAATGGACACAGTGAGGCTGCAAATGGGCATTGTTGACCGTCTTTTCCACTTACAGTAGCTGTGCATTTCTCACCCTAGGCTTATACTCGAGTCAATACGTTTTCCCAGTTTTTTGTGGTAAAATTAGGTGCCTCGGCCTATATTCGGGTCGGCTTATACTCGAGTATATACAGTATTTTATGCTAGGCCTCACTATACCATTCCTTTGTGCCCCCTACCTTGCTAGACAGAATCCATACCTCCAACCATTGTGGCAAAGCTGAAGTATCAGCCATTGTCGTCAGGACTGCAAGTGAGGAGGGATCCAAAATGTTATCCAAAACAGAAATAGAGGAGGAATCTTACAAGCGTAAGTCTTGTTTCAGTAACTACCCAGAGGCGATTTCCATTTTGGTGAGATTTTCTGTCTGTTGTCTCTACAGGATATAAAGTAAAAGCCCCCCACAATGGGACACAGATAGCAAAAAGAAAAACAAGCCGGGGGGTTAACCATTATCTACGCCATTGAAAAAAAAGTAATGTAGCTTTAGTTTTACTTTATCCACCATAATGCAGGAGAAACATACTTACTGTTATAGCTTCCAGAGTTACACCGATGTCCAGTACAGCATTCTATGTTACGTCTTAAATAAACATCCTGACCTGAATAGACATGAAGAGTTGTATTGCAAGGAAAGTTCAGTGCACATCGTTTATGGATGGAGCGAGATTCTTTACCTGCCCAAACAAAACAAAAAAAAGAATGAGGGGTATATTCTTAAGAGGGGTACATATAAAAAGCAAAGTCTTAAAATTTGGGGGATTTTAAAGCCAATTAACCCCTCTTAATTTATTACTGTAATGCATTCAGGTTGCGTATACAGTAAGCATTTATTTTTACTAAGTGTATTATGCCGCGTACACACGACCAGACTTTTCGACGGACTAGGTCCGACGGTCTTCCCGACGGACTTTCGGCGGAGTTCCGATGGACTTTCCGAATGAACGGACTTGGACACACAAAATCACACCAAAGTCCGACGGATTCGAATGTGATGACGTACGACCGGACTAGAATAAGGAAGTTCATAGCCAGTAGCCAATAGCTGCCCTAGCGTCGGTTTTTGTCCATCGGACTAGCATACATACGAACGGATTTCTCGATAGGAACTGGGTGCGGTGGAGTTCCGGCCGAAAAATTTGAAACATGTTCTATTTCTAAAGTCTGTCAGATTTTTGGACAGCAAAGGTCCGATGGAGCCCACACACGATCGTATTGTCCGACGGATTCGTTCCGTCAGACCTTTGCTGTCGACGCGGCATTAGAAGAGTTGAATTGCTGCTCTAACACACAAGGCAGCTCTCCCATGGCCCAACACACCCCTTTAACACTTCTCCAATCAACAGTGCTGCATTGGGTGCCAGAGCATTGCTGATTGGAGCCGTGCCCAGGGGGAGTTTCAGGCTACTGGAGAGTCAGGCTGTGTGAGAGCAGTGGTCTAATTCCCCTAGTATTTTAACTCTAGCAGCAGATAAAGAGAGTAAAAAAAAAGGCATATTTATTACTGTATATGTAGCCTGACTGATACAGATAATAACTTACCGTATTTATCGGCGTATAACACACACTTTTTCCCCCTTAAAATCGGGGGAAAGTCGTGGGTGCGTGTTATACGCCGATACCCCCCAAAAAAGTGACAAAAATGGCAAGCCCCGCCGAAAAATAGAGAGCGCTGTCGAAAAAGACCGAATCGTGGCCAGAAAAAACCGAAGCGGCGCTGGAAAAGACTGAGCCGACTGTTTGGCTCTGCTTGTAGTCCCGCCTCCCTGCGCTCGCTCCGGAAACAGCAGGGAGGCAGGACCACTAGCGGAGCCGAACTGTCAGCTCGGTCTTTTCCGGGGTCGATTCGGTCTTTTTCGGCGGCGCACGCGACAGAGCATCTCGACGGCGGGAAATTTAAACCCGGACGAGACTGCAAATGACGCTGGCAAGCTACAATGACACTAGGCAAGCTACAATGACACTGGGCAAGCTACAATGACACTGGGCAAGGCTGCAAATGACACTGGGCAAGGCTGCAAATGACGCTGGGCAAGCTGCAAATGACGCTGGGCAAGCTGCAAATGACACTGGGCAAGCTGCAAATGACGCTTAAATGTAAGTTTTTTTTTTCCCCTAAACTTCCCTCCTAAAACTTTTTTTCCTTAAAATGCCCTCCTAAACTTGGGGTGCGTGTTATACGCCGGTGCGTGTTATACGCCGGTGCGTCTTATACGTCGATAAATACGGTACTTAATTTTAGTAAAGACCTTAGAAAGACTGTTCGTGATTTCTTATTAGCTCACTGTAACAACAACACTGGATTTCTGGCCACGTCGACAGGTGTTTCCTGTACCTGCTGATTTACCAGGTGAAAATAAAAAGTAAACTAATGCAGCCACCACATCAGAGATCTGGTAAGCTGCAATATATTAAGCCCACGTTCACGTCAGGCTGATTTAGCATGTGATTTGACATGTCATAACGCATGCCAAATCGGTGGCTATTGCCAGCAATGACACCGTCCGAATCGGTGCAACGCTGACTTTCCATCACTGCACCGATTCCCAAAAGTAGTTAATGTAATACTTTTGGTGATTTCGAGGGTGATTTGAATAGACATCTGTGCAGGAACTCATACAGATGTCTGTCAAATCGCCTCTGAAGTCGGACTGTATTGAGGTTTGAAATCGTGCGAGTTCAGCTGAACTCACACGGTTTCTAGCCCACAGTCAGTGTAAACCTGGGCTAAATGTTTGTTTTTGAGTTCAGTTACACTTTAACCACTTCAATACCAGGCACTTGGACACCGTCCTGGCCAAGCCAATTTTCAGTTTTCAGCGCTGTCGTAAATTGAATGACAATTGCGCCGTCATGCTACACTGTACCCAAACAAATCATTTTGTTCCCACAAATAGAAAGACCGAAAAAGACTGAAAATTTTGCAAAAAAAATAGTTTTTCTTTGTTTCTGTAAATTTTTTTTTGTAAATAAGTAAGTTTTCTTCTTCAATGATGGGCACTGATAAGGCGGCACTGATGGGCACTGATAAGGCGGCACTGATGGGCACCGATGAGGTAGCAGCGATGAGGTGGCACTGATGAGGTGGCACTGATGGGCACTGATGGGCACTTATAGGCGGCACTGATGGGCACTGATAGGTGGCACTGATGGGCACTGATAGGTGGCACTGGTATGCGACACTGATGGGCACTCATAGGTGGCACTGATGGGGCACTTATAGGTGGCACTGATGGGTACTTATGGGTGGCACTGATGCATACTTATGGGTGGCACTGATAGGTGGCATGGATGGACACTGATGTGCACTGATAGGTGGCACTGATGGACACTGATGGGTTGACATTGCTGGCCATCCCTGTATTGTAAAGTTAATTTGAGGTGCCAGTCAGAGCTCATTTGTGGGCACTGATTGGCATATTTTGGGCATTTCTTTTTTACATGTGGATGGCCATGGGGGATGTACCTGGCCATTCACATGCTGGGGGTTTCCCTGGTAGTCTTGGGGGCTTCCCTGGTGGTCTCGTGTGGGCATCTGAGGGGGGCTACACTGATAAACAATCAGGGCATACCCCCCTGTCAGGAGAGCCACCAATCGTAAGTCTAATGCCCCGTACACACGATTGGACTTTCTGACAACAAAACCAACTTGTCTTGCATACACATGGTCAAACAAATGTTGGCCAACAATTACGAACGTAGTGACATACAAGGCGTACGGCGAGCCGATAAAAAGGAAGTTCAATATTCATGTGATATCTCCATTACGAACGCTAGTTTTACAAGACCGAGCGCTTTCCGGCTTGTACTTGATTCCGAGCATGCGTGGACTTTTGTGCAACGGACTTGTGTACACACGATCGGAAAGTCCGACAACAAAAATTTGTTGGCGGAAAATTTGAGTACCTGCTAGCCAACATTTGTTGGCGGAAAGTCCGACACCAAATGTTCGATGGAGCATACACACGGTCGGACTTTCCGCCAACCAGCTCACATCCAACATTTGTTGTCGGAAAATCCGATCGTGTGTACGGGGCATAAGTTCACAGCATGTTACAATGTTTTGCTACTGGAGCCTACTATAGCTATTCCCCATTTCCATTTCCAGAGTCCTCATCTCCAGAGACATTAATGGGCTGCAACCAGTCATTGGTGAAGGACACGGTCAGTGTGTGTAGGTTTCAAAGGTTGGATGAAGTATGAGAGAGAATAAATATTTCAAACTTACCAGGGCTTCCAAATGCTTCAGAGATGGTCATGCAAGCACTGCCTTCTTCACATTCCTTTTCTTCTTGTTTACAGGTTTCAGAATCAACACCATGGCAGGTATAGCACGTTGTCTTTTTAGCTAGAACTGCAGCATATGTATGAAGGGTTAATAATGTATTTTCTCATTGAGTGTATATTTGTATACCGTAATGTGGTTTTATTTAATGTATGTACAGTATATAGTGTCCTGAATTTTTAAAAGGAATATAATTTATGATGCATCTGGTTTATTGCAATACAATTGGTCGGTTTGTGTTCTATTTTTTCTATATTAGGTAACAATGCATAGCAATTGGTCCCTCTGTGTCTTATCCTCCTGAGGAAGCAGGTGATAAGCCCGGCGAAACGCATAGAGAAATACTAATTTATATTAATGAAGGACAACATATATTAAGCGGGACTCACTTTATTTTCTAACAGTAGAGCTGGATCATATATGACCGATGATAAGAAATGGCCTATGCATGTTATCTATGCAGACTTTGTAGTTGCTTATTTTGAACAATTGTGCTTAAAAAAAAATTATATGAGGGCTGTGTATTCCCCCTATTTTAATAACTTTGTACTTCATGGCTTTTTGGGGGCACGTCAAAAGTCCACTTTGCTATAGAGGATTGGGATTCATAATACAATGGAACCTTGGTTTACGAGTAACGCGGTTAACGAGTGTTTTGAAAGACGAGCAACTTTTTTTTAAAATTCTGACTCTCACAAAACGAGCAGAATTCAAGCTAATGGGGTGTGCAGTACCGCATTTGGCCAGAGGTGTGGGGGCACTGGGGACACTTGGAACGGTTCAGAGCCGTTCGAAAATACTCGGAACCACTCAGAAATACACCGCTCCCGAGTGTTTCCGAGCCTTTCCGAGTTCAGCTAAGCTGTCTCCGAGTATTTCTGAAGCTCTCCGGTGCCCCCCCACCTCTGGCCACATGCGGTATTGCATGTAATAGAAGTCGATGCGGAGCGAATTATCTTCATTTCCATTGACTTCTATGGGGAAACTGGCTTTGATATGCGAGTGCTTTGGATTACAAGCATTTTCCTGGAACAGATTATGCTCGTAATCCAAGGTTCCACTGTATACGAAAGTGGAAGTGTTTCCATTATTAATGGGGATCAATTTGGCATACATATAGGTAGAAATCCAGAACCTACAAGCTAGTTTAAAGCGGTTGTATACCCGTTTTTGGGGGGGGTTTTTTTTTTAAACTACCTGCAAGACAAAGTCATAATGAGCTAGTATGACTAGCATACTAGCTCATTATGCATCACTTACCTTAGATCGGGGCCCCCGACGCCGTCCTCTTCTCCCCCTCCAGCCGCAGCCATCTCTCCACAGATACCCCTTCCGGGTATCGCCGCTCCGGACAATCACATCGCCGATGCGGCGCTGTGATTGGCCAGAGCAGCGAAGACGTCGCTCCGCGCATGCGCGCGGGACACTTCAACTGCGGCGAGCCGTATTTGTGAATGGGGATTAACCCTGTAAATGCACCGTTGTCTACGGCGCGCATGCGCCGTAGACAACGTTGTAAAAAGTTCTTTGCAAATATCTCCTAAACTGTGCAGGTTTAGGAGATATTTCTTGTACCTACAGGTAAGCCTTAATCTAGGCTTACCTGTAGGTGCAAGTTGTAATTGAGGGTATACAGCCCCTTTAAATTTGAACATCATGCAGATATAAAAGACACAACTTTACTCAGCCCTGTAATCTTTAATACATCATTAAGTGTGTTATATTAAATTATGATGTAGCAGCGTAAGTTCCAGTCATCGTGACAAGGTATACTATTAGGCCCCTTTCACACGGACGGTCCATTCAGGTCCGCCTGTCAGTTTTTTAAGCGGACCTGAACGGACACTCCATAGACCTCTATGGAGCGTCGGATGTCAGCAGTGACATGTCGACCCGCTCAGATCCGAAAAACTGTGACGGAGGAAAACCCTATTTTTCCACCCGTCTGCGGATCGGATCGGGTGACGACGGACTCTACGGTCCGTCGTCATCCGATCCCCCATAGGGGAGAGCAGCGCTCTGACAGGTCCATCCCTGCACAGAGTGCATAGACAGACCTGTCATCTTCCTGCTCAGCGGGGAATCGACGGAACGATCCCCCACTGAGCAGAGCGGGCTCCGTACACAGACACGTCCGTGTGAAAGAGCCCTTAGTATCTTGCAAAGGGAAAAGCAGCCTAAGTAGCCAATTGGCTAATGAACTGACAAGAAGAATTCTGATAGAATGAGAAACTGAGTGGAAGAGAGATGATCCTATTGTTGGGCTGCTTTTCCTTTCACCGCCCAATCACAAGTTGGGGATGTGCGGGATAACCCGGGTTTAAAGTAAATAAGTTGAATGATGCGGGCCATCAGACTGAGGATCTAATCTTTGGATTTGAGGTGATTAGTTAAAAGACTGGTTTTGTTATTTCTCTTTTCATGGGCCATCAGTTTTATCTTTGTTGACTTTGTTACTCACATTAACCTTTCTAAAGCTCAAAAAGGCAACCAGCATGGCAGCCACTCTGCTCACCTGCAAGCTGGAGAATTGTATGCACTATAGGCAGGGGCGGACTGACAACTCATGGGGCCCCCGGGCAATAGGAGATTATGGGGCCCCCAGGCAATCAGAGATTATGGGGCCACACAGTATACACACACACAGTATACAATCACACAGTATACACAGACATGTTTCTGTTGGCTGAGAAGGTACTGGAGAGGTGGGGCAGCTATAATTTCTGGATTTTTAGACCAAAAGGATGTCGGTAAGGGACATTTCAGAAACAGATGTAAAAAAAAAACACAGATTTTTACATATTGTCCCTGGTTTTACTGAGGCTGGCAACCCTGATGGGGCCCCCGGGCAGTGGCCGAGTGGCCGAATGGTCAGCCCGCCCCTGACTATAGGAGGGTTTAATAACACTGAAGATATAGCAAAAATAGCTGTAGCCTACAGAGTTGGGAATAGCTGTTCAGCACTATTAGCTCTAACTAAAGGGTCTCTGGTGGTCAAATAATCATGCCATAGGCTTGTTTAGTTAACAACATTTGAATTATAAAGTGATAGTTTTGAAAATATGATATTGTTTAATAAAAAACAGTTTTTATCCTAAAATGTTGGGTGGTAAGCTTTTAGGCTGATCTAATGACATCAAAGCTTCTGAGTCACTAACCCGATTTTTCTTGCTACATTCTAGCTGTGGGTCAAAATATGAAAAGTGTTAAATCCACAGAATAAGTGATACTAAATATATATATATATATATATATATATATATATATATATATATATATATATATATATATACATAAGTAATAATAAATATATAAAATGCTAAAAATATATGATTTTAAAATAGAATACTTACTGAGTGGGAGCAGGAATAAAGAAAGAAGGAAGACACTGAAAATAATAGACTTCATTTTTCATTGGGTTCTAGTTGCTCGGTGGTGTTGAGCTTTGGGTGCTTCTCCGATTGTGGAAGTGCTCTTCGGCTTCTGATATTTATATGATGTTTTATGGCTTCAGGATATTGTTACAGAACAGCATGTAATTTCAATGTGCAATATTCTATGTGTATGCATAAACATTTTCAATTAGCCAGTTTCCTGTACAATACACTCAATGTAAAAGTTACGTGGACAACAAATTTGTGCCTAGTTCAACAGTGATACTCCCAGAGTTAGCTAACAAATATTTAGTTGAAAAATAATTGCTTGTGATTCGTTTGACAAGCCTCAAGCTGTAAGAGTGTTTTTCCATAGAACAGATAGTCACGTAGCCCGTGTAGACCATACAAACAGAATCCAAAACGTATTCTAGTACCACAAATGTAAATAGCAGGGCCAACTGTTATTAAATCATCCACATGTTCCATCAGGGGCCTGCTATAACAAATGATTGACTAGGGCCTTGCTGATCTAATGATTGATTAGGGTTAGGGTTGGGGTTTGGAACTATAGTGACTGGATTTAGGGTTAGGGTTGGGGGTTTGGGACTACCAGGACTGGGATTAGGGATAGAGTTGGGGGTTTGGGACTATAGGGACCATGATTAGGGATAGAGTTTGGGGTTTGGGTCTATAGGGACCGGGATTAGGGATAGGGTTGGGGGTTTGGGACTATAGGGACTGGAATTAGGTTTAGGGTTGGTTGTTTGGGACTAAAGGGACTGGATTTAGGGTTTGGGCTTTGGGACTACCAGGACTGGGATTAGGGATAGAGTTGGGGGTTTGGGACTATAGGGACCATGATTAGGGTTAGGGTTGGGGGTTTGGGACTACCAGGAATGGGATTAGGGTTAAGAGTAGCGGGTTTGGGACTACCGGGACTAGGATTGGGGTTAGGGTTGTGGGTTTGGGACTACCAGGACTGGGATTAGGGATAGAGTTGGGGTTTTGGACTACTGGGACTGGGATTAGGGTTAAGTGTAGCGGGTTTGGAACTACTGGGACTGGGATTAGGGTTGGGGGTTTGAGACTACTGGGACTGGGATTAGGGTTAAGGGTAGCGGGTTTGTTACTACTGGGACTGGGATTAGGGTTAGGGTTGCAGGTTTGGGACTAGGGACTAATGGGACTAGATTGGGATTTGAACTTACTTTTGTTGATTTTCTGCTTCCTGGTAAGGGAAATCCAGTGTGGAATGTGCAGGGTAGCAACTGTATTCCATACAGCACTCTTCTAGTTTCGGTTGGTGTACCAGGGATTTTTCTTATCCCACAGTTCTGGGTGATCCCTCATTTTCTGTATGAACTCTTCAGGTTCTATAGAGGCAGAGGCTCTTTCTGGTCTATTGACTTCTTCAGCTCTAGGCTGCATGTCCTGGTTTACTTCAGCATCCATGCTTCAGTCTGTCTCTCTCTGTCTCCTCTCCACTAGGGATGAGTGAACGGTTCGGCCCGAGCATAAGTTCGGGCCGAACTTTGGTTGTTTGAATGTTCTGCGAACACCGAACAATATGCGGTGTTCGGGCCAAATTTGAAAGCCGCCGAAACACTGTTAAAGTCTATGGGACACTAACATGAAAAATCAAAGTGCTAATTTTAAAGGCTTATGTGCAAGTTATTGTCATAAAAAGTGTTTTTGGGACCTGGGTCCTGCCCCAGGAGACATGTATCAATGGAAAAAATATTTTTAAAACGGACGTTTCTAAAGGAAAAATGTAATTTAAAACTGATTGCGGCTGTAATGTTTTGTCGGGCAATATAGATAAAACTTATTGAAAAAAAGAGCATGGGACCCCCCCAGTCCATTACCAGGCCCTTCGGGTCTTATATGGAAATTAAGGGGAACCCTGCGCCAAATAAAAAAAAAATGGCGTAGGCCCCCCCTAAATCCATACCAGACACTTCAGGGTCACACTGAGGCGTGATTATCTAGGGGGCGAAAACAGAGATGGAGAGCTTTCCAGTCAACGATCCACTGGCTTACTGGGTCATGAGAATAGACCACTGGCCAGAACTTGCCCAGTATGCTATTGAGCTGCTGGGCTGCCCTGCATCCAACGTGCTTTCTGAACGGGCATTTATTGCTGCTGGAGGTTTTGTTACTGATCATACAACGCATCTGTCCACAGACTCCGTGGACCGTCTGACTTTTATCAAAATTAATCAGTCCTGGATTACCAGCAGCTATGAAGCCCCTGATGCTGATGTTGCTGATTACGTGTTTTTGGGATGTGGAATCTCTGCAGGACTTCTAGGCTGACTAGTGTTGTGGGTGATGATTTCATCTGGAAGAATGTTTTTGGTGTAGGTTTCATGGGCACAATAAACACCCAAAGACCAATTTTTACGCACCCGTTTGACAGGTGCATATCATTGCAATTTTTGACAGCAAGGACAATTCTTGCTTTCATCAAGACTATATCTATAGAGTTACGCTGTAAAGGCGCCACCGACACCCAGCAAACAATTTGTCACAGTGGTGTAGTGGTTAGCACTTTCACCTAGCAGCAATAGGGTTGCTGGTTCAAATCCCAACCACGACAACATCTGCCTGGAGTTTGCATGTTCTCCCTGTGCCTGTGTGGGTTTCCTCCGGGTACTCCAGTTTCCTCCCACACTCCAAAGACATGCTGGTAGGTTAATTAGACCCTGTCTAAAAAAAAATTGTCCATAATATGTGTATGTGTTTGTAAGCTCGTCGGGACCCTACAGGGTAAAGGACCGCGCTATGCCGCAGATGGACACCAGGGGCAAAAAGCGCCCTGAGGTGATTCAGTTTGCATAGGTAGCGCTATACAAGTCACTCATTCATTCATTCATTTAGCAGAGAAACAGCCTCAAAGCATAATGTTTCCACCTCTGTGCTTGGCTCTAGGGATGATGTTCATAGTCAGCATGTTTCTTCCTCCAAGCACAGTGAGTCCCCCTCCTCAAGAAGGCACATGTACAGTCATGCAAATGAACATCTAAATTATTCAAAGAAGGATTGGGAGAAAGTGCTGTGGTCAGATGAGACCAACATTTAGCTCTTTCATTAACTCAACTTGCTGTGTTTGGAGGAAGAAAACTGCTGACTATGACCCTAAGAACATCATCCCTAGAGTCAAGCACAAAGGTGGAAATATGATGTTTTGGGGCTGTTTCTCTGTTAAAGGTACAGGCCGACTTTGCCGCATTGAGGGACCAATGGATGGAGCCATGTAGTGTAAAATCTTGGATGAGAACCTTCTTCACTCAGCCAAAACACTGAATATGGGTCATGGATGGGTCTTCCAGCATGACAATGACCCAGTTTAAACTGTTACTAAATATAAACTGATACAGTCAGTCTCCAGACCTTAATCTTATAGAAAATGTATGGAAGGAGCTGTAATTTGAGTTGCCAAGAGGCAGCCAAGAAACCCTAAGGATTTAGAGAAGATCTGTAAAGAAGAGTGGACCAAATTCCCTCCGAGATGTGTGCAAACCTGGTCACCAACTACAAGAAATGTATTAACTCTGTGCTTGCCAACAAGGGTTTCTCCACCAACTACTAAATATGTTTTGCTTGGGAATCAAATACTTATTTTTCTCACTGAACTGCAACTTAATTTATTGCATTTGTTTTATGTGTTTTTTTTCTGGATTTTTGGTTGATATTCGGTCCCTATCATTTAGAATACACCTATGATAAAAGTTATAGACTCTTAATTTCTTTGTAAGTGGGCAAATTATTATGTTCCCCACTGCATGCACTAGGAGGGTTCAATAACACCGATGAGACATAGCCAAAATAGCTGTAGTCTACAGAATATGTAATAGCTGTTCAGCACTAATAACAATAACAAAAGAGGCTCTGCTTTTTTGAATAACCCTGACACAGACTTGTTTAGTTAACAATATATGAATTATAAAGCGATTGTTTTGAAAATTTGTTATTGATTAAAAAAATAAACAGTTTTTATCCCAAAATGTTGGGTGGTGACCAATTAGCATGACCCAATGACATCATAGCAGAGTCACTAGCCTAAAACCTCGACCAGCAGTTCTGACTTTACTTTACATTCTAGATGTGGGTCAAAAATATGAAAACAATTGAACTTAGAGAATAAGTGATGCAAAATACATATTAAATTATCAGTGATGATAATTGATAAATATACAAAACACTAAAAATATACGCTTTTAAAAGAGAATACTTAGTGACTGGAAACATGAATGAAAAAAGAAGGAAGACGTTGAAAATAACAGACTTCATTTTTCATTGAACTTTGGGTGTTGATTGTTGAAGTCCTCCTCAGCTTCTGGTATGAACACATTTTTCTTATGGTTTGGAGATATTGTTACAGCCCAGTAATACATTTTAATGGGCTATATTCTATAAGTATGCATAAACATTTCCAATTAGCCACGTCCCTGTACAAATCACTCAATGTAAAGGTCATGTTGACAATAAAGTTGCACCTAGTTCAACAGTGATACTTCCGGATTTAGCTAACAAATATTTAGTTGAAAAATAATTGCCCAGATTTGTTTGCTAAGCTGTAAGGGTGTTTTTCTGTAGGATCAAATAGTCACATGTAGACCATACAAACAGAATCCAAAACATATGCTGGTGCCATAAATGTGATATCAGGGTCAATTGTGACTGAGATATGACTGACAAGGGCCCTGCCGATCTGCCCATATACAGTCCACAGCCCACACAGAATTCTGTTTCTACAATGTATGCATGAATGGCGAGTTATAAACCCTTAATTTACCATTATACTGGTCACCATAACAATGACCCACCAACCCCTGGGGATACTCTTTGCACAGGGTCCTGCAGGATAGGGCTTGGATCATCTTCTAAACACCTGAAGCCCATGTGATATGGAGGCCTATATTACTTGTGGCATGCAACATGGAGAGGGGTCTGCTTTTCACCGACAAGAGGGTGACTTTGCCCCCTATCCAAAAACAGCAACAGCCCAACCACATTTACACTGTACATAATTCTCCTCAGGATCCTGTATCCCAATGTATTTATCCTCCATAAGATACACCTGTCCAGCACTGTGGCCCAACCATATGCTGTCCTAACTCATACTTCACAGATAGCAGGCATCCATTGAATCGCCATAATTCAATCAGAGACTTGGTACTCCATTTTAGAAAAAAATCAAAGTACCACATAAGAAACAGTCCAGAAGGACTGGATCCGTGGTCAGGACCAGGATATGTGAAGTACCATGGCCCTCAGACTCCTCACATCTCCTGCACCTGGCATCCAAATCAGGAAACATTTGATGTAGTCTTGCATGGACCCTGTACCATCTGGTTAGTAATTTATAAGACTTACTGGTTTTAATCCAAGAAAAAAATGACTATTTTCTATAACTGAAGCCCCTACTGGTATCTTTTGTGGTGTTCCTCAAATACAGTTTTCTAATTAAAAAATCTATCAGAGGTTTCAAAATAGTCTATCCATAACACTTTTGTCTATTCCAAGATATTTCCCATCCCAAAATCTTTTTTTTTTTCAAACTAATAGGTTCTTGAGAAGGCAAGATCAAGGTGAACAGGGAGGATGTTTGTGATGGGTGATATATAGTGGAGTATTCCTGCGCTACCGTGGAGAGGGGAGGGGAGGGAACGGAAGGGTGGTGGGGGGACTGAATGTGGGGGGACTGCTGCAAGCACCGGGTGTAGGTCAAACCGTACCTACCAAACAAGGTATATAAAAGTGGGGGTGGTGTCATGCACTGTTCCCCAGGAAAATGACTGAATCTACCACAAGATGGCAGAGTCGGGGTAAAGACGTAAACCCCTTAGGTTAAATAATAGCAAAAATAATAATAGTGAACAATCTATCTAGATTTTTGATCTACTAGATAGATTGTTCACTATTATTATTTTTGCTATTATTTAACCTAAGGGGTTTACGTCTTTACCCCGGCACTGCCATCTTGTGGTAGATTCAGTCATTTTCCTGGGGAACAGCACAGCACCACCCCCACTTTTATATGTGATGGGTGATAGCATCTTCTGATGTGTTAATTAAAACTTTGGTAAGACACTCACTGATCTATGTTCTTGTTTTTTTAGCAGGCTAGCAAACTATGTTCTGGGATGGTTTGGGCACGCAAAGATAGTCCACCATCACTACATGTGGTGCTTCCAAGGGAAACTGTTGTTCTTACCTTCCACAAGAAGCAACAAACTCTAGTCTTTGCATAGCTCAAATTGTTGGTATTTCATTTTAACTGTAGGATATAGTGGTGTTTCCATGTTTCATCCGCTGTCACAAATTGTTGCAGAAATGTTTCTGTCTTTGATTTAAACTGTGAAACGTTCTGTGAAATGTTCTGTATCTTCGGCTTTTGCCCAGTTGTCAGGAGATTTGGGACCCATCCTTCGATACCTATGTCTATGCTACTATATGGAGGGGCATCCTCCCCTAGCACTATATTGGTTCCAATTATTTTTTTAGCTAGCTCTAAGCTCTTGCTTTATAATTTTTCCATATTTAGATCATTTAGTCACCTTTTAGGCTTGTTTTTTATTGCATTATAGACTCAAGGTGACAACCCTTGGCAAAGTGCCACATCCCTAATGTTAAATGTATAGAGGCAGAGAAATTCCCTTATTTTTTGGGGACTTTTAAAACACTTGAATTACAAAAATGATATGTGAGAAGTGAAGTGCGTAAAAACAGAATGTATTGGTCTATCAAAATATAATAAGAAGAGAGTGAGATATGGCTAACTAGGCCACTATTACACCAACTGTGAAATACATGAAAATATGGCGAATCTTCCTCCACCCGACATGTTTTAGAGAGTTCACGTTTCCTTCATCGGGGGCATGAGGAGTACCATATCTATAATATAATATAGGTACATGAGTCATATTCAAAGATTTTTTACACCGGGATGTTACATACATCATACCTTTTTTCATACTTTGATATAACAAACACTTACAGTCAATCAAGTGGTGTTGTATGCAGACATGCCATGTTTCAGTTAAAAACAAAGTATGAAAGAATCTGTACTCTTGCCCATCATATTATAGTGTGCAATATCATTATGTTTGAGAGGCATAGAAGAGGAGAGAACACCACCAGATGGAGGGAGCAGGTAGCACTGAGGCCTTAAAGAGCCAATCCTGCAATGTAGAAATGCAGAAATAAATGAAATTTAGATATTCTGAGACCCTGTGAGATATACATACACCTACAAAATGTGTCAGATGGAACTGAATAAAGACACCAAGTAACAGGAAGAAAAAAGCCAAAGACATCTACTCTGGCCTTAATACAGGTCTGGATCATGTAGTCCCCAATATGGATGATATAGCAAGGCTTCTAGCTAGAGAGCCTCATAGGTGATGATATTTGTGGTAAATCACTAAAAAACACACAGAGCAGAAGGCTTGAAAACGTATCTAAATGAGTAAATTGTAATATTGCTCCTATTTGTGATAGCTTGCACATCGCTTTACAAAATGAAGGCAGATATTACAGTTACAATACCATTTGGTACAAGAGGAATCAAAACACTCACGTTTAAAAGCAGTAAAATAGCAGCAATCCACGAGCACTGAGCTCGTATGTACAGCCAGTTCCTGGTAAACCTATTGCTCCAATCCTGACGTGTATCGTCACATCACATGACTTCATCAGAGGATCCTCTGAGGAAGTCATGTGATGTGACGATACTGTGATGATACACGTCAGGATTGAAGCAATAGGTTTACCAGGAACTGGCTGTACATACAAGCTCAGTGCTCGTGGATTGCTGCTATTTTACTGCTTTTAAACGTGAGTGTTTGCTTTTACTCTGCTTGTGTTTAATAAACCTTGAAATACGGGATTACACTATGGGCATTTCCTTTCTTTGTGTCTAAAACTCCCCCTGCATACTGAGGATATTAACAGAGGGACCTGAACATCTAACTACAAAATCTGGGCAGAAGGATACAAGCTTGGCGCTCGTGGATTGATGCCAGCTATTCACCACAAACTACCTCATATAGGATTACGTTATGGGCTGCCTTTTTTTCTTTTTTATCTAAACCCCACATACCGAGACCACAATCGTTTAAGTTGACTGAAGCTGGTAAAAAGGACGTTTGAAGATCACCTATAATTCCTTCTTTGCCATATACCTTACGGCAGTAAGGTGAGAGGCTTGTGCACACAGAGATGCCACCATTAGATTAGCTGTGCACCGATCGATTGATTGCTCACGGGGGAGGGATTCACTATTTGTGTGGAACATTATTTCAGACTGTTACAGTGGAATTTGTTTCTTGTTTTATCACTCTCACTATCGGACTATTTTGGTTTTATCCAGCTTTATTGCACACTCAGTGGTGCATGTTGGACTTTATCACACTGTTTATTTATTTGTTCACTTATTCGTTCAATGTCACATTTAGTTATATAGATTTCATATATTTGGTTCTAGACATTTTTTTCATCACATGGTATTTTATATATTTTGTATATTGAGTTGATACACATTTGCATACCACACACAGAGCAACGCCATCACGTATATATTTATATATATTTTTTCTGCTTAGGATCAGTTAAAGGTGCTTGCTGCAGTGTATTTAGCCCCCTGTCTTCATCTTGACAGCGCAGGAGTTACTTACTAGACATGTGCAATTCGTTTTGTTTTTTTTTGTTTTCCGTTAAAATTCGTTATATTCGTTCATTTGTTATCGTACGAATGAACGAATAATTCGCTAAAAATTTTAACGAATAACGAATTATCGAATCGAACGAATATGAAAAACAACGAAAATACGAAATAACCAAATTAGAAACAACGAAACTACGAAAGAAGAAAATCAGAAAAACGAAAACAGGAACAAACGAAAATCAAAATGAATGAAAAAATTCGTACATTCGTAACTTTTTTTTTTTTTTGTTGAATTGGTAATTTTCCGTGTCCCTTCCAATAGCGCTGCTTAACGTGCTTCGAATGGATTGAACAAAAAAATTCGTACATTCGTAACTTTTTTTTTTTTTTTTTTTTTCGATTCGTAATTTTCCATGTCTCTTACAATGTAATAATAGCATACACATTACATAAAATTATGAATTATGCTCCGATCACGAATCTACGAAAACAATTTTCCGAAAGTACGAATAAATCAATCTTACGAAAGTACGAATGTAACTAAATCTACAAAAATACGAATGCGTCCGAATTTTGAATAAACGAAAATTAAACTAACAGAAAAACGAATCAACGAAAAAATAACTCTTACGAAAATACGAATCGTTACGAATACGAACACCGACGACTTACGAATTTACGAATCGTTACGAATACGAACACCGACGACTTACGAAATTACGAATCGTTACGAATCAACGGAAAAGAAACGGAACTAAACAGATTTTTCTATTGTGCACATGTCTATTACTTACCTTTATAAGGTTTAAGAATTGTCACAATTTTGCCAAGGGTATGACCCGAATTATACTGTAGTGGCCAAACACAAAATTATTTTAATTCAATTTCCACAAATTTTAAACATTTCTAAATAGCTTTTGATCCCAAAAATGACCAGTAGGATGAATCTGGTCTCCTACCAACAGTTTTAATATACACTGTTAAATAAACAAAGTTGTTGGTGGTTGTCTGCCCTAAACTTGCTCTTATCTTTTGTTGCTCTTTCTCTCTCGCCTCCGGAGAAGCCAACACTTGTACACATGCACAACCCCAAGAAAGCAAATCATTTTCTGCATGCACTTGTTAGTATAAGGAGACAACGCACCAGGCTATTTATGCCAGAAGACATTTTACCCTTACAAGAACATATTTATTTATTTAGCATACAACACGGAACATCCACAATTTGCCCCATGAAATTGGCTGCGGTTGCTCTTGAATACCATTTTTTTTTAGACTACAGGATCTTGATGCACAAATAGCCTGCGAGATTAACTGCTTAACACGCTGTTGGAAATGTTGCTGTCTGAAAGCTTTCAATCATAGTTATATTAGTTCAGAATATTTTTAGTTTAAGAGTAAAAAGCCTATGAAAAATGTGTGAATTGATAAAAACCAAGACTGTACCAGCTGAAAAGCATTTCAAATTCTAATTCAGTATTAAGTACTTTGTTGCTCTAAACTGAGAAATGATTGACATAATTGGTGGCAGAATACTGAGGTTGGAAGGTCATGGAAAGCTTTCAAAACTGCAGCAAATTTCCTAACTGTATATCCAGTATCCACCCACTTTTGAGAGGTGGTCTTAAACAAAAGACCACCACTTCACCCCTCGTGTTTGGATATTAAAAATATATATATTTTTTCCTTCCTACTTTTTTATGAAGTACATAGTGTACTTCCGATCCCCCTGGGCCACGGCGCAGGACATCATATCCTTTTATGCGGCAAGCCCCCCGCTGTCTCCTGTATGTGTCCCAGAAGAGGCCATTAACAAAGCACTGCGCGACTCAGGCATGAGCAGTGGGAAACGGGCAGTGAAGCCACAAGGCTTCACTGCCGGTTTCCCTTAGTTAGAATGGCGGCGCATGCACCCGATCTGATGTACGGATCGGCCTCGGGGGGGGGGGGGGGGGGGGCAACATCGCAAGCTCCCTGGACAGGCAAGTGTCCTTATTAAAAGTCAGCAGCTACAGTGTTTGTAGCTGCTGAATTTCAATTAAAAAAAATTTGCGGGTGGAACAGCGCTTTAATTGATTCCTATCTGATACATATGCATGTGTATAGTCCTCTACACTGTTAACCACTTCTGGAGCGCCCGATAGGAGATTTACGCTACTTTCACACTGGAGGTGTTTTTCAGGTATTTTAGCGCTAAAAATAGCCTGCAAAGCGCCTGAAAACCGCCTCCCATGCCACCCTAGCATGAAAGCTAGGGTGCTTTTACACTGGGGAGGTGCACTTACAGGATGTTACAAAATGTCCAGCAAGCAGCATCTTTGGGGCGGCTTAGGAACGCTGTATACAGCACTCCTAAACCACCCCACCCATTGGAATGCATGGGTAGAGCTTCAGAAGCGCCACAACATGGGCTGTTTTATCTCTTTCTTTGGCCGCTAGCGGGGGTTAAAAGCGCCCCGCTAGTGGCCGAAAAGTGCCCTGCTAAAACGACGGTAAAGTAATGCTAAAATGAGCAACGCTTTACCGCAGTGTGAAAGTAGTCTAACTGCGACAGAACGACCCTCCTGTAAAGAATATAGATACACGATTCTGCACTTCCACCTGCAGGGAGCACACGCGCTCTGCAGGCTGGCTGCTTCTGCTGTGATTAATCACAGCAAAAGTCCATTTGTGGGTCCCAGGCACATCCAGTGCCTCTGGCACCCGCTGATCGCTGGGCAGAGACTCAGAACAAAGCTCTGCCTATGTAAACCTGGCAGATCTCCATTCTGATAAAATCCATTCTTCCCCTAGTAAAAGCAGAACATACAGTATACAAAAACACTTGTTAGGCACACAGTTTACCCTTTGATCACCCTAGATGTTTAACCCCTTCCCAGCCAGTGTCATTAGTACTGTGATAGTGTCTAGTTTTAGCACTGATCACTGTATTAGTGTCACTGGTTCCCACAAAGTGTCAGTTAGTGTCTGATTGTCTGCTGCAATATTGCAGTCCTGCTATAAGTCACTGATCGCCATTTGCCATCATTATTAGAATAAAAAAAAAAAAAAAAAAAAAATTATAGATATATATCATAGTTTGCGTAAACCAATCAACATAAGCTTCTTGAGATTTTTTTTTTCAAAAATCTGTAGCAGAATACATACTAAATTTATGAAGAAATTATTTTTCTTTTTATTTAACCACTTCCCGACCGGCACAAGATGATGTACGTCGGCAGAATGGCACAGGCAGGCAAAAGGGTGTACAGGTACGTCCCCTTTAAGATTGCTGCCATGCCACGCACGCACGCGCCGGTCGGGACCCCCGTGAGTCCGGTCGCGGGTCCCGCGGACTCGATCGCCGCAGGGATACACGCGATCGTCTCACGGGAAGGCTGAATGGGGAGATGCGGTAGTAAACAGCATCTCCCCGTTCTGCCTAGCAACTAGGGACACAGATCTCTGCTCCCTGTGATTGGAGCAGAGATCAGTGTTCACTAAATGACAGCAACGCCCCCCCCCCCCCCCACAGTTAGTAACACGCCCCTAGGAACACTTACCCCCTACACGGCCACCTAGTGGTTAACCCCTTCACTGCCAGTGTCATTTACACAGGAATCAGTGCATTTAAATAGCACTGATTGCTGTATAAATGACAATGGTCCCAAAAATGTGTCAAAAATGTCCGATGTATCTGCCATAATTTCGGAGTCACAATAAAAATTGCTGATCACCGCCATTACTAGTAAAAAAAAAATATTAATAAAAATGCTATAAAACTATCCCCTATTTTGTAAACGCTATAACTTCTGCGCAAACCAATCAATAATCGCTTATTGCAATTTTTTTACCAAAAATATGAAGAAGAATACGTATCGGCCTAAACTGAGGAAAAAAATATGTTTTTTTATATATTTTTGGGGGATATTTATTATAGCAAAAAGTAAAAAATAATGTGTTTTTTTTTTTCAAAATTGTCGCTCTTTTTTTGTTTATAGCGCAAAAAATAAAAACCGCAGGGGTGATCAAATACCACCAAAAGACAGCTTTATTTGTGGGAAAAAAAGGACTTAAATTTTGTTTGGGAGCCACTTCGCACGACCGCGCAATTGTCAGTTAAAGCGATGCAGTGCCAAATCGCAAAAAGTGGTTTGGTCTTAAGCTAGCAAAATGGTCTGGTCTGAAAGTGGTTAAAGTGGAGGGCCACCCTGAAAAAAAAAAAACTTCATAAAAATGTTAATAAAAATTTTAAATGAAAAAAAAAAAAAACTGAAATGGCTGTTGCTAGGCAGATCGTCCTAATCTGCCTCTTCTTGTTCCGCGGAGCTGTTCTGTCTTATGCTCCTAGCGCCGTCTTCTAGTGAATGGGACTGTGTGTCCCACAACACATCACGTTCCCCATTCATAAAGCGCTGCGCAACGACTCGCGCATGCGCAGTAGGAAAAGGTCAGTGAAGCCGTAGTCTTCGCTGCCTGTTTCCCTTACTGAGGATGGCGGCGCTGGGACCGGAGCGCCGAGGGACATCTCGGTCTCCACGACCGACATCGCGGGCGCCCTGGGAGGGTAAGTGTACTTATTAAAAGTCAGCAGCTACTTTTTTTTTAGCTGCTGACTTTTAAAAAAAATTTTTTTTAGCTGAAACACCACTTTAATGTGTTTTATAGCAGAAAGTAAAAAAAATAGCTTCTTTTTTTTTTTCAAAAATGTTATATTTATAGCTCATAAAATAAAAAACCCGGTGGTGATCAAATACCACCAAAAGCAAGCTCTATTTGTGGGAAACAATTTATATGAATTGCATTTGTGTACAGCATTGCATGACCGCGCAAAACACAGCACTGTATAGCAAAAAACAGCCTGGTCATGAAGGGGCCTAAATCTTCTGGAGGTCAAGCGGTTAACCTGCAATAATTGCATAGAATATTATCGGTTGTAAGTCTCTCTTTTGTTCTTAAAATAATGGCAGAAAATAGAATGGCCATAGTGCTTAGTGTCATAATGAAATCAGTTACAGTTTCAGGCACAACAAAAAGTATTTTATTAATTTTATTATGTGAAAGTCTAGTCATGGTGCTCTGCTCATAGACTTGACAAAGAGAAGGCTTCCACCATATCAGATAGAATAGTGTGGTGGTCCCATCCCTGGTATAGATAGATCAAAAAAGAGTACCCCCTAAATGGGACTTTGAAAGACCACCAACACTAATGTAGTATAAAAAAAATTAGACGATACTCCACTCTCTACCCCTGACGAAGGTGTTAAAAAATATTGGAAATGCATTGGGTATTAGGGCACTTCACCCATCGGAGAGTATCAGTGTCAATTCATATTTTATGTCATAATTTAGGTTTTTTGTTTATGTTCTCTGTATGTACATATTGTGTAGACGTTACACGTCTTTTTATTATTGATCATATTGTTTGATCTATTATCATTCAAATATTAAAATCATTTTTTTATACTACATTAGTGTTGGTGGTCTTTCCCATTTAGGTGGTACTCTTTTTTGATCTGCTCATAGACTTGTGTTGGCAGAGAAGATGCAATAAAGAACGATCCTAAAAGGTGACTGGATAAGGTAAGAAAGGAAAATGGAAAAGCAAGAGTTTAGAACTATCTAAAAATGTGTTGGAACTAAAAGACCTTCATTAAGACTGTCATGGTTATGCAGTAATCTTTCCCTGTTTGCTTACCTCTCCTCATGTGTTCCAACTAAGAGGCCAGCCACTCTCACCTGGTGGGTTTTATAACCTCTCCTCTAAGCATGGCTCCACCCCAGGCCCTATCAGGGAACCCTATATTAACCTGTGCACTGCAAGCCAGTGGTGCTGATCAACCATTGTGTATCCGTGGTGTGTTTGGCTTCCTGGTTCCTGCTTGTGTGCTTTATGTTTGTCTCCGTTACCGACCTTGGCTTGTTCTCAACGATTCCTGTCTGCTTGCGACCTTGACCCTTTGGCATGTCCCCGACCATCCCTGTCTGCCTGTGACCCTGAACCTTGGCGTGTACCTTGTTGTCCGTTTTTGCTTGTGGCCCCGACCTTGGCTTATCCCTCACTATCCCTGTCCTCCTGTTGCCTACTGTGGGTGTGAGCTGGGGGACCCTGGGGGTCGCGACCTGGAGCCAGTTGCAGCCCAGTCCATCCTCACCACTCGAGGCTCTGGTGAACACCAGCTGGCTCTTAGACTCCGTGCCCCAGGGAATCTTACGCTCTAACCCCGGTGGGATCCGTCTTGGTGCCCAGCGGCCCCGTGTTCCGGATCACCTGGAGTCCCGTCCACTGCAGTCAGCCATAGGGTCCACTACCTTGCGGTGCACTCCCGATCCCAACGGTGTGCATCTGTCACCTAGCCTCAGGGTGACCTGACAAAGACATTGCGGCAATGCTAGGGGAGGATGCCTCCTCATATAGTATCGTAGGAAGTGTGGATCGCAAAGCTCCCAACACCAAGGCAAAAGGTGATGAGACAGAACATGTCACAGCCCACAAATCCAGAAAGATTTCTGCAACAATTTGTGATAGTGGATGAAATATGGAAATACCAATATATCCTACAGTTAAAACAGTATACCAAAAACTTGCACCATGCAAAGAAAATAGAGTTTTTTGCTTCTTCTGGAAGATGGTAACAGCACTTTCCTGGAAGTGCAGAATGTATTGATGGTGGACTACTGGTGGACTACCTTGGGAGTGCCCAAACCATCCCAAGGAGAGCGGATCTCTGCAGCCGGCCGGTGATCAGTGTGTATGAGCTTTTTTTTTTTTATAGAACACTGATCACCAAGCTAGTGTCCCCAAAATAGTGTCTCCACACAGTGTCCCCAAAACAGTGTCCCCAAAACAGTGTCCCCAAAACAGTGTCACACAGTGTCCCCACACAGTGTCCCCACACAGTAAAAACACCTGTCCCACATATGTCCCAGTAAAATCATCTGTCCTAGTGATCATCTGCACCCATCTGTACATGATCATCTGTGCACATCTGTCCGTGATCACACAAACCAATTATTATACACTTATGTCCCATACACACTATCAGATTTTCTGCTGATTTTTTTCATTCAGGTTTACCAAAACCATGTAGTACAAGGGCCTGCCTGATTGCACAAAAATTGAAACTCCTAAGGTTGACCTCATATTATATGGTTTTGGTAAATCTGAAGGAAAAACTCAGCAGAAAAACTGATAGTGTGCAAGGGGCTTTATCTGGATTTTATTTACCATAGACATGTAGCAAAATAAATTTTGGCCTAAATTTATGACAAAATTAGATTTTATTGGATTTCTTTTAAAACAGCAAGTAGAAAATATTGTTTTTTTTTTAAAATGTTTGCTCTTTTTTTGCTTATATCGCATAAAATTAAAAACCAACTGGTGAATAAATACCACCGAAAGAAAGTTCTACTGTATTTGTGTGAACAAAATGATAAAAAATTAATTTGGGTACAGTGAGTGTAGCATGACTGCGCAATTGTCATTCAAAGTGGAAATTGGTCTGGGAAGGAAGGGAGTGAAAGTACCTGGTATTAAAGTGGTCAATGAAGGTACAACATTCAGCAACTCTCATGGTTGATGATTAAAACAGGCACATCTAAGGTATGCAGGCATCCGGTGTAAAGCTGTCCACATAGACCGTCCTCCGCACCGCCGGCTCCCACTGCTGTCGGACTGCAATCATGACCGGGAAGACTAACCTGCAGTAGAGCGATCTAAATGTGAGGCTTGAACTGCTTGTGGATTGCAGCGTGGAAGGGATGACTTTGATGGCGGTGCGGAGGATGGTCTATGTGGACAGCTATACACCAGATGCCTGCATAATTGGATGTGCCTATTTTAATCATCAACCGTGTGAGTTGCTAAATGTTGTACCTTTATCTGAGTTTCCATTATTTCTTATGGGGAAATTTGCTTTGATATACAAGTGCTTTGGATTACAAGCATGTTTACGAAACGAATTATGCTTGCAATCCAATGTTTTACTGTATATAAAACATAAATCCCAAGAGGATTTAATAGGTATTTTTTTATCTTAAAGCCAGAATTTAAAAGCTATGCTCTAAAAGGCCGTATGAGGAACTTGATATAGTACGACCAACACAATGCTTTAAATATTCCCTGAGTTTTTAATATAAGAAGGAGAATGAGTGCTTGTGCTTCATTTAGATGTGCTTCTTCTTTTTGCAAACAAGGGACTTGGTCTACAGAATGATGCATAATGCCGCGTACACACGAGCAGACTATCTTTCCAAAAGTCCGGCGGACTTAGCAAGAAGTTTTGACTCAAAATTGTCCGCCGGACTCAGCAGTTCGGCGGACAATCCGGCCATGTGTGTGCTAGTCCGCGTGACTTTTAAAATGAACGGACTTGCCGACACACGGAGTAAGTCCATTCATTTAGAACGTGACTCCAGGTAGACGGGACTAGCGAAGGAAGTCAATGCCGCGGCCTCGATCGGCGAGATTGACACCTTGCTAGCCCCGTCACCTGGTATGGATTTAAAGGGGAATACCTACGCTGAAAAAACGGCTTGGGGGTCCCCCCCGAATCCATATCAGACCCTTATCCGAGCACGCAGCCCGGCTGGTCAGGAAAGGGGTGGGGACGCTCTTTCTGGCCGTAATAGCAGAGACATGTTGTGCTGTGACTTATATAGGGACAATGGGCGGGATCACCGCCTCGTGTCACATGGTGACCTGCCTCCCTATGATGTCACAGTCCCGGAGGATGCTGGAACTGTGATATCATAAGGGGGCGGGGTCACCATGTGACATGAGCCGGTGGCCCCGCCCCTAGTCCCTATATAAGTCACAGCACAACGTGTCTCTGCCATTACAGCCAGACGGAGCGTCATGTCAACATCTAATGAAGAAAGAAGAACAAGAAGCAGAAGGCGACGGCGACAGTGACGGCAACGGCAACAGAAGCCCGGGCCATCACTAGTAAAAGAGCTGGAAGATGAAAGCAGAGGCCCGGCAAGAAGAGCGGGACAAGACCCCCAAATTCGGAACAAGACCCCCAGACAGCGGCGGCGACGAAGGAGAAAGCTGTATATATGGGGGGGAACCAAATGCGCAAACCAATACAGGGATAAAAATCAATAAACAACTAACAAATAAAATTCACAACTGCCGCAGCCACCATCAGGGTGTTCACACACCAAAGTACAGTAGAAGGAATATATAAAAGTATATAAAAATGGGGCGCAGACACTAAAACTATAAAAATATAAAAATAATCACGTGGTCATAAATGGCACTAAGAGAGGTAAAAATAAGTAAAGATTAATATAGTAATTAAAAAATATGTGGCGCTTGCTGCTGGGAAGGATAGCAATCCTGTGGGAGGGCTCCAAAGGACGGCTTCCAACAAAGCGTCTCAAGATTGATAGCTTCAATAAAGATGTATAGCAGCAAGTAATAAACTGTGCTATATCAATAAATAACTACTCAAGAAAATGATATAAACATCCAATGGTGAGAAAGTGTCCTGTGCAAAGTAAAGTGCGTTTTTAAAAAAATTTTGTGCAATGATCACTTGTAGATCAAATAGTGAACAAAAAATTCATGAAGTAAACGTATATATTCATGCCAAAAAAGTGAAAAAATATGAAAGTGCAAAAAATATATAAAAATGTATAAATAATAGTCCAAGCAATAAATATAAAAGTATTAAAAATTGGCAATAAATGCTGCATGTGCAAAAATAATGTGCAAAAAACGCATGTGCAAAAAAATGCAAAAAAAGGAATATTGTGCAACACAGAATATTGCTAAAGGTGCAGTGATAAAGAAATAGTAGTGTTTTTTTAAAAGTCCACTGTAATTTCTATAGGTGCAGATTTCAATATCTGTTGAATCCTCCTGGTAGCCGTGTATTTTTCAACAGTGGTTTCCTCCATGCGTGATCTAAGTGCCCGATAGAAATGCTTCCCCCAGCCCCTTACCTCAAAGTAAGGGTAAAAACGCCTTACTTAAATCCAGCTGGACAGAAGTCTTTCTCCTATCAGTCTTCCTATCAGCAAACAAACCGGTCCTTGTGGCTCCTTTTCTCTTCTCAGTACATAGCTCAACATGTGGGCAAAAGAGAAGGAAGGAGGGACTCCATTGTGCAGTAAAACAGATATATTTTATTGAAAACAAAATGAATCACTCACAGTTAAGGAAAACAATTCGACAGCGCTGTTCATTGTTTTCCTTAACTGTTAGTGATTCATTTTGTTTTCAATAAAATTTCAATAAAATATATCTGTTTTTGTCGCGAAGAGGCCCTTGTCCTCATCAACATGGGGACAAGATGCTTTGGGGTGGGGGGGGGGGCGCTTGCTCGTCTCCACCCCCTTTCCTGACCGGCCGGGCTGCATGCTCGACTAAGGGTCTGATATGGATTTGGGGGGGACCCCCACGCCGTTTTTTTCGGCGTAGGGATTCCCCTTTAAATCCACAGGTGACGGGGCTAGCGAGGTGTCAATCTTCGCTAGTCCCATCTACCTGGAGTCACGTTATAAATGAACAAACTTTACCCCGTGTAAAAGTCCAGTGGACCTCTGCCAAAACTCCGCCGGAAATGTCCGGGGCGTGTGTGGGCATGTCCGCACGTTCGGAAAGTCCGGCGGACCTCCGCTGGAAAGTCCGGCGGATTGTCCGCCAGACCAAGTCTGGCGGAAAGTCTGATCGTGTGTACATGGCAAAAGTCCTTCACTGTATGATAGGACCCCATTTGTGGCACTAGAATAGGTTTTGGATCCCGTTTGTATGGTCTACATCGGCTAAGTCCCAGGAGACATTGCAAGACCCTGACAATCACAGGCATGACTCCTAGTTTGTAGTTTTACCACAGCTGGAGTGTCGAGGTTGCCTACCCCTGGGCTACGTGATTATCTCTATCCTCATTCAGAAAAGCCCCCTTATAGCGTTAGGGCTTATCAAATAAATTCGGGGCACTTGTTTTTCAATTAAATATTTTGTTAGCTAAATCTGGAAGTATCACTGTTGAACTAGGTACACATTTATTGTCAACACAACCTTTGCATTGAGTGTATTGTGCAGGAAACTGGCAAATTACCAATATTTATTCATACACAGAGGATTGTATATTGACATGATTTACTGTGCTGTAAAAATATCCCAAAGCCATAAAACATTGTATAAATAACAGAAGCTAAGGGGGACATCAACTATTTGAGAAGTATCCAAAGTACAACACCACTGAGCACCTGAAACCAAAGAAAAATGAAGTCTGTTATTTTCAGTGTCTTCCTTCTTTATTTCTACATGCTGCCATTCAGTAAGTATTCTCTTTTAAAAGCATATATTTAGAGCATTTTATGTATTTATCATTATTGTATGTGTTTAGCACAATTTGAGTTCAGTTCTTTTCATATTTTTGATCCACAGCTAGAATGTAGTAAGAAAAATCTGAACTTCTGCTTAGGGTTTCAGGACAGTGACTCAGAAGGTTTGGTCTCATTGGATCAGCCTAATGGGCCAAAACCCATTTTTTTGGGGGGATGAATACAGTTTTATTTAAACAATATAATATTTTCAAAACTATGACTTTATGATTCATATGCTGTTACCTAAACTAATGCCGCGTGCACACGGTCGGAATTCTTGTCAGAAAAAGCTCTGATGGTTTTCCCGTCGGAATTCCGACGGAATTTCGCTCAAACTGTTTTGCCTACACACGGTCACACCGAATTCCGACGGTCTGTAACACAGCGGCATAAAACACGTTCGACAGCACTACAAAAGGGAAGTTTAACGCTTATGAGCATGCGTCCAATTGTTTCCAAGCATGCGTCGGAATTTTGCGTGTCGGAACTGCTTACACACGATCGGAAAATCCGATAGAAAGGTTTTCCATCGGAACAATTGAGAACAGGTTCTCAATCCAAAGTCCGTCGGAAATTCCGACAGAAAAAGACCGATGGGCATACACACGGTCGGAAAATCCATTGAAAAGCTCCCATCGGACTGTTTCCACGCGGCATAACTCCTGACAAGGTTATTCAAACAACAGAGCCCTTTTTGTGACTGCAATTCGATCTCACCAGCTATGGTCCTCGTCAGCACCTCATTCAGGAAATAACGACATAAAAAGCCACAAAAGGGATAGGCACACAGGTTCATATATGGTGGTCGTGCCCTGTCGTGCAGAATTTTTGGACTTCTATCTTTCATATGGCCTCTACTTTGCTCCGAGTCCCTTTAGACCCTGACCTAGCTCTTGCATTGTTAAATCACGTTAGAATCGACTGTACCAGAGCCCAGCTCCGCCTCTTCCTTCTCCTTACTAGCCAAAGCCAAAGCCAAACCTAGCCAAACAAACGATAGCTAGGGTTTGGAAAACCCCAACACTGAATATAGTTGAAGACAAAAATAGAGTCACCCAAGCCGTGATACATAGCAAAATCGAAGCCACAATCTTAGACAGAATCCCCCACCACCTCAAAATATGGCAGCCCTGGAGAGAACATTTCCTGCCCCCGGATTTTGACAAACACCTCCTTGAACCTTAACACTCCGTGACCCCCAAGGTTTATAACTAAATATGACGGAGGCCCTTGCGACACCCCCAACCCCCTCTTCTGGGAGCTCTTGCCTTCTCTCCCTTACTTCTTCATCTGTCTCGCCCCCCTCCCTCTTACTTATTCCCTTACCCAATCTATACCATTGGTGACACAGTTAATTGGTATAACACATCTATCTGTTGCCTCATCCTCATCCCATGGAGTAATACTCTTGTCTCTTATTCACTACTACAGTAGACTCTTGCCTCTAAAGGACTAGTACTACCCGGAATTAATCAATGTATAATTTTCTGCGTAATCCTAGACATGTGCACACTGAAATATTTTGTTTCGGAATTTCGTTTTCGTCCGAAAAATAAATTTATTTAGTTATTCCCGAAATTCGTTTTTATTTATTTAGTTTTTCGGTAAAAAATGCATTCGTCTGAAAATCCAAATTAATTAAGGTCGAATCTGTCATTGAAGGCTTATGGTGTCTGTCAAATGTTCAAAGAAGATTCGACGGAGCAGTTAAACTGTATGACTCTGTATAGTTTAGCTGCTCCTTCTTAGAACTTTCGACAGACACCATAAGCCTAATATTCAACGCTTTTATGTTTTTTGTTGCTTTGTCGAATCTTTGTCGTTCATGTTGAATGTATATGGTTCAAACTGAAAATGGACTGGTGATAGTGATCACTGATCAGACAGGTAATAAGATAGGGTACATAGAATCTATATAGAATCTCAATCTATAATATAGAATCTATAATAATACCCCCCCCCCCCCCCCCACAACACGGCAGCCTCTGAGGCTTTCACAACACTAGCAACACTAATATCACTATCAAGTTCACAACACTAACACAATAGCAGCAGATTATTAGGAAAAAGTTAAGTTGAACTTTAGCTTGCTTCACTTTTGTTCTGCTGCTGTGCTTATGCTTAATTGCTAAATAATTCAGGTTCTTTGACAAACGGACCAGCTAAGATTGACTGTCTTCTGAAATGTGTGTGTCTCTCTCTGCTAGCAATCGTAAGTGAAAGCAAGTTGGCTGTACGTGTGTACTTAGTTCTAGCTATTTTACTGCTCCTCCTCTTTGGTTACAATCAGCCAATACCATTCATCATTATTTTTATTTTACTTCCCCCACCCAATTTCAGCAGCGATCTTTCCTCTCTATGGCGAATCTTTCCTCTCTATGTCGGAATCTTTCCTCTCTATGTCGAATATTTTCTCTCTATGTCGAATCTTTTCTCTCTATGTAGAATAATCTTGGACTAATAGAGTTAAGGTTAGGCACATTCGACCACAGGTTGTTATTGTCAGCGTCATGTCGAATCTCCTATTTATATCGAACTGTTGTCACAATGAAAATGAAAATAAAGCCCTTTTTTATAAGCTGGATCTTTTGTTTTTCGGATTCTGCACAAAATACCTGAAATTCGGACGAAAATGCATTTGGACGAAAACGAATGCACATGTCTACGTAATCCTATGTAATTCTTGATCTCCAAAACAATTACATTTTTCTCTGTATTTCGTTATCAATATACTCTTGTAATTTGTCATTTTCTTTTATTACTCTCAACTGACTATATGTTATTATTTGTTGATTGCTGCCAATAAAACATTTTTGAACAGAAAAAGCCACAAAAGAAACTTATATATATATATATATAAGTATACATACCTTTTTTGAAGCCGATCCGGTCTGGTCTCCTGCGGTGGAAGCTCTGCAGAGGACACAGCCGACAACGGCTGTGAAATGAATGGGAAGTGACGTCATCCATAGAGTTACTATGGGGCTTCCATTGTCGGCTGTGTCCTCTGCACCCGTCTCCACAGCGAAGCTGCGGCTGACAGCTCAGCGTGGGATCCGGTCGAATTGGCTTCAAAAAAGGTATGTATACTGATTTCTTTTTTACAGGACTAGATAGGTTAGTGTTAGATTGTGGATGTCTATAGATGTAGCGATTTTAGTGTTAGGGGGGACTTATTCTTTAAGATGTGTAGTTTCAGTGAAGGCCCGTCCATTAGGGGCGCAGGGGAGCCACCCCCAATCCATGCATCTGGCCCCCAGATTTCAATGCGTTTTTTTTTTACTGAAAACTGATTTGGGGGTATCATTAACTTTCAATTGACACCCCCAGCAGTTTGCATCGGGCAGTGTGAACTGCCGCCGGGAGACATGCGATGCGGGAACCCGCAGTGGATTTCCAGGGTTCCCGCATCGCTGCAGCCTGAACCGAGCCTAAATGGGCTATTCATGTCTTTTCTATTTAACTTTAAGTTTATTTGTTTTCGTTCTTTTTTTTTTTTTGCCTGGAGTTCAACTTCAAGTTGATTGAAAGCAGCACATTTTTCTATATAGGTCAAATTCAGGGGTAGGCAACCCCCAACACTGGTGCCGCAAGCAGCACACAAAGCCTCTTTTGCCACCACTCGACTCCCTCCCCATCAGCAGAGCAGCGCAGGGAAGTGTCAGTGAGACACTAATGCATTCCAATTTCAGAGTTCCCAACACGGCACCTTCACTGAGGGGGAGGCTCTGCGCCCCCACACATTGTAAAAGATGGGAAATGTTGTTTGGTTCTCTAACTTTGCTGTAGCTGCGATCGTCAGCTTTAGTGATGGGGAGAAGATTGGGTGCAGTTCTGTTTCCAGGAGGAGGACTGTGATTGGCCACTGCTAAAGCCAATCACAGTCCTGCTAGCCCCATCCACCATCTGGAGGAAGATGACTTGCATGGTTGCCACTACCAATCTTAGAAAGAATGATTTCACTGTGATTGAGAAAACCACAATCAGGTGACAGTTTGTGGAATTACTGTTGAGCTTCTGGGAACTTTGTTGAAATTATTCCTGAACCTTTGCATCACTACTGAACCCCTCTGCACTCTGTGTCCCTTTAAGCTACAGCCACTATTCAGCGCAATGAAAATCACACCCAACCACTTTTTCTCAGCTGCGGGGGCCCAACTTATGATCCTGCACACAGGCCCACTGTTTTCAGAAAATGCCCCTGACCTGAGCTCATCATTGCACATCCATTCCAAATGCTTGTATGGGACATCACATACATCACATATATCCCATACATCACATACATCACATACATCACATACATCACATACAAGCACGTGGGCTGGATGCGAGAGTTGGATCAGCAGGATGAGTGTGCCAGGACAGGTAGATGTGTCTTATCTCTGCTTCCTTTCACCACTCGGCATATCGCGCATATCATAGATGAGAAGAGGGTACAGCAGTGGGGAAAATGAGCAGAAGGGCTTCAGAGGTGGGACAGAAGAGAAGGAGGGTACAGCGGTATGTCAGATGAGAAGGGGGGTCAGTGGTGGGACAGAAAAGCAGGGGGGTAGAGCAGTAGGGCAAATGTGAAAAGAGGTGTATTGGTGGGATAGATGAGCAGGGGGTTACAGTGGTTGGGCAGAAGAGCAGGGGGTACAGATGTGGAGCAGATGTACAGGGGGGTACATTGGCGGGGCAGGAGAGCAGGGGGGTACAGAGGTGAGACAGATGTGCAGGAGGTACATTGGTGGGGCAGATGAGAAAGCGGGTTACAGTGGTGGGGCAGATGAGCAGATGGGTTCAGTGTTATGCCGCGTACACATGATCGGAATTTCGGCCAGCAAAAGACTGATGAGAGCTTTTCGTCTGAAAATGTGACCGTGTGTATGCTCCATCGGACTTTTGCTGGCTGAATTTCCGCCAGCAAAAGTTTGAGAGCATGTTCTCAATTTTTGGGTCGGAAAAAGTTCCAATCGGAAATTCCGATCGTCTGTAGCAATTCCGACGCACAAGATTCCTACGCATGCTCGGAAACAATTTGACGCATGCTCGGAAGCATTGAACTTCATTTTCTCGGCTCGTCATAGTGTTGTATGTCACGCGTTCTTGACAGTTGAAAGTTCAGAGAACTTTTGTGTGACCCAGTGTATACAAGCCAAGCTTGAGCGGAATTCCGTCGAAAAAAACATCCAAGATCTTTCCGACGGAAAATCCGCTCGTGTGTGCATCAGGACAAATGAGAAGGTGATTCAGTAGTGGGACAGAAGAGCATGGGGTTACAATGGTGACACAGATAATCGGGGGGGGGGGGGGGGTTCAGTGTTGGGCCAGATGTGCAGGGGGTTACAGTGGTGGGCAAGATGAGCAGGGGGGGTTCAGTGGTGGGGCAGATGTGCAGGGGGTTACAGTATTGGGGCAGATGTTCAGGGGGCTTAGTGCTGGGGCAGATGTGTAGGGGGTTACAGTGGTGGGGCAGATGTGCAGGGGGTTACAGTGCTGGGGCAGATGTGCAGGGGGTTACAGTGGTGGGACAGATGTGCAGGGGGTTCAGTGCTGGGGCAGATGTGCAGGGAGTTACAGTGGTGGGGCAGATGTGCAGGGGTTACAGTGCTGGGGCAGATGTGCAGGGAATTCAGTGCTGGGGCAGATGTGCAGGGGTTACAGTGGTGGGGACAGATGTGCAGGGGGTTCAGTGCTGGGGCAGATGTGCAGGGGGTTACAGTGGTGGGACAGATGTGCAGGGTGTTCAGTGCTGGGGCAGATGTGCAGGGGGTTACAGTGGTGGGACAGATGTGCAGGGGGTTACAGTGGTGGGACAGATGTGCAGGGGGTTACAGTGGTGGGACAGATGTGCAGGAGGTTACAGTGGTGGGACAGATGTGCAGGGGGTTCAGTGCTGGGGCAGATGTGCAGGGGGTTACAGTGGTGGGGCAGATGTGCAGGGGGTTCCTTGCTGTGGCAGATGTGAAGGGGGTTACAGTGGTGGGAAAGATGAGCAGGGGGGGTTCAGTGGTGGGGCAGATGTGCAGGGGTTACAGTGGTGGGGCAGATGTGCAGGGGGGACAGTGATTTGAGGTGTGAAGGTGCATGAATTGGTGCTGATCTGAGGCATGAGAGTGCAAGATGTTAATTTCTTAAAGTAGTTTACAGCATTTACTTATTGAGAGTGTGAACTTGATATTTTTTTGTTACAAAATCGGCACACTCAACTTCTTTGGAAACCTTTTTTTGGCACACTGTGCCGAAAAGGCTGCCTACCCTGGTCTAATTTATTTAAGTAACAATTAATATACACGTATATACACAATGCAAACTAACAATATTAACCCTTTATATATTTGATGTAGTTCTAGCTGACAAGAACATGTGCTATACTTGTGATGCCGTCAATTCTGAGACCTGTGAACATAAAGAAGAGGAATGCCCAGAAGGCAGTGAGTGCATGACCATCTCTGAAGAGTTTGTAAGCCTTGGTGAGTATAAAATAAGCATCCTCTCTTAAATTTTACCCAAACTTTGCAGCCTACAAACATTGACCATATATTGCACCAATGGCATAATTCCTGTGTTAGAGGTGTACATCCCTGAACACATATGACCCTGGACTGAATGTGAGTACCGCCTTTTAAAGATTTTGCCAGGCTGCTGGCAGTGGAGCTGGAGCTTTGCCTCCTGGGCGCCCAAGAATGCCAAGATATGACGCTAAGATATGACACGTGGCTCCACATTACCTCAGCTCCCGGGACAGACAACCCTTCTGGCCCTGGCCCTAAAGTTGCCACTCCTCATCGCATTGACTCCATGTAAGTATTCAGGGTGGGCTTATTTGCCTTTCCCTGATATGATCAGTTACAACTAGATTAATTCTATTTTTTATACAGATATCCTTGAGTATCCGCCCCTGATGAGTGTTCCCACACGAAACACGTTGGGAATTTAGGATGCAGACATATGCCTGTACTAGACAATCAATCCAGATCATCATCTACAAATTAATCATGGTTTTACTGCTTTTATATTATTCTTATTTCCTCAGCAAAGTGCTGCTTAGATGACATATATGAATTTATTAAATGTATCAATAAATTATTCCAGCCCACCATGTGGGGCCAAGTTGATACATGTTGATACCCTTGATGTCCATGCTACATGCCCACAAATGTGTGTGTGAATACATATGAAATGATATATATTTTTTATGTGTTTTCTATTATTGATATGTATTTTTTACATCTTTCCATGTTCAATAAATATGTACTTCTATTAATTTACCTCCACAATGTCAATAGCTTAATTTAACCACTTTCCGCCCAACCTATAGCAAAATGATGGCCGGGCGGTGGTTCAATTATCCTGACTGGGCGTCATATGATGTCCTTCAGGATAACAGCCGCTGCGCGCCCGTGGGGGAGTGCATCGCGGCAATCGGTGGTGAGGTGTGTCAGTCTGACACAGCGCTACACCGATCTCGGTAAAGAGCCAGAGGCTCTTTACCACGTGATCAGCCGTGTCCAATCATGACTGATCATGATATAAACAGGAAAGGCCTTTTGACCGGCTTTTCCTCACTTGCATCTGACAGACGTGAGCAGAGGAGAGCCGATCGGTGCCTTATCTCCTCTGTGCACAGAGCAGCCCAGGTCCTGCTCTTCTCGGGTCCCTCTTTGCTGCTCCTGGCCCCTCCCTCTTATCAAGTGCCCCCTTAGCCAGCAGCTTGCTACAGGGGGCACCCAAGCCGAGTCAGAGCTCTGTGTATCCATTCAGACATGGAGCCCCGACCTGGCCCCTCCCTCCTTTGAGTGCCCCCTCAGCCAGCAGATTGCTACAGGGGGCAACCAAGCCGAGTCAGAGCTCCGCGTATCCATTCAGACACGGAGCCCCCGACCTGGCCCTGCCCCCTCTCTCCTTTGATTGGCTGACTGACCTTGATTGACACCCGTGGGAGCCAATGGCGCCGCTGCTCTGTCTCAGCCAATCAGGAGGAGTGTCCTGGATGGCTCAGGGGATTGTGGGCATCGCTGGAGAGAGAAGGGGCTCAGGTAGGTATTTGGGGGGTGCTGGGGGGCTGCTACACACAGAGGTTTTTTTTATCTTAATGCATAGAATGCATTAAGATAAAAGAAAACTTCTGCCTTTACAACTCCTTTAAATTCTGAAGGAAGTTTGAAGACCCCTGGTATACAGTAATTAATAAATATTGTTCATCTGGGCTTTAAAATGCCAATAAATTGGGGGGATTTTTTTATTTGTTTCTCATTATTTATTATTTTTTTTTGGACAGGCCAAACATGCCGCTCCATTTCTAAGCGATGTGCACTGAACTTGAAGTGCAACAGTACTTTTTGGGGAAATGTCGGTCTGGATGTTTTGGTAAAAGTTACTCAGCAATGTTGTAAAGGAGCACAGTGTAACTCCGGCTTCTTTCAAAGTAAGTAACAAAAAGTCTAAATATATATACATATATAATTTCTTGTCTGGGCTTTTTTCTTGCATTATGGCTAAAATTAAACTATATATTTTTGATAAAGTATGGAGTCGGGACCCCCCCCCCCCCTACTAGTTTATGGCCATCTGTATCTCATTGGAGGAATCCCTTACATACAATAGACAGTGAAAATAAATGTCTCCAAAGGGACACTGAAACATGAGTCCCTACTGTAAGATTTCCCCTCATTTCCTGTTCTGGAGACAACTCTAAATTTAGGATAACCCTCTTACTTTGAGTCCTGGTGACAGTGATTGTCAAGATAATTAGGGATAATGAATCTTCCTGTTGGCAATGGCAACATAGCTGTCAGAAACCATGAAATCAGGCCAAGACAGAAGTACAGTTAAATCATACTTGTTTAGAGTCCCGGGACAGCCAAAGCTCTTGTGCACCTTGCTGGATTGAGAGGGGGCTCAGGTGAGTGTTAGGGGGGCTTTGGGTGGAGCAGCACACGGATGTTTTTTTTACCTTCATGCTTAGAATACATGAAGGTAAAAAACCTTTAGTCTTTACAACCACTTTAACTTGCAACTTCCACCTCCATGTGAATCTGTCTACGAGCCCCAACAAACCTGGGGACAATCCTAGCATCTATTGTCTGTGTAAATCTGGCTGTCAATCCCCAGAAGGAATGAGGGCCAGCATGTGGCTACCCTGGGAGTGAATGGATTGAGCAGGCACAGTCAGGAGGGTGGAGGGGTCCAGTCTCTAGCCACCATCCTCACATAGGAGAATACAGTTGGGCTGAGAAGTACGTCTGCCCTGAAAGTCCGTATAACTTGAAAGGTGACCTGCTAACGCATGAGGAAGCTGAGGACACGCCTACAAATTGGTATTGCTTCAGGAAGACATTGGTCATCATTTTGTTTCCTCTAAAGCCTCGTACACGTGATCGGATTTTCCGATGGGAATTGTGTGATGTCAGGCTGTTGGCGGAAAATCCATGCGTATGCTCCATCGGACAATTGTTGTCAGATTTACCATGGACAAATGTTGGATGGTAGGTTTATAAATTTTTCGCAGACAAATGTCTGTTGTTGGATTTTCCGATCGTGTGTACACAAGTCCGTCGGACAAAAGTCCAAAGTACAAACACGCATGCTCGGAAGCAAGGGCGAGCCAGAATCGGTCAGTCTTGTAAACTAGCGTTCATAATGGAGAATTAACATTTGTGACGTGGCAAATTATAAAATCTCGAAATGCAGCGCACAATTCTCTTCTTCTTTAATGGGATAATAATGAAGCTGCATTTCTGGTGATACTGATGGACTTATTGCAAACAAATTTTCAAAGACTTTTTTTTTCTAGTGATATCAAGAATAATATTAATATGCTTTTTTTTCATTTATTTGGGTAAGTTACCACAACACCATTATCCGTAGTTTTTAAGATCAAAGATACAACTATGTTGGTGTTCCTTGTCAATTTTACATTGTATTTTTTAAAATGTAACTGCACGTAGTAAAAGTAAAACACATAGCCAAGTATTATTCTGCACAATTTTTTTTATTGTGCATTAAAAAAAGAAAACAAATACAATTAGACATGCTGTCTGCCAATAGAACTTAACCAAAAAGTGCATTCTATGCATCCAAAAATATAGAAAATATACCAAATCAAATCCTTATTATTCAACCAAAAAAACGCCCTTCAGACAAAATTCCACGTTTTTTTTGTCCAACTATCGATCGTGTGTACGAGGCTTTAAGGTAAAATGCAATTACTGACAGCAAACAGCAAAATAAATAAATAGATAAATCTGCTGTTATTGGTTCAGATGACTTGATTCTCATAACCTGCAAATCTACGTACTGTATAGACATGTGCAATTCGTTTAGTTTCTTTTCATTTTTTTTCGTTATTTTTTCGTTCGTTCGTTTTCGTACGAATGAACGAATCGTTCAAATCGAACGAATCCGAATAACGAATCGTTCAAATCGTACGAATCTGATTAACGAATCATTCGAATCGAACGAATCCGAAAAACAACGAAAATCCCCAAAAAAATAATTAGAATGTACGAATGAAAAAAATCCGAAAAACTAAAACAGGAACATTGAAAATGAACGAAAAAATTCGTACATTCGTAACTTTTTTTAATTTTTTTTCGAATCGTAATTTTCCGTGTCTCTAAGCAATGGCGTTGCTTAACGTGCTTCGAATGGATTGAACGAAAAAATTCATAACTTTTCTTTCGATTCGTAACTTTTTTTTTCGATTCGTAAATTATTAAAATGTAATAATAGCATACACATTTCATAAAATTATGAATTATGCTCCGATTACGAATCTATGAATGTTACGAATGTTACGAATGTACGAATAAATACGAATGCGTCCGAAATCAACGAAAAAATAACTCTTACGAATGTACGAATTGTTACGAATACGAACACCGACGACTTACGAATGTACGAATTGTTACGAATCAACTGAAACGAAAAAAAACTAAACGAAAAAAAAAAAAAACGATTTTTTTTCGGAAACGAAAAAAACAAAACGAAAATAAACAAATTTTTTTGTTGTGCACATGTCTAGTACTGTATAAGGTTCTATGACTTTGTTACCGGTAATTATTTTTTGACACCTTGTTCATCATATCTGTTTATAAAGACATTTTATTCCTCTTTTTTTAGTACCAGACATTCCTACTCAAGCCAAAGGCATTTTATGCCCATTTTGCTATGCGTTTAATACCACGGAAGGCTGTACTGCAATAGGTTCGACAATTTGTTTAGGAGAAGATGATCAGTGTATACGGTTCAGAGGAGCTATGAAGCTACCTAGTAAGTTTATATAAAGAAAATATAACTGCGCTGTAAACTAATAATGCCTAAAAAGCGGCAACTCTGCTGTGAGATATTCACAGAAAAACATTAGGTGGTAAAAATAGAGCTGCGCTCTCTCAACTAATATGTAGCAATGAGAGACAAATATCAAAACATAATGCTAATAATATAAAAAAACTGTTATAGGAAATACCATAAGTAGTATTGATAAACCACTTAGGCCCCTTTCACACTGGGGCGGTTTTCAGGCGGTACGGCGCTAAAAATAGCGCCTGTATACCGCCTGAAAAAAACCGGCCCCATTCACTCCAGTGTGAAAGCCGGCGGGCTTTCACACTGGAGCGGTGCGCTAGCAGGACCGCAACAAAAGTCCTGCTAGCAGCATCTTTGGAGCGGTGAAGGAGCGGTGTGTTCACCGCTCCTATACCGCTCCTTCCCATTGAAATCAATGGGAAACCGCGGGGATACCGCCCGCAAACCGCCGCTGCAGCGGCGCTTTGCGGAGGTTTTTAACCCTTTTGCGGCCGCTAGCGGGGGTTAAAACCACCCCGCTAGCGGCCGCATACCGCGGGTAAAGCGATGGTAAGCAGCGCTAAATATAGCGCTGCTTTACCGTCGCCGCCCCACACCGCTCAGGTGTGAAAGGGGCCTTAAAGTGGAGTTCCACCTAAAAAAACGCAATATTTTCAACTTTTGCTATAATAAATATCGGCCAAAAATATATAAAAACATTTTTTTTTCCCTCAGTTTAGACCGATACGTATTCTTCTACATATTTTTGGTTAAAAAAATCACAATAAGCGTATATTGATTGGTTTTTGCGCAAAAGTTATAGCGTCTACAAAATAGGGGATCGTTTTTTGGCTTTTTTATTATAATTTTTTTTTTTTTTACTAGTAATGGCGGCGAGATTTTTTATCGGGACTGCGACATTATGGAGGACACATCGGACAATTATGACACATTTTTGGGACCATTGGCATTTTTACAGCGATCAGTGCTATAAAATTGCATTGATTACTGTAAAAGTGTCACTGGCAGTGAAGGGGTTAACCACTAGGGGGCAGTGAAGGGGTTAAGTGTTTCCTAGTGTGTGTTCTAACCGAAGGGGGGAGGGGACTGTGCAGGGGAGATGACAGATCGCTGTTCATACTCTGTATGAACAGACGATCTGTCTTTTCTCCCCTCAGAGAACCGGAAATTGTGTGTTTACACACACAGATCCCGGTTCTCGGTGTTCCCCCGAGCGATCACCGCCGGGCACTCGCATCGGCTCCGTGGGCGAGCAGGGCGTGTGCGTACGCGCCCCCCCCCTAGTGGCCGTCTATGGTACTGATGTACCATGACGGCGATTCGCGCAGCTGAACCATGTTGCTGCAGTACAACTGCGGCGGCTGGTCGGCATGCGGTTAAAGCAACTGACTGAGCTGGCCAGAACCACCTCTGGAGGGAGTCTATTCCATATTTTCACAGCTCTTATTGTGAAGAAACCTTTCCGTATTTCAGTATCAATGCTACTCATGGTATTTCCTATAACTGTTTTTTATATTATTAGCATTATGGTTTGATATTTGTCACTCATTGCTACATATTAGTTGGCTTACCATATATACTCGAGTATAGGCCGACCCAAATAGAAGCCGAGGCACCTAATTCTACCACAAAAAAATGGAAACACTTATTGACTCGAGTATAAGCCTAGGGTGAGAAATAAGCAGCTACTGTAAGTGGAAAAGAGGGTCAACAATGCCCATTTGCATGCCTCACTGTTCCCATTTGCATGCCTCACTGTGCCCATTTGCATCCCTCACTGTGCCCATTTGCAGCCATAGGTCCCCTGAACTTCAAACGTGGTAGTTAAGGGTTCCTAGATGCCCCCTAGCTGCAGCCAAATTTTGGGGTCTCTGGACCCAAAGGGTCCTGAAATGACATTGCTGCAGATGGACACAGTTGACCGATTTTGGGGCCCTGTATCTCGGGGTCACTTGGTGCTAGGAACCCCAAATTTGGATATGTTGTAGTGTTAGTTCCACTGGGTTTGCACACCGATTTGGGGTTCCTAGCACTAAGTGACCTCAAGATATGGGGCCCCAAAGTCGGGTCGAAAATGGCATTCTCTGCTGCAGAAAAGTGCTTGACTCAAGTATAAGCCGAGGAGGGCACTTTCAGCACAAAAAAATTTGCTGAAAAACTTATACTCGAGAATATACGGTATATGATATTGGCATTAAGTGGTTTATCAATACTACGTATGGTATTTCCTATAACAGTTTTTTTATATTATTAGCATTATGGTTTGATATTTGTCACCTATTGCTACATTATAGTTGAGAGAGCGCAGCTCTATTTTTATCACCTACCTTGTAAGTTTGTCTATATCTTTATTTTTAAACTTTATTATTTGTTAAATGTTATTGCATAACAATGAACGTATTTGCTCCTTTCTCATCTGTTATATATATTATTAGCTTTGGTCTTGTAATGTGATCTGAGCATGCGTAGCACTTTGTCCGGTCGGACAAGCGTACACACGCTCGGATTTGGTGTGATCGGACCGGGTTGACGGGAAATCTTTCCAGCAGGAGATAAGACTTTGTCCGACGGACAAACCGACGAACACTGTCCGATGGTGCATACACACGGTCTGATTTTTCAACAACCTTGTCCGATCGGACCAAATTGATGAAAAAGTCCGACCGTGTGTATGGGGCTTTACTTTTGTTCTATCTGTTCAATAAGTGCAAAAAATATCTGTAGACCCAGACAGAATTTCCGTGAGCTCGTAGCATTCTGTGTTCTCTGTCTCTACTGTATTTTTATCAATTAACCACTTTCAGACCGGACCAATTTGCAGCCAAAGGACCAGGCCCCTTTTTGCGATTCGGCACTGCGTCGCTTTAACTGACAATTGCGCGGTCGTGCGTCGTGGCTCCCAAACAAAATTGACGTCCTTTTTTTCCCACAAATAGAGCTTTCTTTTGGTGGTCTTTGATCGCCCCTGCGGTTTTTATTTTTTGTGCTATAAACAAAAAAGAGCGACAATTTTGAATAAAAACGCATTCTTTTTTATTTTTTGCTATAATAAATATCCCCCAAAAATATATAAAAAAATTTTTTTTCCTCAGTTTAGGCCGATACGTATTCTTCTACATATTTTTGGTAAAAAAAATCGCAATAAGCGATTATTGATTGGTTTGCGCAAAAGTTATAGCGTTTACAAGATAGGGGATAGTTTTATAGCATTTTTATTAATAATTTTTTTTTTATTAGTAATGGCGGCGATCAGCGATTTTTATTGTGACTGCGACATTATGGCGGACACATCGGACATTTTTGACACATTTTTGGGACCATTGTCATTTATACAGCAATCAATGCTATTTAAATGCATTGATTCCTGTATAAATGACACTGGCAGTGAAGGGGTTAACCACTAGGTGGCAGTGTAGGGGTTAAGTATGCTTAGGGGTGTGTTTCTTACTGTGGGGGGGGCGTGGCTGTCAGATAGTGAATGCTGATCTTTTCTCCAATCACAGGGAGCAGAGATCGGCGTCACTAGTTGCTAGGCAGAACGGAGAGATGCTGTTTATTTCCGCATCTTCCCGTTCAGCCTTCCCGTGAGACAATCGCGGGACCCGCGGCGATTGAGTCCGCGGGACCCCCGACCGGCCTCACGGGGGTCCCGACCGGCGCCGAAGCGCGCCGCTCCCGGCGTACTCCCGATGGCACGGCGGCATTTAAAAAGGGACTTATATATACGCCCTTATGCCTGTCCGTGCCATTCTGCCAACATACATCGGCGTGCTCCGGTCGGGAAGCGGTTAAAGCGGAGTTCCACCCTAAAGTGGAACTTCCGCTCATCGGAACCCTCCCCCCCTCCGGTGCCACAGTTGGCACCTTTCAGGGGGAGGGGGGTGCAGATACCTGTCTAAGACAGGTATTTGCACCCACTTCCGGGCATAGACTCCCACGGGAGTCTATGCCTCTTCCTGTCCCGCCGCGCTGTCTGCTGGGGCACACACGGGTCCCAGAGACAGCGCAGACGATTCCCATTGCACTGCGCGACTCACGCATGCGCAGTAGGGAACCGGGAAGTGAAGCCAAAACGCTTCACTTCCTGATTCCTTCAATGACAATGGCGGCAGCCGAGAACCGAGCGATTTCTCGACTTTGGCTGCCGACATCGCTGGATCCTGGAAGAGGTGAGTGTCCAAGTCAGCAGCTGCAGTATTTGTAGCTGCTGGCTTTTAATTTTTTTTTTTTTTTTTTCGGTGCAATCCCTCTTTAAATTGTTGTTAGTGTAGCACTGCACCCAAACAGGAATTTTCCACGCTCTCCAAATGGCTCAAGAGAACGGTCTAGGGGTTTTGGTTTAGGTTGTATATTTTGAGAATGATGAACTTGGGTAGAGTTTAGGGTACTCAGAACTTGAAGAACTGTAAACTCCAAACAGTAAATGAGGACCTGCTAATGTCTCTGGCTACTTTAATCCAAACTATAGAACTGGACATCAACAGTAGGTGTGATAGTGCAGCAATAGCAAAGCAACATAGTTCCATAAACAAGGGTACATTGAAGAGACCGTCCCTGGTTGTATAGAGTGCCTGGCTACTCTATGTCCTAGATAGGGTTATGATGGGGTGCTCCTGGCTTATTTTTCCCTGCACGTAAAATGGTATTTCCCCCTAAAAAACAAAAAAGGCTTAAAAATCCTAAAAAAAAAAAATAATTGGAAAAAAAAAAATGTTTACATACCTCTAAATGTCTGTTGCTAGGGGGTCCCTCGTAGTCTGCCTTCTGCGTAGCCTCGGCTGGTGACATCACTTCCCCTCGGCGCAGGAAGGGCTCCCCAGTCATCTGGGACCTGTCACGTGTCCCAGATGACTGTGCGGCCAATCACGGCGCACGGCGCGTTCGCGCATGCGCAGTGGGTGCCCGGCTGTGAAGCCACAGCCGGGTGCCCACAGTTGCAATGCCGGCGCCACCGAGCAGATCGGGGGGCTAGCAGAGCTTCAACCCCCCACATCACTGGACCCTGGAACAGGTAAGTGTCTGATTATTAACCACTTCCCACCCGGCCAATGTACATATACGGCCGGGTGGGAGCCGTCTACTTCTGAATGGACGTTCCGGAACGTCCTTCAGAAGTACAGGGATCGCGTGCGCGCGTGCCCGCGCAGCGGCGCAATCCCGATGCGGCCGTGTCACCTGGACACGGCGCATCTCGGATCGGCAGGAGGGCTCGGTGATTGGCCCTCCTGATCACATGACGGCCGTGACGAATCACAGCCGTCATGTGATGTAAACAAACAGCCGGTTGCTAGGCAATCGGCTCTCCTCTCCTCACACGGAAGTCGTCGGTGAGGAGAGGAGAGCGGATTGCTGCAGCCGGCTGGTGATCAGTGAGTGTTAGCTGTTTTTTTTACAGCTTTTTATTCACTGATCACCAGTGTAGTGTCCCCATAGTAAAACACACATGTCCTCACAGTAAAACACACATGTCCCCACAGTAAAAGACACATGTACCCAAAACACACATGTCCCCCAAATAATAAAAACACATGTCCCTCACATATGTCCCAGTAAAATAACATGTGCCAATGATTATCTGCACACATATGTCCGTGATCACCTGCACACATATGTACATGATCATTTGCGTACATATGTTCGTGATCACGCAAACCAATTATTATACACTTAACGGAATTTTTTTTACAAAAAACATGTAGCAGAATACATTTTGGCTTAAATTTATGACAAAATTTGATTTTATTGGATTTCTTTTAAAAAAGAAAGGAGAAAATATTGTTTTTTTTCAAAATTTCCGCTATGTTTTCGCTTATATCGCAAAAAATAAAAAACGGAGTCGCGAATAAATACCACCAAACTAAAGCTCTATTTGTGCGAACAAAATGATAAAAAATGAATTTGGTTACAGCATTGCATGACCGCGCAATTGTCACTGAAAGTGCGAGAGCACTGAAAGCTGAAAATTGGTCTGGGCAGGAAGGGTGTTTAAGTGCACAGTAAGCAAGTGGTTAAAAGTCAGCAGCTGCAGTATTTGTAGCTGCTGACTTTTAATTTTTTTTTTTAAGGGATACACCTCTTTAAGCTTCCCCCTTGCTCCAGACTTGTGAGGTATTGCACTTCACTGTCCTCTCGTTTCTTTTGGTGCATGGCTGGCTTGTACTCACTCAGTCCTCTTTTTGAAGGCTCCTCAGGATCCAGGATAGCTGCTGTCCTGGCCTTTCTCCTGAACAGGCTTTGCCTGGGGTCTACAGCTAAGCCTAGCTGTGACTAAAACTGGGTGGTGTCCCGAGGCTTTTTCTTCTCTCTCTCTCCCCCTCTGCTCTTGCTCCTCTTTCATCTGCCCCGGGGGCAGAGCCCCCAGCACAGGGGTCACCTCAAGTTGTCTGGACCCCAGGCTCTGCCCCCAGACTGCCAGGCTTTTTAGAATTTATAGGTTGTCTCCCCACCTTCTGTGCCCTGCCTCCCCAAACATTGGTGGAAACTCCATAAATATTTAGGCTGCAGCCTCTGTCTCTCCACCCACTATGTTCTGGAAATATCCAGAGAGTTCCAGAAAACTGGAGGAAGTAACGGAGCCACAGCCTTTGAAGCACTGCCCAGTCTCCTAAACAAAATTAACTCCTGCTCCTCTGCCTACAGGGGAGCCAAACTAATTTTACTTACTAGTAACAGTGAGGATGCTACAATAGTTATCCCTTTGAACTAAAATACACCTCCTCCTTATGTAATGGTGATGAGGAGGGAAGGGTGTTCTGTAGTTCTAACACACTTTCTGTACTAGGGGGACAACGCTGCTTCTCCACAGATATAATAAGATGAGTGGGTGTTGTCACACCAGGACAGCAAATGTGTTACTCACAGATCGTTTAAAAAAGAAAATTAATACAACCATCACATCTAAGGCCTGATAATGGGCCATATTTAATAATTCCCATATTGGGTTTAGGTGCCTTTGCAAGGAGGAAGGCTGCCTTGCCCCACCCCCTTGTAAGATATTGGCCCAATGACTGTTAAATGAATGTGGCCTGATATGGTTTAGGTGGGGAGAGCGCACCCTTGCTCCCCCCTCCCTTACTGGTAAGCCAAGCTGTATGCCTGAATAATTGTCTTCCTTTGAAGACTTTGTTTGCTCTTCATTTCTTTTTATATAAGATGACTTGTATGTTGATTGTACCATTCTTTTTTATTTCTATATACACTATATAGATGGATTTTAATTTACTAAAGAATACACTCACCGGCCACTTTGTTAGGTACACCTGTTCAATTGCTTGGTAACACAAATTGTCAATCAGCCAATCGCATGGCAGCAACTCAATGCATTTAGGCATCTGGATATGGTGAAGATGACATGATGAAGTTCAAACTGAACATCGTAATGCTGAAGAAAGGGGATTTAAGTGACTTTGAACGTGGCATGGTTGTTGGTGCCAGACGGGCTGGTCTGAGTATTTAACTGCTGATCTACTGAGATTTTCACACATAACCATCTCTCTGGTTTACAGAGAATGGCCTGAAGAAGAGAAAATATCCAGTGAGTAGCAGTTGTGTGGAGGAAAATGCCTTGTTGATGTCAGAGGAGAATGAGCAGACTGGTCCAAGATGATAGAAAGAAACAGTAACTTTAATAACCACTCGTTACAACAAGGAACGCCATCTCTGAATGCACAATACATCAAACCTTGAAGAAGATGTACTACAGGAGGAGAAAACCACACCGGGTGCCACTCCTGTCAGCTAAGAACAGGAAACTGAGGTTACAATTCACACAGGCTCATCAAAATTGGACCATAGATTGGGAAAACGTGGTCTGATGAGTCTCAATTTCAGCTGCAACTTTCAGATGGGAGGGTCAGAATTTACCATAAACAACATGAAAGGATGGATCCATCCTGCCTTGTGTCAAAGGTTCAGGCTGGTGGTGGTGGTGTAATGGTAGTGGTGTGGGGGATAATTTCTTGACACATTTTAGGCCCCTTAGTACCAATTGAGCATCTTTTAAACACCACAGCCTACCTGAGTATTGTTGGTGACCATGTTCATCCCTTTATGACTACAGTGTCCCCATCTTCTGATGGCTCCTTCCAGCAGGATAATACACCATGTCACAAAGCTCCAATCATCTCACCACTGGACAATGAGGTCACTGCACTCCAATGGCCTCCACACTCACCAGATCTCATCCAATAGAGCTCCACACTCACCAGATCTCATCCAATAGAGCACCTTTGGGATGTGATGGAATGAGAGATTTGCATCATAGATGTGCAGCCGACAAATCTGCAGCAACTGTGTGATGTTGTCATGTCACTATGGACCAAAATCTCTGTTGAATTTATGCCATAAAGAATAGAGGCGGCTCTGAAGGCAAAAGGGTGTCCAACCCAGTACTAGCAAGGTGTACCAAATAATTTGGCCAGTGAGTGTATGTACATATGCTGTTGCATCAACATTCCCACTAAGCAGGGCGGACCACCAGTTATATGCTAACAATATGTACTGTGTGTTTCTGATTACCAAGTGTTCATATTCGGTCAATGATGTCAATAGCATCCCTTCCCATTTGTAATGGACAGGTTTGTGTGATAATTCCCTGGATGAAGTTGATTGATCCAGAAGTCTGCTATCATGTAACAGTTTCCAATGGGTTAAGGCTGAACCCAGTGCTCATGGGTTGACTAATCTACATTTTTTGCTGTTATTGAACAGATATAACAAAACACTTTTAATGGTCAATTTAACAGACCAAGAGGGGCAAATAAGAGAAGCTCCCCGTTATGCCACGTACACACGATCGGACTTTTCAGCCGGACTATCCGGCAGACTTAGTCCGCCGGACTTTCCAGCGGAGGTCCACCAGACTTTCTGAACGTGTGGACTTGCCCACACATGCCCGGAGTTTTGGAAGAAGTCCTTTTGAAATGAACGGACTTGCCTCACACACGGAGTAAAGTCCGTTCATCTAGAACGTGACTCCAGGTAGACGGGACTAGCGAAGGAAGCCAATGCCGCCGCCTCGATCGGTGACATTGACACCTCGCTAGCCCTGTTACCTGGTATGGATTTAAAGGGGAATCCCTACGCCGAAAAAACGGTGTGGGGGTCCCCCCCAGATCCATATCAGACCCTTATCCAAGCACGCAGCCCGGCCGGTCAGGAAAGGGGGTGGGGACGAGCAAGCGCTTCCCCCTCCTGAGCCATACCAGGCCGTGATGCCTTCAACATGGGGGGTGACTTGAGGAAAGGGGGGCCCTGCGGCCCCCCCACCCCAAAGCACCTTGTCCCCATGTTGATGAGGACAAGGGCCTCTTCCCGACAACCCTGGCCGTTGGTTGTCGGGGTCTGCGGGCGGGGGTTTATCGGAATCCGGGAGCCCCTTTAATAAGGGGGCCCCCAGATACCGGCCCCCACCGGTACGATGTACCCCTACCCTTTCATCCTAAGGGAAAAACGTGTAAATAAAAAACACAACACAAGTTTTTAAAATACTTTATTGCACAGCTCCAGGGGTCTTCTTCCGTCTTGGGGGGTCTTCTCGCCGGACTCCTCCGCTATCTTCTGCTAGCTCTTTTACTAGCGGAGTAGCCCGGCTTTCTCCTTTGTCGCCGCCGCCGTTAATTTAAAAAGTCCGGGCGTGTGTGGGCATGTCCGCACGTTGGGAAAGTCTGGCGGACCTCCGCTGGAAAATCCGCCGGACCAAGTCCGCCGGATAGTCCGACCTAAAAGTCTGATCGTGTGTACGTGGCATTAGAGTTTTTCTATTAATTTTTAATTCTGTATATGTGAACGATTTTCTTTTCACAGGTGGGGGCGAGGTTAGCTTCTCGGCACAAGGTTGCAGTTCTAAGATGTTTTGCGAATACGGCTATAGTGAGCTGATTGGTCTGAAAATAACCAAGCAACTAGAAAGCAAGTGCTATGTACCTACAGCTTCTTCTCCATCTATAAAACTTCCAGAATACTGAATTGCCACGGATCAAGAAATCCAAATCAAATTTGCATGAAAAGTAGTATGGCAGTGCATTAGTTATGAGTAATAGATATAAAGTTTTGCTTGAATAATACTAAAATTGCCTGCTTAGCTGATCAATAGGCATAAAAATAAATGTGCTTCAGAAATAGATCACATATTTGCTATGTAGCACTGGGGTGATGCAATAACTTCCCACCAAATTTGCTATACTAGATACCAAAATGTTTAAACACCTAACCATTCTACCTACATTAAATGGTCTCAAATATATGAACTCTAAAGCCTCATACACACAATCAGATTGTTGGCCAACAAAACCATGGACTTTTGCCCGAAGGTTGTTGGCCCAAACTTGTCTTGCATACACACGGCACACAATTGTTGGCCAACAATTACGAACATAGTCAAGTATTACGTTGTTTTTCAGCTCTTTAGCGCCACCCTTTGGGCTCCTTCTGCTAAATTTGTGTTAGTAGAAGTTTGGTGAGTGTTGATTCGCGCTTTTCATTTCGCACTTTTCATTTTGCGCTTTTCATTTTGCACTTTTCATTTCGGGTTTTTTCCGTTCGTCAACTAACGTGTATTATAACGTGTTATTTATTATTGGCCTTGGAGTTATTGCTTTGACATTATTTTTTTGGTTGAATAATGATTTGATTTGGTATATTTTCTATATTTTTGGATGCATAGAATGCACTTTTTGGTTAAGTTCTATTGGCAGATAGCATGTCTAATTTTTATTTGTTTTCTTTTTTTAATGCACAATAAAAAAAAATATGTAGAATAATACTTGGCTATGTGTTTTACTTCAAATGACAGTGTGGGAGTTGGCAGTTACATTGTAAAAAATACAATGTAAAATTAACAAGGGACACCAACATAGTTGTATCTTTGATCTTAAAAACTACGGGATAATGGTGTTGTGGTAACTTGGTAATAAAAAAACAAAAATATAATTAAAAAATAAAAAACTGTAATGCCGCGTACACACGATTGGAATTCTCGTCGGAAAAAACTCTGACGTTTTTTCAGACGGAATTCCGACGGAATTCTGCTCAGGCTGTGTTGCCTACACACGATCACACCAAATTCCGACGGTCAATAACACAGCGGCATAAAACACGTTTGACAGCACTATAAAAGGGAAGTTTAATGCTTCCGAGCATGCGTCAGAATTTTGCGTGTCGGAATTGCATACACACGATCGGAAAATCCGATAGAAAGGTTTTCCATCGGAAAAATTGAGAACAGGTTCTCAATTCAAAGTCCGTCAGAAATTCCGACAGAAAAAGACCGTTGGGCATACACACGGTCGGAAAATCCGATGAAAAGCTCCCATCGGACTGTTTCCATTGGAAATTCCGACCGTGTGTACGCGGCATAACTGTGGTAATAAAAAAAAAAAAAAAAGCATAATAATATTATTCTTGATATCACTAGAAAAAAAAGCCTTTGAAAATTAGTTTGCAATAACTCCATCAGTATCACCAGTAAAGCAGCTTCATTATTATCCCATTAAAGAAGAAGAGAATTGTGCGCTGCATTTCGAGATTTCATAATTTGCCGCGTCACGAATGTTAATTCTCTATTACAAACGCTAGTTTACAAGACCGACCGCTTCTGCTTCTGAGCATGCATGTTTGTACTTTGGAATTTTTTCCGACGGACTTGTGTACACACGCTCATAAAATCCGACAACAGACATCTGTCCGCGGAAAATTTTAAAACCTGCTAGCAAACACTTGTCCACGGAAAATCCGACAACAATTGTCTGATGGAGCATACACACGGTCGGATTTTCTGCCAACAGCCTGTCATCACACATTTCCCATCGGAAAATCCGATCGCGTGTACGCTGCTTTAGGCTGCATTCACACTACAGCGTTTGAAATCGCAAACTGCAAATCTGCTTGCGATTTGAAAGCAACGATGTGTGAATGACAAACCATGGAACCCGCATTTGAGACGTCATTTATTCATTTGAATGACACCTCAAATGGCGGTGCGGGTCTGCCGTGATTGTCGCGTGTTAAAACGTGGTGCGTTTGCAGCAATCTGCATCGCGGGAATCATGCCGCTCAAAAAGAGTTCAGGAAGTTCTTTTTGGGCGACATGTTTCCCGCGATGCAGATTTCCACGATTGCAGCATATTTTATCACGCAACAATTGTAGCAGACCCGCACCGCGATTTCAGGTGTCATTCAAATGAATGAATGGCATCTCAAATGCGAGTTCCGCAATTTGTCATTCACACATCAGCACTTTCAAATCGCAGTCAGATTCGTGGCAAATCTGCCTGCGATTCAAAACGCTGTAGTGTGAATGCAGCCTAATGATTGAGTTCAAACGCTGTAGTTTGAATGCAGCCTAATGATTGAGTTCAGGTGTTTCCAGTGAATGATGCTGCATACAAAGACCTTTTGGACAATCATGGCAAACTTTTTGGTAGCAGTTTGCCATGCTTCAACTCTTCTGGGAAGGCCGTCCACAAGGTTTAGGAGTGTGTCTATGGGAATGTTTGACCATTCTTCTAGAAGGGCATTTGTGAGGTCAGGCACTGATATTGGAGGAGAAGGCCTGGCTCACAGTCTCCACTCTAATTAATTCCAAAGGTGTTCTATCCGGTTGAGGTGTAGGCCAGTCAAGTTCCTCCACCCCAAACTCGCTCATCCATGTCTTTATGAACCTTGCTTTGTTCACTGGTGCGCAGTCATGTTGGAACAGAAAGGGGCCACCCCCAAACTGTTCCCACAAAGTTGGGAGCATGAAATTGTCCAAAATGTCTTTGCATGCTTAAGCCATAAGACTTCCGTTAACTGGAACTAAGAGGCAAAGCCCAACCCCTGAAAAACAACCCCTCCAGTTTGGGGTGGAGGAACTTGAATCCCCCCTACACCAAATTATTTAGACCAGTGCACAAAACCTGGCCTTCTCGTTCATATCAGTACCTGACCTCACAAATGCGCTTCTGGAAGAATGGTCAAACATTCCCATAGACACACTCCTAAACCTTGTGGACAGCCTTCCCAGAAGAGTTGAAGCTGTTATAGCTGCAAAGAGTGGGCCAACTCAATATTGAACCCTACGGACTTATGCCCCGTACACACGGTCGGACATTATGACCACAAAATCCGTCGGACTTTGACCGAAACTTGTGTTGCACACACACGGTCGTACAAAGTTGTCGGAAAATCTGATCGTTCCGAACGAGGTGACATATAAAACATACGAGGGGACTACGTAGAGACCAGTAGCCAATAGCTTTCGTCTCCAAATTTCTTCTGAGCATGCGTGGCACTTTGTATTGAATTCTCTACACACAATCGGAAAAAGTCTGATCGGATTTTGTTGTCGGAAAATTTTAGATCCTGTTCTCAAATTATTTCCATCTGAAATTTCGATGGAAAAAGCCCGCTAGAGCCCACACACGATAGGATTTTCCGGCAACATAATCCGATCTGACTTTTTCCGTCTAAATAACCGACCGTGTGTACGGGGCATAAGACTGGGATGCATTAAAGTTCATGTGCTTGTAAAGGCAAGTGTCCCAATACCTTTGACAATATAATGTATGTTACCCAACATTTCATATTCCTGATATGTGCCTGCTGTACCATGTACTTGTATGAGAAAGTCTCATGTTCTTTTTGTATTGTTTCCTTTATGTGAAATCCCTGGATTTCAGTATTGAGCTATGCCGTATGCCAGCCATACACAGACATTTTGGAAGTTGTACATTAGGATAGTCATTGGGGTTGATTTACTAAAACTGGAGAATGCAAAATCTGGTGCAGATGTGCATGGTAGCCAATCAGCTTCTACCTTCAGCTGGTTCAATTAAGCTTTGACAAAAGTAGCCGGAAGCTGATTGGTTTCTATGCAGACCAGCACCAGATTTTGCCACTTTTAGTAAATTAACCCTATTGTCAAAATACTGGAAACAAAACATCCCCGTACTGCAATTAGCAGAAATAAAATTGCTTTAGATCTAATTTCTGTATCTTATTGAAGAGTTAAGCTGTCTGTGGATGTTGCCAACACGCCAGCAGGTGACCATACTGACATTTCCATAAATATGGAGATATTTATATCTGAAAATGTTGGGTGGTGGGCCATTAGGCTGACTTAATGACATCAAAGCTTCTGAGTCACTGACCTGAAACCCAAACCAGGAGTTTTACCTTAACAGACTACATTTTAACAATGGGTCAATAATTTAAAAAGAACTTACCATATATACTCGAGTATAAGCCGAGTTTTTCAGCACATTTTTGTTGAAAATGCCCCCCTTGCTTATAGTCAAGTCAAGCACTTTTCTGCAAATTTTCCTACCCGACTTTGGAGCTCTGTATCTAGGGGCCACTTGGTGCTAGGAACCCCAAATTTGGTGTGCAAACCCAGTGGAACCAGCACTAAAACATATCCAGATGGGGTTCCTAGCACCAAGTGGCCCCGAGATACAGGGCCCCAAATCAGTTCGGAAAATTTCATTCTCTGCTGCAGAAAAGTGCTTGACATTTTCCGAACCGACTTTGGGGCCTTGTATCTTGGGGCCACTTGGTGATAGTAACCCCATCTCGATATGTAGTTGTTGGATATGTTGTAGTTCTAGTTCCACTGCGTTTGCACACTGGGTTTGCACACTAAATTTGGGGTTCCTAGCACCAAGTGGCCCCAAGATACGGGGGCCCCAAATTCGGTCAACTGTGTCCATCTGCAGCAATGTCATTTCAGGACCCTTTGAGTCCAGAGACCCCACTGGCTGCAGATAAGGGGCATCTAGGAACCCTTAACTACCAAGTTTGAAGTTCGGGGCACAGTGAGGCATGCAAATGGGCACAGTGAGGCTGCAAATAGGCATTGTTGACCCTCTTTTCCACTTACAGTAGCTGCGCATTTCTCACCCTAGGCTTATACTCAAGTCAATAAGTTTTCCCAGTTTTTTGTAATAAAATTAGGTGCCTCGGTTTATATTCGGGTCGGCTTATACTCGAGTATATACGGTAACTCAGAAGACACTGAAAATAACAGACTTCGTTTTTCGTTGGGTTTCAGTTGCTCAGTGATGTTGAGCTTTGGGTGCTTCTCCAATTGATGAAGTCCTCCTCGGCTTCTGGTATTTATACAATGATTTATGGTTTTGGGATATTGTTACAGCACAGTAAATAATTTATTTGTGCATTATTCTATGTGTATGGAAAAACATTTTCTGTTAGCAATTTCCGTGTACAATACACTCAATGTAAAGGTTATGCTGACTATAAATTTGTACCTAGTTCAACAGTGATACTTCCAGATCTAGCTAACAAATATTTAGCTGGGAAATAATTGCCCAGATTTATTTGATAAGCCCTAAAGCTGTAATGCCGCGTACACACGGTCGGAATTCTCATCGGAAAAAAGCTCTGATGGTTTTCCCATTGGAATTCCGACAGAATTTCGCTCAAACTGTCTTGCCTACACACGGTCACACCAAATTCCGACGGTCAATAACACCGCGGCATACAACACGTTCGACGGCACTATAAAAGGGAAGTTTAATGCTTCCGAGCGTGCGCCAAATTGTTTCCGGGCATGCGTCGGAATTTTGCGTGTCGGAATCGCATACACACGATCGGAAAATCCGATAGAAAGGTTTTCTGTCTGAAAAATTAAGAACAGGTTCTCAATCCAAAGTCCGTCGGAAATTCCGACAGAAAAAGACCGATGGGCATACAAACGGTTGGAAAATCCGATGAACAGCTCCCATCAGACTGTTTCCATCTGAGATTACGGCCCTGTGTACGTGGCATAAGGGTGTTTTTCTGTATGGACAGATAGTCACGTAGCCCGTGTAGACCATACAAACTGGATACAAAACATATTCTAATGCCACAAATTGGGTTCCAGCCTACAATGTGGGATCTGTGCATCCTTCTGTAGACCAGGTCTCATCTGCAATAAGAGAAATACATTCCAATGGAACACAAAAAACTCTTTCCTTTTCTTAGATAAAATAATCAGGGAATGTTTAAAACCGCTTCCCGACCGCCTCACGCAGATATACTACGGCAGAAGGGCGCGTACAGGCAGAATCACGTACCTGCACGTTGCCCTTTAAGAAGCGGCCTGCCGTGAGCTCCATGAGTGTGATCGTGGGACCCGCGGACTCGATGTCCCCGCGATCGTCTCACGGAGAGAAAGAACGGGAAGATGCTAATGTAAACAAGCATTTCCCCATTCTGCCTAATGACACTGTCACTGATCACAGCTCCCTGTAATCGGGAGCGGTGATCAGTGTCGTGTCACACGTAGCCCCTCCCCCCCCACAGTTAGAATCACTCCCTAGGACACACTTAACCCCTACAGTGCAACCTAGTGGTTAACCCCTTCACTGCCAGTCACATTTACACAGTAATCAATGCATTTTTAATTGTACCGATCGCTGTATAAATGTGAATGGTCCCATTCAAAAAAAAAAAAAAAATAATTATATATCTTTTTGGGGTATATGTATTATAGCAAAAAAGTTTTTAAAAAAATGCATTACTTTCAAAATTGTTGCTATTTTATTGTTTATAGCGCAAAAAATAAAAACCGCAGAGGTGATCAAATACCACCAAAAGAAAGCTCTATTTGTGGGGAAAAAAGGACGTCAATTTTGTTTGGGAGCCACGTTGCACGACCACGCAATTGTCAGTTAAAGCGACGCAGTGCCGAATTGCAAAAAGTGCTCTGGTCTTTGGCCAGCCAAATGGTCCGGGGTTTAAGTGGTTATAGCATATTTAATTGGCATCTGAGGATTTCAGATGTTCTTTTCAACAATCTGTTATTTGTTATTTAATTAGTACTTTTTTTTTTCACAAAAAGATATCAGGTATATACTGTATATAGAACAATGAAAGTCAAAAACACAAAACAACAGCAAACAAATAGTGATCTTATATACACAAAAAAAGGAATAAACTAAACTACCCTAAATATAAAAGTATAAGATTTTCTTTTTCAAGGAACTTTAACCTTTAATCACTTGCTAGTTCTGGAATGCCATCATATGACAGCGTTCGTGATTGCACCCGCGGACAGCACGTTCTGTGATAGCAGTGTCCTCCGGACACTGCTGATCACAGATTGAGGTAAAGAGCTAATCAGCGACTCTTTACCAGGTGATCAGCTGTGTCCAATCACAGCTGATCACGGATGTAAACGGAAGCCGGTTATCAGCACTCCTTTCCTCATGCTGACAGCATGAGGAGAGGAGAGGAGAAGAGAGGAGAGGAAAAGAGACCTGATAACCGACTTGTGTAAAAGGGACATCTACACTGATAATCAGGGCACTGGTTGTCAGTGTTCTAATTATCCATGCAGTCCCAACAGTGCCCACCAGTGCTTCCAATCTGTGCCCACCAGTGCTGCCAATCTGTGCCCACTAGTGCTGCCAATCAGTGTTCACCAGATCTGTGCCCACCAGTCCTGCCAATCACTGTCAATTAGTGCTGCAAATCAGTGACCATAAGGGCTGCAGAACAGTGCCCATCTGTGCCAATCAGTGTCACCTACCAATGCCACCTATCAGTTCCCATCAGTGAATAGCAGAATGTCTTCTACAATGCAGTTAACATTCATAAGCAACTATATCTCAAATATACATACATTAATCAAATTGTCAAATAATAGAAGGTTGCATACCATCCAAGAAGTATTGGGCACCAAATAACTGTTGGTTAGAATAAAAGCAGAGAGTTATCATCCATGATCACCAGTGGGTGACCCTCCAGCAATAAACCCCTAAGGGGCTCTAAGTGTCTCTCATTGGGACCACCCAACAGCACCCCAACCATAAGTTGAATTATTGGTTTCTAAGGATGTAAAATAGAACAAACATATGTTCATATATTGAGAGTAAGGGGAATCCAAGATTTCAACCTAAAATGGTTAATTCAAATTGTTAAATCTGTGACCCGAACTGATAGTCCCACCCATAGCAGAAATAAAGGTCATAGTGATATAGTCCAAGAAGTCTATTGTAATACAGGCTCTCCTCACTTAACGACCAGGTTCCATTCCAGCGACCAGGTTGTTAAACAAATTGGTCGTTAAACGAGGAGCCACATGGAATCAATATTTTAAGCATTCCTAACCAGTGATGTAAGTAACTGAGTTAAAATTAACTGAGTTACCTAACGCAGTTACTTTAGAGGGTAACGAGTAATCTAACTGATTACTTTTCCCCTCATGGTAACTCAGTTCCCATTACTTTGGCTTAGTTACCCCAATTACATCTACCGCCACTAGATGGCAGTAGTGTAATTCCGGTGTCCTGCCGAAAAAGTTCCCCCGCCGGATAAGGACCCCCTGTACTGCGCAGGCGCAGGGCTTGCGCAGTACGAAGGACTACGGAGCTTCCGAAAATTGCCAAACCTAAACAGCTCTGAGTGAACTCTACACCGCGAAGGTGCAGTTAACATGTAATTGTACGAGGCAATGCCGCACGCTCCCGATGCTCGCGCTACTCTGCAAGGGGCGTCTATCGTGTAACTAAGGGGCGGGTCTAGTATTACTGTAACCAAGGGGCGCATTTATTATTATTGTTATATATCGAGCTCTGCCCATTAATTTAACATTCGCCCTCTTCTGTAACCATCCGCCCCTTACACGATATAATAATAATAGACCCGCCCCTTGCTTACACGCTATAACAGATCTGCCCCTTGGTTAGAGTAATAATAGAGCAGCCCCTTGGTTACACGATATATAACAATAATAATAAATGCGCCCCTTGGTTACAGTAATACTAGACCCGCCCCTTAGTTACACGTATAGAATATTTTTTTTAAAAAGTCAGTTACTTTGCTGCGTAACTAATTACTTTTCCAATGTAGTAACTGAGTTACTAACGCAATTACTTTTTGGGAGAAGTAATTTGTAACTTAACTAATTACTTTTTTAAAGTAAGATGACCAACACTGTTCCTAACTACTGTACTATACTGTATTCTAACCACAAAACACCAAGGAGATACACAACCCCCATACAAGTGGGAAAGAAAATATCCCTGAGCAGAAATGTCTCACCTAGTGTAGGGTATTGCATAAGGTCTCAGATATGTGATACACTCACATGCAGGGAACAGAGAATGTACCAGCAATAGCAAATCTCCATCAATGAGATAAATATCATTAACCTTTCTGACTATACATTATCCCCATATGAAATCCAGGTGCTCTCTCAAGCCGTGTACACACGATCGGATTTTCCGACGGGAAATGTTGGATGACAGGCTGTTGGCGGAAAATCCAACTGTGTGTACGCTCCATCAGACAATTATTGTCGGATTTTCTGTGGACAAATGTTGGATAGCAGGTTTTAAAATTTTCCACGGACAAATGTCTGTTGTTGGATTTTCCGATCGTGGGTACACAAGTCTATTGGACAAAAGTCCAAAGTACAAACACACATGCTCGGAAGCAAGGACGAGCCGGAAGCGGTCGGTCTTGTAAACTAGCGTTCGTAATGGAGAATTAACATTCGTGACGCGGCAAATTATGAAATCTCAAAATGCAGCCAACAATTCTATTATTCTTTAATGGGATAATAATGAAGCTGCTTTGCTGGTGTTACTGATGGAATTATGGCAAACAAATTTTAAAAGGCTTTTTTTTCTAGTGATATCAAGAATATTATTATGTTTTTTTTATTTTTTTATTTGGGCAAGTTACCACAACGCCATTATCCCGTAGTTTTTAAGATCAAAGATACAACTATGTTGGTGTCCCTTGTTAATTTTACATTGTATTTTTTAAAATGTAACTGCCGACTCCCAAACTGTCATTTGAAGTAAAACACATAGCCAAGAATTATTCTCCACAATTTTTTTATTGTGCATTAAAAAAAGAAAACAAATAAAATTAGACATGCTATCTGCCAATAGAACTAAGGCCGCATTCTCATGAGGCGGATCCGCTTCCACGGAGTCCGCCTCTGTCCGCCAGCTCAGCGGGAGATCTCTCTGTTGAATGCTATCTGCCAATAGAACTTAACCAAAAGTGTATTTTATGCATCCAACAATATAGAAAATATACCAAATCCAATCATTATTCAACCAAAAAAATATATAAAAGCCTCATGCATGTGTCCTGCTTCTTAATATAGGGGGTCAACAATGCCTAGAGTTGGTGAAAGCAGGGGTCCGTCATCCAGAGATAATTCCAAAAATTATCTGGATTATTCTCCTGGAGGCATATGACATAATTGGTCACGATTAATAAAGCAACCAATTTTTGGTCCAAGAAATCCTCCTCCTGTTCCTGGACTGGACTTGAGTCAAAGCAATAACTCCAAGGCCAATAATAAATAACACGTTATCTCCTCCGATTCCGCAACATGGCTGGTTGATGAACGGCTGAACTGAAAAGCGCAAAATGAAAAACGCAAATTGAAAAGTGTGAAATGAAAAGCGCGAATCAACACTCACCAAACTTCTACTGACACAGAATAAGCAGAAGAAGCCCAAAGGGTGGCGCTAAAGAGCTGAAAAACAACGTAGTACGTCACTACATTCGTATTTGTTGGCCGACAATTCCTTGCCGTTTGTATGCAAGACAAGTTTGGGCCCACGCCCTTTCGGCCAACAATCCGATCGTGTGTACGAGGCTTTAGGGTATAAGCTTTTGTCCAGATTCAAATGTGAATAACTTTGAGATTATCAAAGATCTACAACTTTTTCCATGCAAACTTACATTGAAAAGCATGTATGCAAAAAAAAAACACCCTCAAAACAACAATTTACTAGTGCTCAGCAAGATGAAGACATTGATATATTGTTGGCACTGCTAGAGGATGAAGGTCTGTTTGATCGGATTGATCAATATGACATTGAGTCTCTTCTACAACAGCAAATTGATACTAGTTTCGAAACAATGCCCACATTATCCACCTTGAAGAACAAATCAAACACATTTCATTACATTTGACACTCCCTTTGGAGTACTGAAGATACTTGTCAAGTGGTGGTTTATCATGTGTTTTTACACATGTACACATAATATACTGTCTGTGTTTATGTAGCCCATAGGGCGATTTTTTTTAATATCATGATGTTAAATGGGTGCTTTAACTGCTTAAACACGCTTTTTTTTTTTTTTTAAACTACCTGCAAGACAAAGCCATAATGAGCTAGTATGACTAGCATACTAGCTCATTATGCATCACTTACCTTAGATCGGGACCCCCAACGCCGTCCTCGTCTCCCCCTCCAGCCGCAGCCAATTCTCCACAGATACCCTTCCGGGTATCGCCGATCCGGCCAATCACAGCGCCGCTGCGGCGATGTGATTGGCCAGAGCAGCGAAGACGTCGCTCCGCGGATTAACCCTGTAAATGCACCGTTATCTACGGTGCGCATGCGTCGTAGACAACATTGTAAAACGTCTTTTGCAAATATCTCCTAAACCATGCAGGTTTAGGAGATATTTCTTGTACCTACAGTTAAGCCTTAATATAGGCTTACCTGTAGGTACAAGTTCTAATTGAGGGTATACAACCCCTTTAAGGACCACCCACCACCCTTGATGAGATCTTCTTCTTCGGCTCTGGGGGACGCGTGCCGACGGAGAACCCGCTCCCCCCAGAAACCCTGCAATCGTTCGTAGAGAGGCAGAATGGCGGTCTGCCTATGTAAACAAGGCAGATTGCCGTTCTGCCAGAGAGGAAAATGGAGTTCTTAGCAGAAACACGGATCTCTGTTTTCCTTTAGGTCAAAGCATTCCCCCTACAGTTAGAAAGCACTCACAGGGAACACATTTAACCTTTTGATTGCCCCTGTTGTTAACCTCTTCCCTGCCAGTGTCATTTATACAGTGTCAGTGCATTTTTTTTTAGCACTGATCACTGTATTGGTGTCACTGGTCCCCAAAAAGTGTCACTTATGCCTCGTTTCCACTGAGCGGATCGGTTCGGGTCGGTACAGTTTGGAAGGGTTAGAATGGTCCAGCCTATTTAGGTGAGCGTTTCCACTGCAAGTCGGATGACCAGGGGTCATATGGGGTTTAGAAAAAATGCCTAGCGTGGCCTCACACTGATTGGCAGACGTTTTTCTGTCCGCCAATCAGTGGAATTTATCGTAGCTCCGCCCTAACCTAACCGTTCCATTTTTTATGGCCCCACATCTGAAGCAGGACCCTGAATGGTGGGGTATGGTTGGGTTGTATGGGCCGCTTTCATAATGGAAACACTGAAAATAGCATACCGAACCGAACCAATCCGCTCAGAGGCATTAGTGTCAGATTTGTCCTTCGCTATGTCACATTCCCGCTAAAAATCACTGCTCGCAACCATTACTAGTAAAAAATATTTAAAAAAATAAAAAGTCCCTAAATCTATCCCATAATTTGTAGACGCTATCACTTTTGCACAAACCAATCAATATTTTTTTGCCCCCAAATATGTAGCAGAATACATATTGACTTAAATTTATGAAGAAATTAGATATTTTAAATTTTTTATTGAATATGCTTTGTAGCAGAAAGTAAAAAATATTATTATTTTTTTTTTCAAAATTGTTAGCTTTTTTTTGTTTATAGCGCAAAAAAAAAAACCACAGAGGTGATCAAATATCACCAAAAGAAAGCTCTATATGGGGGGGAAAAAGGATGCAAATTTTATTTGGGTACAACGTTGCACGACAATTGTCAGTTAAGGGGATACAACTTTCCAGAGCTGAAGTGGTTAAACACTTGACCTCCGGAGCATTTACCACCCTCCATGACCAGGCCATTTTTTGTGATGCGGCACTGCTTTACTTTAACTGACAATTGCGCCGTCATGCAACGCTGAACCCAAATAAAATGTATGCAATTTTTTTCCCTACAAATAGAGCTTTCCTTTGCTGGTATTTGAGCACCACTGAAGTTTTTACTTTTTGCTTTTTAAACAAAAAAAGACAGACAATTCTGAAAAAAAAAAATATATGTTTTTTACTTTCTGCTATACACATCCAATAAAAAAAAAAAATCAAATTTTTTCATCAATTTATGCCAATTTGTATTCTGCTTCATATTTCTGCGTATATTGATTGGTTTATGTGAACGTTATAAAAATATGCACTGTCACTGTACTAATGACACTGTCTGGGAAGGAGTTAAACATCTAGGGCGGTCAAAGGGTTAGCTGTGTGCCTAGTCAGAGTTTTTATGTACAATGTGTGCTGCTTTCACTAGGGGAAGTGATCGATTCTAGTCCCTGCTTTGCAGAGACACATGATCGATCCCTTACCCCCTGTCAGAACGGAGATTTGCCTTGTTTACATAGGCATATCTCAGTTCTCTGTGTTTTACATGCGATCGACGGGTGCCAGAGCACATCAAGTGCCCGGTACACACAGATCGGCTTCTGCTGTGAAGTATCACATCAGAAGCAGGCTGCCGGTGGCACGCACGCGCCACCTGCAGGCGGAAGGGCAGTATCACACTGTATACAGTTCAATCCAAACAGAAGAAGGAAATTAACCCAGCACTCCAGTACTGTATGGCAAATATCGGAACTCACTTTGAAGCACATCGACATTGATATCCAGTGATCAATTAAAGATACATTTTTTATACATCAACAACTAGGGTTGAGCGAACCCGAACTGTAAAGTTCGGGTCCGTACCGGACTTTTGGGTGTTCGGGTCCCGGACCCGAACCCGAACAATTGACTGTATGTTCGGGTTCGGGTCCGGTGTTCGGCGATGTAATAGTGCTTTTTAAAAAGTCTTTTAAAAGCATTTGCGGCTATAATGAATTGTCGGCTCCCCATAATACAGAGAACAGTCATTAAAAGTCATTGATTTTTAAAAAGTTATTGTCATAAAAAGTGTTTGGGGACCTGGGTCCTGCCCCAGGGGACATGTATCAATGCAAAAAAAAAACTTTTAAAAACTGCAGTTTTTTCGGAAGCAGTGATTTTAATAATGCTTAAAGTGAAACGATAAAAGTGTAATATTCCTTTAAATTTCTTACCTGGGGGGTGTGTATAGTATGCATGTAAAAGGGCGCATGTTTCCCGTGCTTAGAACTGTCCCTGCACAAAGTGTCATTTTTGCAGGAAAAAAAGCTATTTAAAATCACTCGCGGCTATAATGAATTGTCGGCTCCCGTAATACGGAGAACAGTCATTCATTGAAAGTCATTGATTAAAAAAAAAAAAAAAGCGTGGGGGTTCCCCCAAATTCAATTACCAGGCCCTTCAGGTCTGCTATGGATATTAAGGGGAACCCCGCGTCAAATAAAAAAAAAAAAATGACGTGGGGTTCCCCCTAAATATCCATACCAGACCCTTCAGGTCTGGGATGGATTTTAAGGGGAACCCCCCGCCAAAAAAAAAAATGGCCTGGCAGGTCGCAGGAAAAGAAGTGGGGACGAGAGCGCCCCCCCCTCCTGAACCGTACCAGGCCACATGCCCTCAACATTGGGAGGATGCTTTGGGGGTCTGTGACCCCTCAAAGCACCGTGTCCCCATGTTGATGGGGACAAGGGCCTCATCCCTACAACCCTGGCCGGTGGTTGTGGGGGTCTGCGGGCGGGGGGCTTATCGGAATCTGGAAGCCCCCTTTAACAAGGGGACCCCCAGATCCCGGCCTCTCCCCTGTGTGAAGTGGTAAGGGGGTACAAAAGTACCCCGATCATTTCACCAAAAAAGTGACAAAAATGTTAAAAATGACAGGAGACTATTCCTTTATTAAAGTCTTCCTTCATTTTCTTTCTTCTGGTCTTCTTCCTTCTTCCTTTCTTCATCCTTCGGTTTCTTCATCTTCTTCTTCCATCTTCTTCTTCCTCCGATCCGCTTCTTCTTGCTCTGGTCTTCTCGTCCGGCATCTTCTTCCATGGCGTCTCTTCTTCTTTGTCGGGCCGCAATGGGAGGCTCCCGCAGTGTGACGCTTCGCTTCTTCTGACAGATCTTTTATAATGGAGGGCGGGGCCACCTGGTGACCCCGTCCCCCTCTGACGCACGGGGACTTGATGGGGACTTCCCTATGGCTTTCCCCATGACGTCAGAGGGGGCCGGGGTCACCGGGTGCTTTTATACCCCCTTACCATTTCACACATGGGGGGAGGCCGGGATCTGGGGGTTCCCTTGTTAAAGGGGGCTTCCAGATTCTGATAAGCCCCCCCGCCCGCAGACCCCCACAACCACCGGCCAGGGTTGTGGGGATGAGGCCCTTGTCCCCATCAACATGGGGACATGGTGCTTTGAGGGGTCACAGACCCCCAAAGCATCCTCCCAATGTTGAGGGCATGTGGCCTGGTACGGTTCAGGAGGGGGGGCGCTCTCTTTTCCTGCGGCCTGCCAGGTTGCGTGCTCGGATAAGGGTCTGGTATGGATTTTGAGGGGAACCTCACGCCATTTTTTTTGGTGCGGGGTTCCCCTTAAAATCCACCCCAGACCTCAAGGGCCTGGTATTTGAATTTGGGTGAACCCCCACACTTTTTATTTTTTTTTACAATTCATTATAGCCACGAGTGATTTTAAATAGCTTTTTTTCCTGCAAAAATGACACTTTGTGCAGGGACAGTTCTAAGCACGGGAAACATGCGCCCTTTTACATGCATACTATACACACCCACCAGGTACGAAATGTAAAGGAATATTACACTTTTATTGTTTCACTTTAAGCATTATTAAAATCACTGCTTCCGAAAAAAATGCAGTTTTTAAAAGTTTTTTTTGCATTAATACATGTCCCCTGGGGCAGGACCCGGGTCCCCAAACACTTTTTATGACAATAACTTTGTAAAAATCAATGACTTTCAATGACTGTTCTCAGTATTATGGGGACGGGAGCCGACAATTCATTATAACCATTCGGGTCCCCATTGACTTCAATGGGGTTCGGGGTCAAGTTCGGGTCAAGTTCGGTCCCGAACCCAAACTTTTTTCCGAAGTTTGGCTGAACCTGCCGAACCCGAACATCCAGGTGTCCGCTCAACTCCCATAGAGCTTGGAGAGAGAGTGTTCGCCAATTAGATTTAGTACCAGTGGAAAAAACACAGAAAAAATAGCTTTATTAGTCACAACGTATCTTTGAATTTGGAGATAAGAACAGCAGATTACTAGCCTATTTAGCCCATTCACAACAAACACCAGCATCTATCCCACGTATTTACGATGCACAACTGAAAATTTGCATGTCACAATCTGAAATAGCCGATGCTTTTGTTGCCTTTTATTTAGAATTATATTCCTCCTGGGTAAATTATGGAAGGGAGGTTGTTCCGGAATATCTAGTCCCAATACCCCTCTTGGAACTCTCCAGGGAGGCAGCAGAGGAACTGGAGCTCCCTCTCACAGTAGAGGAAATTTCATCAGCTATATGCTCTCTTAATCCGAATAAGACCCCAGAAATGGATGGTTTTCCGGTAGAGTGGTATGGCACATATACAGAAAGCCTGGCACCCAAATTACTTGAGATGTATAGGGATGCCTTTGACCAGGGTATACTTCCTGAAATTCTGAGAGAAGCACTCATAGTGTTGATTCCTAATCTGCACAAGGACCATGACCAATGCGAATCGTACAGACCTATATCCCTAATTAATGTGGACGCGAAAATACTAGCTAAACTTTTGGCTAAACGATTGAATAAGGTGATTGCTTCTGTTATTCATTCTGATCATTTTATTTCTGCGAGGTCAACAGCCATAAACCTTCATCACCTCTTCACTATTGTTAAGTCGGAAGGTCCTAGTCCAGGCACTCAGGTGGTAGTGTCCCTAGATACCCATAAAGCGTTTGATTCTGTTGAATGGCCATACTTAATAGCGGTCCTTGAGCGGCTCGGATTCGGTCCCAGATTCAAAGCCTGGGTACAAATACTGTATGCTAAGCTGATAGCTCGATTGAGGGTTAATAATACCATAACAGACACCTTTGAAATAGCTAGGGGCACTCGGCAGGCCCCTGCTGTTTGCCCTCGCCATAGAATCAATGGCGGCTCTTCTGAGAACGAATAAGGATATCAGGGGATGCAGAATCAATGCATTGGAGGAAAAAACATCCTTATATGCTGATGCTCCTATATCTGGTTGAAGCAGAGGGCTCCCTGACCAGTGCCCTAGATCGGATCTCCAGATTCGGGAGGTTCTCGGGATTCTAAGTGAACTGGAATAAGTCCGTAGTTAGTTTTCCCCTTTAGCTCCAATGTATGCTACAAAGTCTCCCCCGGATGCCCTGCTGCAGGTGGTCTCTCGTTTTCATTACCTGGGGGTTGAGATTCAGCTGCCATTGAATACCTATATACCTAATAATCTATCTCCCTTGTTGTTGCGCCTAAGGGAGAGTGTACAAACTTGGACTAAGCTGCCTCTTGGCCTCCTGGGGCGAATTAACATGTTCAAAATGATATACCTACCCAGGTTTCTCTACCTGTTTTGGCATGTCCCAATTTATATCCCTAAGAAAATGTTCACAGAAATTAATAAGATACTCTCTTTTCTTTGGGGACCTAAGGCGGCTAGGGTGTCCTTGGAAATGTTGTTTTTACCGGTAGGAGCGGGAGGTTTGGCCTTGACCGAACCTGCAGTGTTACTACCTGGCATCCCAGCTGACACATCTACACTGGTGGGGCTTTCCAGAACTGAACATTGCCTCGGTGGCCACCCAGGCAACCCAGGTCCACTCATACAAGGCATTGATTAATGTACTTTACAGAAATGGTCCATATCCAGAACAGGGAGCGGGAATATTGAAACGTGCCTATAAAATATTTCATATGTGTAATGCTAGAGGGGGAGGCACTAGCCTAACCACCTCCCAAAACACCCCTCTGTGGCACAACCCTCGGCTCAGCGAGATATCCAAGATCCCAGATGGAGCATGCTGGGCAAACTATGGAGTCAAATATACCCATCAGTTGTTTCGGGACGGGACCTTTAGATCTTTTGCAGACCCAAAGACCGAATATGAGATAACAAATGCGTTCTTTTTTCGATACCTTAAGCTGTGTCATGCAGCAACATCGCAGTTCGGTAGGGAGGGGGGGTGGCGCTCTCCCCTTCAAGTACAGAAGAATTAATAGCTGAGGAGGATCACTCAAAACTAATTTCAAAATATTATTTTACCCTTCTAACCTACTGTTTCTCAGGGATATAAATTGGGGCATTCCAAAACAGGTAGAGAAACCAGGTATATAATTTTGAACATGTTAATTCGCACCAGGAGGCCAAGAGACAGCTTAGTCCAAGTTTGTACACTCTCCCTTAGGCGCAACAACAAGGGAGATAGATTATTAGGTATATAGGTATTCAATGGCAGCTGAATCTCAACCCCCAGGTAACGAAAACGGGAGTCCTGGTCTGAGGCCCTGCATACACTGGTGCCCTTGATGATCTCAGCCAGAGACAAATTACTACAGTTTAACTACTTACATAGAATATACTATACCCCCAAGCGCCTGCATAAAATGGGTAGGCAGGAATCACCAGAATGCCCTCGCTGCAGGGTAACAGTGGGAGACTTCTTCCATATGGTATGGCAGTGCCCCCAGGTGGAGAGATTTTGGAAAGCAGTCCTGAAATATTTAGAAGATACCCTGGACATTCCAAACATATATTCCCCAGCCAGATGTCTTTTGGGAGACCTGGAGGAGGAAGAGATATCAAACTCACAGAAAACTGTTTTGAGAATAGTCTTTTGCTATGCTAAGAAAGCACTGGCCCTGAGATGGAGGAACCCAACTCCTCCATCTCTTCAAAACTGGGTGACACTTGTTAACAAAGTATTGCCAATGCTTACCTACGCTGCTAGAGGTTGCCCTAAGAAGTTTGGGAAAGTATGGGCAGGTTGGATAAAATATGTATCAGGAGACAGAGGTATGATAGCTGACAAATAGATGTAGTAGAACTAAGACAGCTATGAACAAGTAGGTAGGTGAGACTTCACAGACATAGACATAAACTATGTTGTCTTCTTGAACGCAGGATGGGACATGAATGAAACACAAAACTTGGTTAACAATCCTGCAATAGGTTTACTTTGTTTTATTGAAAAGAAGCCACAGATACATTTTTTAAGATGATTTAAGTGCACCAAAGGACTATAGCTTCAATAATCAATACAAATCGTCATCATCCTCATTGCTAATTTCAATGTGAGCTGGATTCGAATTTATGACCGATGACAGATCAGTTTTCTGACTTTTTTTTCTGAGGCAGAGTATCTGTAGGGATATAGCATATGTTCTCTACCATATCAACTATTCTTGTAGCTGCAGATTGACTGTAGTCATACTTGCAAGCATTTGCACTACAGCATCCTTGTGCTGAGACGTTTACTGGAACCCCATCTGTGAAAAGAAAAAAAGTCCAAATATTCAGAACCACTGCGATATTTTACTAGACAGGCAGTGTATACAAGAATAAAAAGAATAGCGCAATCCAAATACAAATACAAGAGGTATCAGTCCTTTTTTAGAGCTCACTGCTATACAGTAAGTTTTCAGTAGCTAGAGTAGCTATCAGTGCTAAAAACAAGAAAAGAAAAGTCAAATCAGTCGGTTACCCAAACGGGTCTATTTCTAAAAAATAAAAAATAAATTAGCATAGTCATTCATCCAGAAAATTTTCATATACATTTGATATGTGCAAACTGGGCAAAGATGTTCTTTACGCTATTTTCTCTCTAAACAAATGTTGTTTTATTATGAACAGTAGTGAAATACAGCACTTTGCCCACGAAATGGAGCTGAAGAGCATAGGATATACTTTGCAAGAATTCTATGAAAATTTGCAAATAAATGTAACCAATGGTAAATATAACCAGTTGCGCCGCCCCCCTAATCCATGCGCCTAGCCCCTAATCTACATGCAGGGCGCCGGACGCATGGGTTTCAATGGGGTTTCTTTTTTTTTTTAAACACATGATTACAGTCTGAAGCTCTAATTGGCTTCAAAAAAGGGGTGGGCTCGGGGCACAGAGCACTGCACCCTGAGCCCACCCAGTTGTGTCAAAAGAGTAAATTAATATGAGCTATTGTATTCCTGATTATCCTTCTGGCCAATCAGGAAGCGAGTCCTGAGACCCCTTTGGCCGAAAGGAGAAGCGATCAAATTGGCCGCCAAGGAGGAGGAAACGCAGGGGAAGCCACCGTGGAGGAGACACAGGCACGCGACCTAGATGGGGTAAGTGCAGGGTTTGCAGGTCAATTGTTCACAAAAGAAAAAAGTCTAAAGAACATTTGTTTTTGCCAAGTTCAAACAGAACAAATGGACATGCAGATTCTGTACTCTAGATGAATGGCTACATACATTTTATGAATTGTCCCTAGAAGTAAAACCAAAGCTAACACTTCAAGAAAACCTGTTATTATTAATAAGAAAGTATATCTAAACCCAAGAACAAAGGGTATCAGGTATGCAGGTATCACATGGCTCTTACAATTTGGGAGAACTGTTAGTTTGTATTTTAGAACCCTACAGACAGATTTCCTTTAAACATGCTATAACACATTATTATTTTTTATTTTTTAAACTTACTAGGTGTAAGGAAAGTTGCCCTGAATTTCATACACTGATCTTTTTCTCCCCAGCAGACTGTTGATCTTGTGGCAATACATCCATCCAACGTGTAATTATGGCAAGTTGGACACATAATACCTCTCTCTTTAGTTGGATTGATTGGCACTATATAAGAGAAATAAATATTCAAGTAAAAAAAAAAAAAAAGCATATATATATATATATATATATATATATATATATATATATATATATATATATATATATATTTGTGTATATATATATATATATATATATATATATAACATATATATATATATATATATATATATATATATTTATATACACAGTATATGTGTGTATAAAATTTGTTTATGTAATAAACACCTTGTCTTAGCAAGCGCATGCATTTAACTTCTTCCTGCTGACCCTTGCGTAATAAACAATTTTGAAGGCCTGGGAAGGTTCGTCAATCATGTGACCACAATGGTCATGTGACCTGAAGCCAGTCCTGGCGACTACCGATCTGTAGCCTAGACCGAGTACACTCTGCAGCAGCCCTTGTTTTTGTGCTGCGAGTCAGCGTGCTTTCAGCACATGCGCAATGGCCAACAACAGCCACCCATATGTGCGGCATATGGGTGTTAAACCCCACCTTTTTGATGCTGCACATATGTGTCGGGTGGTCCTAAAGGGATTAATAGGCCAATACAAACGTTCAACTAATATTAACATATTTTTCTAATTGAGACATTTATAAAAGAAATTGTGACTCTTGAGTAACAGTTGGGTGAAAACACTAATAAATAGACTCCTTACTAACTAATAAATACAAATAAGTGTATATTTGCGGGCAATGGAAAGTGCAATCCCGGAAAGCAATCATACTAATCCACAGCGACCAACCAGATCTCATCTGACCTAAATACTTGTGTAGCAAAATTATTTTGTTCTAGCTCTCATGTGCTATATTTTGCATTACAGAAACTATATTGTTATATTATCTTCCTTTTAAAGCATTGCAAAGTGCTAAAATTATCACTTTATATATCTGTGAAGGTTCTCATTTGTTCAGGTCATGGTATAGCGAGACGTAGTGAGTCATATTCAACTGGACGTGTCATATACAACAAGTCCAGTTGAATGTGACCACCTACAAGCTGCTTTCTTCTAGGAAGGCTTTTCACAAGATTTTGGATAAGGAAACTTGGCTCATTATTGCAATTCATCCCAAAGGGTTAAGAGCAAGGCTCTGTACAGTCCACTAGAGTCCCTCCACACCAAACTGGCCAAAGCATGTCTTTATGGAGTTGGTTTTGTACACATGGGCACAGTCATGCTGGAGCAAAAAAAGGGACTTTCCCCAAACTGTTAAAAAAAGCTTAGAAGCACTTAAAGAGGGACACTCACCTCTCACAGGGTCCAGCGATGTCGGCACCGGAGGCCGAACCGCCCCTCGGTCCTCGGATGCTGCCGCCGCCATCTTGGGTATTGGAATCAGGAAATTAAGCCTTGCGGCTTCACTGCCCGGATCCCTACTGCGCATGCGCGAGTTGCGCAGCGCAATAGGAATTCTCCGCGCTGTCTCTGGGACCCGTGTGTGTCCCAGCAGACAGCGCGGCGGGACAGGAAGAGGCATAGACTCCCATGGGAGTCTATGCCCGGAAGTGGGTGCAAATACCTGTCTTAGACAGGTATCTGCACCCCCTCCCCCCTGAAAGGAGCCAAATGTGACACCGGAGGGGTCCAAAAAGCGGAGGTTCAATTTTTGTGTGAACCTCCGCTTTAATTTTCTAAAAAAGTTTTGTACTAAATGTTGGAAGCACCACAAAGAAAAAACAGCACAGACAAACACCGCACTTACCAGTGGTCAAGGTCCCAGCATAAACCATAGCTATAGTCCCCACTTGGAGACCACCCACTCTAATGCGTTTCACCAGACATGGCTTATGGTCATATGAAACACGAGTTAGAGTGGATGGAACTACAGCTATGGTTTATGCTGTAATACCATCTTGATTAGTGGTACATCATCAGTGTGCAGCTGTCCTGCTTTTTCTCAAGGTGTGTTTGGAGTGAGGACAGCTCATTCTCAGTCCGACACCTGAGCTTTGGGAAATAGCGGGAGCTTGTGCCTGTGAGTGGATGACATCTACATGCTATATTAAACTGAATATTATAAGTACCTAAATTCATTCATTTGGAAGGGTGTCCACCTACTTTGGCCATATAGTGCATTAACTCCTTTGTATACTTACTTTCATAGAAACCGGAGTTACACCGATCTCCTAAACAGCATTTTGGGAAAATCTTCATGTATGCACTACTGTCTCCATATCCATAAACGGGTTCATCGCAAAGCAGGTTCATTGCACATCGCTTATTGATTGAGTAATAGCGTTTACCTGCCAAAAATTATAATATATAATTGATAAATAGGTTGATAAAAAGAATGAATAATGGTAAGATCTTCTGGGATTTTGCTAGAGGACTTTGGGTTTGTTGGGATGGGATTAGTTTGACGTCAGTTAGAGATGCTTCTGAGATCATTCAGAATTCATTGACAGGTGCATTTGAACTACAGTTGACTTTGTACTGACTTGCAGTTGACCTGCTTTAAGCAGGTTTTATATTCCCGTAGACTTGTATGGGAATGTAAGATGTTTGAAGGCAAATAAAGTCCATCAACACAGGTCCTAAATTAGACTACATAGAAAATAGCTCTCTTACCCACGTTTCCCATTTCTTCAGAGATGGTCATGCAACGAGTGCCATTTGGGCATTCCACTTCCTCATGCTTACAGGTCTTAGAATTCGGACCAATGCAGCTATAGCAGATGGTATTATAAGCTGGGACTGAAATATATATGAGATTGATAATGTCATTTCATTTTGTTAATGTGTGTGCACACTTATTTACACATGGAAACCTAAAACCTGTAGAAAATGTACCGGCTATCGGGCAGTATAGACTGATTCATATCATGGCCGTAACATTAAAAACATTTCTGGCAATTTTGGAAGTTTTTGTTATCCACTTACTTCAAAAATAAGTAAATTAATTAATTAATAAAAGCAAAAGGATTTCAATGGCATATGTAAACTCAACTTTCTCAATATCAAAAAGTTAAAAGAAGAATTGAGTCAATCTTATGGCTAATTACAAAACCCCTTTACGTTAAGTTTTTGGCTTATTTTTGGATTCATCCAATCTCAAAAATGAAACAATACAACTTCTGTTTACCAAAGACCCTGAGTTTGGGATAGCACTGAAGATGATTGACTTTTCAAGTTTTTGCTAGGAGCAGGGCTGTAATTTTTCACAGATCTATGGTTAACTTGGATGCACTATTCCCAAGCACAGGTTTCTGTGAAAGTGGCTGTATAAAATGGGTGCTGAAGCAACCAACGGCTGGAACCATGAACAATCAGAGCAAGAGATGTTACCAGCACACCATGGGTCTCCAAAATTGGGACCAAAGCTTTATTCAGCGATCACATTTTTACAGCAAACAGCAACGTTTTGTAGCCATGCGGGACCCCTTTGTGAGGCATGGGACATTGCTGTTTGCTGTAATGATGTGATCAATGTGATTGGTTTTGGACCCAATTTTGGAGAGCCATGGTGTGCTGGTGACTTCTCTTGCTCTATGTTAACCTGGGGTGCCTTTTGTGGACTTACAAATTCTGCTCTGAAGTAGTCAAGAGGAGAATAATTAGATAGCATCAACAGCAATAAATGCTGATTTTGAGCTTATCTTGTCACAACCAAATATAATTAACGGCAAGTTTTGGGCATTTTTATTATAAATTATATTATTTAGCTCTTCTTTTCTTTTGGCAAATTTAGGTGCCTGGCTGTCATGCACATGCATAATCATGTTTTCAAGGACATGGCTGTAGCTATAGCAGACCGTGTGACTGCTTGGGGGCTAAGTGGGATGGGTGGCTTTTTGGCTACATTATGGTTTATGGATTTAGCAAAATCATTTAGCAAATACATTTAGATAAAATAAATGCAAATTTGGAGCAATTTTATAAGATTGCTATGAAAATGGCTAGCATTCCTATCACATACAGTTACAGCTCTGAATGGCTTCAATGCCCTTCAAAGTGTATCCAAAGAACAAACCCAAAGAACAAAATGTATTATATTGCAGATTACTGGTTCTTTTCTCAAGGCTTTTTTTCCCTTTATTTTCACCTGGTGATCCTGCCAGTAACACACCTCCTTCCCCATGGTGACCACGCTCAAGCACCCTACTGTATCTATGGAGAAATTACGTTGTCACACTAGGTCAGGAAATGTGTTAGGACTTCAGAAAACCTCCCATTTTCCACATCTCTTTGACATAAGCGGAATGTTCTGTAGTCCACAGAACTGAACCTTCTATGCAGCATAATCAGAGTACACGGTAAGTGACAAGATCACTGGATTTCTTGCAGGATTAACAGTTATTTTTTTTTTTTTGCATTTGTTGAGGCAGTAAAGCATATTAGCAGACAATATAAGAGAATTTCATTGATAGGATTTACATATACACTATGTTGTCAAAATTATTGGGACACCTGCCTTTAAACGCACATGAACATGGCATCCTAGTCTTAGTCGGTAGGGTTTAATATTGAGTGGGCTCACCCTTTGCAGCTATAACAGCTTCAACTCTTCTGGGAAGGCTGCCCACAAGGTTAAGGAGTGTGTCTATGGGAATGTTTGACCATTCTTCCAGAACCACATTTGTGAGGTCAGGCACTGATGTCAACGAGAAGGCCTGGCTCGCAGTCTCCGATCTAATTCATACTAAAGGTGTTCTATCGGGTTGAAGTCAGGACTCGCCCCAAATTCGCTCATCCATGTCTTTATGGACCTTGCTTTGTGCACTGGTCCAAATCATTTGGTGGAGGGGGGATTATGGTTTTGTGTTGTTTATCAGGGGTTAGGCTTGGCCCCTTAGTTCCAATGAAGGGAACTCGTAAAGGGGTTGTAAAGGTTAGTTTTTTATTTTCTAAATAGGTTCCTTTAGGCTAGTGCATTGTTGGTTCACTTACCTTTTCCTTCAATTTCCCTTCTAAATGTTTTTTTTCTTTGTTTTCTTTGTCTGAATATCTCACTTCCTGTTCCTCCTCAGTAAGCTGTTCTGTCTGACTAAACACCGCTCGGATGATGGTGTGAAGTTTACTGAGGAGAAACAGGAAGTGAGAAATTCAGACAAAGAAAAAAAACATTTAGAAGGGAAATCAAAGGAAAAGGTAAGTGAACCAACAATGCACTAGCTTAAAGGAACCTGTTTAGAAAATAAAAAACAAACCTTTACAACCCCTTTAAGGGGTCAGCATACCAAGACATTTTGGACCAAAATGTATGCTCCAAACTTTGTGTGAACAGTTTGGGGACGGCCTTTTCCTGTTCCAACATGACTGCGCACCGTTGCACAAAGCAAGGTACACTGTTGTTGACTGCAAGTAGGCAGGTTTTTTTATTGCATAAGAGACTCTTACCTCCAGTAATGACATCATCTAATGCTGGCCAATGAAGATGGCCAAAAACCAACACATAGAAGAAGCTGCTGGCTCCAGTGAGGGATGACCGATTGAAGAAAGGTAAGTATAAACTGTCTTTAGTTCTACTTAAGTAAGTAACTAAGTAAGATAATTACTGGGATTTGCGAGCAAATAGCATTTTCCAGAGAAGTTTAGCAATGGCAATTTCTGTGAACACAGGGTTCCTTGAAAACAACATAGTAACCTAGTATTGTGGACAGTGTGTATGTGTCACCTAGGTTTCTCACATACACATGCCAAGGGGCTCCAAAGTTTAGGGCTGACATTGTGAAAATACACTTTTTGTTTTCTCAGAATCTCGATGGGTTCTGTTTGGGGTCCTGGAGCCCAGAGACTTTGTAGAGGTGGAATAAAACCTCCATCCCAATGCCCAGATCTTACATGGTAGCCAAACATGATATTAGACTCCAGTATGTGAGTGGCCAGATGTTCCAGACTCTCTTGCACCCTGTTGGTCAGGAACTGACCTAAACTTAGCTAGTGGCTTAGATGAGTAGATGTTTTGTTCTTTTGTTTGTGCTTTTGACTTGCTTGTCCTGCATTAAAACTGTGTTTGCTGCCTTGCTGAATAAAAATCCAGGACGGACCTGCTTGAACACTATTCCTGGGTGTCCCTATCTCTTGAATATGGTTTACCCCTGCCAACCAATACCATTAGAACCTGTCCCCTTATAATATATATATCTTTGTGTATGTGTGTGGGTTAATACTTACCTATCAACTGCATGAATAAGAAGAGAAGAATAGTACTGAAGATCGCTGACTTCATCCTTTGCTGTGCCTCAGTCCTTTGGTTGTGTTGAATGTCTAGAGCTTCTATGATTGTTAAAATACTACTCAGCTGCTGATATTTATATGTTGTTTTATGGTTTTAGGATATTGTTACAGCTCAGAGATGCTATGTCGACACCTTATTTGTGCTCAGTTCCAAATAATCAATCCCGAATTAGAAAATAATCATTTAAGGGATAAGTAAACTGCACCATTTATTTGGGAAGCCCTAAAGCTGAAAAGGTGTGTTTCTCCAGGCACCGGCAGTCATGGTAGCTGTCCAAGCTGTTGCAAGTGAGTAAGCACAAGTACCAAGCATGGGATTTCAACATATAGAAAAAAAGAAGCTGTATATTATTCTGCAAATCATACTCCCTGTCTGAATAAAGAGAAGACCATATAAAAGGAACACTTACCTAGATTAAAACTCTTAAAACATTAAAGGAAAAGTCCAGCCTGAGCTTTTTAGGCTGGGCTTCTCCTCTGGATAACAGAAGTGCAATTCGTTTTGCACTCCTATGACCCGTTTTCAGCAGAGAGCGGTCTGAAGAAAAAAAAACTGTTTCATGAATTAAATAAAAACAAAACAGTAAAGTTAGCCCAACGCGTCCTTTTTTTTTACAGGTTACCTGTTTAAAGTTACAGAGGAGGTCTTGGTATAGAAATATTGCTCTAATGTTTGTGGCGATACCTCACATGTTTGATTCAAATGCATATGTCGACATGGCGTACGTATGCGCTCGCTTCTGCGTGCGAGCTTGCAGGGACGGGGGCGTTTAAATTTTTATTTTTTTTTTGTTTATTTTATTTTCATCTTTTAGTTTTTACACTTTCCCTTCATTTTTTTTTTAATCACTTTTATTCCTATTACAAGGAATGTAAACATCCATTATAATAGGAATAGGGCATGACAGGTCCTCTTTATGGAGAGATGTGGGGTCTTATTGACTGAAAAGCCTAAGATAAAAAAAAAAAAAAAAGCAGGACGATCTAACTTTTCCAGCCGAGTATATGGTAGTATTTACACCTGCCAGGCCGGGTGTGATGTCATACCATCGCTCCCGGGCCTCTGAGAGTCATAGAGATGACCGGGGACCAACTGTGCCTTGGAAATCTCTATGGTCAACTTCCAGTGCTGGTGGATTCCTTCTCCGGCTCGCGGATCACATGGGAAAACTGGTAGAAGCACCAGAGGGTGGCGGGAGGGGACGTCCCCTCCCACCGCCTGTAAGAACTATCAAGCGGCTGCACTGCCGATATGATTGTTCTTACAGTTCAGGGAATCGCCAGTTGAAGAGAATGATACTGGGTTGATGCCTGTAGGTGCAGGCATTATCCTGGTATAACCACTGAAACGGGACAACGTCCAACGGGAAGTGGTTAAAAGATAAGTTAACTTTTTATAAAATAAAATAAAATAAACCTTTTTATGCAGCTAAAAAAATGTGCATTTATTTATTTATTTTGGAGACTGTAAATCATTGAACCTGGGATCAGTAAATTGTTGGTGCCATGCAGGTCTCCAGCAGGTCTGTCGGTGTATCTGTGTGCCCGGACATCCCATGCAGGAAAGCAGATACAATCTAACAGGAAGAGAGAATTCACTACTGCGGCGCGTCACAGCACCATGGTAGTTCATTGAAAACTACAAGCTGACAGCGACAAAAGGCTTCCGGACACTGGGAATGAGTGACGCGGCTGCTCGGCCATGTTTTTTTTTTAATTGTGACAGCTAGAGCTTAAATGTAAACAATAGCAAAGTCTGAAAAAAACAGCGTGGGCCCCCCCAATCCATACTAGGTTTTCTTACATTTCATTGCCAGCATTCTTTAATTTGCATTCAGCTGTCAGCGGTGAAGCCCGCTGACAGCTGATGAGTCATCGGTTGTTAAGGATGTGGCAGCTAGTTTCCTGGCCCACTCCTTAACAACCAGCTATTTTTCACACAGAATTCGAATCAGTCGATAATTTTTCGACCGATCTGAATTCGAATCGTTCTGAAAATTTGGAATTCGCTAGAAAATAAATAACCAAATGCATTTCAACGAAGTTTGTTACTATTTCAGTCGCAGATTCAGTGTCTAGTGAATTGGTATCAGCAAATAGACACATGACTGTCCAGTGGTAAATTAACCCACCGTATTTGTATAGGTTAGAGTAAATGGTGGTTTGAGCATTAATGAGCACACAGAGGAAAGGTTCAGATGCAGTCTGCTAAACAATGTGATTTCTAGGCTGAAGTGACTTAGTTCTGTACCACTAGACTGAAATCCACTGATATATCACCAAGATCAGAAATAAACAGTGCATATAAACATTAAAGGAGTAGCAAAGTCAGAAGGTTTTTTATCTTCATGCATTCAAAGCATTAGGATAAAAAGCCTTCTGTGTGTAGCAGCCCCCGTAGCCCCACCTCCCCAATACTTACCCAAGTCCATCTCTGTCCAGAGATGTCCACAAGTCCCTCGACTGTCCGGGAATCTCCCTCCTGTTTGACTGAGACACATCGGCGGCGCTATTGGCTCCCACTACTGTCAATCAAAGTCAGTCAACCAATCAGAAGAGAGAGGGGGTGGGACTGGGCCACAGCTCCATGTCTGAATGGACACACGGAGCTGTGACTTGGCTCGGGTGCCCCCATAGCAAGCTGTTTGCTGTGGGGGCACTCAACAGGAGGGAGGGACCAGGAGAGCCAAAGAGGGACCTGAGAAGAGGAGGATACGGGCTGCTCTGTGCAAACGCCCTGCACAGAGGAGGTAAGTATAACATATTTTTTTTTTATATAAAATAAAAAACGAGACTTTACAATCACTTTAACTGCAATGCAAATAACAATATTATAACTAATCTAGAGTACACTCTAGGAGAATGGCTAGGATATGGTGCAATGTCCCCTGAGAGGTACCTCTTAGCATAAGCAATAGGTGAAGGTCTCTGTGTAGCAGATGTAAAGGGACAGTCTTTAGTCCTAACTCCTCAATTGGATAGCATTGGGGCCCAGTTGTGCCGTCGGTGCACATGAGAATCATCCCAGGCAAGTCTTCAGGTAGCAATACAGCTACTTTAGGACTGTATGGTCAGTTTCTAAAGGGCTCAGTCTCGCTCTCTCTAGTAGTAGATAGTAAATCCCCATAGCAGCAGCTCACCCGCCCCAGGGATATTGCAACTCACCATCAAACACAGCAATTAGTCCACTCTCTGTTCTGCACCCAGGTAACTCGGGCTCTCTGCACTCCCAAACTCAGCACTCTGCATCCCGCTCATGCCAACAATATGCAGCAACAATGGTGCACACTGGACAGAAAAATGCACTCTCCGGTCTCCCTCACAGCAAAAGGGAGCTGTGCCCTGTACAGCCTGAGAAAATACATCTCTTTCTCCTCCTCCTGGCAATCTCACTCTCTCTCTTGATTACAGTAGAGTCTCTCTTATCTGGACTACAGATCCCAGAGTGCAGTGCTGCCTGACTCTAGTCTATTGAATTCTTCCCGCTCAGCAACTCCGTCCTCTTGCTGATATAGCTTTTAACCAGTTCAGCACTGCAGGGCAGCAGCTCTAATATGCATGTTCAAGCATTATCCAAATTTACTCTCAAACCTTCCTCTGAGTCTCTAGGCCAGTTTTTCTCAATCAGGGTTCCATGGCACTCTAGGGTTCCTTCAGAGGTTTCTAGGGGTACCTTGAGCAATGAGCGATTGCTGCCTCTCAGATAAATAACCAATGACACCATTGATCTTTTTAGCCCTCTGTAAAGGGGATATTTTTCCCAATGACCACAAATGTAAGCTTTCTTCCCAGTGGCCGTGGTGCTAATTTACTGTTAGCTGTAGATATAATAATTATCAGCAGGGGTTCCCTGAGCCTAGAAAGTTAAGAAAGGCTTCTCTACACCATATCCTGGGTGGAGTTCTGTGGTCTAGCAGGAAGGGCTGCCATAATTGGTTGGGAATTAAATACAGTAAATACATTGGGATTTACTAAATCTGGAAAGTGCAAAATCTGATGCAACTGGGCATCATAGACAATCATCTTCTAACCTCAGCTTGTTCAATTAATCTTTGACAAAAAAAATGGAAGCTGATCGGTTTCGGTGCAGAGCTGCGCCAGATTTTGCTCTCTCCAGTTTTAGTCAATCATTCCCATTGCCTTGCCAAAACCTTTTGTTAGTATAATGGAGCCAACTCACCAGGCTATTTATGCCACAGGACACTATAAGTATACAGAAACTTGGTATTCATTCAGAGCACATAGACTCACAGCTGAAAATAACCACTTGCAACCTTTTGGCCCTTGACTACATTCTGCTTTGAATAAACAGAGTTACACAGCCATGGCCTAAAAGTTTTGAGAATTACACAAATATTAATTTTCACAAAGTCTGCTTGCATATACTCCAGACTGTTATTAAGCGATCAGATGATTTGATTGTAAAGTCACTCTTTGACATGAAAATGAACTTAATCCCATAAAAAAAACATTTCCACTGCTTTTGTGAAGAAGGCTTCAGGGCACCCAGAAAATTCCAGCAAGCGCCAAGGTCGTCTCCTACAGTTGATTCAGCTGTGGGTTTGGGGCACCACCAGTGTAGAGCTTGCTCAGGAATGGCAGCAGGCAGGTGTGAGTACATCGGCACACATAATGAGGAGAAGACACTTGGAGGATGGCCTGGTGTCAAGAGGGGCAGCAAAAAAGCCACTTCTCTCCAGGAAAAACATCAGGGACAGACTGATATTCTGTAAAAGGTACAGGGATTGGAATGCTGAGGACTGGGAAAAGTAATTTTCTCTAATGAATCCCCTTTTAATTGTTTGGGCCATCCGGAAAGAACCTTGTCCGGAGAAGAAAAGGTGAGGTCCTGTGTCATGCCAACAGTAAAGCATCCTGAGACCATTTATGTGGGGGGTTGCTTCTCGGCCAAGGGAGTGGGCTCACCCAACAATTTTGCCTAAGAACACAGCCATGAAAAAAGAATAGTACAAAAACATCCTCAGAGAGCAACTTCTTCCAACCATCCCCCACCGTTGGTGATGAACAATGTATTTTCCAACATGATGGAGCACCTTGCCAAAATTGAAATTGGGTCCATGGCCAGGAAACTCCCCAGACCTTAATCCCATTGCGAACTTGTGGTCAATCCTGTTAGGGATGGAGCCTAAACACAGGCATCCAACACAAGTGAATAGATCGATGGGCTGCACTAAAGGAATCAGGCTCCAAAAGGTAGTGATAAAGATATATTTATTAATAATAAAGACACACATAAACACAGCAACCACAAACAAGCAAGAACACAAATAACACTGCAAACCCCCAAGCCCTAATCTAACTAACTAACTATACACTTCAAGGAAATGGAACATATATATATACAAGGCAGGGAGGAGAGACCAAGGGGGAAACAGGAAGCAAGGGAACATCAAGGCAGGAGACAGGGGACGGGTCTCAGGAACCAGGTAAGGGGGACAACATCCAGGACAGGGCAGGAAGCAGATAACGGGTCAGGTTACAGGTACAGGTACAGGTTTAAGGTCCAGGATCAGGTTTCAGACAGGCAAGACAGGGCTACAGAAAGGAATACTGAAGCACTGAACCTCAGTGAAGGACAGGCTTATATACCCAGCAAATCCACAACAGGTGTAGCCTGATTCCTGGCATGTCCATCTGCTGGGAGACCCCCGCTGGTGGCCACCAGAACTGCACCTTTTGATGCCAAAGGAAACAGTGACACCAGCAGGCGATCCAGGTAATAGCACCGTTCCTGACAGTTCCCCCCCCTAAGGAGTGGCCTCTGGACACTCCATTCTGCCCTAGATCTGGCAGTGCATGTAAAAGTGGAAGAGTCCCAAAAAGTCTTCTCTGTGACGGCAGACCTCCTTGCGCTCTCTGGCCAGAGTCTCTTAACCTACTAGGAGGCGTGCCACCCGAGTCCGACAATGGGACATGTACCCCACCACCAGGAACTCATCAGGCTGGGCAGCGGACAGGAACTCATCAGGCTGGGCAGCGGACAGGAACTCATCAGGCTGGGCAGCGGACAGGAACTCATCAGGCTGGGCAGCGGACAGGAACTCATCATGCTGGGCAGCAGACAGGAACTCATCAGGCTGGGCAGCAGACAGGAACTCATCAGGCTGGGCAGCAGACAGGAACTCATCAGGCTGGGCAGCAGACAAGAACTCATCAGGCTGGGCAGCAGACAGGAACTCATCAGGCTGGGCAGGAGACAGGAACACCTCAGGCAGGGCAGCAGACAGGAACACCTCAGGCTGGGCAGCAGACAGGAACACCTCAGGCTGGGCAGCAGACAGGAACACCTCAGGCTGGGCCGCAGACAGGAACACCTCAGGCTGGGCAGCAGACAGGAACACATCAGGCTGGGAACCAGGAACAGGCACATCAAGCTGGGCAGTAGGCACGGGCACTTTAGGCTGGGCAGCAGGAACGGGCACATCAAGCTGGGCAGCAGGTACGGGCACTTTAGGCTGGGCAGCGGGAACAGGCACATCAGGCTGGGCAGCAGGAACAGGCACATCAAGCTGGGCAGCAGGAACAGGCACATCAAGCTGGGCAGCAGGAACAGGCACATCAAGCTGGGCAGCAGGAACGGGCACATCAAGCTGGGCAGCAGGTATGGGCACTTTTGGCTGGGCAGCGGGAACAGGCACATCAGGCTGGGCAGCAGGAACAGGCACATCAAGCTGGGCAGCAGGAACAGGCACATCAAGCTGGGCAGCAGGAACAGGCACATCAAGCTGGGCAGCAGGAACAGGCACATCAGGCTGGGCAGCAGACAGGAACACTTTGGGCTGGGCAGCAGACAGGAACACCTCAGGCTGGGCAGCAGACAGGAACACCTCAGGCTGGGCAGCAGACAGTGGCTCATCAGGCTGGGCAGCAGGCGCGGGCACATCAGGCTTGGCAGCAGGCACGGGCACATCAGGCTTGGCAGCAGGCACGGGCACATCAAGCTGGGCAGCGGGCACGGGCACATCAAGCTGGGCAGCGGGCACGGGCACATCAAGCTGGGCAGCGGGCACATCAAGCTGGGCAGCGGGCACGGGCACATCAAGCTGGGCAGCGGGCACATCAAGCTGGGCAGCGGGCACGGGCACATCAAGCTGGGCAGCGGGCACAGGCACATCAAGCTGGGCAGCGGGCACAGGCACATCAAGCTGGGCAGCGGGCACGGGCACATCAAGCTGGGCAGCGGGCACAGGCACATCAAGCTGGGCAGCAGGCACGGGCACATCAAGCTGGGCAGCAGGCACGGGCACATCAAGCTGGGCAGCGGGCACGGGCACATCAAAATGGAGGGCTGGCAGCGGGTCAGCAGACTGGAAAACTGGCAGCGGGTCATCAGATTGGAAAACTGGCAGCGGGTCATCAGACTGGAAAACTGGCAGCGGGTCATCAGACTGGAAAACTGGCAGCGGGTCATCAGACTGGAAAACTGGCAGCGGGTCATCAGACTGGAAAACTGGCAGCGGGTCATCAGACTGGAAAACTGGCAGCGGATCAGACTGGAAAACTGGCAGCGGATCAGACTGGAAAACTGGCAGCGGATCATCAGACTGGAAAACTGGCAGCGGGTCATCAGACTGGAAACCTGGCAGCGGGTCATCAGACTGGAAAACTGGCAGCGGGTCATCAGACTGGAAAACTGGCAGCGGGTCATCAGACTGGAAAACTGGCAGCAGGACATCAGACTGGGAAGCTGAGACATCAGGCTGGAAGGCCGGCACCAGGACATCAGACTGGAAGGCTGGGACATCAGGCTTGAGGGCTGGAACATCAGGCTGGAAGGCTGGCATCGGAACATCAGACTGGAAGGCTGGGACATCAGGCTGGAAGGCTAGGACATCAGACTGGAAGGCTGGAACGTCAGGCTGGAGGGCTGGCACCAGGACATCAGACTGGAAGGCTGGGACATCAGGCTGGAAGGCTAGGACATCAGGCTGGAAGGCTGGAACATCAGGCTGGAGGGCTGGCACCAGGACATCAGGCTGGAAGGCTAGTACTGGCTCTTCAGGCTGGATTGCTGGCACCTCCGGCTGGAACTCTGGCGCTTCAGGCTGGGACAGATTAGTGGGTGTGGAGGCAGATTGGGTTACTGGCAGGATCGTTTTGGTCGGGAAGAACTTTCGTTTTTTCTTTGACTTGGTCGCTGAAGCTTTGTAGGTTGGGGGTGCAGCAGACAGGAAAGGAGTGTTGGGATTTGGCAGAGAAGAGGTAGGGGAGTTGTATGCAGGACAGGTACAGGGAGAGGAGACCGGATATGAATATTTGGTTGGGAGCAATGTATACTGGGTGGCAACTGAGTTTGGCATGGGTGATGGGGAAACATACATTTGTGGATTTGTAGGCAGCTGAGAAGAGGCAGGGGGGTTAAATGCAGGATAGGTACAGGGAGAAGAGACCGGATATGAATATTTGGTTGGGAGCAGTGTATACTGGGTGGCAACTGGGTTTGGTATGGGTGATGGGGAAACATACATTTGGGTAGGCTGGTGTCTGATGGCAGAAGTGGTTTGTTTGGCTGGGGCTAATTGCACTATGCCAGACCATGCTGAAAGTATGGGTTGTACAAATTGTGAATTCAAGTTTCCCTGTCTAACAAAAGACTGCGCAGACACAATGCATTCAGAAATCACCTGTGGGGAACAGCCAGAGTAGTGCTCAAAAAAGTCGTCGGGATCATCTTCAAAAAGCCATACTAGGGATACAACCTGATTCATATCAAAAGGGGGAGTGAAATCATCACGGCCCTCAGGAATACAGGGCAGGGCCAGCTCGGCACAAATCTGGATCAGGGGCTGCACGTCCTCAAAAAGAAAATGGCCCTGATCAACAAAAGCATGGGCTATACGGTTGCACTCCAGTAGTTGCTCCCTAGTATAGCCACCCAAAGTCTGATAACAAAGATCTCTTTCTTCCAATGCCAGGAGTGAAAGATACAAAATATCTTCCAGCTGCATCTTCCTTGACAAAAGCAAGTGTCCAGACCCAATTCCCAAGTGCAGCCGATCTGTTAGTATGGCTTCAGTATTCTGTTAGGGATGGACAGTGCCGGACTGGCCTACCGGGATACCGGGAAATTTCCCGGTAGGCCGTCTGCTCTCAGTGCCCTGGGGCCGCTTTTATCTATGGGCTTGTCAGCACAGCACAAAAAAAAAAAAAAAAAAACAGCAGCGGCGGCCGCCGCACTTTGCAATGCAGCCTGAGTGTGCGCCGCGCGTGCCTGTATTTCCTCTTCTAACCCGGGCTGCCCCCACTGATATGCCTGTCTGCCTCAGTGAGGGGAGGAGCCTGAGAAGATTTCTAGATGCATACGGCCCGTGCGGCGCCAAGCACGGAGGCACCGCTGATTTCTCCTTCCATTCGGCCCGCCCACTAGTCTGCACGAGGAGAAGTGGACGGCCGCTCAAGGATCAGAAGAGTTAAGGTGCCCCTCTCTCTTCCCCCATCTCTCTCTTCCCCCATCTCTCTCCCCCCCCTCTCTCTCTCCCCCCCCCTCTCACTCTCCCCCCTCTCTCTCTCTCCCCCTCTCTCTCTCTCACCCCTCTCACTCGATCCCCCCCCTCTCTCTCTCTCTCCCCCCCTCTCACCCTCCCCCCTCTCTCTCTCTCTCTCTCTCCCTCTTGTAAAAAAAAAGAGTGCATTTTTTTTGCAGAGCGTTGCAGTTTCTTAGTGGGGGGGCACAAACTGAAAATAAATAAATAAAACATCAATTGCATCACTGTGCCCCTCAAACGCATGCCACTGTGCCCCTCAAACGCATGCCACTGTGCCCCTCAAACGCATGCCACTGTGCCCCTCAAACGCATGCCACTGTGCCCCTGAAACGCATACCACTGTGCCCCTCAAGAGCATACCACTGTGCACATCAAACGCAGCCACTGTTCCCTCAAACGCATGCCACTGTGCCCTGAAACGCATGCCACTGTGCCCTCAAACGCATACCACTGTGCGCATGAAACGCAGCCACTGTGCCCTCAAACGCATACCACTGTGCCCTCAAACGCATACCACTGTGCCCATCAAACGCAGCCCACTGTGCCCTCAAACGCAGCCACTGTGCCCATCAAACGCAGCCACTGTGCCCATCAAACGCAGCCACTGTGCCCTCAAACGCATGCCACTGTGCCATCAAACGCTGCCACTGTGCCCACCAAACGCTGCCACTGTGCCCACCAAACGCTGCCACTGTGCCCACCAAACGCAGCCACTGTGCCCACCAAACGCAGCCACTGTGCCCACCAAACGCAGCCACTGTGCCATCAAATGCAGCCACTGTGCCATCAAACGCAGCCATTGTGCCCATCAAACGCAGCCACTGTGCCATAAAATGCAGCCACTGTACCCATAAATTGCCACCACTGTGCCCATCAAACGCAGCCACTGTAACATCAAACGCAGCCACTGTGCCCTCAAATTGCCACCACTGTGCCCTCAAACGCTGCCACTGTGCCCTCAAACGCAACCACTGTGCCCTCAAATTGCCACCACTGTGCCCATTAAACGCAGCCACTGTGCCCTCAAACGCAGCCACTGTGCCCTCAAACGCATTCCACTGTGCCTATAAATTGCCACCACTGTGCCCATCAAACGCAGCCACTGTGCCCATCAAACGCAGCCACTGTGCCCTCAAACGCAGCCACTGTGCCCTCAAACGCATGCCACTGTGCCCATAAATTGCCACTACTGTGCCCATCAAACGCTGCCACTGTGCCCATCAAACGCTGCCACTGTGCCCACCAAACGCAGCCACTGTGCCCACCAAACGCAGCCACTGTGCCCACCAAACGCAGCCACTGTGCCATCAAATGCAGCCACTGTGCCATCAAATGCAGCCACTGTGCCATCAAACGCAGCCATTGTGCCCATCAAACGCAGCCACTGTGCCATCAAATGCAGCCACTGTACCCATAAATTGCCACCACTGTGCCCATTAAACACTGCCACTGTGCCATCAAAAGCATTCACTGTGCCCATCAAACGCAGCCACTGTGCCATCAAACGCAGCCATTGTGCCCATCAAGCGCAGCCACTGTGCCATCAAATGCAGCCACTGTACCCATAAATTGCCACCACTGTGCCCATCAAACGCAGCCACTGTAACATCAAACGCAGCCACTGTGCCCTCAAACGCAACCACTGTGCCCTCAAATTGCCACCACTGTGCCCATTAAATGCAGCCACTGTGCCCTCAAACGCAGCCACTGTGCCATCAAATGCAGCCACTGTACCCATAAATTGCCACCACTGTGCCCATAAAACACTGCCACTGTGCCATCAAAATCATTCACTGTGCCCATCAAACGCAGCCACTGTGCCATCAAACGCAGCCATTGTGCCCATCAAACGCAGCCACTGTGCCTTTAAACGCAGCCACTGTACCCATAAATTGCCACCACTGTGCCCATCAAACGCAGCCACTGTAACATCAAATGCAGCCACTGTAC